>LR999959.1:36499590-37099590 GCA_905220385.1 Xylota sylvarum
TATATACTTTATAGGTCTATCTCGATTATTTCTCTATGTTACAAACTATGTGTCAAACTTAATATTACCTTAGGATAGGGTATAAAAAATATGATCATGTTAACGCGTGTATTGATTCGGGGTTTCAAGTATTGAAGGTATGAATAGCGTGTAATTAGTTTGATAATTTAGTATATGTATAAGCCAAAAGTTTTGTTTAATAAAACGGCTTCTTCTTCTGTCTGTTGAGAACGATAGTGAACCGTGAGTTTTCTTTTGATTTCCACTACAAAGTCCCACCTTGAAGTAGCAGGTAACTGCTACAAAGGTTTGAGTCATAAGGGGCAATAGCCGAGACGAGGGAAACATCGAAACCAAAGGAAGACAGTAGTCTTCAACGGGGAAGTCTTTACACAGTAAAGGAAGAACTCGCCTGAGCTGGCGCGCTCTAGTAAAATGGGCCTTCAACCAACTTGGTGTGCGATGTTGGTTGAGGCCCAGGTCCACCCAGGACTGTAGCGCCACCTAAGTAAGTAAGTATTTCCATAGAGTAGTTTCCACTTGATGATATGTAAATGATTATGGCGAAACTGGTTTATGCGTGAGCGTAGGGACTTGTTGCTAAATCCTAAACATTCTTCTCCACGCTGGAAGATGAACATCTTTCAGGAATCGGCAGTGGTGAAATAATCATGATTGGTCTTGTGTATATGCCTCTTGAACTCTGACTGAAAGTCGATTCTTATCTTAGTTTCATATTAAAAATATAAAAAAAACATATTCCAATAGAAATATAATTCCATTATCAAATTATTGTATTGTAAAATGTGCGGTTACAAACTACCTTCGTAAATTTAATATACGAAATAAAAAATATCTATCTATCTAAATTTTGCTATGCTCTCTTTAAGTAACTTACGGAATTAAGCATATGTTTTTTTATACAGAAGCATACAGAAAAGATATGTAACGTCTGGAACGGATCGTATGATACCCCCTACCCTCCATCCCATCGAGCCCCTATAAAGTGGCGTGCCCGTATTGCATTTTCTCTACTGAATTATGATCATAATTTTGAATGTTTGATGATGTCACATGTAAAATTTCATCAAAATTGGTTTTTTTAATGAAAATGCCCCCAAAAAGTGGGCATGGGACAACACTGTCGTATGGGTGAATTGTAGGGAATCTGAATACCTAAATATTTGGTCTTAACATCATTTTTCGGTTTCATATAATTTAGTGAAATTATGAAAAAGTGGGCGTGGCAGTGGGCGGATTTCAAAAATGTTTACACTTGTACTGCATCTTTTTCTCAGAAGCCCAGATATTATTTCATCCTCCTAGCTCAAAAATTTAAGGCATAAAAAAGTGGTGACGGACGGACGGATGGACATGGCTCAATCGTTTTCGCTATTAATACTGATCATGAATATATATGCTTTATAGGGTCTATCTCGATTATTTCTCTATGTTACAAACTATGTATCAAACTAAATTAGGATAGGGTATAATAAGGTTGTATTGAGAGGAGTGTTTATACCCTATCCTAAGGGTATATTAAGTTTGATACATAGTTTGTAACATAGAGAAATAATCGAGATAGACCCTATAAAGTATATGTATTCATGATCAGTATCAATAGCGAAAACGATTGAGCCATGTCCGTCCGTCCGTCACCACTTTTTGGGCCTTAAATTTGGAGGATGAAATTCAATATCTGGGCGTCTGAGAAAAAGATGCAGTACAAGTGTAGAAATTTTTGAAATCCGCCCAATGCCACGCCCACTTTTGCATAACTTCACTAAAATTATATGAAACCGAAAAATTTTGTTTTGTCAAATATTTAGGTATTCATATTCCTTACAATTCACACATACACCAGTTTTGGCCACGCCCACTTTTTGCGGGCGTTTTCATCAAAAAACCAATTTTGTTGTTTAGTTTTCGTTATACATTTAATAATCTATTGTAAAATACCTATATTGTAAAAGTGGCACGGAAAAGAGGAAACCTTGATATGCCATGATTTCTCCCTTTTTCCCCCGGGAGTGGTGGTTGTAAAGGGATCGCACCACCAACCACTTAAACATCATTAATTAATTGTTCAATCATACTTCGACACTGAAACCAAGCAATTGTACATTGCACTCAACGCCGGCATAGAAACGAAAAGCGTGCACAAAGCAACGATAAAACATACAGAAAAGCTAAATCCGTCTGGAACGGATCGTATGATACCCTATCCTCCTCTCTATAAAGTGGGCGTGGCCAAATTGCATTTTGTACTCAAATATAGCTATAATGTCGAACGTTTGAGGATGTTACATGTAAAATTTCATGAAAATCGGTTTTTTGATGAAAACGCCCCCAAAAAGTGGGCGTGACCAAAACTGTTCTATGGGTGAATTGTAGGGAATCTGTATACCTAAATATTTGGTCTTAACAAAATTTTTCGGTTTCATATAATTTAGTGAAGTTATAAAAAAGTAGGCGCGGCAGTGGGCGGATTTCAAAATTTTTACACTTGTACTGTATCTTTTTCTCAGAAGCCCAGATATGAAATTTCATCGTCCTAGCTCAAAATTTAAGGCCAAAAAGCGGTGACATACGGACAGACGGACGGTCATCGCTCAATCGATTTCGCTATTGATGCTGATCAGGAATATATATACTTTATAGGTCTATCTCGATTATTTCTCTATGTTACAAACTATGTGTCAAACTTAATATACCCTTAGGATAGGGTATAAAAATATGATCATGTTAACGCGTGTATTGATTCGGGGTTCAAGTATTGAAGGTATGAATAGCGTGTAATTAGTTTGATAATTTAGTATATGTATAAGCCAAAAGTTTTGTTTAATAAAACGGCTTCTTCTTCTGTCTGTTGAGAACGATAGTGAACCGTGAGTTTTCTTTTGATTTCCAGCTACAAAGTCCCACCTTGAAGTAGCAGGTAACTGCTACAAAGGTTTGAGTCATAAGGGGCAATAGCCGAGACGAGGGAAACATCGAAACCAAAGGAAGACAGTAGTCTTCAACGGGGAAGTCTTTACACAGTAAAGGAAGAACTCGCCTGAGCTGGCGCGCTCTAGTAAATGGGCCTTCAACCAACTTGGTGTGCGATGTTGGTTGAGGCCCAGGTCCACCCAGGACTGTAGCGCCACCTAAGTAAGTAAGTATTTCCATAGAGTAGTTTCCACTTGATGATATGTAAATGATTATGGCGAAACTGGTTTATGCGTGAGCGTAGGGACTTGTTGCTAAATCCTAAACATTCTTCTCCACGCTGGAAGATGAACATCTTTCAGGAATCGGCAGTGGTGAAATAATCATGATTGGTCTTGTGTATATGCCTCTTGAACTCTGACTGAAAGTCGATTCTTATCTTAGTTTCATATTAAAATATAAAAAAAACATATTCCAATAGAAAGATAATTACCATTATCAAATTATTGTATTGTAAATGTGCGGTTACAAACTACCTTCGTAAATTTATATATACGAAATAAAAAAATATCTATCTATCTAAATTTTGCTATGCTCTCTTTAAGTAACTTACGGAATTAAGCATATGTTTTTTTTATACAGAAGCATACAGAAAAGATTATGTACGTCTGGAACGGATCGTATGATACCCTACCCTCCATCCCATCGAGCCCCTATAAAGTGGGCGTGCCCGTATTGCATTTTCTCTACTGAATTATGATCATAATTATGAATGTTTGATGATGTCACATGTAAAATTTTCATCAAAATTGGTTTTTTAATGAAAATGCCCCCAAAAAGTGGGCATGGACAACACTGTCGTATGGGTGAATTGTAGGGAATCTGAATACCTAAATATTTGGTCTTAACATCATTTTTCGGTTTCATATAATTTAGTGAAATTATGAAAAAAGTGGGCGTGGCAGTGGGGCGGATTCAAAAATGTTTACACTTGTACTGCATCTTTTTTCTCAGAAGCCCAGATATTATTTCATCCTCCTAGCTCAAAATTTAAGGCATAAAAAGTGGTGACGGACGGACGGATGGACATGGCTCAATCGTTTTCGCTATTAATACTGATCATGAATATATATGCTTTATAGGGTCTATCTCGATTATTTCTCTATGTTACAAACTATGTATCAAACTAAATTAGGATAGGGTATAATAAGGTTGTATTGAGAGGAGTGTTTATACCCTATCCTAAGGGTATATTAAGTTTGATACATAGTTTGTAACATAGAGAAATAATCGAGATAGACCCTATAAAGTATATGTATTCATGATCAGTATCAATAGCGAAAACGATTGAGCCATGTTCCGTCCGTCCGTCACCACTTTTTGGGCCTTAAATTTGGAGGATGAAATTCAATATCTGGGCGTCTGAGAAAAAGATGCAGTACAAGTGTAGAAATTTTTGAAATCCGCCCAATGCCACGCCCACTTTTGCATAACTTCACTAAATTATATGAAACCGAAAAATTTTGTTTTGTCAAATATTTAGGTATTCATATTCCTTACAATTCACACATACACCAGTTTTGGCCACGCCCACTTTTTGCGGGCGTTTTCATCAAAAAACCAATTTTGTTGTTTAGTTTTCGTTATACATTTAATAATCTATTGTAAAATACCTATATTGTAAAAGTGGCACGGAAAAGAGGAAACCTTGATATGCCATGATTTCTCCCTTTTCCCCCGGGAGTGGTGGTGTAAAGGGATCGCACCACCAACCACTTAAACATCAATTAATTAATTGTTCAATCATACTTCGACACCTGAAACCCAAGCAATTGTACATTGCACTCAACGCCGGCATAGAAACGAAAAGCGTGCACAAAGCAACGATAAAACATACAGAAAAGCTAAATCCGTCTGGAACGGATCGTATGATACCCTATCCTCCTCTCTATAAAGTGGGCGTGGCCAAATTGCATTTTGTACGCAAATATAGCTATAATGTCGAACGTTTGAGGATGTTACATGTAAAATTTCATGAAAATCGGTTTTTTGATGAAAACGCCCCCAAAAAGTGGGCGTGACCAAAACTGTTCTATGGGTGAATTGTAGGGAATCTGTATACCTAAATATTTGGTCTTAACAAAATTTTTCGGTTTCATATAATTTAGTGAAGTTATAAAAAAGTAGGCGCGGCAGTGGGCGGATTTCAAAAATTTTTACACTTGTACTGTATCTTTTTCTCAGAAGCCCAGATATGAAATTTCATCGTCCTAGCTCAAAATTTAAGGCCCAAAAAGCGGTGACATACGGACGGACGGACGGTCATCGCTCAATCGATTTCGCTATTGATGCTGATCAGGAATATATATACTTTATAGGTCTATCTCGATTATTTCTCTATGTTACAAACTATGTGTCAAACTTAATATACCCTTAGGATAGGGTATAAAAATATGATCATGTTAACGCGTGTATTGATTCGGGGTTCAAGTATTGAAGGTATGAATAGCGTGTAATTAGTTTGATAATTTAGTATATGTATAAGCCAAAAGTTTTGTTTAATAAAACGGCTTCTTCTTCTGTCTGTTGAGAACGATAGTGAACCGTGAGTTTTCTTTTGATTTCCACTACAAAGTCCCACCTTGAAGTAGCAGGTAACTGCTACAAAGGTTTGAGTCATAAGGGGCAATAGCCGAGACGAGGGAAACATCGAAACCAAAGGAAGACAGTAGTCTTCAACGGGGAAGTCTTTACACAGTAAAGGAAGAACTCGCCTGAGCTGGCGCGCTCTAGTAAAATGGGCCTTCAACCAACTTGGTGTGCGATGTTGGTTGAGGCCCAGGTCCACCCAGGACTGTAGCGCCACCTAAGTAAGTAAGTATTTCCATAGAGTAGTTTCCACTTGATGATATGTAAATGATTATGGCGAAACTGGTTTATGCGTGAGCGTAGGGACTTGTTGCTAAATCCTAAACATTCTTCTCCACGCTGGAAGATGAACATCTTTCAGGAATCGGCAGTGGTGAAATAATCATGATTGGTCTTGTGTATATGCCTCTTGAACTCTGACTGAAAGTCGATTCTTATCTTAGTTTCATATTAAAATATAAAAAAAACATATTCCAATAGAAAGATAATTACCATTATCAAATTATTGTATTGTAAAATGTGCGGTTACAAACTACCTTCGTAAATTTATATATACGAAATAAAAAATATCTATCTATCTAAATTTTGCTATGCTCTCTTTAAGTAACTTACGGAATTAAGCATATGTTTTTTTATACAGAAGCATACAGAAAAGATATGTACGTCTGGAACGGATCGTATGATACCCTACCCTCCATCCCATCGAGCCCCTATAAAGTGGGCGTGCCCGTATTGCATTTTCTCTACTGAATTATGATCATAATTTTGAATGTTTGATGATGTCACATGTAAAATTTCATCAAAATTGGTTTTTTAATGAAAATGCCCCCAAAAAGTGGGCATGGACAACACTGTCGTATGGGTGAATTGTAGGGAATCTGAATACCTAAATATTTGGTCTTAACATCATTTTTCGGTTTCATATAATTTAGTGAAATTATGAAAAAGTGGGCGTGGCAGTGGGCGGATTTCAAAAATGTTTACACTTGTACTGCATCTTTTTCTCAGAAGCCCAGATATTATTTCATCCTCCTAGCTCAAAATTTAAGGCATAAAAAGTGGTGACGGACGGACGGATGGACATGGCTCAATCGTTTTCGCTATTAATACTGATCATGAATATATATGCTTTATAGGGTCTATCTCGATTATTTCTCTATGTTACAAACTATGTATCAAACTAAATTAGGATAGGGTATAATAAGGTTGTATTGAGAGGAGTGTTTATACCCTATCCTAAGGGTATATTAAGTTTGATACATAGTTTGTAACATAGAGAAATAATCGAGATAGACCCTATAAAGTATATGTATTCATGATCAGTATCAATAGCGAAAACGATTGAGCCATGTCCGTCCGTCCGTCACCACTTTTTGGGCCTTAAATTTGGAGGATGAAATTCAATATCTGGGCGTCTGAGAAAAAGATGCAGTACAAGTGTAGAAATTTTTGAAATCCGCCCAATGCCACGCCCACTTTTGCATAACTTCACTAAATTATATGAAACCGAAAAATTTTGTTTTGTCAAATATTTAGGTATTCATATTCCTTACAATTCACACATACACCAGTTTTGGCCACGCCCACTTTTTGCGGGCGTTTTCATCAAAAAACCAATTTTGTTGTTTAGTTTTCGTTATACATTTAATAATCTATTGTAAAATACCTATATTGTAAAAGTGGCACGGAAAAGAGGAAACCTTGATATGCCGTGATTTCTCCCTTTTTCCCCGGGAGTGGTGGTGTAAAGGGATCGCACCACCAACCACTTAAACATCAATTAATTAATTGTTCAATCATACTTCGACACCTGAAACCCAAGCAATTGTACATTGCACTCAACGCCGGCATAGAAACGAAAAGCGTGCACAAAGCAACGATAAAACATACAGAAAAGCTAAATCCGTCTGGAACGGATCGTATGATACCCTATCCTCCTCTCTATAAAGTGGGCGTGGCCAAATTGCATTTTGTACTCAAATATAGCTATAATGTCGAACGTTTGAGGATGTTACATGTAAAATTTCATGAAAATCGGTTTTTTGATGAAAACGCCCCCAAAAAGTGGGCGTGACCAAAACTGTTCTATGGGTGAATTGTAGGGAATCTGTATACCTAAATATTTGGTCTTAACAAAATTTTTCGGTTTCATATAATTTAGTGAAGTTATAAAAAAGTAGGCGCGGCAGTGGGCGGATTTCAAAAATTTTTACACTTGTACTGTATCTTTTTCTCAGAAGCCCAGATATGAAATTTCATCGTCCTAGCTCAAAATTTAAGGCCCAAAAAGCGGTGACATACGGACGGACGGACGGTCATCGCTCAATCGATTTCGCTATTGATGCTGATCAGGAATATATATACTTTATAGGTCTATCTCGATTATTTCTCTATGTTACAAACTATGTGTCAAACTTAATATACCCTTAGGATAGGGTATAAAAATATGATCATGTTAACGCGTGTATTGATTCGGGGTTCAAGTATTGAAGGTATGAATAGCGTGTAATTAGTTTGATAATTTAGTATATGTATAAGCCAAAAGTTTTGTTTAATAAAACGGCTTCTTCTTCTGTCTGTTGAGAACGATAGTGAACCGTGAGTTTTCTTTTGATTTCCACTACAAAGTCCCACCTTGAAGTAGCAGGTAACTGCTACAAAGGTTTGAGTCATAAGGGGCAATAGCCGAGACGAGGGAAACATCGAAACCAAAGGAAGACAGTAGTCTTCAACGGGGTAGTCTTTACACAGTAAAGGAAGAACTCGCCTGAGCTGGCGCGCTCTAGTAAAATGGGCCACTTGATGATATGTAAATGATTATGGCGAAACTGGTTTATGCGTGAGCGTAGGGACTTGTTGCTAAATCCTAAACATTCTTCTCCACGCTGGAAGATGAACATCTTTCAGGAATCGGCAGTGGTGAAATAATCATGATTGGTCTTGTGTATATGCCTCTTGAACTCTGACTGAAAGTCGATTCTTATCTTAGTTTCATATTAAAATATAAAAAAAACATATTCCAATAGAAAGATAATTACCATTATCAAATTATTGTATTGTAAAATGTGCGGTTACAAACTACCTTCGTAAATTTATATATACGAAATAAAAAATATCTATCTATCTAAATTTTGCTATGCTCTCTTTAAGTAACTTACGGAATTAAGCATATGTTTTTTTATACAGAAGCATACAGAAAAGATATGTACGTCTGGAACGGATCGTATGATACCCTACCCTCCATCCCATCGAGCCCCTATAAAGTGGGCGTGCCCGTATTGCATTTTCTCTACTGAATTATGATCATAATTTTGAATGTTTGATGATGTCACATGTAAAATTTCATCAAAATTGGTTTTTTAATGAAAATGCCCCCAAAAAGTGGGCATGGACAACACTGTCGTATGGGTGAATTGTAGGGAATCTGAATACCTAAATATTTGGTCTTAACATCATTTTTCGGTTTCATATAATTTAGTGAAATTATGAAAAAGTGGGCGTGGCAGTGGGCGGATTTCAAAAATGTTTACACTTGTACTGCATCTTTTTCTCAGAAGCCCAGATATTATTTCATCCTCCTAGCTCAAAATTTAAGGCATAAAAAGTGGTGACGGACGGACGGATGGACATGGCTCAATCGTTTTCGCTATTAATACTGATCATGAATATATATGCTTTATAGGGTCTATCTCGATTATTTCTCTATGTTACAAACTATGTATCAAACTAAATTAGGATAGGGTATAATAAGGTTGTATTGAGAGGAGTGTTTATACCCTATCCTAAGGGTATATTAAGTTTGATACATAGTTTGTAACATAGAGAAATAATCGAGATAGACCCTATAAAGTATATGTATTCATGATCAGTATCAATAGCGAAAACGATTGAGCCATGTCCGTCCGTCCGTCACCACTTTTTGGGCCTTAAATTTGGAGGATGAAATTCAATATCTGGGCGTCTGAGAAAAAGATGCAGTACAAGTGTAGAAATTTTTGAAATCCGCCCAATGCCACGCCCACTTTTGCATAACTTCACTAAATTATATGAAACCGAAAAATTTTGTTTTGTCAAATATTTAGGTATTCATATTCCTTACAATTCACACATACACCAGTTTTGGCCACGCCCACTTTTTGCGGGCGTTTTCATCAAAAAACCAATTTTGTTGTTTAGTTTTCGTTATACATTTAATAATCTATTGTAAAATACCTATATTGTAAAAGTGGCACGGAAAAGAGGAAACCTTGATATGCCATGATTTCTCCCTTTTCCCCCGGGAGTGGTGGTGTAAAGGGATCGCACCACCAACCACTTAAACATCAATTAATTAATTGTTCAATCATACTTCGACACCTGAAACCCAAGCAATTGTACATTGCACTCAACGCCGGCATAGAAACGAAAAGCGTGCACAAAGCAACGATAAAACATACAGAAAAGCTAAATCCGTCTGGAACGGATCGTATGATACCCTATCCTCCTCTCTATAAAGTGGGCGTGGCCAAATTGCATTTTGTACTCAAATATAGCTATAATGTCGAACGTTTGAGGATGTTACATGTAAAATTTCATGAAAATCGGTTTTTTGATGAAAACGCCCCCAAAAAGTGGGCGTGACCAAAACTGTTCTATGGGTGAATTGTAGGGAATCTGTATACCTAAATATTTGGTCTTAACAAAATTTTTCGGTTTCATATAATTTAGTGAAGTTATAAAAAAGTAGGCGCGGCAGTGGGCGGATTTCAAAAATTTTTACACTTGTACTGTATCTTTTTCTCAGAAGCCCAGATATGAAATTTCATCGTCCTAGCTCAAAATTTAAGGCCCAAAAAGCGGTGACATACGGACGGACGGACGGTCATCGCTCAATCGATTTCGCTATTGATGCTGATCAGGAATATATATACTTTATAGGTCTATCTCGATTATTTCTCTATGTTACAAACTATGTGTCAAACTTAATATACCCTTAGGATAGGGTATAAAAATATGATCATGTTAACGCGTGTATTGATTCGGGGTTCAAGTATTGAAGGTATGAATAGCGTGTAATTAGTTTGATAATTTAGTATATGTATAAGCCAAAAGTTTTGTTTAATAAAACGGCTTCTTCTTCTGTCTGTTGAGAACGATAGTGAACCGTGAGTTTTCTTTTGATTTCCACTACAAAGTCCCACCTTGAAGTAGCAGGTAACTGCTACAAAGGTTTGAGTCATAAGGGGCAATAGCCGAGACGAGGGAAACATCGAAACCAAAGGAAGACAGTAGTCTTCAACGGGGAAGTCTTTACACAGTAAAGGAAGAACTCGCCTGAGCTGGCGCGCTCTAGTAAAATGGGCCTTCAACCAACTTGGTGTGCGATGTTGGTTGAGGCCCAGGTCCACCCAGGACTGTAGCGCCACCTAAGTAAGTAAGTATTTCCATAGAGTAGTTTCCACTTGATGATATGTAAATGATTATGGCGAAACTGGTTTATGCGTGAGCGTAGGGACTTGTTGCTAAATCCTAAACATTCTTCTCCACGCTGGAAGATGAACATCTTTCAGGAATCGGCAGTGGTGAAATAATCATGATTGGTCTTGTGTATATGCCTCTTGAACTCTGACTGAAAGTCGATTCTTATCTTAGTTTCATATTAAAATATAAAAAAAACATATTCCAATAGAAAGATAATTACCATTATCAAATTATTGTATTGTAAAATGTGCGGTTACAAACTACCTTCGTAAATTTATATATACGAAATAAAAAATATCTATCTATCTAAATTTTGCTATGCTCTCTTTAAGTAACTTACGGAATTAAGCATATGTTTTTTTATACAGAAGCATACAGAAAAGATATGTACGTCTGGAACGGATCGTATGATACCCTACCCTCCATCCCATCGAGCCCCTATAAAGTGGGCGTGCCCGTATTGCATTTTCTCTACTGAATTATGATCATAATTTTGAATGTTTGATGATGTCACATGTAAAATTTCATCAAAATTGGTTTTTTAATGAAAATGCCCCCAAAAAGTGGGCATGGACAACACTGTCGTATGGGTGAATTGTAGGGAATCTGAATACCTAAATATTTGGTCTTAACATCATTTTTCGGTTTCATATAATTTAGTGAAATTATGAAAAAGTGGGCGTGGCAGTGGGCGGATTTCAAAAATGTTTACACTTGTACTGCATCTTTTTCTCAGAAGCCCAGATATTATTTCATCCTCCTAGCTCAAAATTTAAGGCATAAAAAGTGGTGACGGACGGACGGATGGACATGGCTCAATCGTTTTCGCTATTAATACTGATCATGAATATATATGCTTTATAGGGTCTATCTCGATTATTTCTCTATGTTACAAACTATGTATCAAACTAAATTAGGATAGGGTATAATAAGGTTGTATTGAGAGGAGTGTTTATACCCTATCCTAAGGGTATATTAAGTTTGATACATAGTTTGTAACATAGAGAAATAATCGAGATAGACCCTATAAAGTATATGTATTCATGATCAGTATCAATAGCGAAAACGATTGAGCCATGTCCGTCCGTCCGTCACCACTTTTTGGGCCTTAAATTTGGAGGATGAAATTCAATATCTGGGCGTCTGAGAAAAAGATGCAGTACAAGTGTAGAAATTTTTGAAATCCGCCCAATGCCACGCCCACTTTTGCATAACTTCACTAAATTATATGAAACCGAAAAATTTTGTTTTGTCAAATATTTAGGTATTCATATTCCTTACAATTCACACATACACCAGTTTTGGCCACGCCCACTTTTTGCGGGCGTTTTCATCAAAAAACCAATTTTGTTGTTTAGTTTTCGTTATACATTTAATAATCTATTGTAAAATACCTATATTGTAAAAGTGGCACGGAAAAGAGGAAACCTTGATATGCCATGATTTCTCCCTTTTTCCCCGGGAGTGGTGGTGTAAAGGGATCGCACCACCAACCACTTAAACATCAATTAATTAATTGTTCAATCATACTTCGACACCTGAAACCCAAGCAATTGTACATTGCACTCAACGCCGGCATAGAAACGAAAAGCGTGCACAAAGCAACGATAAAACATACAGAAAAGCTAAATCCGTCTGGAACGGATCGTATGATACCCTATCCTCCTCTCTATAAAGTGGGCGTGGCCAAATTGCATTTTGTACTCAAATATAGCTATAATGTCGAACGTTTGAGGATGTTACATGTAAAATTTCATGAAAATCGGTTTTTTGATGAAAACGCCCCCAAAAAGTGGGCGTGACCAAAACTGTTCTATGGGTGAATTGTAGGGAATCTGTATACCTAAATATTTGGTCTTAACAAAATTTTTCGGTTTCATATAATTTAGTGAAGTTATAAAAAAGTAGGCGCGGCAGTGGGCGGATTTCAAAAATTTTTACACTTGTACTGTATCTTTTTCTCAGAAGCCCAGATATGAAATTTCATCGTCCTAGCTCAAAATTTAAGGCCCAAAAAGCGGTGACATACGGACGGACGGACGGTCATCGCTCAATCGATTTCGCTATTGATGCTGATCAGGAATATATATACTTTATAGGTCTATCTCGATTATTTCTCTATGTTACAAACTATGTGTCAAACTTAATATACCCTTAGGATAGGGTATAAAAATATGATCATGTTAACGCGTGTATTGATTCGGGGTTCAAGTATTGAAGGTATGAATAGCGTGTAATTAGTTTGATAATTTAGTATATGTATAAGCCAAAAGTTTTGTTTAATAAAACGGCTTCTTCTTCTGTCTGTTGAGAACGATAGTGAACCGTGAGTTTTCTTTTGATTTCCACTACAAAGTCCCACCTTGAAGTAGCAGGTAACTGCTACAAAGGTTTGAGTCATAAGGGGCAATAGCCGAGACGAGGGAAACATCGAAACCAAAGGAAGACAGTAGTCTTCAACGGGGTAGTCTTTACACAGTAAAGGAAGAACTCGCCTGAGCTGGCGCGCTCTAGTAAAATGGGCCACTTGATGATATGTAAATGATTATGGCGAAACTGGTTTATGCGTGAGCGTAGGGACTTGTTGCTAAATCCTAAACATTCTTCTCCACGCTGGAAGATGAACATCTTTCAGGAATCGGCAGTGGTGAAATAATCATGATTGGTCTTGTGTATATGCCTCTTGAACTCTGACTGAAAGTCGATTCTTATCTTAGTTTCATATTAAAATATAAAAAAAACATATTCCAATAGAAAGATAATTACCATTATCAAATTATTGTATTGTAAAATGTGCGGTTACAAACTACCTTCGTAAATTTATATATACGAAATAAAAAATATCTATCTATCTAAATTTTGCTATGCTCTCTTTAAGTAACTTACGGAATTAAGCATATGTTTTTTTATACAGAAGCATACAGAAAAGATATGTACGTCTGGAACGGATCGTATGATACCCTACCCTCCATCCCATCGAGCCCCTATAAAGTGGGCGTGCCCGTATTGCATTTTCTCTACTGAATTATGATCATAATTTTGAATGTTTGATGATGTCACATGTAAAATTTCATCAAAATTGGTTTTTTAATGAAAATGCCCCCAAAAAGTGGGCATGGACAACACTGTCGTATGGGTGAATTGTAGGGAATCTGAATACCTAAATATTTGGTCTTAACATCATTTTTCGGTTTCATATAATTTAGTGAAATTATGAAAAAGTGGGCGTGGCAGTGGGCGGATTTCAAAAATGTTTACACTTGTACTGCATCTTTTTCTCAGAAGCCCAGATATTATTTCATCCTCCTAGCTCAAAATTTAAGGCATAAAAAGTGGTGACGGACGGACGGATGGACATGGCTCAATCGTTTTCGCTATTAATACTGATCATGAATATATATGCTTTATAGGGTCTATCTCGATTATTTCTCTATGTTACAAACTATGTATCAAACTAAATTAGGATAGGGTATAATAAGGTTGTATTGAGAGGAGTGTTTATACCCTATCCTAAGGGTATATTAAGTTTGATACATAGTTTGTAACATAGAGAAATAATCGAGATAGACCCTATAAAGTATATGTATTCATGATCAGTATCAATAGCGAAAACGATTGAGCCATGTCCGTCCGTCCGTCACCACTTTTTGGGCCTTAAATTTGGAGGATGAAATTCAATATCTGGGCGTCTGAGAAAAAGATGCAGTACAAGTGTAGAAATTTTTGAAATCCGCCCAATGCCACGCCCACTTTTGCATAACTTCACTAAATTATATGAAACCGAAAAATTTTGTTTTGTCAAATATTTAGGTATTCATATTCCTTACAATTCACACATACACCAGTTTTGGCCACGCCCACTTTTTGCGGGCGTTTTCATCAAAAAACCAATTTTGTTGTTTAGTTTTCGTTATACATTTAATAATCTATTGTAAAATACCTATATTGTAAAAGTGGCACGGAAAAGAGGAAACCTTGATATGCCATGATTTCTCCCTTTTCCCCCGGGAGTGGTGGTGTAAAGGGATCGCACCACCAACCACTTAAACATCAATTAATTAATTGTTCAATCATACTTCGACACCTGAAACCCAAGCAATTGTACATTGCACTCAACGCCGGCATAGAAACGAAAAGCGTGCACAAAGCAACGATAAAACATACAGAAAAGCTAAATCCGTCTGGAACGGATCGTATGATACCCTATCCTCCTCTCTATAAAGTGGGCGTGGCCAAATTGCATTTTGTACTCAAATATAGCTATAATGTCGAACGTTTGAGGATGTTACATGTAAAATTTCATGAAAATCGGTTTTTTGATGAAAACGCCCCCAAAAAGTGGGCGTGACCAAAACTGTTCTATGGGTGAATTGTAGGGAATCTGTATACCTAAATATTTGGTCTTAACAAAATTTTTCGGTTTCATATAATTTAGTGAAGTTATAAAAAAGTAGGCGAGGCAGTGGGCGGATTTCAAAAATTTTTACACTTGTACTGTATCTTTTTCTCAGAAGCCCAGATATGAAATTTCATCGTCCTAGCTCAAAATTTAAGGCCCAAAAAGCGGTGACATACGGACGGACGGACGGTCATCGCTCAATCGATTTCGCTATTGATGCTGATCAGGAATATATATACTTTATAGGTCTATCTCGATTATTTCTCTATGTTACAAACTATGTGTCAAACTTAATATACCCTTAGGATAGGGTATAAAAATATGATCATGTTAACGCGTGTATTGATTCGGGGTTCAAGTATTGAAGGTATGAATAGCGTGTAATTAGTTTGATAATTTAGTATATGTATAAGCCAAAAGTTTTGTTTAATAAAACGGCTTCTTCTTCTGTCTGTTGAGAACGATAGTGAACCGTGAGTTTTCTTTTGATTTCCACTACAAAGTCCCACCTTGAAGTAGCAGGTAACTGCTACAAAGGTTTGAGTCATAAGGGGCAATAGCCGAGACGAGGGAAACATCGAAACCAAAGGAAGACAGTAGTCTTCAACGGGGAAGTCTTTACACAGTAAAGGAAGAACTCGCCTGAGCTGGCGCGCTCTAGTAAAATGGGCCTTCAACCAACTTGGTGTGCGATGTTGGTTGAGGCCCAGGTCCACCCAGGACTGTAGCGCCACCTAAGTAAGTAAGTATTTCCATAGAGTAGTTTCCACTTGATGATATGTAAATGATTATGGCGAAACTGGTTTATGCGTGAGCGTAGGGACTTGTTGCTAAATCCTAAACATTCTTCTCCACGCTGGAAGATGAACATCTTTCAGGAATCGGCAGTGGTGAAATAATCATGATTGGTCTTGTGTATATGCCTCTTGAACTCTGACTGAAAGTCGATTCTTATCTTAGTTTCATATTAAAATATAAAAAAAACATATTCCAATAGAAAGATAATTACCATTATCAAATTATTGTATTGTAAAATGTGCGGTTACAAACTACCTTCGTAAATTTATATATACGAAATAAAAAATATCTATCTATCTAAATTTTGCTATGCTCTCTTTAAGTAACTTACGGAATTAAGCATATGTTTTTTTATACAGAAGCATACAGAAAAGATATGTACGTCTGGAACGGATCGTATGATACCCTACCCTCCATCCCATCGAGCCCCTATAAAGTGGGCGTGCCCGTATTGCATTTTCTCTACTGAATTATGATCATAATTTTGAATGTTTGATGATGTCACATGTAAAATTTCATCAAAATTGGTTTTTTAATGAAAATGCCCCCAAAAAGTGGGCATGGACAACACTGTCGTATGGGTGAATTGTAGGGAATCTGAATACCTAAATATTTGGTCTTAACATCATTTTTCGGTTTCATATAATTTAGTGAAATTATGAAAAAGTGGGCGTGGCAGTGGGCGGATTTCAAAAATGTTTACACTTGTACTGCATCTTTTTCTCAGAAGCCCAGATATTATTTCATCCTCCTAGCTCAAAATTTAAGGCATAAAAAGTGGTGACGGACGGACGGATGGACATGGCTCAATCGTTTTCGCTATTAATACTGATCATGAATATATATGCTTTATAGGGTCTATCTCGATTATTTCTCTATGTTACAAACTATGTATCAAACTAAATTAGGATAGGGTATAATAAGGTTGTATTGAGAGGAGTGTTTATACCCTATCCTAAGGGTATATTAAGTTTGATACATAGTTTGTAACATAGAGAAATAATCGAGATAGACCCTATAAAGTATATGTATTCATGATCAGTATCAATAGCGAAAACGATTGAGCCATGTCCGTCCGTCCGTCACCACTTTTTGGGCCTTAAATTTGGAGGATGAAATTCAATATCTGGGCGTCTGAGAAAAAGATGCAGTACAAGTGTAGAAATTTTTGAAATCCGCCCAATGCCACGCCCACTTTTGCATAACTTCACTAAATTATATGAAACCGAAAAATTTTGTTTTGTCAAATATTTAGGTATTCATATTCCTTACAATTCACACATACACCAGTTTTGGCCACGCCCACTTTTTGCGGGCGTTTTCATCAAAAAACCAATTTTGTTGTTTAGTTTTCGTTATACATTTAATAATCTATTGTAAAATACCTATATTGTAAAAGTGGCACGGAAAAGAGGAAACCTTGATATGCCATGATTTCTCCCTTTTCCCCCGGGAGTGGTGGTGTAAAGGGATCGCACCACCAACCACTTAAACATCAATTAATTAATTGTTCAATCATACTTCGACACCTGAAACCCAAGCAATTGTACATTGCACTCAACGCCGGCATAGAAACGAAAAGCGTGCACAAAGCAACGATAAAACATACAGAAAAGCTAAATCCGTCTGGAACGGATCGTATGATACCCTATCCTCCTCTCTATAAAGTGGGCGTGGCCAAATTGCATTTTGTACTCAAATATAGCTATAATGTCGAACGTTTGAGGATGTTACATGTAAAATTTCATGAAAATCGGTTTTTTGATGAAAACGCCCCCAAAAAGTGGGCGTGACCAAAACTGTTCTATGGGTGAATTGTAGGGAATCTGTATACCTAAATATTTGGTCTTAACAAAATTTTTCGGTTTCATATAATTTAGTGAAGTTATAAAAAAGTAGGCGCGGCAGTGGGCGGATTTCAAAAATTTTTACACTTGTACTGTATCTTTTTCTCAGAAGCCCAGATATGAAATTTCATCGTCCTAGCTCAAAATTTAAGGCCCAAAAAGCGGTGACATACGGACGGACGGACGGTCATCGCTCAATCGATTTCGCTATTGATGCTGATCAGGAATATATATACTTTATAGGTCTATCTCGATTATTTCTCTATGTTACAAACTATGTGTCAAACTTAATATACCCTTAGGATAGGGTATAAAAATATGATCATGTTAACGCGTGTATTGATTCGGGGTTCAAGTATTGAAGGTATGAATAGCGTGTAATTAGTTTGATAATTTAGTATATGTATAAGCCAAAAGTTTTGTTTAATAAAACGGCTTCTTCTTCTGTCTGTTGAGAACGATAGTGAACCGTGAGTTTTCTTTTGATTTCCACTACAAAGTCCCACCTTGAAGTAGCAGGTAACTGCTACAAAGGTTTGAGTCATAAGGGGCAATAGCCGAGACGAGGGAAACATCGAAACCAAAGGAAGACAGTAGTCTTCAACGGGGAAGTCTTTACACAGTAAAGGAAGAACTCGCCTGAGCTGGCGCGCTCTAGTAAAATGGGCCACTTGATGATATGTAAATGATTATGGCGAAACTGGTTTATGCGTGAGCGTAGGGACTTGTTGCTAAATCCTAAACATTCTTCTCCACGCTGGAAGATGAACATCTTTCAGGAATCGGCAGTGGTGAAATAATCATGATTGGTCTTGTGTATATGCCTCTTGAACTCTGACTGAAAGTCGATTCTTATCTTAGTTTCATATTAAAATATAAAAAAAACATATTCCAATAGAAAGATAATTACCATTATCAAATTATTGTATTGTAAAATGTGCGGTTACAAACTACCTTCGTAAATTTATATATACGAAATAAAAAATATCTATCTATCTAAATTTTGCTATGCTCTCTTTAAGTAACTTACGGAATTAAGCATATGTTTTTTTATACAGAAGCATACAGAAAAGATATGTACGTCTGGAACGGATCGTATGATACCCTACCCTCCATCCCATCGAGCCCCTATAAAGTGGGCGTGCCCGTATTGCATTTTCTCTACTGAATTATGATCATAATTTTGAATGTTTGATGATGTCACATGTAAAATTTCATCAAAATTGGTTTTTTAATGAAAATGCCCCCAAAAAGTGGGCATGGACAACACTGTCGTATGGGTGAATTGTAGGGAATCTGAATACCTAAATATTTGGTCTTAACATCATTTTTCGGTTTCATATAATTTAGTGAAATTATGAAAAAGTGGGCGTGGCAGTGGGCGGATTTCAAAAATGTTTACACTTGTACTGCATCTTTTTCTCAGAAGCCCAGATATTATTTCATCCTCCTAGCTCAAAATTTAAGGCATAAAAAGTGGTGACGGACGGACGGATGGACATGGCTCAATCGTTTTCGCTATTAATACTGATCATGAATATATATGCTTTATAGGGTCTATCTCGATTATTTCTCTATGTTACAAACTATGTATCAAACTAAATTAGGATAGGGTATAATAAGGTTGTATTGAGAGGAGTGTTTATACCCTATCCTAAGGGTATATTAAGTTTGATACATAGTTTGTAACATAGAGAAATAATCGAGATAGACCCTATAAAGTATATGTATTCATGATCAGTATCAATAGCGAAAACGATTGAGCCATGTCCGTCCGTCCGTCACCACTTTTTGGGCCTTAAATTTGGAGGATGAAATTCAATATCTGGGCGTCTGAGAAAAAGATGCAGTACAAGTGTAGAAATTTTTGAAATCCGCCCAATGCCACGCCCACTTTTGCATAACTTCACTAAATTATATGAAACCGAAAAATTTTGTTTTGTCAAATATTTAGGTATTCATATTCCTTACAATTCACACATACACCAGTTTTGGCCACGCCCACTTTTTGCGGGCGTTTTCATCAAAAAACCAATTTTGTTGTTTAGTTTTCGTTATACATTTAATAATCTATTGTAAAATACCTATATTGTAAAAGTGGCACGGAAAAGAGGAAACCTTGATATGCCATGATTTCTCCCTTTTCCCCCGGGAGTGGTGGTGTAAAGGGATCGCACCACCAACCACTTAAACATCAATTAATTAATTGTTCAATCATACTTCGACACCTGAAACCCAAGCAATTGTACATTGCACTCAACGCCGGCATAGAAACGAAAAGCGTGCACAAAGCAACGATAAAACATACAGAAAAGCTAAATCCGTCTGGAACGGATCGTATGATACCCTATCCTCCTCTCTATAAAGTGGGCGTGGCCAAATTGCATTTTGTACTCAAATATAGCTATAATGTCGAACGTTTGAGGATGTTACATGTAAAATTTCATGAAAATCGGTTTTTTGATGAAAACGCCCCCAAAAAGTGGGCGTGACCAAAACTGTTCTATGGGTGAATTGTAGGGAATCTGTATACCTAAATATTTGGTCTTAACAAAATTTTTCGGTTTCATATAATTTAGTGAAGTTATAAAAAAGTAGGCGCGGCAGTGGGCGGATTTCAAAAATTTTTACACTTGTACTGTATCTTTTTCTCAGAAGCCCAGATATGAAATTTCATCGTCCTAGCTCAAAATTTAAGGCCCAAAAAGCGGTGACATACGGACGGACGGACGGTCATCGCTCAATCGATTTCGCTATTGATGCTGATCAGGAATATATATACTTTATAGGTCTATCTCGATTATTTCTCTATGTTACAAACTATGTGTCAAACTTAATATACCCTTAGGATAGGGTATAAAAAATATGATCATGTTAACGCGTGTATTGATTCGGGGTTCAAGTATTGAAGGTATGAATAGCGTGTAATTAGTTTGATAATTTAGTATATGTATAAGCCAAAAGTTTTGTTTAATAAAACGGCTTCTTCTTCTGTCTGTTGAGAACGATAGTGAAACCGTGAGTTTTCTTTTGATTTCCACTACAAAGTCCCACCTTGAAGTAGCAGGTAACTGCTACAAAGGTTTGAGTCATAAGGGGCAATAGCCGAGACGAGGGAAACATCGAAACCAAAGGAAGACAGTAGTCTTCAACGGGGAAGTCTTTACACAGTAAAGGAAGAACTCGCCTGAGCTGGCGCGCTCTAGTAAAATGGGGCCTTCAACCAACTTGGTGTGCGATGGTTGAGGCCCAGGTCCACCCAGGACTGTAGCGCCACCTAAGTAAGTAAGTATTTCCATAGAGTAGTTTCCACTTGATGATATGTAAATGATTATGGCGAAACTGGTTTATGCGTGAGCGTAGGGACTTGTTGCTAAATCCTAAACATTCTTCTCCACGCTGGAAGATGAACATCTTTCAGGAATCGGCAGTGGTGAAATAATCATGATTGGTCTTGTGTATATGCCTCTTGAACTCTGACTGAAAGTCGATTCTTATCTTAGTTTCATATTAAAATATAAAAAAAACATATTCCAATAGAAAGATAATTACCATTATCAAATTATTGTATTGTAAAATGTGCGGTTACAAACTACCTTCGTAAATTTATATATACGAAATAAAAAATATCTATCTATCTAAATTTTGCTATGCTCTCTTTAAGTAACTTACGGAATTAAGCATATGTTTTTTTATACAGAAGCATACAGAAAAGATATGTACGTCTGGAACGGATCGTATGATACCCTACCCTCCATCCCATCGAGCCCCTATAAAGTGGGCGTGCCCGTATTGCATTTTCTCTACTGAATTATGATCATAATTTTGAATGTTTGATGATGTCACATGTAAAATTTCATCAAAATTGGTTTTTTAATGAAAATGCCCCCAAAAAGTGGGCATGGACAACACTGTCGTATGGGTGAATTGTAGGGAATCTGAATACCTAAATATTTGGTCTTAACATCATTTTTCGGTTTCATATAATTTAGTGAAATTATGAAAAAGTGGGCGTGGCAGTGGGCGGATTTCAAAAATGTTTACACTTGTACTGCATCTTTTTCTCAGAAGCCCAGATATTATTTCATCCTCCTAGCTCAAAATTTAAGGCATAAAAAGTGGTGACGGACGGACGGATGGACAT
Source organism: Xylota sylvarum (assembly GCA_905220385.1). Taxonomy (NCBI): domain Eukaryota; kingdom Metazoa; phylum Arthropoda; class Insecta; order Diptera; family Syrphidae; genus Xylota; species Xylota sylvarum. Next base: position 36,521,819 of record LR999959.1, read on the forward strand.
GGCTCAATCGTTTTCGCTATTAATACTGATCATGAATATATATGCTTTATAGGGTCTATCTCGATTATTTCTCTACGTTACAAACTATGTATCAAACTAAATTAGGATAGGGTATAATAAGGTTGTATTGAGAGGAGTGTTTATACCCTATCCTAAGGGTATATTAAGTTTGATACATAGTTTGTAACATAGAGAAATAATCGAGATAGACCCTATAAAGTATATGTATTCATGATCAGTATCAATAGCGAAAACGATTGAGCCATGTCCGTCCGTCCGTCACCACTTTTTGGGCCTTAAATTTGGAGGATGAAATTCAATATCTGGGCGTCTGAGAAAAAGATGCAGTACAAGTGTAGAAATTTTTGAAATCCGCCCAATGCCACGCCCACTTTTGCATAACTTCACTAAATTATATGAAACCGAAAAATTTTGTTTTGTCAAATATTTAGGTATTCATATTCCTTACAATTCACACATACACCAGTTTTGGCCACGCCCACTTTTTGCGGGCGTTTTCATCAAAAAACCAATTTTGTTGTTTAGTTTTCGTTATACATTTAATAATCTATTGTAAAATACCTATATTGTAAAAGTGGCACGGAAAAGAGGAAACCTTGATATGCCATGATTTCTCCCTTTTCCCCCGGGAGTGGTGGTGTAAAGGGATCGCACCACCAACCACTTAAACATCAATTAATTAATTGTTCAATTATACTTCGACACCTGAAACCCAAGCAATTGTACATTGCACTCAACGCCGGCATAGAAACGAAAAGCGTGCACAAAGCAACGATAAAACATACAGAAAAGCTAAATCCGTCTGGAACGGATCGTATGATACCCTATCCTCCTCTCTATAAAGTGGGCGTGGCCAAATTGCATTTTGTACTCAAATATAGCTATAATGTCGAACGTTTGAGGATGTTACATGTAAAATTTCATGAAAATCGGTTTTTTGATGAAAACGCCCCCAAAAAGTGGGCGTGACCAAAACTGTTCTATGGGTGAATTGTAGGGAATCTGTATACCTAAATATTTGGTCTTAACAAAATTTTTCGGTTTCATATAATTTAGTGAAGTTATAAAAAAGTAGGCGTGGCAGTGGGCGGATTTCAAAAATTTTTACACTTGTACTGTATCTTTTTCTCAGAAGCCCAGATATGAAATTTCATCGTCCTAGCTCAAAATTTAAGGCCCAAAAAGCGGTGACATACGGACGGACGGACGGTCATCGCTCAATCGATTTCGCTATTGATGCTGATCAGGAATATATATACTTTATAGGTCTATCTCGATTATTTCTCTATGTTACAAACTATGTGTCAAACTTAATATACCCTTAGGATAGGGTATAAAAATATGATCATGTTAACGCGTGTATTGATTCGGGGTTCAAGTATTGAAGGTATGAATAGCGTGTAATTAGTTTGATAATTTAGTATATGTATAAGCCAAAAGTTTTGTTTAATAAAACGGCTTCTTCTTCTGTCTGTTGAGAACGATAGTGAACCGTGAGTTTTCTTTTGATTTCCACTACAAAGTCCCACCTTGAAGTAGCAGGTAACTGCTACAAAGGTTTGAGTCATAAGGGGCAATAGCCGAGACGAGGGAAACATCGAAACCAAAGGAAGACAGTAGTCTTCAACGGGGAAGTCTTTACACAGTAAAGGAAGAACTCGCCTGAGCTGGCGCGCTCTAGTAAAAAGGGCCTTCAACCAACTTGGTGTGCGATGTTGGTTGAGGCCCAGGTCCACCCAGGACTGTAGCGCCACCTAAGTAAGTAAGTATTTCCATAGAGTAGTTTCCACTTGATGATATGTAAATGATTATGGCGAAACTGGTTTATGCGTGAGCGTAGGGACTTGTTGCTAAATCCTAAACATTCTTCTCCACGCTGGAAGATGAACATCTTTCAGGAATCGGCAGTGGTGAAATAATCATGATTGGTCTTGTGTATATGCCTCTTGAACTCTGACTGAAAGTCGATTCTTATCTTAGTTTCATATTAAAATATAAAAAAAACATATTCCAATAGAAAGATAATTACCATTATAAAATTATTGTATTGTAAAATGTGCGGTTACAAACTACCTTCGTAAATTTATATATACGAAATAAAAAATATCTATCTATCTAAATTTTGCTATGCTCTCTTTAAGTAACTTACGGAATTAAGCATATGTTTTTTTATACAGAAGCATACAGAAAAGATATGTACGTCTGGAACGGATCGTATGATACCCTACCCTCCATCCCATCGAGCCCCTATAAAGTGGGCGTGCCCGTATTGCATTTTCTCTACTGAATTATGATCATAATTTTGAATGTTTGATGATGTCACATGTAAAATTTCATCAAAATTGGTTTTTTAATGAAAATGCCCCCAAAAAGTGGGCATGGACAACACTGTCGTATGGGTGAATTGTAGGGAATCTGAATACCTAAATATTTGGTCTTAACATCATTTTTCGGTTTCATATAATTTAGTGAAATTATGAAAAAGTGGGCGTGGCAGTGGGCGGATTTCAAAAATGTTTACACTTGTACTGCATCTTTTTCTCAGAAGCCCAGATATTATTTCATCCTCCTAGCTCAAAATTTAAGGCATAAAAAGTGGTGACGGACGGACGGATGGACATGGCTCAATCGTTTTCGCTATTAATACTGATCATGAATATATATGCTTTATAGGGTCTATCTCGATTATTTCTCTATGTTACAAACTATGTATCAAACTAAATTAGGATAGGGTATAATAAGGTTGTATTGAGAGGAGTGTTTATACCCTATCCTAAGGGTATATTAAGTTTGATACATAGTTTGTAACATAGAGAAATAATCGAGATAGACCCTATAAAGTATATGTATTCATGATCAGTATCAATAGCGAAAACGATTGAGCCATGTCCGTCCGTCCGTCACCACTTTTTGGGCCTTAAATTTGGAGGATGAAATTCAATATCTGGGCGTCTGAGAAAAATATGCAGTACAAGTGTAGAAATTTTTGAAATCCGCCCAATGCCACGCCCACTTTTGCATAACTTCACTAAATTATATGAAACCGAAAAATTTTGTTTTGTCAAATATTTAGGTATTCATATTCCTTACAATTCACACATACACCAGTTTTGGCCACGCCCACTTTTTGCGGGCGTTTTCATCAAAAAACCAATTTTGTTGTTTAGTTTTCGTTATACATTTAATAATCTATTGTAAAATACCTATATTGTAAAAGTGGCACGGAAAAGAGGAAACCTTGATATGCCATGATTTCTCCCTTTTCCCCCGGGAGTGGTGGTGTAAAGGGATCGCACCACCAACCACTTAAACATCAATTAATTAATTGTTCAATCATACTTCGACACCTGAAACCCAAGCAATTGTACATTGCACTCAACGCCGGCATAGAAACGAAAAGCGTGCACAAAGCAACGATAAAACATACAGAAAAGCTAAATCCGTCTGGAACGGATCGTATGATACCCTATCCTCCTCTCTATAAAGTGGGCGTGGCCAAATTGCATTTTGTACTCAAATATAGCTATAATGTCGAACGTTTGATTATGTTACATGTAAAATTTCATGAAAATCGGTTTTTTGATGAAAACGCCCCCAAAAAGTGGGCGTGACCAAAACTGTTCTATGGGTGAATTGTAGGGAATCTGTATACCTAAATATTTGGTCTTAACAAAATTTTTCGGTTTCATATAATTTAGTGAAGTTATAAAAAAGTAGGCGTGGCAGTGGGCGGATTTCAAAAATTTTTACACTTGTACTGTATCTTTTTCTCAGAAGCCCAGATATGAAATTTCATCGTCCTAGCTCAAAATTTAAGGCCCAAAAAGCGGTGACATACGGACGGACGGACGGTCATCGCTCAATCGATTTCGCTATTGATGCTGATCAGGAATATATATACTTTATAGGTCTATCTCGATTATTTCTCTATGTTACAAACTATGTGTCAAACTTAATATACCCTTAGGATAGGGTATAAAAATATGATCATGTTAACGCGTGTATTGATTCGGGGTTCAAGTATTGAAGGTATGAATAGCGTGTAATTAGTTTGATAATTTAGTATATGTATAAGCCAAAAGTTTTGTTTAATAAAACGGCTTCTTCTTCTGTCTGTTGAGAACGATAGTGAACCGTGAGTTTTCTTTTGATTTCCACTACAAAGTCCCACCTTGAAGTAGCAGGTAACTGCTACAAAGGTTTGAGTCATAAGGGGCAATAGCCGAGACGAGGGAAACATCGAAACCAAAGGAAGACAGTAGTCTTCAACGGGGAAGTCTTTACACAGTAAAGGAAGAACTCGCCTGAGCTGGCGCGCTCTAGTAAAAAGGGCCTTCAACCAACTTGGTGTGCGATGTTGGTTGAGGCCCAGGTCCACCCAGGACTGTAGCGCCACCTAAGTAAGTAAGTATTTCCATAGAGTAGTTTCCACTTGATGATATGTAAATGATTATGGCGAAACTGGTTTATGCGTGAGCGTAGGGACTTGTTGCTAAATCCTAAACATTCTTCTCCACGCTGGAAGATGAACATCTTTCAGGAATCGGCAGTGGTGAAATAATCATGATTGGTCTTGTGTATATGCCTCTTGAACTCTGACTGGTGTCAACTCGTATTTTATTATCACTCTCTGGATGAAGTTTGATAATCTTGCCAAGAATCAACTTAGACTGCGGTAGATGAGGCTCCCGAAGAATTAAGATTTGGTTCAGCTTAACAATACGACTTGTAGATCTCCATTTCATTCGGTGTTGTAAACTAGTCAAATCTTCAGAGCTCCAGCGATTTCAAAAGCCTTGACACAGATGCTTGACTCTTTCCCTACGTTGAAAGTAAGTAATGTCCTTATCTTCAATGAATGGTTCTGGCCTTGAGGTATAGTCTTCCCCGATTAGAAAGTGGGACGATGTTAAGGCTTCAATTTCTGCATCATGACTGGCACAGAGTAGACGAGAGTTGAGAAGTGCTTCAATACGAGTGAGAAGTGTATAGAATTCACCGTACGTCAGACAATGATCTCCAATAACTCTCGGCAGATGAGTTTTGACAGATTTCACACATACCTCCCATAACCCTCCAAAATGTGGGGAGACAGGTGGAATAAATCACCAAGCTATACCTACGAAGGGTAGCCAAAGGGTATGCGAAATGTATGGAAACACAAGCGTTCTCACCTTAGCCTTTCACTATCAACTCCTACTCTACACCTCCACGATGGTGGCTGCTGGGTGCCCAGTACCTCGACTGGAGATTGGGTAACCAACCCCTTTGGAAGGTTGTTGGTGGCAGCGAACGAGGGAGGGCTAGGAGTGTTTTTTCACTTAGGCACATCCTCTTGTTGCAGGCGGCAGCGGACGAATTCTCTAGATGGAATCAACGGTAGCGTCTACCAGTTCCAGTTACCCCGAACTATTAGTGTTATCCCTATATGAGTTGGTTCGATATATTCGAATTTCAGGTCTATAGGGATTTTCAATACTGAGGGTGTTGGAATAGAGTTGGTGGCGGATGAACCCTTAATGGGACAACGGCAGCGCTCATATCCCCGGAGAGGAGTACTCACTCCGGAAAATCCGGCCCCTTGTCCTAGGGGAAAAAAAGGAACTGGTCCTCCAGGTTGGGGGTGGTGCGTCGGGGTAACTTCCCGACCACGGAAAAAATTAATTAGTTCCGAAACCTATCTGTGTAATCCCTAAATGAGCTACTTTGACTTATTCGAATCGCAGGTACATAGAGATCTTCAACACTGAGCTAGGGTGTTGGAACAGAGTTGGTGGTGGATGAACCCTTAATGGGCCAACGGCAGCTCTCATATCTCAGTGGGTTACTGATTCCGGAAAATCAGGCCCCTCGTCCTAGGAGTATACAAGAGAACTGATCCTCCAGGTTGAGGGTTGTCCGTAGGGGTAACTTCCCGACCACGGAAAAACAAAATTAGTTCCGAAATCCAAACAAGCCTCTAATATGGATGGACTCACAGTTGACGATAACAGCAATCGAAATAAGGACAACGACCTTCGGATCTGCACGTGGAATGTTCGGACCCTTAACAGAACGCGTGCAGCCGAATAATTAGCAGAGGCCCTAGTCTGCCATAAGGCAGGCATCACCGTCATCCAGGAAGTGCGATGGGATGGGCCGGGCAAAAATAGGATGAAAAACTGTGACATCGGTTTTGCTATAGATTACGGTGATTGCTATAGAGAGCAGAAACAGCGCTTATTCGGATGTGGATTTGTCATAAACGGCAGACTTAGGCAAGAAGTCTTGGGCTTTCGACACGTGAGCGAGCGTCTTATGACAATCCGAATCAAGGCCAAATACGCGAACATAAGCCTAATATGCGCTCTTGCCCCCACAGAGGACAAGGACGACGCCACCAAAGAAAGTTTCTACGAGCTCCTCGACAAAACATATGAGCAATGTCCTAAGTATGATGTTAAAATAGTCCTAGGCGATTTTAACGCCACGATAGGCAAGGAGGACATCTTTGGTAGGACGATTGGTAAGCACAGCCTACACGACACCACGTCTGGCAACGGACTTAGACTTATTGACTTTGCGGCGGGGCGAAATGTTAGTATAGCATGCACACGGTTTCCTCATCTCAATATCCACAAGGAAACAAATGGGGTCAAAACTCCTAACTCGGAAGACGAAATGTTTGCTCTACAAAACTTTGATCCTGCCAGTTCTGCTGTATGGAGCCGAGTGTTGGACGATAAGCAGGAAAGGAGAGCAGATTTTGAACACTTTCGAAAGAAAAATTCTTCGTCGGATATTCGGTCCCGTATGCGAGGAGGGCGAATCTAGGAGAAGATATAACCGCGAACTCTATGAGCTGGACCAGGATGTGGATGTAGTCCAAAAAGCCAAAACACGTCGACTACACTGGCTCGGCCACATCGAGCGAATGGACAATAATGCTCCAGCAAAGAGGATCTTCGAATCACAGCCCCCAGGTTCGAGAAGACAAGGAAGACCGAACCTCCGTTTTAAGGATCAAGCTATCGCGGATGCCAGAGCGCTTGGTCTAGATAACTGGACGCAGCGTGCCCGGGATCGAAGAGAGTGGAAGGCTGCTGTGTCTCAGGCAGAGACTCTTCACGGGTCGGGAGCCCGCAAAGTAAGTAAGTATGAATTGATCCAATTTCTGATTCGCATCAGTTTCAAGTCTACAGAGATTCCACTGAGCTGAGATTGTTGCAAGTTGGAGAGCGTCATAGTCAATAGATGAAAAATCCTTAAACGGGAATGTCATCGGGATAGCAGAATGAGAAAAATATATATCGTAAGTACAGAAAAGCAGGTCGTGATCAAAGATGTAGTCCAGCGAGAGCTGATCAAAGACCAAAACAGAAGAAGGATCGGACACAATAGCAAGATCCAGACAGCTAGGATTGCAGCCCTTGGCAAAGCGTGTAGAGTATCTGCTGATAATTTGAAGTAATAGTGACGCGACCATATTTTTGATTTGGAAAGCACGTGAATCTGTTTTAAGCAAATCAGAATTAAAGTCCCCACAGACTATTATATGCTCATAAAGAGCGGAGAAATTAGAAAGAGCAAAAAGGTAATGAGTTCTGTGAGGGTCATAAGCACATGAAACCATGCATTTAGTGACACCATCGTGCACTTCTATAATTAAATGCTATACAATGGAATCAACAGACATGCTAATTACTTTGCTTGCTAGTGTTTTTTGCAATATATCGCAATACCTCCCCCTATGGTATTAATTATTCTGTCATTTCTGTACAACTTATAATTGAAAATATCATAAGCACTATCAGGGATATCGAATTTAAACCAGGTTTCACACACACAAATTACATCAATGCGAGCATTTTTAAACAAAAACCATAAGTAATCTAACTTAACTAAGTTTAGACTACGTCCATTTAAGTGACAAACTTTAAAACCTTCTCGGTACTTAGACAGAACATTTAACATTGTAAACGTAGAATTTTCGCTTATGTCACCATAATTATTTATTAGGGATACTACCCATTATCATAAAATAAACTACCACAAACTAACAAAATGCAATCCGACTACAAAAACAAAGAAAATAGTAATACAAAAGAAGTAAAATAAATTAATTAAATAATTGAATTAAGAAATCAGAAAACTGTTTGAGAGCAATAGGAACTTAACTTGATGAGCTTAGGTACTCTGCGGCAAAATTGTAGATTAATATCTCCTGTCAAGTGGGCGATGTCATTAAGTCTCTTGATGCTGTCAATCCGGATAGCATTGACCGTGATTATGCCATGCTAATCTGGCGCTGCTAGACTGGTGCTGCTACATCAGCAGTGTATATAGCATATCTGTGCTAGAAAACAGCTGTATTAACTTTGACGTAAATTACATCAGTAAATAATTTTGTAAATCAATTCTGAACCTAAATAAACAACGAAAAAATAATATACCAACGATACTAGCTATTTATAGAGCTAAACATACAGAAAAGCTACAATCCGTCTGGAACGGATCGTATGATACCCTATCCTCCTCTCTATAAAATGGGCTTGGCCAAATTGCATTTTGTACTGAAATATAGCTATAATGTCGAACGTTTGAGGATGTTACATGTAAAATTTTATCGAAATAGGTTTTTTGATGATAACGCCCCCAAAAAGTGGGCGTGGCCAAAACTATTCTATGGGTGAATTGTAGGGAATCTAAATACCCAAATATTTGGTCTTAACAAAATTTTTCGGTTTCATATAATTTAGTGAAGTTATAAAAAAGTAGGCGTGGCAGTGGGCGGATGTAAAAAAATTTTACACTAGTATTGTATCTTTTTCTCGGAAGCCCAGATATGAAATTTCAGCGTCCTAGTTAAAAATTTAAGGCCCAAAAATCGGTTTTGTGATGAAAACGCCCCCAAAAAGTGGGCGTGGCCAAAACTTTTGTATGGGTGGATTGTAGGGAATCTGAATGCCTAAATATTTGGTCTTAACAAAATTTTTCGGTTTCATATAATTTAGTGAAGTTATGAAAAAGTGGGCGTGGCAGTGGGCGGATTTAAAAAATTTTTACACTTGTACTGTATCTTTTTCTCAGAAGCCCAGATATGAAATTTCATCGTCCTAGCTCAAAATTTAAGGCCCAAAAAGCGGTGACATACGGACGGACGGACGGACGGACGGACGGACGGACGGACGGACGGACGGACGGACGGACGGACGGACGGACGGACGGACGGACGGACGGACGGACGGACGGACGGTCATCGCTCAATCGATTTCGCTATTGATGCTGATCACGAATATATATACTTTATATGGTCTATCTCGATTATTTCTCTATGTTACAAACTATGTGTCAAACTTAATATACCCTTAGGATAGGGTATAAAAAGAATCAGAGAATGGGGCAGGGGTTAAAAGTTATGCTGAGAGCCAAAAGGTATTATGCAAAGAAAACTATACCAAATGACTTCTGGCAGATAACTTGCGTTGTTAGTATAGACAATGTTTATGCCGGTGCCACAACTAAAAAATAGTTGCGCCAATAAATAGCAGCGCTATTCTGTCGACACCAGAATTGTGGCAGTGCCAAAGAAAGTTAGGGTTTATACCGTAACTATTTCGGAAAAAACCACCAGACTCGCACGGCATAAACGCATCCTTGACTTCTTCGGTGGTTTTTATGTAAACAAAGCCACACGCGGTGAAAATTGTGAATATTTTATTTCGGCGTTTTATGTAGGAGACAGACTGCTGGTATTGATACCATGGTATGAATACCATGGTATAGTGAATACGACAACCTCTGACAGACTGGATTTGTAGTATACTTTGACGTTTATGCATGAATTCACTTCAACTGTCATATTTTGTACCACACATTCTTTGGATTTGTGCAACTTATGCGAAAAAAAACATGTGCACAATTCTGAACGCAGAAAAACTAGAACACAGGCGGTGCAATGAGCGAAGTTATGCCCAAAACACATGTGCAGAATTTCTATACGCAGCGCAGCGTGCATCTCTGCACGTGAAACACATCGGCTACAGTCATTTGTGAATTGAATTATGATTTATTTTGCCCCGAACTTATTGAAAAGTAACTTTTTGTCTTGCATGTATTTAATTTTTTGGTAGTGCCGATTTCTTAGGTATATTAAATTCTATTAACTGGTCTTCAATTTTTCCAAAACAAAAATACCTACTCGTACAAATCAACAACGAAACTTCAAAATGGTGATACAAGACTCCTCAAACTGTGTTTTTTTTGCATCGAATTTAGAAATAGAGACATCTTGCAGTGCTGCGGTGCATGCAGCGTTCACATGTAACTTCGCTCATTGCATCGCCTGTGTTCTAGTTTTTTTGCGTTCAGAATTCTGCACATTTGTTTTGGGCATTACATGTGAGCGCTGCATGCACCGCAGCACTGCAAGATGTCTCTATTTCTAAATTCGATGCAAAAAACACAGTTTGAGGAGTCTTGTATCACCATTTTGAAGTTTCGTTGTTGATTTGTACGAGTAGGTATTTTTGTTTTGGAAAAATTGAAGACCAGTTAATAGAATTTAATATACCTAAGAAATCGTCACTACCAAAAAATAATATACATGCAAGACAAAAAGTTACTTTTCAATAAGTTCGGGGCAAAATAAATCATAATTCAATTCACAAATGACTGTAGCCGATGCGACGCATGTCAAAAACATTCTGCACATGTGTTTCACGTGCAGATCAACTAAAATTTTAAGTCGTATAATTTGACATTTAGTTCTCTCTTCTCTCTCTTGAGAATATTCTCTTCAGCTGATTTCCTTGTTGACGTTTAGCGCAAAGTTGCCACGCGACTGAATATTTTTTAAATGAAAATTTGATACGTTAAGTTTTTTTTAAGGAATAGAAAATGAGAATAATATTTTGTACCTAACATTTTTGTTTATGTTAATTTAATACATTTTAGTTTTGACTACGTATACTTTACCGGTACTTCATAATTCATTCAATTTTTTTAATTCACTCATTAGGTTCCAGAAATTTGAAGTTTATTATTGATTTTTATTTGAGTTTATATTATATTTCATTTTATGAGCAGAATATTAATTTATTCGAGCATAAAAATTATTGAATTATATTTGGTTTGCAAATATTATTTCGTATTCTAATCTGGCAACATGGAAATTTGTCAATCGTCGAAAATTATACCAACTTTTACAAACAAAATGTAACCTAGCGAGAAAAAGCGCAAACTAGTTTTTGGATCACGAAAATAGATCCAAACGAAAAGCAAGATCTCGTGTTGTTTTTGTAATGCATACAAACCAATGATCCAGATCAGATCATGGGGATAATAAAACACGACTATTGGTGCATCATTTTTTGATATTAGTATAGCCCGCTCCTTGTGGGCTGAAAGAGAGCATACCCAAAAATTCATAAACGATCAAGTTACTGCGCGTGTATACACACGTACTATGGGAATGATATCAACTGCTGCACACCTGATGCCTGCGGTGTCCACTAATGGAAAATTTTTGGTATGATATGATAAATTTTTTTGAGCATTGCTTAGCTTCAGAACAACGCAGAAGGATAATTTATAGTTTAAATGAATTGGAGACAAGTTTACTAAAAATAACTTTTCGTTTTTAAAATCGATAGGGCATTATAAAGTTAGAACTGTGTAATCACCTTTTAATGACGAAAAATCGATATTAACCCCCTTATATCCGGAATTTCGGAAAATCTCTTCTTATATCGCATGTACAGTTTATAAGGAATTCCTGTGCAAAGTTTCTAGGCCTAGGAGTTTTGGAAAAACTGTTTTCAACGACTTTTGTAGCCGAAGAATTTTTGATTTTATAGTATTTATGTAAGATGGGTTACGCCCCCATTTTTCATTTCCTCTCAAAAAATTGTATATTTGTGTTTTATAAGCCATTTTAAACAAGAAAAAATTAACGAAAAAATATTGAATTTCTTATATTGGAAACCCGCTCCAAATCGAGTAAGCTATTCTGAGAGTTTTATTAAAATCCTATTTGAGAAATTTTTTTATTGACTAAATACTAGGAAATATGAGAATATGTATCCACTTTTGCTTACCACTGTATGTACAAATATGTACATATATTTATTATCATTATCAATAGCAAAAAATTCATTTTAATTTAACCAGGCGCTTCAATATTTTAAAAGTGTGTTTTATCTGACTATCAATTTGTATGTCTATAGTTAACAAGAAAGTTTATTCACCAACAAAATAAATTTTATTATAACAGGAGCTTTACGTCTAGGAGCAGATTTTTTGGCAAAAAAATTAAATAGAAGCGTTTTTTATTACTCGGATCCTACTTGGGGTAAACATTGTACCATTTTAATAAATCAAATATTGATACATACATATGTATATGATCAATTTCAGAAAATCATCGAAGCGTCTTTTTGGCTGCTGGTTTTCAAACTGGTAAAACTTACAAATATTGGAATCAAAACAAACGAGGAATTGATTTTAACGGTTTTATTAATGACTTGAACGCCGCTCCGGAAGGAGCTGTATTATATTACACACATGTGCTCATAATCCCACTGGCTGCGATCCTACACAAGAACAATGGAAACAAATTGCAGAAGTTATGACTTCAAAAAAACTTTTTCCATTTTTTGACTCTGCATATCAAGGTTTTGCCAGCGGAAATCCAGACAAAGATGCGTGGGCAGTGCGTTATTTCGTTGAAAAGGGCCTTGAACTTCTAGCAGCACAATCGTTTGCTAAGAACTTTGGATTATATTATAAGTACTTAAAATAGTTGGATTTAATTATATTGCGTGATGTTTTCTCACTTTACTTTCTATGAAAGTATGATACAACTATTTACAACCCTCCTTGGCGATGTAATCCAAGGGGAAGAGCAAAATTAATAAATTCTCTTACAACAACAATAAAAGCCGTCCATTTCCATTTAATTGCCGTAATTGTGGCAAGAAGGGGCGCATGGTAAAAGATTGCTACAGTAAAAAGGAAAAGGCTAAAACAGTACAGTCGAATAGCGAGAAGGAAACAGATTATAGCTTCATAATAGCGGAAGAACGCATATTTAAAATCGCAAATGAGGAACCAGCCTGATGTCTCGAGCCACTTCTCACATGTGATGAACACGGTCTCTATTCAAGGATTTGGATATATACACGAAGGATAACTACGTAACGTTGGCAAACGGAAAAAGGGTCAGAATTGCAGGCATCGGAACAGCATTAAAACCTCCACAGTTAAGCTGCATCGGGTTAGAAATTGAACTTTATAAAACTGTTTTTATTCATGATTTAAAAGAAAATCTCATTTCAGTAAGCAAAGCGGCCGACAAGAAGCTTAAGGTTATATTTGGTCAGAGTCAAGCCAAAGTGTACACCAAAGATGGAGTGTTGCTGCTAACATCTAATCAAAAAAACGGTTTGTACTATGTTTATGGAAAAAATCGAGCGCTGGCTACGACAGAGAGCATAACGTCGTTGAGTTTGTGCACAAGAGAATGGGTCACCTTAATTTAACATCACTGAAGCAATTGCAATCGAAAGAAATGGTGACTGGGTTGCCGCTCAAGTTTAATTCCGATGACACTAGTAGCGCCCCATGTAGTTGCGCGAAACAATCAGTCAAGCCAATTGTAGTGTGTGGTGAAAAGAGGACAATGAAGAGATTGGAACTGGTACATTCAGACGTATGCGGACATATGCGTACGGAATCGTTAGGCAAGTCAACGTACTTCATAACGCTTATCGACGATTACTTTAGACGAATTTCTGTGTTCTTTATGAAAAAGAAAAGCGAAGCATTGGAAAAACTCAAAGCGTTTAAGGCATTTGCGGAACAGCAAACGGGCGATGCACTCAAGTGCATACGGACAGATAATGGCACGGGATATATGAATTCAAATTTCGAGGAATTTTTACAGAAAAATGGAATTGATCATAAGTCCTCTGCACCATACACACCACAGCAAAATGGGATAATTGAACGTGCGAACAAAACTTTACTGGAAATGGCGAGATGCCTAAGGTTGAAGCCTAGTTTACCAGATACGCTATTGGCTGAATTGATATGCACTTCGGCTTTTATTAGAAATAGATGTCCAACAACGGTAAATGGTGAAGCCACTTCAGAGGAATTATGGACAGGCAAGAAACCGGACGTGTCATTCTATAAGTGTATCGGAACGACTGCATACGTACTGAAAAAAGGAGGCAATCCAGGGAAATTTTATGGAAGTAGCACGGAACATGTGATAGTGGGATATGAAGGTGAGCACGGAACATATCGGCTCTGGAAACCTGGAACCGTATCGTAATCAAAAGTAGAGATGAATAAGAAATAGATGAACCTGGGAATTAGTGGACAGACCAACTGATACAAAGGTAAGTCAGTCAAAATGGGTTTTCAAAACAAAATATTGCATAGATGGTACCATTGACCGGACGAAGGCGAATCTTGTGGCGAAAGAATATGATCAAATTTATGGACTCGACTATACCGATACTTATTCCCCTCTTGGCCAACATCCATTCTATTCGTCTCACTCTGGCTATAGCAGCAGAGTACGAATTGTAAGAATAGATGTTTCGGCGGCATACTTAAACGGGGAGATAGATACTATTATCTATATGGAACAACCAGATGATTTCCAGGAAGATGCTGGAAATAAAGTCTGCAAATTAAGAAAAGCCATTTATGGCTTAAAACAATCTGGTCGCCAGTGGAATTTGAGACGAGACAAAACCCTGAAGGAACTTGAATTTATGTCATCAGCGTTCGACAAATGTATCTACTACAAGGTAAATGGAAAAGGTATTACGAATCTAACCGTGTACGTGGATGATCTACTATTAGCAACGAACAATGCGAAGGAACAGTCTTCAGCGTGTGCAAAGTTATCGGAAGACTTTGACATTCTTAACCTGGGTGAACCAAAACTATGCGTAGGACTTGAAATCTCTAAAAAGAACGGAGTGTTCAATATAGGACAAACAGGCTACATCAACAGTTTGATAGAGACCTTTTTAGGTGAAGCAAAGCCATCACGTCTACCTGCACAAGCTGGAATGAAACTTCAAAAGGAGTCGGACACTGAAGGAGAAAGGGCACCTGCCAACAAAACCACTTATAGGCAGCTAATCGGACGCTTGTTATATCTATCAACTTCCAGCAGGCCAGATATCACATACGTGGTAAAAGCACTATCTCAATACGTCGAGGACCCAAGACGTCAACACTGGAACGCGGGGCTCAACGTTATAAGATATTTAATTGGCACAAAAACGTCAACCATCCTATACAAGAAAGCGAATCAACAACTTCATGCATTCTCGGATTCCAATTGGGCTGCAGACACGAACGATAGAAGGTCACAATCTGGATTTGTTTTTCTGTGTGCTGGCGGAGCTATTCATTGGGGATCCCGAAAGCAAAGGATTATTGACACGTCTAGTACCGAAGCTGAATATGTTACATTATCATCCGTAGCTAAGGATGCAGCATATTTTCGTAACATTACGCTGGAGTTAAAACTACACGAAGGACACATCGATATCTACTGTGACAGCCAAAGCGCAAAGCACATAGCACAAGACCAGACCAATCAAGGGAGGACGAAACACATCGATGTCCGCTATCACTACATTCGAGAAGCAGTAGCTGAAAACATAATCCATGATATGATAGCCGATGCTCTAACAAAGGCTTTACCAATATGGGTATGCAATTTTTAAAATGCGCTTAACGTTTTTTTAACTAACTGAAACTATAAACTTTTATGAATTCTTTTGATATTAAACTGAGTTTTTTTTTTTTTTCTATTCATTTTAAAAGTACATAATATCAATCAATGTTAAATACGAATAATCCTATATTAAAATATATTAATTAATAATGATGCATTTATAAAGTTGAAGAGGGTGGTCTTTCTTTGGTGATCACAACTGACAGCTGCAACTGTCACACGGGCGCAGCCATCTTGGACAATATTGAGTCAAAAACTGACGAATTTTGGAGGGGATGCTGTGTGGAATAAACAACTACCAAAATATTCTTCGTTTCGTGGTGAATCTGCTAAAAGTACGTTACATTTACAATAGTAAAATTCAAAATGTAACGAATGTCTTAAATCATTTATACTAAATAAAAAACTAAATTAAAACATACAAACATACATATGTATCACAGTAGAAACATACATATTTTCATTTCTTCCACTTTATTTTTATGAACAAACAACAAGTAGGTACGTTTATTATATATTTTAGGTCAAATATGAAAAGAATATGTTTGATTAAAGGACATACATGTGTGTTGTAAACGCAAATTGGTGTGTTATCCTTAACCTGCATATCTTGTTGTCTTTCTTTGTTTTATTCTTCTCCTTTTAATTTTGTATTCTGGCTTAACCATCTGCCTTTTCATCTACACATAAAATTTGAGAACTAACAATTTATTCTCCTGTGAATAATTTGTACGTATATGTATATTGTGCACATATGTATGTACTTTAAATCAAACTTTTCTACAAATCAGTAAGCACGTAAGCGAAGAAATTTCATACAAATGTAGAATAATAACAGAACAGAATAATAATTACTTCAATAAAATAATTAAAAATCTAAATACCCATTTCCAACAATGCCGTAGTTACATTACACCAATATATTTATTTGTGTAAGACAAATTTCACTTATTTATAAAAAAAGATATTGTTTTAACATCCTAAACTCCCCACTGCACTTCCAAACACACACAAAAATATATTTACTCTTTTTTGAGCTAAAAAGTAAAAAATGGGGAAAAAGGAAAATCACCTCCATTTCTGACAGCCACGTGTTTAGCCGATACAAAAAATACAAATTTTCTGCAATTTGGTGAAAACTGTCAGCATACATACTCTAATGCAAAATTACATGAGCTATTGTTTTGGCCCTGTAGATGAGCTGATTAAACTTCAAATCTCTCATTACACGTATTCACCGATGGGAACGAAAGAGAGGATTAGGCTCCGCCCATATGCGAGTTTTCGCGGGTTGGGGATGGAAAGTTGACTATCCAGGTATTGTTAATTTATGCTTAAAACGCTCAACTCAATAAAGTAATCTGTAAAATCTGTTACGCTTCCGCGTAGATAAATTGGTGCATTTGTCGCAAGACCAATGTCGGATTGACAAGAACGACGCGAGTGTTCCTTTCTGAAGTCAGCAACTGCCTTCATGGTAGAAACTTTATCGTGAGTTGAAAGAAACTTGACGATGACAACGCGTCTTTTTTTTGCTGCACTCGGAAGATTCGGTTGATGGAAGGTGGTTGACCATATAAAGTGATACACATGCTATTGAAAGTGTATTTTAAATTCTCATCGGGAATAAATGGTATCCCGACAAGAACAGCATCCGTGGCCATATTATTCATTTGATAATAATTTGTGTTTTGAGTTGTGACAATTTATCAGCTGCATTATGCTCAGGGGTCTTCAGTTGCTACAGCTTTTGTTGTAGTTGTTGTTTCAGGTGGGCGCCGTGGCTCAAGTGGTTAGTGCGTTGGACTACGGAGCGAGTGGTTCCAGGTTCAATCCCCACACAACACCTAAAATTTCATTCACGGCCCCACCTCTCGCGAACGTCTGACAAACATCCGAGAGTAGACTGTCATGAAAAAGTTTCTCAAAAACAAATCACTGCCGTTCGGATCCGGCATTAAACAGTAGGCCACTTCCATTTGTGTGAAGAATATAACACGCACAGCACAAGTGGTTGTGAGAAGCTAGGCCCTGGGTCCCATGGACCTGTCGCGCCAAGAATTTGTATACGTATTATTTTTTTGTTGTTTCAGATTGTCAACTTCCAATTGCAAGCAGCTGACATTCTCAATCCAAAGAAGAAACCCGGTTCTGCCGAATTCGCTGAGTTTTTCATTAATGCAGTATCGGACAAAACATTTGCAACTAGAAGTGTAGTTACCCGATTACGCTCAAAACATAGGGTTTTTGTGTGTAAAACATAACTAATATTGAATTTTACTGAGATTTTATATTTAAAGTAATCAAAAATTCAAGAATTTGCCAGATCATTACTTATAATTAATATTTTACGATCAATAATATCAAGTAGCTCAGAACTGACACGCGACAAAACAATTGCAACTGATGTAGGATTCACTTCCAACGGGATATTAACCGGTATTCCTCAGGCGCAGAAATCTTTTTTGTGGTTTGTAGTGAGAAAATGTTCTGCGCTGAAAATTTAATGAATCAGATTCGGAAATATTTCGCCACGGAACAAATCCATGGTAATATTAATTTGAGGTAATAAAAATGGTTAAAAGTGCTTGGAATCAAGTCTGGTATCGTATTAAGGTAACGCATTGTGGATGATTTTTTATCAGGTGTTTCCCAAAACGATATTTCGAAAAAAATTTAACGTTAATAAATCGTCGGTTTCGCGAATTTTAACTCGATTTCGCAAAACGAAAGAGGTTGCTGTGGTCCATCGTGGTGGCCGCCCACGCAAAACAAGCCAGAGAACGGACTATATGTTGATAAGAAAGGTTAAAATAAACCCGTTTACATCTGCCCTTAAATTGGTCAAGGAACTTTAACTTCCAATTACTGCAAGAACTGTTTGTCGTCGATTGTCTCTCGGTCTTAGATTATATACTTGTACAGATAGCCATCTCAGAGCGGCTCTCTCTTTCGGCCCTCAAGCTAAAACGCACCAGAAAACCGCTGTTTTTCCCCATCGCTCTTTAGGTATATAGGTGTTTCAATGCAAATCAAATGGGACCTCACGCACACATTCTTTGAGCGATGGGGAACCCATGGGCGCAGCCACTTGGTGTCAAAAAATTTACCACCAGTATGACAATATCTAATTGCAGCATTGAATTCAGCGTAATAAGATGAATCAATTGACATACACAACAATACTGTAGAGCTGAATTAATTTATAGCTATTCTGGTGAATTTCTCGGAACAAAACAAAAAGGAAATCTCTCAATTTTCCAACACATGCAAAACTTAGTTCACACTAAAGGAAATTTAGTCAGCTGATGCCTGTAATATATTATTTACATGCATTCACGGATAGAGAATCATGGGAAAGGATTTAGGCTCCGCCCATTTGAGGGTTTTAGCGGGCAGGGGATGACAAGACGACTATCTGTATTAATCTGTGCTCTCGGTGGTATGCGCGCTTATCGTCCCGATAAGAAGCCAATGATCTCAAATCGGAAGCGGAAGAAACGATTGAAGTTTGCAAAGGATAATTTGACTTGGGAAACTCAAAAATGGAAAACAGTACTCTTTAGTCACGAGTCCAAGTTTAACATAATTGGTAGTGATGGGATAAGTTACGTAAAACGACCAGTCGGCAAAGACTTCAGTCGCGTTACTGTGTGAAAACAGTTTAACATGAGGAGGGAATGTGATGGGGGTGTTTTTCTGCTACTGGATTGGGTCCTTTGCATCGCATTAAGGGATTATGATGGATCAACACATGTACAAAAAGATTCTGATCCGTAATGTTCCCATAAGCGGAGGGGGAAATGCCGTTGCATTGGGTCTACCAGCAAGATATGGACCCTGTTGATCGCAGCTTGATAAATAAATTCTTGAGCACAGTTTAAAAGGCTTTATTAAAGAAAAAATAAAAAGTCAGTAAAAATAAGAATTTTATAAGTATATTAATTATGGACCTACAAATTATTGGTTTTCCTTGGTCCAAGCTCTTCCACGATCAACAGATCGAAACGCAATGACATCATTGTTCATGTCCTCGATAGCAAATTTTTCCTTTGAAGCCGAACAATTTGTCATCGAGGACATGAACAACGATGTGCGAGCCCACTGGATGTCAGTGAATGCATTCAGCTCCGAGTGCTGTCAGCAACATTTCTCCTCCTTGATGGAGCGACTGCCCTGCTGTTGCTTCACCTTCCTCTGCCTTGCTGACGTCCAGCACTGCTAGCTTTACTACTGGTCGCTCGTAAATTCCGGTTGCGGTTTTGACTGTGGCTCTTCTGACTTGGCCATCCTTCGCCTTAACCGTGCTGATTATAATTCCCTTTGGCCAGGAACCCTTTGGTAGATTCTCGTCCACCACGATTACTAAGTCGCCCTCCTCGATGTTTTTTACCTGCTGGAACCACTTAGTTCTTCTCGTTAGTGTTGGTAAATA
The DNA here is from genome assembly GCA_905220385.1 of Xylota sylvarum. Lineage (NCBI taxonomy): Eukaryota > Metazoa > Arthropoda > Insecta > Diptera > Syrphidae > Xylota > Xylota sylvarum. The sequence continues at coordinate 36,542,020 of LR999959.1, forward strand.
CTCCCTTATCCAAAGCTTCCAAAACATCTGAGACAGCTGTTGACATATTCGCCAGCTCTTATGAAGGATAAGGTCTTGGTCGCAGAACTCTCCAAGCGGTTTGCTACCACTTGATGAACCAAGCAAGAAATGGTTAGGTGTTAGCGCCTCAAGATCGTCCAATGCCACGGATACGTGCGTTAATGGACGTGAATTTATAATCCCTTCTACTTCGATGAGCATAGATCGTAGTGACTCTTCCTGCAGGCGCTGATTTCTGGTTATATCCATGAGAACACGTTTTACGGATCCGACTAAGCTCTCCCAGCAGCCTCCCATGTGTGGAGCAGCTGGTGGGTTGAAAAACCACTTCATTTCAGCACTGGTAAGGGTATTCTGGATGACATCTTTATCCATGTGATGAAAAGCCTCTCGGAGCTCCCTCTCTGCTCCCCTTAGGTTGGTGCCATTATCGGAGTATATCTCTGTAGGGGTTCCACGTCTTGCTATAAAGTTCCGAATACACATTATACAGGAGTCGGCTGAAAGACTGTGCGCGATCTCCAGATGCACAGCACGAATCGTTAAACATGTGAATAGAACTACCCAACGTTTCAGTCCTCCTGCCAACTTTTATGATGATCCGACCAAAGTAGTCCACCCCAGTGTACGAAAACGGCCTCACATAGGCTGCTAGTCTAGCCTCAGGTAGCGGTGCCATCTCCGGACACGTTGGAACTGCATCAGTAAGTCTGCAGCGTTGACATCTTCGACGCACTGATTTGATAAGCGTCCTCAAACTCGGCACCCAAAACCTTTGCCGTACCTCGTTGACTACTGCATCGATGATGAAAACGTTGATGAAATCCATCCACAATCAATAGCGTTACGTGATGATCTTTTGGCATGATGATAGGGCGCTTCGTATCGTCTTCAATACACCATGCACTGTCGATTCTTCCTTTTACTCGAAGGAGTCCTTCATCATCTATGTATGGGGAACATTTAAACAACTGACTTGATCTAGGAAGTACCCTCGACTGCTTTAGCAACGCCAACTCGTCCTTGTATCTATCTCGCTGAACTATCTGTATGATGATTGCTTCTGCTCGTTGAAGATCCTCCGTTGATAAAATTCCTTCACTCACCAGCAAACCTACTCTTCTTCCCTTTAGGATATCGATGAAATGAAACATCCAAGCCATCGAACGTTGTAAGCGCCGCCAAGATGAAAATCGAAGAACGTCTACAAGAGGACCATTGTCCAATACATCTGTCAGTAGAAGATAATGTGGTCTTAGCTCCTCCTTCTGAATCTCAACCGCTTCAGGTATAGCCGGCCAGCTTTCCTCGACGTCGTACAAGAAACTTGGACCTTTGAACCATCGATCGTTATTATGAAAAGTTGGTACCTTTGTCCATTTTGTTGCCTCGTCCGCGACGTTCTTTTTTGTGGGAACCCACCTCCATTCTTCCTGTTTAGTGTTTTCCAAGATCTCTCCAACCCGGAACATGACATATGGTTTAAATTTTCTGGCGTCAGTTTGCAGTCAGGCCAAGACATTTCTAGAATCTGTCCACAGGTACTTCCTCTCTATTCGAACTTCATGGGTCTTTACTATTGCACTAGCCATTCGGGATCCCATCAGCGCTGCCTGTAGTTCTGAACGTGGTATTGACAGTGGCTTTAAGGGAGACACTTTACTCTTGGCGTTGACTATTACGCAATCCACTGACTGCCCATTCTGGAATCGAAAATATGCTACCGCTGCCATCGCTTCTTCACTAGCATCTGGAGTTGGACCGACGACATCCTATTGAAACCGGTCGGTAGGTAGCATCGTTGAACACAAACTTCTTCCACACTTGGCAACAAACAACGCCATCCTTCCCATTTGGTTTGTATATTATTTGGGATTACTTCATCCCAAGCAACACCCGACTTCCATACTTCTTGCAGTATCACTTTCAGCCTTACAAGGTAGAATGACAGGAATCCTAGAGGATCATAGATGGACATAAGTACTCTAAGAAGTTCAAGCTTCGTTGGCATTCGTTTTCCGCTCAGAACATCCTCGTGTGCTTTATTAAATTGGAGCGAGAATGTGAAAACGTCTTCTTCTGTATTCCACCAGAGTCCCAGAACCTTCGTGGTGCAATTCATCTCCTTTGGAACCTCTTGGAATGTCTTCGCTGCACTATCAGGCTGGTGAAGAGCTCGCAAAACCTCCTTAGAGTTTGATGACCAGTTTCGTATGTTGAACCCAGCTTTGGAATGCACATACTTAACATCCTTTGCGAGTTGGACAGCTTCCTCCAATGTATCGACACTATCCAGCAGGTCGTCTACGTAATGATGCTGGATTATTGCCTCAGCTGCTCTGGGAAAATGATTGGCGAATTCCATTGCGTTCGTATTTTTGACGTGCTGTGCAATGCTTGGGGAACACGTTGCTCCAAAGGTTAACACCTGCATCACGTAAACATCTGGTTGTCAGTACAACTCGCCATAGCGCCACAAGAACCTTTGAGACTGTTGATCCTCCTTTCGCACGACAACACGGTGAAACATTTCCTCTATGTCGCCAGTAATGGCTACTCGATGTATTCGAAACGCTTGAAGCACATCTGTGAGGACTCTCAGCTCGTCTGGACCCTTAGGAAGAACGCTGTTTAACGATATGCCCTGTGTAGAAGCCGCTGCATCCCATACCAATAGCACCTTTCCCGGCTTGTTGGGGTTCTTCACTATGAATGTGGGCAAATACCACACCCTGGATTACTGATCGTCGATCTCTGGCCATGTGAGTTTTCTGGCGTAGCCCTTTGCCAACAGATCGTCGATCTGCCCGTTGATCGTTTGAAGCAGAGAAGGGTTTAGTGACATCTTCTTCTCTAAGCACCTCAACCTCTTGAAAGCCATAGGATAGCTATTTGGTAGAACCACATCGTCGAACCTCCACAATAATCCGCTACTGAACGCGTTTCAGTCCCTTTTCACAGTCGCTTCTAAGATGTTCTTAGCTCATACTTCATCAGCTGATTTGAGATTACTTTTCTCAATGCCCTGGTCCTCCAAAATATAATGTTGACGTACCATCTCATGCAGTTCCTTGTTGCAGCTACACGCTTCATAGATATGATACAGCTCATTCTTTCCACTGTCCTTTGTGTTGCAACCGCTGACACACCATCCTAGTCTGGTCCTAATTGCGACTAGTTCATTCAATCCTCCTTCTCGAACTCTTTGTGGTAGTACGAGTCGCTGATTATTCAAGCCGATGAGAATACCGCACTGAGCATTTTTGTATGAGTGGAGTGGCAGACCGCTCAGATGTGTATACTTGGATCGCATCTTCTCCACGTCTACCGATTGCACAGGCAAGGAGAGCTTTGGTACTGTACGGACATCTCTTAACCAGTATTTTATTGGTTGATGACTGTCACTCCTTCCAGATATTTCCATTGGAACCACCTTCGAATGTTCCTCGAGGCGAGTTGTGTCCGCAGTCCACTTGAGGCACAATGGCTTGGCCTCTCCGTCTAATCCCAAACTGTCTGCTAAGGCCTCTTCAACCAATGTCAATGAAGAACCGTTGTCCAGAAAGGCAAACGTTTGAATGGATCTACCACTGCCATATAGAACTACCGGCACTATACTGAAGAGCGTACTAACTCCACCTGGCTGCCGATGTGTATTACAGCTTTCCCCATCAACTGGTTTCGGTCTTTGGACGTTTTCTCTTTGATTGTGCAGCAAAGAATGATGGCGGTTTGTGCATCCGCTGACTCCACAAGCTCGCCCACTTCGACATCTAAACCTCTTTGGATGTCCCAAACAAACCTCACAGATTCCTTTACTTCTGGTTAGTTCCCACTTCTTGTCTAGAGTGAGCTGCTTGAACCGATCGCACTCTATCAACTTGTGATCCTTTTGGCACAGATAACATCCACTGCCTTGATGATGAGTTGTCCCTTCCGTGTTTTGGCCTTCGGAGTGAGCGTGGATGTATGCGTTCCGCTTTTCATTCCTACCCTCAGCGGGTGCAAAGGTACTATGGTGCTTGCTGCCTCAGCCATTTTGTACAACCACTCGCTGAATGCTGTTAAATTCTGCTCATTCGAAACACTCATCGCCCAATTTAACCTAACGGGGGGTGGTAGCTTATCCACCAATTCCTGGAGTAGAGTGGGGTTGCTTAGGTGGCTAGTCAGCCCTGATGCTTCCATGGTACTATGTAAGTTACGCACAGATAGAGCAAAACTAATCATCGAATCTAATCGGTCTACTCTAGGTGGAGGCTCCGATCGGATCTTCTTCAACAACATCTGCACGATGTATTCTAGTCGTCCAAATAACATGCGAAGCGTTCCAATCACCTCCTCAATGCTTGACGGTAGCAGTAGACGAGATCCCACTGCTTCGAACGCCTTGCCTTTTAGCGCCCTTTGCAAGCGCCATAAGTTTTCTTCTTGGGAAAATCCACACAGCTTAGTAGTGTTCTCGTAGCTGCTTATAAATAGCGGCCACTCCTCAGGCCTTCCAGAGAACGTTGGAAGCTCCTTCGCCAGGACTTGGCGCGCTGAAATATGACGCTGTTCAAGCGGTACTGGCTCTACCACACTCGCAGATGTTTCACCACACTGGCGTACCTGCTTCGTTGCTATACTTTCCGATGTAACGTCATCTTTAAATGGACTCGGCTTGGCTTTAGACACCCACTCTGAAGTTTGACTAAACGCTATACTATCGCCTTCTCCACCATACTCATCATCCTGTTCCAGGGCTAAAAGCTCATATTTTTTATCCAAATACCGTTGTTCCTTTTGACGTTTCTCCTTGAGAAACTTCTCATCCAATTTCTTTTGTTCCTCCAGACGTTGCATTTCCAATTTTAATGCTCTCTGATTCCTACTCGTCGATGCCACACTTAACCTGTCGACACTGTGCGACCTACCCGCTTCCATGTGTGCTGATTTGCTGACCTTGCTCCTCTCGACAACTGTAGTACCACTAATAATAGTTGCGTAGAGTTCTGTGCATACTTTGCACTCCCAACTCTGCTCCGCAACCGACTCGTTGACCTCAGCACAGCCGTAGTGATACCACTTATTGCATTTGTCGCACTGGACCATATCCTCAGCAGCGTTTGCCTTGTCCCAGAAAGCGCAATCAGCTTTTTCAGACATATTTTATCCTTTGCTTCGATTAGGAGTAACTTAATACAATCATTTTTAGAAATGTTGATCGCAGCTTGATAAATAAATTTTTGAGCACAGTTTAAATATGGCTTTATTAAAGAAAAAATAAAAAGTCAGTAAAAATAAGAATTTTATAAGTATATTAATTATGGACCTAAAAATTATTGGTTGTCCTTGGTCCAAGCTCTTCCACAATCATTGTTCATGTCCTCGATAACAAATTGTTCCTTTGGAGCCGAACAATTTGTCATCGAGGACATGAACAACGATGTGCGAGCCCACTGGATGTCAGTGAACGCATTCAGCTCCGAGTGCTGTCAGCAACAGACCCAAAACACATAACGAAGATTCTCAAAACCTGGTTGAATGAATAATATCTAAAATGGTTTGGTTACTGCAATCACCCGACTTAGACCCGATAGAAAACCTTTGGGAGATTGTCAAGCCAAAAATTAAACAGGGAAACTTTAGAAACGCGGAGCAGTTTTTCAAACGCATAGAGACAACATGGAGTATTTTTTTCGATGGTCGTTATTCTCATAGACAAATTTTCCTTCAAGGCTGTTAGCCGACTCATAATCTGATCCCCCTGTGTCTTAATTTGATTAGCCAGACAAGAAAGACTATTTTTGTTGTTATTTGGCGATTGTACTTTAGTTAAGAGTGTTCATTTATTTGATTGTGTTGATGGTGATGGTGATGCCGTGTTCAAGGGCAAGTGTTTAACAGTAATCTTCTGCGAGGGTGTATTAATTCGGTGCATGCTGAGTGAGTCAAGCGTTGGAAACGACTTTTGGGCAGAAGCTGTATCAGCGTCAAATTATCTGCGAAATAGGTGTCCTACGACGAGTTTGGATGGCCACACACATTTTGAACGTTGGAAAAAAAGAAATGCCTGACCTGAGTCATCTGAAGGTGTTTGGAGCCAAAGCATTTGTGCTGGACAAAGCTCCTGGCAAGTGAAGGTTTATCGAAAACGATATGGTTGGTGTGGAGCATAAAAAAAAGTACTTTGCAGTACCTGATGAAAAATCTTAGAGCGAATACGGATCACCTTTAGTGCAGATAGATACCGATGCAACGATCAGATGAAGATAATATGCTCCAGGCAAGAACAGCATCGCAACATTGCAGGGGCTTTTTAAATTTGGCTCTGAGCCCCAAGTATAGAAACATGTAGCTCGAAGAAAATATCAAACGAGATTTGTATCCCGCAACATCGAAGAGAAGGCAATCAATCGACAGAGCCTAGGTGGAGACGATACAGACAATGAGGAAGGTGAAACAGATGACGAGATTTCCTCCGATACGTTAAATGTAGTCGGAGCTGTCGAAATGGCGAACACCAGGGAACTATCACTTGAGGATGCAATGTCTGGAACAGAGGCACAGGAATGGCTGGAGGCGATCAAAGAAGAGATTCGAGGACTTATCAAGAACGATACATGGGACCTGTTGTGACCAGCAAAGTTGTTCTGCGTAACAAGTTGGATCGTTGGATCAGAGGCTTTTCGTGAAAACTTGTCTGCTCGTGAAAACTTGTCAGTTTAGCCGATGGATGTCGTTCCAGCTTATCTCATTGGTGATATGGAAGAGGAGATTTATATGGATCCTCCGAAATACTTCCAAAATGCGTTGCTGATGCTACTAAAGGAAAATGGTCCTTAGGTATGAAATGGAAAATTTGAGCCATACCGAACGACAAGTCGAAAAACCATATCTGCAGCTCATCAGATCGCTTATGTACCTGGCGATTGCGACCAGACCGGACATCGCTTTTATGCTACCTTCCCACCACAACGAAACCCCGAGGTTTCGATGAATTTTTACCGACACCTCGAAAGCCGTTCCCACCAATTTGAAATCATTTCAAATGTCAATCTGAAGTCATTTCAAATGCCAAAAATAAAATCTTCGTTTTTTACATTTTTTTTCTTTTCCGTTTGCTGAAAAAATCTATTTATGTGTAATTAAAATATTTCTTTTAAAAATATTAGTTCTTTGTCCGATTTAAAATGAAAATAAAATCGAAAAATTGTGACATCTACAACTCACAATATGAACACCAAAATAAACCAAAGTTCACGGTATAGGTTTGTTCGGTTTGGCAACCTTTCACGGACGGATGAACTCAATTAGATTTCAAAGAGATTTCGCCGAAATCACGAGATTTCGAAAACCCGATAGTGTATGGCGAAACCTCGGACATTTGGAGAGATTTGACGAAACCTCGCGATTTCGTTTGGTGGGAACATGGTATTACTGTGAATCGACTGGCACAGTTCAACGAGAGTTATCCAGATGTGCATTGGTCAGCTGCGAAGCGTGTCTTACGCTACTTGCGAGTTACAGAGAACTATGGATTAGGGTACAAAAAGAACACATTTTCAGATGCTGATCATGCAAATGATGAGATGGACAGAGTATTGTATACCGGATACGTTATTACACTCAGTGGAACAGCAATCACATGGCATTCTCAAAAACAAAAGCCAGTTGCTATTTCGACAATGGAAGCAGAGTATTTACTTCACTGGAACATTTCTAAATATTGTTTTATTTATTTTATGCAGTTATTTTTATTTTTATGCAGTTATCGACAAAGTGCAATGATGTGTTGGTGTTCACTATCCTAAAAAACATAACCTGTCTCAGTCTTCACAAACCAATAAATATGAATTAAAACACTCATCTTTAAAGATGTTGTAAGGGCAGAGATCTTTTCATGGATATTTACCAGCAATTTGCCTGAAAACACAGTCTGTCGACTTGTGTCTTTTATTTATCTTATGTCTCCGGCTATTCCTTACGATTTTTGATTAGACTTTTTCTATTAATTCAATTACCTTTCCATGTTTATAACAACTTTAAAATTGAGTGTTTCGGTCGTGACATTTCAGCGATTTCGGTACCTTTTCACGTGGCATTGCTTAAATATCTAGAAAAGCTACTGGAAATATTTTATTGCACATTTCCATTCACTGCACTCTATTCTAACGGAATAAAATCGTTAAAAAAAATATTTAAAAGTGTTCTGGTAAAGTAATCTTAAGCGTACTCTCAGCAATTTCAACGCAAAGCGTTTGACTTCTGCAAGAAACTATTAGAACTGTAGTAAATTCTGTTTTTTGTTCAGATTAAGCAAAACAAGCCACCAATAAGCCTCCATTTCCCTTGTAATCCAAAGATGATTGAATATATCGTCATATTGAAACAAACACATTAAATAAATGTTTAAAGACATACATACATACATATCAACTGCAACATTCAGAACACAAATTTGAAATTACTTTTTTATCTACATATCGTCTAATAATAAAATAAATAAATTATAATCTATCTATATATATGTGGGTGCCGTGCCGTGGTGGTTAGTGCATTGGACTACGGAGCAAGGGGTTCCAGGTTCAATCCCCAGACATCACCTAAAATTTCTTTCACGGCCCCACCTCTCGCGAGCGTCTGACAAGCATCCGAGAGTAAAATTGTCATGAAAAAGCTTCTCAAAAATTGCCGTTCGGATCCGGCATTAAACAGTAGGCCCCTTCCATTCATGTGAAGAATATAACACACACAACACGAATGGTTGTGAGAAGCTAGGCCCTGGGTCCCATGGACCTGTTGCGCCAAAAATTTGTATTTGTATCTATATATATAAAAATGAATCCCTAGTTTTCTTATTTATAAAATGATTTTATTACCTAACATACAATTCACTTATTTTTACAAAAATACGTATCAAATGGGTAATTGTCAAAGGTATCGCAGGACAACTTTTACATTCGGTAATTGAAATGGAGCTCGAGGCTTTGTTTTTAATTAATTACTAGCAGCTAATAATTAAATAAATATTTTATTTGTGTATAAACACTATTTCAGGGCAAAATTTTACTCTACCGGAACATCTCAAAAAAAAAATTTTTTTTTTTCTTAGAATAGCTTGCAGTGATTACAAAACTGAAAAATTTTGGTGCTTGCTTTCCTGGAGGCGTAACCCGCCCCCAAAGTTTCAAAAAGCCTTATGCAATGGTACCAAAACATCCAAATTGGCTCAACCGAATCACTTCATTTTAATTTATTTTTTAAGAACATAATGCCATTAAAATTAAGTGATTAAGTTTTGGAATTTTAGAGGTTTCGATACTATTTCAAATGGCATTTTTAAAATGTAGGGGCGGGTTACGCCTCCCAGGAAAGCGAGCGCTCAAATTGTTTTCCAGTTTTGTGATGATTGTAAGCTAATCTAACGGAATAAAATAATAAAAAAATATCTGAAAATGTTCCGGTAAAGTAAAATCGAGCCCTATTTCAGTGTTTAGGAAGAGCTCTGCTCTGAACTAAAAAAGAAGAGAGCCTATTGTTTTCCATCTGTCGAAATTTGCTTTCATTCCAATGAGGCCTTTTTTGTATGTAGCTACGGCTTTCATGGGCAAGACTTTCGTTTTAAGGCATATAAATCTGACCCGGCAGTAAAGATTGGGAATATGATTGCACAAGTGTAAACACGCTCGACAAGTGACGTTGTGAGTAGGACGTTGCTTCTACTTAAAAATTATGAATGGAAAGAAATACAAACAAATAACGCAAAATAACGATTGTGAATTGTATTCGAGTATCTGACATTTTCTGCGATCAATAATAACAAAGTGCACAGTTAATTGAATTATTTTCGAGGATTTTTACTAAATAATTGCAAGATGGGGGCTGTCTTAGGACTTTGCTCAGCTGCTCAGGTAATCTATGAATGAGGAAATTATGATAAATTATATTCTATTCGAATAACATCGGTGTTAAGTTTTGTAGTAGGGGGTCACCTAGTTGACCAGTCATGTACATAATATGTATACATACAGTTTGTCAGGAAAGTAATGACACAAGGTAAAAAATAGGCAAGTTGTATGTGTTTTTCTTTTTATTTCGAATAGACCACTTCATATCGAGAGTTGAAAATTAAATTTTTCCTTGGAAATTTCTATTGAAATATATTATTTTTTTGCCGTGAAACATAAAAATAGTTGCTTACTTTTAGATGTTAGCAAAGTAGGTCGGGCCACCCACCCTTCGCAGGTCAAAGGATTTCAAACTTGGGTATTCTTTGACAAACCGCAGTTGAAAGTTTTTAATCAATTTAAAATAAAGGCTGAGGTTTCGATTATGCGCACTGAGCTAAAATTTTAATTTTATTTTTTTTTGCACGATTACGATTTCCGAGGCACCAATTTCTGCGAACCCAGTTTTGGGGGTTATTACGATTTTCGAGGCGCCAAGTTTTGAATACGAAGTCTTGTACATCTCGATGAAATAAGCACAAACTATAAAGTACCAACATTCTCGTTTTCGCCTAGTTTAGGGGATATCGAAGGTTGACAATTTATTTTTTCCTATGGGATTTCTCTTAGAATATATGTACATATTTACATATGTAAATATGTACATATATACATACATATGTATATGTTGGTACTTTCTATTTTGTCCTTATGTCATCGAGATATTCAAAACTTGGTGCCTCGGAAATCGTAATATCGCCTTTTTTTTACCTTCGAACACGAATATAAATTAGTTTTTTGCAAGGAAATTAAAAAACGGCGTAACTCGCTCCAAAGCTTAAAAAAGGCCAAGCAAAATTGTATCCAAATCTCAAAAATGCTAAAACAGAATCACTTAATTTATTATGTTATTATGTTAGAAAAGGGCTTCAATTAAAAAAAAAAAGTTTCAGAATAGGCAAATATATGAAGTAATTAAAAAAATGTTTCATCAAAATCGGTGCAAAATAAGCGGCTATACTTTCCATTATTACTTACTTACTTACTTGTGGGTCCAAGGGCCTCTACAACGCCTACGCGCCATCGTGTGCGGTTACTGGCAATGTGCCTCAGCTCTCCCCAACTCTTTCCCAATTGCCGTGCTTCCTTCTCGACTGTTCTGCGCCATGTACTTCTGGGACCGCCGCGTATTCTGCCATCCTGAGTAAGTGGGTTCCATTGCATCGCGTGATTAGCTATGGACCTGTCACCTTTTCGGAGAGTGTGACCAATCCACTGCCACTTTCGTCGTTGTATGGTTGTGTCTATAGCTTCATGACCCGTTCTCTGATAAAGCTGTTCGTTAGAGATACGGTTTGGCCAGAAAATCCTTAAGATGTTGCGTAGGCACCTATTAACAAACGTTTGCAGCTTCCTCGTGATAGTAGCGGTCACTCTCCAGGTACCACATCCATATAGCAGCACGGATTCAACGTTGGAACGGAACAGTCGTAGCTTGGTGTTTAAGCTAATTGCATTACTACGCCAAATTGTGGATAGCATCCCAAACGCAGATTTTGCTTTCCCTATTCGGCTGGCTATATCCAGTTCGGTTCCGCCATCAGTTGAGACAATACTCCCAAGGTATTGGAAACTCTCTACTCTCTCAACCGTTTGTCCAGCAATGCATGTTTGAGTTGATGAGTTCGGTCCTAGGCTGATCATTTTTGTTTTTGCCGAGTTAATTTTCAGCCCAACGATGTTAGCTTCTCTCTCCACATTTGCTGTCATTTGGTGAAGGTCCATTATTCTGTGGGACAGTAGGCATACATCGTCGGCGTAGTCGAGGTGTTTGAGTTCAGATGTAAGAGTCCATCGAATTTCTCCATTTCCCGTCGATAAAGCCGCATTTAGCACATCGCTTATCACCAATAGAAATAATATTGGTGAAAGAATGCAGCCTTGCCGAACCCCACTTTGGACTTCGAATTCCTCAGACAGCCTTCCTCTGTGCAAAACGTGACATGTGGATCCATCGTAAGTAGCCTTGATAATAGCTATTAATTTATCAGAAATGCCTCTTCTGCGCAAGGCAAGCCAAATACATTCCCGATTGACACTATCAAACGCCTTTTCGAAATCGATGAACAGCAGGTGTAGTGGTGATCGATATTCAACGCATTGCTCAATGATGATCCGCATGGTGTTGATGTGGTCGATACAGGACGATCCAGAGCGGAAACCTGCTTGTTCAGCGTCGAGTGTGTCTTCGAGGTGTTCTTTGATTCGCTCCAGGATAATTCTAGCTATTACTTTAGCCACAGCAGGTAGCACGCAGATACCTCTCCAGTTTTCGCACTGCATTAGGTTGCCTTTTTTAGGGAGCTTGACGATCATTCCCTTCTTCCACTCATCCAGAAAACTCTCGGTTTCCCATGTTCTCCCAACAAGTGGAAATAGAAGCTCAGCCGATGCAGTTGGCGCCGCCCGAAAAAGCTCTGCGGGTATGCCATCAAGTCCTACCGCCTTATTGGTTTTCAGTGCTTTGATCGCGGTAATGATATCTTCTTTACTGGGGGTTGAGGTGCGAATTCGGGAATTTCTTATCACGGATACTTCAGTCTGACTTGGTTGCATATTGCTGGCGAATACTCTGTTTAAAACAGAAGCAAAATGCTCCTTCCATCTCTTGAGTTGATCCTCATCCGATATAAACAACGAACCGTCTAAGCCTTTCACTGGGTGTTGCGTAGAGCTTCGGCCACCTATTAGCTCTTTGGTTCGGTTCGGCTTCGGTTCTGCTATCGCACCTCGCTGCTGCTTCTTCTGCTTCCGTAGCCAGCGCATTGATGTAATTGCGCTTGTCACGTCGCACGCTACGCTGCACTTCTCTCATCTTCATTCGATATAGAGACTCTAGCTCGATCCTCCCTGCTGCTGGAGTTGCTGCAATTTGAGCTCTTAGTTGTTTTCGTTCGTCGATCCTTCTCCAGTTATCCTCAGAAAGCCACGCTCTATGACTTCTTTGCGATCGACCGACAATTTTCCATTATGGGCTATTCGGAAAAAAATTGAAAAATGTTTATACTTATGTTTATGTAAAATGGCTTCCTAAACACGAAAATGAAATTTATTTTGAGGAAATTATTATTAATATATATGTATGTATATATATACATATATATGTAAGTATGTATATACATGTAGGATTCGAGTCGGACCAGACAAACGCCACGGAACGAACAGTAACATACGAACAGACGAACACTCGCATTGCGCAGACGACGAGAAACAAAACACATACAGACAGCAACCCTTGAACATAAGTTGACGACCCACACGGACAAGTAAAAAGAGGACGATGAGGAAAGAAAACAAACGATGAACAATAGTCATCAAACTATCGACGAGGCAATACGTGTTTTACTCAAAGTAGAAAGTTAAAGTAAAGGTAGAGTTCAAAGTAAAAAGTAGAGTTTATGTTGTAAAAGTAAATCAGAGTGTGTTTCATACTATTTTCCAAACTTATCATATCGATCAGTAAAGAAAACAATTAAACATCAATAAGAGTATGTGTTTTTCGACCAATCAACAACAGGGTCAAAAGGGAAACCCTACATAATATTTTGGGGGCTCAACCGAAATGATCAAGAGCATAAGTGATTTGCACATTTAAATTAATGAATTAATGATAGAAATGAAATTCGGTACGAGCCATCAAGCAAATTCAATTTCACGGACATCGAAAATAGTATCTCGCAGTTTTCAGGAGAGTCTTCGGAGGATGTTAATCGATGGATCGACGAGTATGAAGGCATTTGCAGTGTACTTGGGTGGAACCGTTTGCAGAAGTACATTTACGGGCGTAGATTGATTTCAGGGGCGGCAAGATTGTTTATCCAAAGTGAGAGAAGCTTCAGGGATTGGTACTCTCTCAAAGAAGCATTGAAGTATGAATTCGCCACCGAAGTCAGTTCAGCAGATCGCCAGCTAAGAGGTCGATGCAAACAATATGGTGAGACGTTGCTGGAGTACCTCTATAAAATGATAGAGATAGCGACTCCGATTAACATCGACGAATTAATCGAATATTTCATCGCAGGCCTGAAAGATGACAAGATAAACAAGATCGTACTGTACGAGGCGAAGATGATAGACGAGCTGAAGAAGAAAATCAAAGTATACGAAAAAATAAAGCAGTCAACGATAGACAACCCTCAGAGATCGTCAGTAGTGCCACTAGTAAGACAGGGTCCGGTAGCGTCCGTTAAGAGGAAACGAAACGATGTTTCAGGTGTGGAGATGCAGACCATCTTTCGAGGCAGTGTCAGCGAGGATACAAGTGTTTCAAGTGTGGGACATCGATCATTCGAATGCCAGAAGCAAGTTGCGGTGAAGAGTGAAGTTAAAACGAAGGCGCATTTTGGCAATTCGAAAAACAATATGATGAAAGAGGTAACGGTGAACAGAGTCGGTATGACAGCACTGGTTGATACCGGATGTGACGTATCCCTGATGAGGAACGAGATGATGTTGCAGTTCCCAGAAGTGCAACTAGTAGAGGAACCTGTGGTGTTGACCGGGTTGGGAAATAACGATATCAGAACGATGGGATATTTTAACGCAGTGGTTAACATAGACGGTAACCAGTTCGAGGTGAGACTGCATGTCGTGCACGAACGCGACCTCCTGTTTCCGATGGTGGTGGGAATGGATGTTATAAGTCAGGCATCCGTGTTAATAGAAGGAGATGAAATAGAGTTTAGACCGCGGAATGAGAGGACGGTAGAGGTTGAAAGACAGGCTACACCAGCCATTAGCAGAGTGGAATTGGAGATGATTAGGGCTGTAGGGAGTAATTTAGGGAGTAGGATTGATAGAGACGAAAGACGGGTGGTAATAACGCAAGCCGATAAGGGAGAGTGTTGGCTTTGGTTAAGGATTATTGCCCGAGACAGGAAGAGCCGTCGCCAATTGCGATGAAGATCATCATGAAAGGCGAAACTCCACTGTGCGAGATAGCAAGAAGAACCTCACCGCAGGATAAAGCAGAGATAGAGTGGCAGATTGCCGAATGGTTAGATGAAGGTGTGATTCAGGAGAGCGACTCTGAGTTCGCATCACCAGTTGTGTTGGTGGCTAAGAAGAATGGATAGAGAAGGATGTGTTGAGATTATAGAAGACGAGCGAGACCGCTTAGCGATTTGCTTCGGAAGAACACACCCTTCAACATGGGAGTAGAATAGCAGTAGGCATTTGAGTTCTTAAAGGATGCGCTAATCAAATCACCAGTCTTTAAACTGTTTGATCCGGAGGCCATCACAGAAGTACACACAGATGCAAGTAAATTTGGGTATGGAGCCGTTCTACTGCAGAAAGACGTTGACGATCAAGAGTTTCACCCTGTGCAGGTTATGAGTCGCAGGACGAGTCCACATGAAGAGAGATACCATTCGTATGAACTGGAAGTGTTGGCCATAGTAGAAGCGTTGAAGAAGTGGAGGATTTATTTAATGGGAAGACATGTGAAGATCGTCACCGATTGCAACGCTTTTGCAATGACGATGAGAAAAAAAGAGGTACCGCTTAGGGTTGCAAGATGGGCCATGTTCTTGCAGGACTACGACTATGAGGTGGTGCATAGGGGCGGAACGCGGATGAGACACGTAGATGCCTTGAGTCGGATAGGCATGTTGATTGTCGATACGATGACGCATAGGATTAGAGAGTCACAAAACCAGGACGCGTTTTTGAAGGTGGTCTTGGAGGTACTCAAGGGGGAGTATGAGGATTACTTCGTGAAGAATGGTGTTGTGTGCAAGGGTCCTGTCTTGGAATTGGTCGCTATACCAACTTCGATGGAGGACGAAATTATTCACATGATACACAGAGACGGACATTTCTCTGCTAAGAAGACGCAGGATTTGCTAGAGAGGAAGTACTTCATCCCAGAAGCGAAGACGAAGATTGCCAGGGTCGTGAAGAATTGCGTGGAGTGCATAATGGCTGAACGTAAGATGGGGAAGCAGGAATAATTTTTATCGCCCATAGACAAATCCGATAGACCGTTGGAGATGTTCTACATTGATCACGTAGGACCCATGGAAGCGATGAAGAAAAGGTATAATCATATCTTAGTGGTGACGGATGCGTTCACGAAATTTGTGTGGCTCTATCCGACAATGGGTACGACGAGCAAAGAGGTGATAGTGAAACTGAAGATATTTGGTAAACCGAGACGAATGATATCGGACAGAGGATCAGCGTTCACTTCGCGGGTATTTGAAGAGTATTGCAGTTCGCAGGGCATAATGCACTTGCTGATAACGACGGGTGTGCCTTGCGGAAACGGTCAGGTTGAGCGCGTGAACCGAACAGTCATACCACTGCTAACCAAGATGTCCATACAGGAGCCAAAGGGATGGTACAAGCATGTTGATTAAGCTCAACAACTGCTAAATAGTTCGCCCACCAGAAGTACAAAGCTGTCGCCGTTTAAGCTGTTAACTGGTGTCGAGGTGAAGTTGGAGTCAGTGCCGGAGTTGAGGGAGATTCTCCACCAAGAGATGATCGAAGAGTTCGAAGATGAGCGTCGCCAGTTGAGGAGCGACTCTAAACACAATTTGCAGCTGATCCAGCAGGAGAATAGGAAGACGTTTAATAAGAAGCGAAAGGCAGCGCAAGTGTATGCTGCCAATGATCTCGTGGCTATAAGTTCTTAGGGCCGTATAGAATAGTGAGAAGTTGCATAAACAGCCGCTATGAAGTGGAGAAGATCGGAGATCACGAAGGGCCGCGATGTACTACCGTCGCTGCCGATGGAATGAAACCGTGGAAAAATCTTTATTGATAAAATTTAATTATTACGCGACTTTAGATCACGCGTGACTGCTGATAACTGACTTGCACGTTGTTCGGTGTGTTTCCTTTATAGTCCTTATCGAGTCTGACCTGGGTTTCTGTTTCTGTTTCCAAATAAGGGCATCGAATTCTGGCTTGGGGTTCTGTTTCTGTTTCCAAATAAGGGCATCGAATTCTGGCTTGGGGGTTCTGTTTCTGTTTCCAAATAAGGGCAGGCACCGCGGCTTGAGTTTTCAAAATATTATCTTAATGGCGTGCATTCCAATACTCGGGTGTGGGTATCCAATGTGTTATCTGTCTTGATAATAGCGTGTATTCCAATGGTCGGGCGTGGTAAGATAATGCCAACGAATGTGGGTATTCAAAGTATTAACCTTTCTTTAAGAAGTTCGCCCGCGGCTTCATATTGTAGAACTAGCATTTGAAGTCTGTCGACCTTCTAGTCTAGTTAGTCTTCTTTACTAGGTCGTGATCATCTTCTTCTGTACCTTTCTATGTTGAAGGCTAGAGTGAAGACAAGAAATAAACTTATGGATAGTATGGAGAATGTCTGGCTCTTTGTGGATTCGTTCCGAATGATTTCCATGAGGTCGGTATTGTAAAGTTTACTATGTACGTTCCTTCGTAGGATTCGTTGTTGACTCTGTGCTTTCCAGAAGAATTTGGAAACAAAAACCCAAGCCAGACTCGATAAGGACTATAAAGGCAACACAATGATCAACGTCCAAGTCAGTTATCACCAGTCACGCGTGATCTAAATTCGCATAACAATTAAATTTTATTAATAAAGATTTTTTTGTTTAGTATTTTGTATTTTTAAAACCGAGTAAATAAATTAATTTATATATACATAGATAGATTTATTTTAGTTGGTTTCTTAATTGTTTGTTGAAATTTTGGACAATAGTTTTAGACACAAAACATGTTTACAAATGTTTACTTTGCAAACATGACGGTTGTGGTGTCATTTTAGACATTTTTGATAATATTTTTCCGGAACATACAGGAAAGCTACAAGCCGTGTGGAACTGATCGTATGATACCCTATCCTCCTTTCTATGTAGCCCTTATAAAGTGTGCGTGGCCATATTACATACAAAAGTGTTGTATGGGTGAATTGTAGGGAATCTAAAAGCCTAAATATTTGGTCTTAACAAAATTTTTTGATTTCATATAAATTAGTGAAGTTATGAAAAAGTGGGCGTGGCAGTAAGCGGATTTCAAAATTGTTTACATACGGACAGACGGACGGACTGTCATCGCTCAATCGATTTCGCTATGGATGCTGATCATGAATGTGTATACTTTATAGGGTCTATCTCGATTATGTATTTCTCTATGTTACTATTAGATATTTAAAGAAAAGACTTGGGAGTAATTCAATTACTATATATTGTTAGAAATATAATTCATAGTATATATAAAGTAGCTAAGAGCACAAGTTTCCGTCTCTAAGTGGTCAGAGCAAAAAGAGACCGAATCAAATATCCGGATTCTTAAGGACCCAAAAAGGGACGTGTTTGGAAAGCGATCCAATTTGGTTTTTATCCCTTTCTTTGAAATCTCCGATACGGCGAACTTGTTCTTGCGCTTTGTTCTAAATAAACATTTGCTTTTTTCAATATATCTAAATTTGGATCTATATTACATGTTTCATTTTCGATATTCAAAGTTTTGCTATTAAGATACACATTATCTCCTAAATGTTTTTTACGTATTTGATTGTGATGTACCAGACGTATCCGACATTTAATATCTGCTAAAAAGCAAAAAATTCATTAAACACTGTTATTAAGGAATTAACATTTGTAGAGTTCATCACTTTAATATCACAAAATTTGCTAAAGGAATCTACTAAAATGAAAAACGTTTTCCCTTTAATATAAAGAAATCGAACTCTTTCAAACGGACGTGATGCTTTTGGCCAGCTGGATGTTCCTATTTCTTTTGCAACATTTTGTGTTTGATTACGAACTACACATCTTTTTACTTTATTCGCTATATCTTTATCACATAATGGCCACCAAACAAAAGACCTAGCTAGTCACTTCATACTTACAATCCCTGCATGTAAGAGGCTTAAAATTCGATCCCGGAGACATTGCGGAATTACGACACGATTGCCATAATAAACACAGGCATTAAACGTGGACAAACTTTTCCTTTAATGGAAATAAGGACTTACTTCCGGAGTGACTGTACTTGGCCAGTATTTAAGTAACGACTCATGCACTGACTGTAGGGTTTTATCATGCTTTAAATGCTCGACAACAGTTTTAAAATCTACTAATTGTTCTTCAGATTGAAAATAATTAATGGGGGACTCCTCTATATTTGAGCTTTCAGGAAGCGGAAAACGGGACAAGGCATCTGCATTCGACATTTGTGAACTGCGGCGGTAATAAATCTTATACTTATACTGTTATGCATCCAACCGCGTAGTAAATGAAAAGCACCTTCTATCTAAAACAATTCATTTATTAAAACTAAGTTTCTTAAAATTACCAATGAGAGGAAAGAATGACCTGAAGGATTGCAGGTTAGAAAACCAAAGAGGTAGAAATCACAAGGTATTTTTGACAGGAGGAAGTGAAGCTAAGACACCGCGAAGTTCTCTCTAGGGTACGTTGGTGTTGGTAGATTCTTAAGGGCAGTGTTTACAAACACACAACTGTCCTCCCCTCTAAATTGCAGTATATCCTAAACGCTCCACCGGTTTCCTGATGCGGCTACTTCTTCGAACTGTGGATGATGGATTAGTACTTTCGTGCTTACTACGTATTTCTTTCGCGGTTGATGGCTCCTTCACCCGGTGTGTGTATTTCGGCTCAATTTGTTGATTGCGGTGACATATCGGTAGTAGGGCTACTTCCAGAATATTGGTTCATCTGACGATGCTCATTTTTTGTTGCTTGTGTTGGAGTGCTTGTGGCAAGAAGGGGGTGGTAGTATGTACCTCCACTTTAAGATCCCCTGGTATTTGTGATGAATCAACGGTGCATTTAAGTATCTGGTCCGCATGCTTCCTTCAAAGCCTTCCGTGGACATCGATGAAATAATGAAGTAGTCCGTCTGACCGCAGTATTTTACAAAACACCCACTTTTTATCCTTGCTGGTGTAGTTCCTTACTTGGACTGTATCCCCCGGATGATATTTGATTCCGCTTAAATACGATCCATCCAGTTTCTCCCTAATTTTATCAACAGTGTTTGAACGTACCAAATCTAATCTAATGCGAATATCCCGCTGCAGGAACAATGTACATGGCGCTTCTCCGGTTGCAGAGTTTGGGGTTTTCCTATAACGCATAAGATAATTAGAAAGTTTGTAAGAAATGTTACCGGGATCTTTACTCATTTTTCGAAGGGCCACTTTCATATTTTGAACAAACCGTTCGGCTTGACCATTCGTAGCGGGGTGGTACGGAGAAGTGAATTTATATATTTATAATACAGTTTAATTTATTGATTCCGTTTTCTCTTATGAAACTCTTAAACTCCCTCGATGTAAAAGTAGGTCCATTGTCACTGACCAAGGTCAATGGTAAACCATATCGAGCAAACAGGTCACGTAAGATCTTTACTGCTTTCATGTTATTCATTTGAAAAATTTCAGGCCACTTTGAATGAGCATCGACCACTTTTAGAAACAATTTTTCAAAAAACAGTCCCGCAAAATCTATATGTATTCTTTGCCCAGGTGTAGATGGCTATTCCCATGGATGTTGTACTTTTTCGATGATTGGTTTTGAACACTTCTGCAAGCGAAGCATTTTCGTGCTAAGTCTTCAATGTCGGAGACAATCTGTGGCCACCAGACGTAACCTCGTGCCAACGCCTTCATTTTCACCATACCAACGTGAGCAGTATGCAATTTGGCTAGTATTGCTTCTCTTAGGGTCATAGGAATCACCACCCGATTATTCCTAAAATTGTACCATTGGTTAACGAAAATTGATGATCTTTACCTTCGAAACCCGCGATGACTAATTAGTTGCCAATCATTAAATTGTTGTACACTTCATTTAGTGCCGGATCTCTGCTCGTTTCCTCTGCAATTCGTTTTTGGGTGACGGGACAATATCCATTTGCTGCATTTGGTAGTATGTGACGTCGTCTGCATCTTTTGGTTCCTCCAACTGTAGAGGCAACCGGGAAAGCGCATCTGCATTGGCGTGATCACCGGTAGCGCGACACACAATATCGTAGTTAAAACCGTGCATGAACTGAGCATAATGCAGCATACGAGTGGCCACCATGCTGGGTGAGCTCTTGCTAGGGCTGAAAATAGCAACCAAAGGTTTATGATCAGTAATTATAGAAAAAAATATACAATAGCGAAAAAATCTTTGTAGTGCCCTAAATATTGAAGTCGCTTCTTTGTCAATTTGACTTTCTTTCTTTCCCGAAGCTGAAAGAGATCGGGAGGCATAAGCAATCGGACGTTCCTGCCCATCGGGGAAGGTATGTGATAGTACCGCTCCTAATCTATATGGGTTTGAATCGGTGACCAATGAAAGAGGTAGATTCGGATCGTACGCACATAGAACTAAGTCTGAAGTTATTATCAATTTGATGCTTTTAAACACCTTCTCGCATTCCGGACTCCATTTAAAAACGACGTTTTTTTGTAGCAGATTGTAAAGAGGATGTAATTTTGAGGAGAGACTCTGCAAAAATCTCCCATAATGGTTCACCAGGCCCAGCCAGCTTCTGATTTTAGTAATATTTCTCGGAGAAGGTGCATAAGTTATCGCCTGTATTTTATCCCTAGTCTTTTCAAGTCCCTTTTCCTAAATTCTATGGCCTAGATACGTAATTGAACGTTCAAAAAACTTACACTTGCTGAGTTTGATGCGAAGTCCAACCTTGTTTAACCGGCGAAGCACTTCTTCCAGTCGAAATGTATGTTCATCAAGTGTTGATCCTTGGATTTTGATGTCGTCTAGAAAAACACATACTCCAGGAATGTTTTCCAGTGTTTGGGTTATGTACCTCTGCCAAATAGAGGGTGGCACCTTTCTTCCAAACATTAACCTGTTTACTTTGTAGTCCCCTTTGCTAGTTGATATCGCTTGCATTTCCGCGCTGCGATTGTCCATTGGCATATGCAGATAAGCTTCGCTCACATCCAGTGTCGTAAAGATCTTTCCACAACGCATTGATGTCGCAAAAATGTCTTCCACGTGAGGAATAGGAAAATTGTCGGTTTTGAGCACTTTGTTCAATGTAATTTTATAATCGGCACATAATCTAATTGATCCGTCCTTCTTCACGATAGGCACTACCGGTGTACTCCACTCACTATATTGCATTTTTGTTATTATTCCTTTCCTTTCGAGCCCTTCGATCTCCTCTTTCATTTTCCCTTGAAGCGCATAAGGTTCCTTTCGAGCGGGTATGTAGATTGGCTTAACTTTATCATTGACAAATAATGTTGCCTCGAAATTATTTATTTTTCCAACCCCGGATTGAAAGAGATCACTAAATTTACTTTTTAGAGCATGCAGTATTTTCTCTTTTGATATTGGTAAAATCGTTTCGCTCATCTGATTTAATTTCGGAAATTGAATTTTAAATGATATAAGCCATTCTCTCCCAAGGATTGGGATCCATTTTACCTGGCATAATATAAATGTTTGCGTTCGCCTCCTCGTTCTCGTATTTCACATGAACTGTCGTATATCCCATGGGCTGATTGATCTCTCCAGTATAAGTCCAAAATGGAACCTTTGATTCGTACAATTGTTTTGTAGGCCAAGTATTAACAAATTCCTGATAAGAGATTGATGATACCGCTGCGCCCGTGTCCAACTCTAGCTGCTTTGAAACACCATCCAGAACTAATGTAAGCATGAATTTCCTTAGCTTTCTCTTCTCTTCAGGCAGAACGCACTTACTAAGCTTGTTCATGTAGTAGTCCTCTTGGTCCTCGTCGTCCGTATGTGCTGATAACGAGTCTAGTTGATTTTGTTTATATTTATATTTGGACTTGGGTGCGGGCGGAGACGATCGTCGTTTGTTAGGCATCGATCCGCTGCTCATACAAACGCGAGCCAAGTGGCCAGCTTTTTGGCACTTGGAGCACACTGTTCGATTATGTTTGCTTGCATTAGCTAAGTGATTTTATTCACCGCATCGGAAACAATAGCTTGAATTCGTTGACACTTGTTTGTCTGCACTATAAATCAATTTCTGGTTTTTAGGTTTTGGTGAATAATTAATAGGCTTCGGTGTATTTGTGTTAGAAATCTGGTTTTGGTAATTACTCAGAGAAGTAGCTTGTAAATTTTGTATTTCCTTTGAATCCCTTTGTGCAGACTCCATTGCGAGAGTAGCCGTGGCGCAATCTGCAAAAGTGTAGTTGGGTTCTTTTAATTGGATTAATTTTTCTAGCCAATGTGCATTTCGGAGGCCGCTTATAAATTGCTGCCTTAGATGGGCATCTGCAGTCCGATACCTTGCAAGAAGCCCAATTAAAATTGCAATTTTTGCACATTTTTTTAAGATCTGCGACAAAGTTAGATATACTCTCTCCTTCGTGTTGTACACGTTTTGTGAACCTATTTTGTTCTGCTATGACGCTGGGTGCTGGATGTAAGTGATCTTTTACCAATTTGATAAGTTCATCATAATTCTTCGTCTTTGGATCATCTGGGCTTGTCAAGTTGCAGAGTAATTGAAGGGTTTTTGCACCGATGGCGTGAACTAACCCATTTCTTTTGCTCTCGTTTACCGCGTTAGTGTTCCCTATCAGGCCTTTCAAGCAGAAAAAATTCTCTAGCCTTTTGATGAAAATTTCCCAACTTTCATTCTCTTCATTGAAGCTTTCAAGTTGGATTCCCTCATGATGCAGATGCGATTGACCACCATTGTTGCCCTGAATCGCATTTGTAATTGCCACCAATAGAGACTGCAATTGGTTTGGATCCATAATGAATTAAATACGTATCTTCCTTTTGAATGGATTTGTAAGTTTTTTCTTTTTCCATCTCATCGCCACTGTTATGTATCCAACCGCGTACTAAATGAAAAGCACCTACTTTCTAAAACAATTCATTTATTAAAACTAAGTTTCTTAAAATTACCAATGAGAGGAAAGAATGACCTGAAGGGTTGCAGAAAACCAAAGATGTAGAAATCACAAGGTATTTTTGACAGGAGGAAGTGAAGCTAAGACACCGCGAAATTCTCTCTAGGGTTCGTTGGTGTTGGTAGATTCTTAAGGGCAGTGTTGGCAAATACACAACATATACATTGATAGTAAAATCGACCATCGTTGAAGACGGGCTGCAGCAACTGAGGCTGTAACCTTTTTTGGATTAAAGATTTCCTTTAGCGCTTGATCGTAACCACGATTATAGGCTTTTGTGGGTCATACAACTCGAGAATATTATTTTTCAACAAAAATTCTTTGCTTTGCTTAAAATCTTGATCACACGATTGAGACCAACTAAAAATTGAATTTTTTCGAAGAAGATTATACAATGGAGTCAAAGTCGTTGCTAAGTTTGGCCGAGATATGATTGTAGCTTTGCCACATTCACTGGTGCTGGTGCGTCTACAATCGCTCTCACTTTCTCACAGTATTTACAAGGTACTTCATTGAATTCTGTAAAAACCTAGATTTCTCTAAATTGATCCTCACATTATGACGACTTAAACGACTAAGGACTTAAAATAATTTATCACGGCAATCTTTTTCATTGTTTCATAATGCGTTTAATGACCAGAAGTTTTTGAGAGTTGTTTGATACTGGCAACTGTTGGTATGCCCCCCGTGAGGTCAATCACACAACATACCTTACAATCCGCGAGTTGGGCAAATATGTCCTCAATTTTCGGAAAATTGTAGTGCACTGTTTCGATACATTTATTAATAGTAACCCTACAATCGACACATATGCGAATGCTTCCAATTTGCCTTGGGAACTATCAGAGTTACCGATTGGCTCGCACGCTTTTTACTCGTTTTACCCACCACCCAGTTTGTTACGCGTGAAATAAAAAAAAAAAAAAAAAACGCCAAAACTAAAACAAATAGCAATAAACATTAAATTCTATAAAAACAAAAAACTAGCCTCCCACCCAAAATATTTCTAATTAAAAGCAACAAAAAAAAAAAAATAGCAACTGATAAACAGTTCCCATCGCGCGTGCAACGATTATTTCAGTGCACAGTGAAGTGTATAAAAAAAAAAAAAAAACAAGTGTGTGAGCGCCAGCCGGGTCATCCCCCCCTCTCCTCTCCATCTCAGCGACTGCTGCTGGATCGTATTCATTACATTTGCCGTATGTTTTCTTCTTTCATGCGGTTGATGCAATGCTTATGGTAGAGTAGCACCAGACGAATAGCGGGCTGTGACTGTTTATTTTGTTGGTGGACCAAAGCATATTGTCGTACGGGCATAACACCTACGACAATTTGTTTTGGAAAATTAACGTAGGATATACACTTCACAGCTCTGCTTAATAGCGTCGGGGTTTGTGTTTTTTGTGTATGTCTTTTATAATGTCAGGGAATTTTAGAGTGGATGTAAGCAACATTCGTGGGCTAAGGAAGAATCACTTCGCCGTGTACGTCCACGTCTGTAAATACAGGCCAGCTGTTTTGGCACTGGGTGACACACAGGTAGGCGAGAACTCTGATTATTCAGATTTGAACCTTCCTGGATATAGCCTGGTGCCTTTATTCTTGTCTCAACGCAATCTCGCCATTTATATCCGTAGTGATGTAGCCTACCAAATTCAACCACAATATGGTTCCTTTTCCAATCCGGAATTTATTCCGCAAATTATCCACTACTGTTTTATTTATAGAAGCCCCAACTTTGGCAGCAATTCTACTTGTAATGAGTTTGATGAGCTGTCTGACTCCATCTTAAGAATTGTTTCCCATTACCCTCATACTGAGATCGTCATTGCGGGCGATTTCAATATACACAATTCTGGTTGGCTTCGACATTCTGGACAGACAACACCCGAAGTAAGATATGTTGAAATCTTTGCTGAGGTAAATAATTTGACCCAGCTTGTGAATGAGCCCACACGGCTACCCGACATTGACAGTCACGCCACCAATACTCTGGACTTGTTCCTTAGCTCCCACCCCGATAAATACAGCATAATACAACTACAGCATACACTGGTCGTTATGTTTCCTCGATAACGACGTGGACGGCGCCGCCGATACGATTACAAACACTATCGTCCTCGGCATGAAATCCTTTATTCCTCACAGAATAAAGAGTATCAAGCCAAAGGAAAACCCGTGGTATGACTCGAGCTGCAAAGAGGCTATCAGGTTGAGGGAGCTAAGATTTCGGTCTTTTAAGATCGACCCAACAGAGGAACACCGATATATGTTTAAACGAGCCAGGAATGATTGCAATGCTCTAATTCGCCGTGTAAAATTCTCCTTCGACCAAAAATTGAGGCAAAAGATTCTACACTGTCCCAAAGGTAGCAGACATTTTTGGTTGTTCGTCAAAAATATAAAAAATTGTGCCTCATCTTCCACCCCAACGCTCGTTCACAATGACACTCCATCTGTCAGCTCTTTGGACAAGGCCAATCTGCTTGCAGCCTTATTCGCTGCGAACTCCACACTCCCAGATTGTGCTTTGACTCCCCCTGTACTTGAGCGCGTCGAATATTCTATGGGACAAATCCACTTTCGCACTCGTACAGTAGCAAGAGTACTTAAAGATCTTAACATAAACAAATCCGCTGGTCCAGATGGTATCTCACCCATTATTCTGAAGAGGTGTTCTTCCACGCTGGCAAAACCACTGCGTAAGCTTTTTCATCTATCCTACTCTTCTGGATCTTCCCGAGTAGATGGAAAACAGCATTTGTCCAGCCCGTCCCTAAAAAAGGCGAATCTTCTTCTCCCTCCAACTATCGACCCATTGCACTTACGTCCCTTCTTTCCAAGGTCATGGAAATGCTGATAAATCGTCAGCTTATGAAATATCTTGAATCACGAAAGCTCCTTAATGACCGTCAGTATGGTTTTCGTAGCAAAAGGTCCACTGGTGATTTGATGGTATAGCTCACCGAAAAGTGGAACCACTCTCTACAGCATTCTGGTGAATGTAAGATTGTTGCGCTTGATATTTCAAAGGCATTTGACAGAGCTTGGCATCAAGCTCTTTTGTCGAAAATGCGTGGAAACGCTGATAAATCGTCAGCTTATGAAATATTTTGAATCACGAAAGCTCCTTAATGACCGTCAGTATGGTTTTCGTAGCAAAAGGTCCACTGGTGATTTGATGGTATATCTCACCGAAAAGTGGAACCACTCTCTACATCATTCTGGTAAATGTAAGATTGTTGCGCTTGATATTTCAAAGGCATTTAACAGAGTTTGGCATCAAGCTTTTTTGTCGAAAATGCGTGCATTTGGCATCGATGAATCTCTTCTTCAATGGATTAGAAACTACCTTTCGGAATGTTCAATTCAAGTTGTTTTGGATGGTTTCAAGTCTGCAATCCACCATATAAATGCTGGCGTCCCCCAAGGCTCCGTTTTGTCTCCGACTCTCTTTCTTATTTTCATAAACGTCTGCTACTTCTAATCCAATACATTCCTTCGCCGACGACAGCACCCTGAGCTTCTCATATTCGTTCCCAAACTCACGTCCCTGCTCTTCGGCCGTGGAACTGGAACGCCAGCGTATGTTAAGCTCATTAAATTCCGATCTTGACAGCATAATTAAATGGGGTATTAACAACAGAGTGGAATTTAATGCTTCAAAAACCCAATGCTATCAGCTGTCGCTTAAGCGTAACCTAAACAATTTGCCATTATCAATGAATGGCACTTGCATCGTCGAAACCGAAAAACTTTCCATTCTCGGTATGTGTGTTAACGACCATCTTAGTTGGAATGACCACATATTCGAATTCGCCAAGAATGCTGCGAAATGTTTAGGATTCCTCAAACGGTGCAAGAAGTTCTTTACCCTCTCTGATCTGGCTGCAATATATAAGGCATACATCCGCCCCAAGCTCGAGTATAATTCTCATGTCTGGTCCGGTGCTCCTAAGACCTCTTTGCACCTACTGGACAGAATCCAAAATCGCGCGTTGAAACTAATAGGGAACAGAAGCATAGTGGAGTCTATTGACTCGCTCCAACATCGCAGAAATGTCTCTTGCCTTTTCTTATTCTACCGCTTTTTTCATAAACAGTGCTCCAATAGCCAGCTGCATTCCGCCCCTTCAACAATTTTCTCGCAATACCCGTCACGCTTTGAATGCTCATCAGTATACCCTCAAGCCTGTCTTCGGACGTACCGTCAAGTATAGAGATTCTTTCCTAAACCGTACAACACGAATGTGGAATGCTCTACCAAGCTCTATTTTTCTCCTATCTTTTTCTCTTCCTAATTTCCCTAACACCCGCGCTGTGTCTTAACATTGAAAGGGTAGTAATAATCCCTTGAGCGCGAGTGAATTATAAAAAAAAAAAAAAAAAAATTACAATGGGGCTTGCCCAACTACTTTGTTTTACGGGCACTAGAATTCCCTCTTCTAATAACCTGTCCAGCTCTTTTTCCACAATTTCTCTTAGTCTATGGCACACTGTATGCTGCGTGAAAAATTGGGGTTTGATTTTCCTTAAGGACGATATCCGCTTCGTGCCCGACAATAGGCGTAATTAATTTAGCACTTATTATACCCGGAAAGCACTGTTCTATTTCTTTAATAACATGCAAATTGTTTGAACTTACTTAATTAATTGGACTATAGCTAAAAATATTTCTCCAATTTGGGTACAAACAATCAATCCATGAACGACCCATTATGCACTTTGTTGGTTTATCCCCTTCGATGACAACCAACTGTAACTGCTGCTCTCCACCTCCAGACGCCACCCGAACCTTTACTGAACCAATTTCTTTGATAAGAGTACCTATAACTGCAAAGTTTATTTTGAGATTTTTCCAAAACTAAATTAACAAATTTTTTTCGATACTCCCTCTCACTCATGATCGACTTTGTTGCTCCCGTAACTACCTCCATCTCGACATTGACTCCATTGATTTTGACGGTGCTAAAGACTTACTGTTTCTCGCTTTGACGATTATAGATGGCTTTGATGGGTTTATTGTTTTTGCAGACAGCCGACGTATGACCGATTTTGCCACAGGCGAAGCACTTCCATTGTTTTGCTGGACAATTTATCTCTTGTTGATCTTGGTAACATCTGTGACAGCGTTTTTTTTTTGTTTTTCTGAACTTTGTCCCTTATGAAAAGTTGACTTCCATTTAGAACTAGGCTCGTGCATGTTTTTGTGACTCTCCTGACTCTTTTGGCTAGTATTATGTTTTTTTGAAAACCGGTTAGAACCATGTGATATTATCGCATGAAATGTTTGTGGTTGCATGTTTTTTGACGCTTTTTCAGGGCCTTTTGACAACACCTCTCGAAATCGCTACTGTCATCATTAAGCAAACATTGTTGAATTTTCTCATTGCGTGGACCGATTATGAAGCGATCGACTAGGACGCCATCCAGAATGCGCGATTTGTACCTACCGATGTCACTTATTGTTGCAGCGTTCGTTGTGTTTGTGCTGACTTTTTGTTCTTGCTGTTTATCTAAAAAATCACCAAATCGACAGGATTGCGCAAGAGATTTTGAACGAACAATATATTCACTTATCGCTTCACCTTCTTCTAGACACGCCTTATAAGATTTATATCTTTCTGCTCGTTTATTTTGGACTATTGGTATTTATAATTAGCGTTTCGAAGTCTTTGGTACTAGGTAGATCTGGGATTTTTGGGACATCAGAATCTCGTAAATTTCAGCACCCATCACTGTGATAAGCAAAGGGGTTTGACCATCTTCTTGGATGTCGTTGATTTTAAAAAATTGACGTAGTCTATCCTCGTAGGCTTTGAAATTACCTCCAGGTAAAAAAGGTTCTATATTTCCGACCAATGGAGCCATTTTAGAGATTCAATTTTATATACGCTCTTACGTGCTTTCACGTGCTCTCACTAACCTTAAAGCCACTTGATTAAAAAAATGATTCACTGATGGAAGATAGCTACGTTCGATTTTGGTTTAGCTTTTGATTTTATGTTTCATAATAATTTTTACACGCATTCTTGTACTTTATTTAAAGAAAAGCCGTGGAGTAATTCAATTACTATTTATACTTAGAAATATAATTCATAGTATATATAAAGTAGCTAAGAGCACAAGTTTCCGTATCTAAGTGGTCAGAGCAAAAAGAGACCGAATCAAATATCCGGATTCTAAAGGACCCAAAAAGGAACGTGTTTGGAAAGCGATCCAATCCTAATTTATAGCCACAATGGCATAAAAGATATAGAATATATAGAATATATAACACAAACTATGTGTCAAGCTTAATATATCCTTAGGATAGGGTATAAACATGCCTAAATATTGACTTTACAAGCTATAATAGTTTCGTTTCGAAGGCTAGAGTTAAAATGTTGGAGTTGACAATAATAATTTGCTTATGTGGAATATATTTTTTTTATTAAAATACTAATGCTATGTCCTCACCAAAACTAAATCCGGTTTAGCGAAAAAAGATTTAGATTAACGTAGGCTGTCCCCACCGGGATTTAGGATTTATATTGACGTTTGCTGTGAAGAAGATAGTCACAGTTGGTAAATTTTTTATAATTTTTGGAAGTGGATACAAATTGTATTGCTGTCTATAATTAATTTAAGATGAGTATAAAATCTTTGCCAAAAATGATTTAAAACCTGATTTGCTCAATGCATTTTGGATTTTTATTTTGATGTTTTCAATATTTTTTTTTCTTTGTCAGCACAACGAAAATGACATGTGCTGACTTAAAAAAAGGATTGTTCGATTTGTGTCGCATGAGGATTTAAGTAAGATTTATTATAAATCTCGGATTTAGATGGGATTTATTATAAATCTCGGATTTAGATGGGACTTATAGACGTCAAATCGTATGGTAATTCGTCGAGATTTAGTGAAGATTTAGGGAAATCATGGCTAAATCCCGGAATTAGTTTTGGTGGGGACATAGCATAATACAGTAGTGGAAGTTTGATTATGAACAGTGCCCACCAAAAAGCCGAAATTCCATTTAAAACGCATGGGTGGAAACTCGTTCATAGCAATAAACCGTTATCTTATATGTGTTTTCTCATTCTTCGTTAGGGAGCTCCTTGGAATTTGTTGACAATGACATAGCAGGCAAGGTTAGGTCATGATTTGGGAGGCATTTTGCTCTGCGAGAACATCACAAATCACGTAGTTATCAAGAAATTGTAACGCTTATTTGTGCATTTACGTGCTAGATCTCAATGTAGTGAGCATGTCCGAAGAGTTTCTTCCAAAAAATTTCATATTCAAACAGGATAACGCCCCAGTCTACAAACAAGGTCCGTAAAAGAATGATTTTCGCAAAACAATATCGAGGTAATGAAGTGGCCGGCTCGAAGGCTAGACCTTAACCCCATCGAAAATTTGTGGGGGATTCTTGCATGTAAGTTTTACAAACATGACAGACCGCTCCACCATGACAATCAGTTTTAAGAAACTATCCGAGAGGCTTATCAATGTCAAATCGCCTTACAGATGTGTTAGAAAATAGAGGAGCTCCCACTCGTTATTAAGAATTTTTTTTTCGGAAAAATTCACGCCAAATTAAAAAAAATCGTGAAAAACCTTCATGTTTTCGTAATCGACTTTCCTATAACTTTTCATCGTTTTAAAATTTTCTGCTTTTGTTTTTTTAAACTTTTATTTTGAATGCAAAAATTTTTGTTACATTTTTTTTCATTTATCATTACGCTTTTATGTGCATTTAAAAATATGTACATATGTATTTATATTTTTATTTTCTTAGAACAAAAAAAAAAAATTATTTATAATCGAATTTCTACTAATGTACCTTGTTTAGCCGAGATACTGATGGTAAAATTATTAAAATAACCGATTTATTGGTTTGGAGTTAAGCTATGTTCAATTTTTGACAAGTTATTATCAGATTGCTGGTTTGACAATTGTCTGACAATACTTTTTCTTATCATATTGGGCGCGTTCCATATTCTAGGCCTACTTTTTGAGGTTAGGCCAAACATATGGAACGATAAATTGTCTGCAAAAGTAGGTGACAATTCATGTGTCGTAAGTATCATTCCAGTTTCCGTTTTCACTTTAGATAAATTATGGACTGTGGTTTTCAAAGTATCTTAGTGATAACTTTATTTTTATAGAAAGGAAAATTGTAAAGAATGCTTAAGTGCAAAAAATCGGCAACAAAGAAAACAATGTTTCTTTATTTTTTTAACGAATTTTGGTTCCTCTTAAAACCTTATACATGTGTTTTAATGTAAAAAAAATTAAAACATTTCACGGATTGAGCGATTGATCATATGCTCTGGTTGCCTCTAATCGTAGACCATTTCAACGTAATTCACTTGAAATTTAATTACTTTATTTATCGTATATCATCCATTCAATTTACAAAGCAGAGTCGAACAATAAATGAAATACTAACTGATCAGCTGTTTTTTAGGAAAATTGTAAAGAATGCTTAAGTGCAAAAAATTGGCAACAAAGAAAACAAAGAAGAGTAAAGAAAGTAACAAAAATTAAAACATTTCACGCATTGAGCAAATGATCATATCCTCTGGTTGCCTCGAATCGTAGACCATTTCAACGTAATTCACTTGAAATTTAATTACTATTTTTATCGTATATCATCCATTCAATTTACAAAGCAGAGCCGAACAATAAATGAAATACTAACCGATCAGCTGTTTTTTAGATGACTAAAAATGTAGGGAGAAAATTTTCTTACTTACAAATACAGTCCACTTTAATTTTCTGTCAAATTTGAATCTCTCCACCAATCAGAAACGTTTGACTACCTAGTGCCTAGAATACGGAACGTGCACTTTGTCAGATCAATATTTATCAGTTCATACGGTTGATAGATGATTGTTCACGGAAAATTTGCAGATCCGTTGTCAGACTTATATCATTTAACATAACTTTTTTCTTCGTGCTGTATCGAATTGAATAGTCTGAAAAGAAATAATTTTTTTGTATTGATTAGTACGGTAAATTCGAACGTTTGAAGATGTTAAATGCAAAATGTCATAAAAAAATGTTTTTATTTTTTATATATTTAAATATAAAAAAATACAAATTTTGGGCGGAACAGGTACATAAATGGGACCCAGGGCCTAGGTCCTCACAACCATTAGTGTTGTGCGTGTTATATTCTTTACATGAATGGAAGGGGCCTATATTGTTTAATACTGTATTCGAACGGCAAATTTTGTTTTGAGAAGCTTTTTCATAACAGTTTTACTGTCGGAGATCAGACGCTCGCGGGAGGTGGGCCGTGAAAGATATTTTAGGTGCTGTCTGGGGATTCAACCTGGGACCCCTCGTTTATAAGTCCAACGCACTAACCACTTGAGCAACGGCGCCCACATGTAAATGCGCTCCTAAAAAGAGGGTATTGATACATACATTTGAATTAGTGTGATTTTACCCGGGTAATACCCATCTCAACAATAATCCGGCTAGCTGGGCACGATGTAAACGCAGCTAATAAAAAAAAAATACGGGATATTGGGTACTATGTTTATACAATGTATGGGTGAAATGTAAATAATTCATTGCCTAAATATTTGGAATTAATGTTTTTTTTTCGATTTCAAGTAAAATAGAATTTATGAAAAAGCAAGGGGGAAATAAAAGGAATTAAAAAATGTTTACACTTGTACTGCACCTTATTCTCAAACACCTAGATATGAAATTTCATCCTCCTTACTCAATACTCTCATAAGCTTCGCACGTCTGACAATTTTCAATGCGTCTGCAAATGTTCTAAACGTTTGATAATGGTCTCACAATGGGAACGTTCAGAATTCTATGCACTAGCATATTAGGCCTAACATGTTAGGTCTAGATTTCTGAACACAAAATTGATCAACTTGTTAGGTTCCAATTCCATATGTCACAAATGAATTTTTCGAAATTCCACTTTCTGTTTTCACTTTGGATTTTTTGTGGAATCTGATAGTTTTCAGAATTTGGGAAAAACTAACTTATTTTAATAATTCATTCAATTCAATTTCTGAACACAAAATTGATCAACTTGTTAGGTTCCAATTCCATATGTCACAAATGAATTTTTCGAAATTCCACTTTCTGTTTTCACTTTGGATTTTTTGTGGAATCTGATAGTTTTCAGAATTTGGGAAAAACTAACTTATTTTAATAATTCATTCAATATTTCTCCAACTGATGGCCGAATTGTTTAACTAAAAAGTCAGGCTACTATCTCTAAAGAGAAAAAAAAGGCCGTGGCCCGGATTTTTTGTCAAACAATTCGGCCGTCAGTTGGAGAAATTTTTATTAAATTTCATACATTGGATTTCCACTCAATAAGTGGCAAGTCCAAGTGGGTATGAATTTCTTTTCATTAACCTTTCTGTTATGTAACAGTGGATGTACATATATATGTTCTATACATATGTACATTAATTTCTTATTTCAATGTAGCCGAGATGGTCAGCTAGTATTAATTATATTATTATTATATTATTACATATGTACATGCATATACAGATATTTGTACATTATATTCTAGTACGTGCATATATGCATACATACATATTATTATTATATATTACATTATTTGTATACCACTGTTTTGTATTAATGAATTTACGTTTAATTTTTTAGCTAGCATGCTGCTGTACTGGTACAGCTTGTTCCATATGCTGTCAAGCATGCCCGTCGTGTCGAAACTCAGTTTCTTCCCGGTTGATGTACGCTCTTATGCTGCTCATAGGAACTATACTTGGGGCCATTACACTGTCACCTGGATTGCAGGACACATTAAAAAAGCTTCCATTTTGCCTTAACTCCAACGACACCGCTACCAGCGAAATTGTAAAAAGTACTTTCGGGCAAATCGATTGCCAGTATGCACTGGGATATATGGCTGTTTATCGCATCTGTTTTGGTCTTGTTTGTTTCTTTACTTTAATGGCTGTAATAATGATTGGAGTGAAGTCATCGCGTGATCCACGATCCCATATACAAAATCAATTTTGGGGACTAAAATTTCTTCTTTGCATCGGGGCTACTGTTGGTGCTATCTTTATTCCAGATGGATCTTTCGGCCCTACTATGATGTGGATTGGGCTATTTGGAGGATTAGCTTTTATTGTGGTACAACTTATAATAATAGTCGATTTCTCTCACTCATTAGCTGAAAACTGGATAGGTAAGTAGACTCGTATTTATGTAAAAATTTATGTGTTTCTTAAATATTCTTATAGATAACTCTGATTCAAATCGTGGTTATTTTTACGCATTAGTTTCTCTTACTCTTATCCAGTATATATTATCTATCATTGGAGTTTCACTTCTGTTCGTTTATTTCACAAAGGTAAATAATTTTAATTGTCTATACTTCCGATAATAGTATTATTTTTTAAATCTTTATTGCAGTCTGATGGATGCTCATTAAATAAATTCTTTATTTCATCCAATATAATATTGTGCGTTTCAATGAGTGTTACATCTGTGCTACCAGCTGTGCAAGAGAAACTGCCACATTCTGGCCTTCTGCAAAGTTCAATGGTCACGCTTTATACTGTTTATTTAACCTGGTCAGCAGTTACAAACAATCCAGGTAAGGGCTTGTAATTGTAGTTTAACATAATGAAATTGCATAGAATATGCATGTCATATTCAAACACTCTTTAAAATATATAAAACTACCTTTAGAATTACCTAACCAAACAATAATTCACGTTATATCACTTCCATAAAAAAAGACGTGTGAAAATGCACAATATATCTGGAATTGATTGTAAGATTGTATATAAAAAAGCAAGATACTACTTTTAAATTAGCTCTGATAAACTGAGTGTGACGTTATGCACTTGGATTGAAAGTTGAGCCCCGCTCCATACTTCGTCAATTTCCGAAATGAATTGCCTGAGGAAGTCAGCTGACAACTTACCATAAACAATAACTTTACGGCCGCCTCCCCAAACCATCGATTAGAAGTTCGCTCTCTTCTGTGGCAGAGCTTCTTCTTCCACAGAGCATCCTAAAAACTTCTCCTCGACAGCAACCCACTGGTCCATGGTTGGGCGACCGCAAGGTTCCTGCTCGTTGACAATAGCAACAAAGAGCTCGTCTTTTGGGTCGTCAATCGGGTGCACCAAGGGTGATGTACCAGCCTTCACCTTTTTCGCCGTACTCGGATCGAAGACGTCATCAGATCTTCTCCTTTTACACTGGAATGCCTCTGACCACCTCTCCTTAGTCCCTCGATTTTGCTAGGATGCCCTCCCCCACTTGTGGATGGCTCCTGAGGCATTCAACCATTTTCGATTTCATGTAAAATAGTAAAGTTATGAAAAACGGAGCGTGACAGTGGACGGTTTTACTGCTTCTCTTTTTACAAAGCCCAGACATGAAATTTTATCCTATTAGCTCAAAATTTAAGGCCCAAAAGTGGTGACATACGGACAGACAGACATGGAAAAGTGGGCGTGACTATAGGCGGATTTCAATTTTTTTACACTTGTGCTGCTTTCTCAAAAGCACGACTTATGACAATTCGCATCGCCAACGTAACCTTTAAATGCCCCACAGAAAACAATGTTTCTACGAGCTCCTCGACAAAACTTACGAGCAATGTCCTAGATATGGCATGAAAATCGTTCTGGGCGATTATAGCGCCAAGATAGGAAAGGAGGACATCTTTGGAAGGACCACGTCCGGAAACGGACTTAGGCTTATTGGCTTCGTTGCGAGGCGAAACGTCACTATAGCACACGATTTCCTCATCTCAATATCCACAAGGGGAGATGGAGATCTCCTGTTCATCAAACGGTCAACCAAATTGATCACATTGCGATCGACGTAAGGCATGCCTCCAGTATTCTGGATGTTCGAACCTTCCGAGCAGCCAACATCGACTCGGATCATTACCTTGCTGCAACCACGATACGAATGCGAATATCCCTAACGTCACAACAAAGAAGAAATACTGTGAGAAGTTTTAACGTCGAAAAGCTGAAATTGCAAGAGATCGCCAAAACGATTGCCGAACGCGTATCCCGAAACCTCGCTCGACTCAACATCAAATGCCGACGACCAATGGCAACGCTGTCAACATGCCATAAGAAGTGCCGCAACTAATGCTCTGGGTTTCGCTCGATCACCACAAAGAAACCCATGGTTTGATGAAGAATATCGGCAAGCAAATGCAGTAAAAAAAAAGACGCGTACAAAGCGGCGCTGCAAAGCGGCGCTGCAAAGAAGGACGAGAGCGGCTCGTGAGCACCTACAAGCAGAAGAGACGGGAAGAACATCGGCTTCTCCGAAAGAAGAAAAAAGAGCAAAAGACGAGCTATACAGAGCTAAAGTTTTGGCATCCCTGCCAAACTCGTTCACCTGAGCAGGATGATGATGGAGAATTCTCGCTGCTCCATCAAGGTCGGTAACGATCTCACCGAGACCTTAGATGTCAAAAAAGGATTTAGATAAGCTGATGCGCTGTCATGTGACTTCTTTAACATCATACTTGAAATAATTGTGGGAAACTCACAAGCCAACACCGGAGGCACAATTTTTCAAAAGTCTGCAACTACTAGCTTACGCCGACGACATTGACATAATTGGTAGAACACAGCGGTGCGTTCGCTAGTATTGCAACGGAGGCTGCCAAAATGGGTTTAGCGGTAAACAAGAGCAAAGTCAAGTATATGCATTCAACAAGAAGGGACACTCAACATCGACGAATTGGACAGTACGTCACAAACGACAGCTATAACTTTGAGGTATCGTTCGTAAGATCTTAGATTGCTGTGTTTGGATTATATTAATGTTTGATATTTTTGGATGTGCCACATATTTGCAGCCCATAAATCCATACAGGTTTTATTATAGCCTTATAGAGTAATAGTTTGTTGTTTGACTGCCTTAAGGGACTCCGACTTTTGTTGAGTATAAGTCTGAGGATTCGTTATTGTATCTTACGTAGAAATGCCGATCAGTTAGATAGCTTTTAATTACAAGGAAATCTTTTGGGAGTAAAATAGCGAGTTTTTGTAAAAGGCCAAATGCCAAATTGAATAGTTGTATGTTGTCTTCTGAATCCGAACTGGTGGTCGGGTATTAACTTGGAACGCGTCAGGATGGGTTCTAGACGGTCAAATACTTTGGGAAGAATGGGAAGTAAACTAATCGGTTCATTCCACACTTTCGGAAAGAATTTTAGTCTTATTAAAGTATTAAACAGGTTGCATAGATATGTAAGCGCTACATTAGGCAGTTCTTTGAGCAAATTTCCTGTAGGAAGGTCATACCCCGGGTTTTTTGTTTTTGTCCATGTTAGTTATCATGTGCTGAATTTCCTTTAACTTCACTTTATTTATTTGAATTTCTCTAGTCCTACTGGGGGGGAAATGTGGTAACTGAGCATTGTCTGCGTCGTTTGAGAATGTTTCTTTAAAGTAGTTTGCTAAAGCATTAGCTTTGTCACGATTTGCTCCAGCCCAGATTCCATCTGCTTTTTTAGGGGTGGGTGATGTTTAATCTGAGTTTTGAAGGATTTTGTTGTTTTCCACAGTGAGTAGTTGTCTCTGATGTTGCGGTCAATTTTGTGAGGTGATTTGTCAAGTTATAATTCTGAAAGTTTTCAGGGATTTCTTAAGGTCTTTAACTGCTTTGTTTAGCTTGGCTTTGTTTCTGGTTTCCTGCCATTTTTTCTGGAGTTTTCTTTTTTTTGTATTTGTTTTCTTATGTTTGGTCGTGTAATGATGTCTTAAGACTAAGGCAGTGTTATTGGTGTAGATTTTAAGGCTCGTTCAATTATCGTGTCTTTAAAATATGTTATAGATCTTTCGATGCCCTGGTAGGATTTGAGTGAAATGTTAGTCAGAAGGTTTGAATTGATGAATTGACGAAACGCATTCCAGTCCTTCTTGCTATTATACAGTTGAGGAGCAGAAGACAATGAGGTCAGGAGTTTTCTTGGTGTTTTTTTTTTTTTTTTTTTCCGTAGGAAGGTGGGAATCTTTTAAAGACGAAACTGAGCCCGTACTCAGTAACAGTGTGGGATTTCCATCCACTAAACCCACCTCCCCTTCTACCCCTGGTCCTCGCGGCACTGCCGTCAAGCATTTCATCGCGAGGGGGGACTTCAGCCTTATGTGTTCGGCTCATAAAAGTTAGCAGCCTGCTGCGCTGCGTTTCGTTGCTGCTCCTGTCTTCGCTGCTCTTTCATTATTGTAGTCACAGTGTCGTTAACTGCGTCCCAAGCCTCTTCGCTGCTCGTCATCTGTCTGGTGAAGTTGTCTGGGGTTAAATCCCCGCCCAATTGGTTTACCAGCAGGTGCCGTTCTACGTAGTATCGTGGGCAGTGGAACATGATGTGTTCCGCATCCTCCACTGCTCCCGTGCACGTTGGACAATAGGGGTTGTCTTCGTGTCCAAATCTATGCAGGTAGGCTCTGAAGCATCCATGGCCAGTAAGCATCTGGGTGAGGTAGAAATTCAGCTCCCCATGCTTCCTATTAATCCAGGCGTCTATATTGGGTATCAATCTCTGCGTCCACCTGCCTTTGTCAGAGTGACACCATCTCTCCTCCCATTCTTCCAGACTTGTCCTTGGTCCTTGTCCTTCAGTATTGCTTTTAATCGTTGCTGTTGCCGTTGTCCTGCTGGCACGGTATTTCTGTTGCGCTTCTTTTGCAAGAAGGTCATTGGTACCATGCCAGCCACTACACATGCCGCGTCGTAGGAAGTTGTTCGGAAGGCGCTGCATACTCTCAGCGCGTTGCTTCTGTAGACTGCCTCAGTCTTCTTTCTGTATGTTTTTGTTTTTATGGCACTAGCCCATATCTGGGAACCGTAGAGCATTATTGATGCGGCAACTCTTGCTAAGAGTAATCTCTTCTTATGTTTTGGTCCCCCGATATTCGGCATTATCCTTGATAGGGCAGCCGTTGCCTTTGCTGCCTTTTCAACTGCATACTGCAGATGCTGCTTATAGGTTAACCTTGCATCTAAGGTAATGCCAATGTACTTCAGCTCTGGTTTGGAAGCTATGACGTGATCGCCCACGGTTACCCTTATAGTCTCCATGACCCGCCTGCTGCTGATGAGCACTACTTCAGTCTTTTCTTCTGCAAGTTGTGGGCCCATGCGTACTAGCCAGTCCTGGACCATCCCAATAGCTTCATTGCAGTCATGCTCCAACTCTTCAAGGTGTTTGTTTACTACAACGATCGCTATATCATCGGCGAAACCAATTATTTTCGAAGACCTCGGGGTTTGAAGTCTGAGGACGCCATCATACATTAAGTTCCACAGTAGCGGTCCTAATACGGAGCCTTGGGGAACGCCGCCTGTGACGTTATACTGCCTCGTTCCATCGTCGATGTCGTAAAGCAGTATTCTATTTCTAAAATAGTCCGTCATTATCCTCTGCAGGTATTCTGGTACTCTCTTGGCGGTAAGTGCTCGCAAGATGTTTCTCCAGTTTGCGGTGTTGAAGGCGTTCTTTACATCCAGCGTGATGATTGCGCAGTACTGTTTGCTCCCGCCCTTCCATCGTCTTCCTTCTATGGCTTTTGACGCGGTATTCACGACTTCGTCGATAGCGTCGATCGTAGTCTTACGGAAACCGTACTGGTGAGCTGCAAGGCCTCCTGCCTCATCGATTGCACTCTCCAACCTGTCACTTATGACGCGCACCAGTATTTTGCCCATTGTGTCCAACATGCATAGAGGCCTATACGATGAGGGATTCTGTGGTAATTTACTACCTTTTGGTAGGAGGACCAGTCTTTGTTTTTTCCACTCGTCGGGGAATACTCCTTCTTTTAGGCAAGTGTTATACATATCTGCGAAGATGTGTGGGCGCCAATTGATTGCTGCTTTTAAGGCAATGTAAGGGATTCCATCGACACCAGGCGCCTTTTGGTCCTTGATTTTTGCGCAGACTTGCAGGACTTCTTCAGCGGTGACGAGGGGTATTGTTAACGCTCCCGTCGTATTTACTCTCTCCGTTTGTACCTCCATTTCTTGTTGTTGTGGGAAGAGTACAGCCACTACGTTTTCGAGAAACACTGTGGATGTAGGCGCGGGTTTTCGGCCACCCTTCAGCTTCATCATCACCACTTGGTAGGCTTTTCCCCACGGGTTTTGGTCGGCTTCGTTGCACAGTTCGATGAAGCTTCTCTTTTTACTGTCTTTAATAGCAGTTTTTAGATTTCTCCGGGCGGTTATGAATCTCTCATGTAGTTCTCCATGGCTGCTGTGTTTTCTGGACCGCTGGTACAATCTGCGCGCCCTGTGGCACTCTGCGTGCAGTCTGGCGATTTCGTCGTTCCACCAGTATACTGGAGGTCGCCGCGCGCTTGTTGTTTTCTTTTGCATAGATGCGTCACAGGCGCGTGTCAATCCTCTTCTGAACTGATTCGCCTGTCGGCGGCTGGTCCACTAAGGGATACATCTTCCATCATCAGCTGAAGTACTTCGACGTCCAGAGTATGTGGTTTCCATCCTCTTTTCTGCGGCTGCCTTCTCTGCTCTCTTCTATTTTCAATGGGGCTGGGTCGTAGCTGGAACTTGATCGCCTGGTGGTCGCTGTGCGTATACATAGTGCATACTTTCCACGCAGCATTCCTTGCCAAACACGCGCTCATAAAAGTAATGTCTATTATTGACCCTCTTCCGTTTTTGCTGAAAGTCAGCTCGCTCCCGGAATTCGCGAGAACTATGTCCAACGATGCAAATGCCTCCAGGAGTGTTCTTCCTCTGGCGTTTGTGGTACGTGAACCCCATTCTACCGCCCACGCATTAAAATCGCCTGCAATGACGACACGGTTTCTTCCTCTTGCGGTGGTTGCTATGTTGTCAACTATTTGTTCAAATTGTTCTTGTGTAATGCTGGGAGGAGCATAGCAGCTAAAGAAGTAGACGTCATTTACTTTGGCACGCACGAATCCTGCCTGGTGTGTTGTCATTTTTTCTTCGAATGCTCGTTGGCCGCATATCCATATCGCTGCTTTACCTGAAGGGTCCGCTGTCCACACACTCTCATTAAGCTGCTTGTAGGGCTCGCTGAGTATTGCGATATCCGCATCGTACTCTCGGACCATCTGTGTAAGTAGGTCCTGAGCTGCCTCGCAATGGTTGAGGTTAAGTTGGATAACCTTCATGTTCGCTTCTGGGAAGCATTCAGCGCGAGCTGGAATGCAGGGCATCTTATGCTTCCAGTACTGTGCTTGGCGCTGTGCCCACTTCCTTTACAGCGCATACATTCCGGCTCTAAGGAGCAATCCTTTGCCTTGTGTCCCTTTCCACCGCATCTGTAGCAGTGTTCGGACCGATCTTCATTCTTGCAGTCCATTGCGCGGTGGCCATACCCGAGGCACCGGTAACATCTTTTCAGATCCGGTTTTCCTCTTAATCGGCAATTTACCCACCCGATTCTGGCTTACTACTGCAGTCTGCGTCCCGGCATAAGTTTTCCTCATGGACTTTATTGCAGTTTCCGGTATCGGCTTTTGCAATTCGAACTGCTTTGAGAGGGCTAGAGCGACTTCTTCCTTGGTGGTGATTTCATCAAGATCCTTCACCTCTATCGCTATATCATCGGCCGTCATTATCCTCTGCATGTGTCATCGTTTTGACTTTGGCCTTTGTTTCCAAAATCTTTTCCACTTGTTGCTGGAAGTCCGAAGTTTGGGCATCTGCTGTTTTCTTCAGCTGCAGCAATAATTCTCCTTTCATGGTCTTCCGGACGTGGTCGACATTTTCTCCTAGCTCTTTTACTGAGGGGTCGGTTTTTACCTTCCTCAGCATGTCCGCGTAGGAAAGATCTCCTGTTGCCTTTATTACAATAGCATCGGGTCGGGTTGCCTTCCTTCTCCGTCTTTCACGTCCCTTCACCTGCGTCCATTCCTGCTTCTTTGCTGGCCCTTGACTTTTCGTCGTTTTTTGTTGTTGATCTAAATTCGAAGATCCTCCATCCACCTCTGTCTCCGGTTTTTTCCTTTTTGGCTCAGGCAAGAGCCGTTTTTGCGGGCTCGCTTGCCTTTTCGGCTTGGGAGTCGTGTCCCTCCTCCTTTTATTGGTGGGTGTTGCCTGCTTTCCGGGATTCTGGGCAGGATTCCGCCCGGGCCCGCCAGCGTTATCCTTCCCAATTCTAAAGGTCGCACTGCAGCTCCTTTCCTCCGTTTGGGTACTTTGGGACGAGAGATCATTTTTGACTCCGATCGTCTTCTTGGTTATTTCATGTTTCTCCACTGTTTTATAGTGGGTCCGAATTGAACTAACCAGTCTCCTAATTTCATGATGCACGTTATTTTTTCCCTGGATGAAATCCATCAGCTCGGTGATCTTGCTGCCGAGGATTCTCATAGCATCACTCTCCCGATTTTGTTTATTCAGGCTGGGGCTTGTATCCGTCTTCCTCTCTGCTTCAGTGGGTTTTTCCGTGCTTTTGGAAGTGCTGGGACCAGTGGGTTCGGTACTATACTGTTTCTCCACTGGTGTTGGCTTTTCCGGCGATCTGGAAACTAGCGAACTTCTCCTAAATGGGGGTGCTACTGCTAAAACAGTGAGCTCCCCTTCTCCTTGTAAATAAAGTTTTTTTTGGTTTTTTATTAAATTTTCTGTGTTTTTTCTGGTGTTTGATTTTTTTGTTGTATCATCTCTCTTGGGTCCCCACTCAAAGCCGCTATCTCCGTCCGAATGTGTATTCACCTCTATGATCCCATGGTTATCTATGCAGGCAGGGATGCCATGCGAGGGTTGACACAGGACCTTATGGGTGCCTGTGCCAGAGCCAGATCGGTGCTAATCAGGAATGTTACATCTGAACATACACCACCAACTTAACGGCGACGTGACGGAGAACGTACTTTGAGGCCTGCCAAGGTTTTAACGGGACGGGGGCGGTTGCAGCATTAGCCTGAGAGCCATTTCAACCAGATTTCACTCTAGCTTACTAAGGTAACAGAATACTACAACCGTCAGCCCACAGCATTCAAATCCAATCGTTGTTCCGGTATACCGTAATTAAGACCTTACCGGGCTCGGTCTTAATGTCTAACATGTAGACTTCAAGTGTAGCTTCGTTTGCCGACTTTGTCTTCACGAGTTCCCCCGTTGCCACTCCTTGGAGTAGGGGGCACCTATTTGCGGACGGCGCCGACTCGTCCTGTCGCAAAGAATTCATAAGGTTTTTGAGACGTTTTCAGCCTCACCCTCCTTCTCTGCCGCTTTTGGTCGGGGGCTGCTTATTTGTTATTCGCAGCTAACCTGACGTTACAGGCCATTCAGCGATCCGCCACCTGCTGACCCCCACAGTAGCCTAAGCTCGGCCCTGTTTTCTTGGTGTCAGTTGGCCAGTAGGTCGTCAGTTTTTATATGCTTGCAATTGTTGAATATAATTGCGTCCGGTAGATTCTTTCCCTTCCTGTTTGTTAATCGTGAACCCACATCAGTGTGTTTCTCGTTAAAGTCGCCTGCAGTTATAAATCTGGGTCCCAATGTTTTAATATAGTGGTCATATTGGTGTGTTGTTATTTTGTGTTT
Source organism: Xylota sylvarum (assembly GCA_905220385.1). NCBI lineage: Eukaryota > Metazoa > Arthropoda > Insecta > Diptera > Syrphidae > Xylota > Xylota sylvarum. Next base: position 36,586,442 of record LR999959.1, read on the forward strand.
TGGAGGACAGTACAGGGCAGAGATTACCAATTGCCCATATTTATCTTCTAGCTGAATTGATGTCGATTGTATATGGTCCCGTATGGTAACTTTGCAGTTCGAAAAAATTTATTTGTTTTCTGATAATTATATCACTACCCCCGTGTGCTGTTCCGTCAGGGTGATTAGTGTTAAAGGTATTGTAGCCTGAGAATCGCAGAAAACTTTTTTCTGTAAAGTGGATTTCAGTTATAAATACTATGTCTAATTCGTTGTCCTTTATAAATTGTTTCAGTTCTAAGTAGTGTTGGTGGAGTCCATTTGCGTTCCATATAGTGATTTTAAGATTATTAATTATTGTCCATTTAGTTTAGTTATTAATAGGGTGATAATGTTCATCATGTTGTCATTAGAGGTGGGAAACGTTGGATTTTGAGGGATTTGTAAAGATTTCGCATCCTTTGTAGTTTGCTGGATAATTTCCTCCGCATAAGGCGCTTTTTGAGGCGTTATCTTCTCGCGTTATTTGGCATGTGTTTTATGTTTTCCTGCACACTTTACGCAGATTGAGTCCATTGTACAATGGACCATACCTTTGGCAGTTCGAGCCTTGAGAAATTGATTTTTTATAGCTAGTACGAATCCAGTTTGGTCTGATATTTTGGTTTGATTTTTTTTTTGTGTTTGGAAATCGTCATTGGTTTTGGTAGGGGAAGTTCTATTTCTTTTTGTTTAGCGAGAGGTTGTTGTTTAGCTGATGAGGGGGTAATTTTCTGAAGGTCGGTTGAAGAGTAACACAAATTTGACAAATTTCTATTTCTATTTCTATTTATTTATAATAGTTGCATATGAGTTTGCATGTGTTGACGCGGAGGTGGTAATGTAACAAGTTTGAGTTGCAGTTGTGTTGTGGTTGTGCATGTTATGAGGGTTTCATTATTTGGGTTAAAATTTATGTATGTACTATGTACGTTAGAAGAAGAGAATACATAATTGTTTGCTGATAGGGAGTGACCTAGGGACCTTGCGATGCTCATGTCGTCTAGCAAATTGTGGACTAAGCTTCTGTGCTCACTTACAAGTTACGACAAGATGGTTGTTGTACAAACTAAAACTTGATTGAGAGGGTGAGCTTTTATGAGCTTAGTCTTCCGTCTGCAGTGATGGTGATACCACAGGTTCCACAGCGAAAAGTGCGCCAAATTGGTGATCAGCTGGTTGTCCCCAAAAGGGAAGCTGAAAATTTGCGATAAGAGTATTTACCTCGATGTTCCGCGTAAAGACTTTAAACGCTTGTGATGCAGAGCGCTTTGCGCTTTCTGGTGATGTATGTCTTGTGCACAGACAAAATTTATTCCGTCAGGAATTTCATTTAATTTAAAAAGTAACTTATTGACACTACTTTTGCACTGTCTGGAGTTGCCAGATTAGCAGAAATTAAACGAAGAATAACTCTTGTCAATCGCTGTTTCTTTGGGCTAAGAAGGCAATTGAGTAGTAGAGCCCGATCTCGAACAACTAAGGAGACTCTGTATAAGACCTTGATCATCCAAGTCCTGCTTTATGGCGGTGAAGCATGGACTCTATCAAAAGCGGATGAAGATATCCTCGGTCTCTTCAAAAGAAAGATTCTTCGTAAAATGTTCGATCCCGTTTGCGTTGACGGGCTTTGGAGGAGATTCAACGACGAACTATACGAGCTGTACAGCGACATCGACCTAGTCAAAAAATGCTTCTTCGTTGGGTCCTCTATTTACATAATGTGGACAGTTTCCGTGTCTAGGTAAGTTTCTGCACTGTCGTTGTAGATGTCCTAGTTTGTTGCATTTCCAGCAACGGACTTCTCATCGAACATTCTTGTTTTGGTTTTCGATGTCTAACCTTTGACAAGCGCATTCAAAGGTGGCCAACTCCCTGACACTATGGTTTCCCTGAGAATCTTTGTCTGCCGCCTCAATTGCCATAGCAAACGCCAAAGACTGCGAGCGTTTTCTTACCAGCCAGCCTAACTGCTATTCTAGTGTTTCATCTGTTATAGAATGGGTAAACGCGTCGGTAGATCATTGATGATCTCTTGACTTGCATTGGGATAAGACAAACGTGCCAGGCGTGCACCGTCTGCTTGCAATCGCTGCAAGGTTTCCCCTTTCATTTGATTTCTTCTGCCCAACTGAACCCTGTATACTTGCTGCATATGATCGTCCCCAAACCGCATCTCAATAGCTTTCTCCTGTCGGCAATAGTTTGTAGTAATTCCGCAGCTGATCTTCTGAGTGCAAGCGTGAGTGCAATAGACTTCACCTCATCGTCCCAGTTGTTTGTGATTGCGGCTGCTTGGAATTGTCTCTTGTATATTGACCATGAAGTTTGGCTATCGAAGACGGGAGGCAGCATCTCTTTTCTTCTTGGACCGTGTAGTGGAATATGCACCAACTTTCTGTTTCTTCACGTGATCGCGTTCCAAGGCCAGATCTTTAAACTCAACGATTTCCACTTTGTTTTCGATAGTCTCAATCTTACTTTTACAATTGCTCCGAATTTTGTTTTCAAACTCTTATTTTGTTCTTCAAACTTATTTTCGAGAACATTATTTTGTTCGATCAGCTATTATTCAAATTTCTTAAACAAATTTTTCTGCTCATTGAGAATTCTTTTGTTCCTTAAACTTTTCGGAGAGCGATTTCACTGATGCGGCCATGTTAACTGCTGTACTTACTACTTACTCTTCGCAATCGAATAACATAGTTTCAGGATCTTCGCCTGCATCCCGTACAGGTTTTTGTAATTTAACCATCAATACCTTTCTGTTTCCTGTTGTGGGGAGATTCCGCTTTGAAAGCACCTCCTTTAGTTTGAGTAATATAAAATTTTTCAACATTTTGAGAATATTCACTTTTTTTTATACCCTATCAAAGGGTATATTAAGTTTGATACTTAATTTTTGACATAAGAAAATATCGAGATAAACTCGTCTGTCCGTAAGTCACCTCTTTTTGGGTCTTAAATTTTGATCTAGGAGGATGAAGTTTCATATCTGGGCCTTTGAGAAGAAGAACCAGTACAATGGAAATTTTTTTTCAAATCCGCTCACTTTTTCATAACTTCACTATTTTACATGAAATACAATAGAAAAATTTTTTTAATACCAAATATTTGATATTCAGATCATCTACAATTCACCCATACATTATATTTGGTAACTCCCATTTTAGGGAGCGTTTTCATTAAAAAAAAAACCGATTTTCATCATATTTTGCATGTAACATCCTCAAATGTCCGACGTTGTCGTAGTAATGGAAAGGAAATAGGATATGGTATCATACGATCCGTTACAGAGCTGGATTGTAGCTTTTTTATACCCTATCCTAAGTGTATATTAAGTTTGACACATAGTTTGTAACATAGAGAAATAATTGAGATAGACCCTATAAAGTATATACATATATTCGTGATCAACATCAATAGCAAAATCGATTGAGCTTTTTGGGCCTTAAATTTTGAGCTAGGACGATGAAATTTCATATCTGGGCTTCTGAGAAAAAGATACAGTACAAGTGTAAAAATTTTTTAAATCCGCCCACTGCCACGCCCATTTTTTCATAACTTCATTAAATTATATGAAACCGAAAAATTTTGTTATGATCAAATATTTAGGCATTCAGATTCCTTACAATCCACTCATACAAAAGTTTTGGCCACGCCCACTTTTTGGGGGCGTTTTCATCATAAAACCGATTTTTGGGCCTTAAATTTTTAACTAGGACGCTGAAATTTCATATCTGGGCTTCCGACGAAAAGGTACAGTAGAAATGTAAATTTTTTTTACATCCGCCCACAGCCACGCCCACTTTTTCATAACTTCATTAAATTATATGAAACCGAAAAATTTTGTTAAGACCAAACATTTAGGTATTCAGATTCCCTACATTTCACCCATAGAACAGTTTTGGCCACGCCCACGTTTTGGGGGCGTTTTCATCAAAAAACCGATTTTGATAAAATTTTACATGTAACATCCTCAAACGTTCGAGTTTATAGCCATATTTGAGTACGAAATGCAATTTGGCCACGTCCACTTTATAGAGAGGAGGATAGGGTATCAGACGATCCGTTCCAGACGGATTGTAGCTTTTCTGTATGTTTATATTGTTGCATTCGTGAACAACGCCTCAATAACATCATAGTGGATGAAGAGAGAGATGACGCTTCTGGTATTGTAGAGCTTGTCATGATAGCTCTTAGATTTTAGAGATAAAAGAAAAACGTGCGAAAGAAAGTCAGGTTAATATAGCCATTTGAAGAAATTTGGTAATCTTTCTAATTTCTCTCCGAACAAATTTAGTAACGAAGGTTATCGTTACAATGTTTTTTTGCGTTTTGGAAATGGAAACGATAAACATAGAATCAGTTTTATTCCACTTCTGACACCAATGTAACATTCTTGCTAGGGTTCGGCATATAAAACCGTTCTGTATAACCTTTTTTGGCTTTCACGAAAAATCAAATAAGTTCATTTTCTATCTAAACTTTAAAACTTACAAGTTTTAATTGTTTATCATTTTACAACTCTTTCACAGCTTCAGTTTATTATCCAATAACATTTATTTAAAATACCAATTCAATCTTAATTGCAATCCAATAAATCTCGCAATATTTCACTTATAAATTTAACTCCCTTCGACTATTGCTCAAAATTAGTTTGGCTCTACTTCCCAGTTGGTTGTATTTATATCGAAATGCATCATTCATTTGTTTTTTCAAAGGTGGCGCTGTAAGTTTTCGAAATTGTTTCGGTTCTCGGAATGAATATTCTCATTGACATACTATACATGGACTACTAGTAGCAAACTTCGCACCGGTTCCAACATTAGCACTAGCGGTCCAAATTCGGAGCGGAAAAATTTCGAAACTGTTTGAGGTTGGACCTGAAAACGAGTATACATTTAATTACTGTGATTATTACGCTAAAATTAAAAAAATCGGAGAAAACTTGAAGTAAAAATGATGGAAAATTAAGTGCTGTATAATTAATTGCAATTTGCAATGCAATGCATTCATCTTTAAAGCAATAAAACATATAAATTACAACTCATTATTAAAATTTTTTTGGCGACATCTGTTCCAAGGGATGACCACAACAATTTGAATTTCAACGGTTGTACTCAGTAAATCAATTCAGCGCCAATAGGTGCCTCTAGTATTCTATGAAGAATTACAAGGTGGCGGATGGGTCAAAAATGGAAGAAGATACGATCTCAGGAATTTTCAATCACTCAAGTGTGTTTCAAGCGAAAATATATGGTATAACCGGTGGTATAACCTGCCGGGACATATCAACTCTAAATAACAACGAATACATAGACATCTACATGACAGCCACGGAGCCATCAAAGCCATCAACTCCATCACAACCGACTATAAATTGGTCAAGAGATGTAAAGAGAAAATCAAATCCCTTAACTCAAGGCTGGATTCCGGGATACATGGGCTTCTATGGGATTGAAATGGCCGATGAGCTAGCGAGAAAAGGATCAGAATCAATAGACCTAACAGCAGATCACTCAGTCCTAACGCCCATCAGTCTTCTTATGTCCAAAATCATCTCGGACTTTCTCAATATAGCCAATAGAAGGTGGAGAACGCTCTCTTCATGCAGCGTCTCTAGAAAACGTTCGGCCCAATACGACAAAATAAGGACTAGAGAACTTCTGTCGCTGAATAGACCACAGCTGAGTCTCCTCATAGGTATTCTCACTGGCCACAATTCAATGACGACCAATTTTAAAAGAATGAGAGTCAGCACTATAGACCTATGTATGCAGAGGCTGTGGCGACCCAGAGGTAGAGGAACGTACAACACACGAATGCCCAAGCCTCAACAGAACAAGATACTCAACCCTGGGAAAGGTATCTTTCAACGACCCATCTAAAACCACCGTAAAATTCATTATGAAAACCGGAGTGCCGCTTCTACATGAATTAAGTTTTGGGAATAATAGTCATTGTTTATTTAGGGTATCCGACACCGGGGAACACAATGGATCCGCTGAGATCCGATTGATGCTGCACGTTATCAGTGGAGTCACATCCCAACCTACCCACCTATGTATGTTGGAGACACTTTTTTTTATAAAAATTACATTGGGCTAGTAGTCCATGTATAGTAAGTCAATGCCATATTAAGTCACTGCTATAGTGAGTCAATGTAAACCTTAATACGTGCAACTCCTCGAATTTCGCAACACTATTAAACATAGCGTTACGAAGTTAACTTTTATAAGTGCAACTCCCCAAAAAAAATACCTCAATAACTGCGACTTCCTATGATGTTAGTAAGTAAATATACACATATGTATTAGTGTTGTGCAAATTGATTACTTTTGAGTAACGAATGATTACTGATTACTTCAAATTCAGTATTTGGTATTTGGTATTTGGTATTCGGTACTGATTACTGAAGAATTTAAGTATATTGTGCAGAAAAGTAATCAAATTGGATAGGAGTGACAGTAGAGTGTAAGAGAAACTTTAAACTCTTCGTCTTCAGTAATAAGTAATCAGTATCAAATACTTATTTTCAATAGCATTCGGTACCAATCTAATACTAAATACCGGATAATTAATTTGTGCACATGCTTTATATGTATGTATGTATGTATGTTTTTTTCTCCCTTTCATTCTTTTCTCATTGTTCATCACGTGTTTCATCACGATATAGTATTATGAGCGTTATTTTGTGTATTTTTTTTTGCAGTTCTTTTGCGTATGCATTATGAGCAATTGTCAGATAATTTTTCGTAGTACGTTAATTGTGCGTGCGCTGGTAGTATTTTTGTTTTAAAGCGATGGCTTTCTGTTTTTTTTTTTTGCAAAAGGTGTTCTATTACCTCAGTAAATGCAACAACCCCGGTTTCTATTAGTTGCGATTTCGGTAATTCGTACTGTATATGTACATATAAATTATTCACAGAAGAAGAAAGTGTTGGTTTTCAAATTGTACACATACGTATATACATACAGTGTTGGAAAAGATAATAGAAACAAGATCGTTTTTAACTTTTTAATATAAAATTTTTTATATGAAAAACGTGAAGGCTAACATAAACGAAATATACATACATATAATATCAGCTCGTTCCTTAGGTTATGACAATATCAACAAATATCTATTTTTTGAAAAAAAAAAAACAAATTCACGTATATAAAAAAAATCAGTTTCAGTTTTTTGGATGATTTTAGCCTGGGAAAAATAATAGAAACAAAACTAAAATTGTTATTTTTATAATGTAATAACCTACATTAATTGGAAAGTTCTCAACCTGGTTTCAGTACTTGGTCGAAGCACCTTTGTTTTTAATGGCAAATAACAGCAATTTTATTTATTTGCAACCAATGCATGCATAAACAGCCATTTTAATGGCATGTGCTCTTTAGCAAATGGTAGCATTACCGTATTTAGAAAGTGAACGTAGTTCACAGCCCACATTTTGTTCCTTATTCAGAAAAGTGGTCCAACACCAGATGCTGAGAAGCAGCATCATACCTAATCATAAGGTTGCCTTCACCGTCTTTTTTGTGTATTTTGGGTCAAATTCAGAATTTTTTGGTCGTCTCACGTGCATTTTCCCATCAGATCCAAACAAATTGATCTTTGTTTCATCCGAGCACAAAACATTGCTCCAGTTTTCACGGTAGAGGTGTCTGTTGGCAAAAGTAAGCCTTTGTTGTATATTGTTCTTCTTTGCCCTGTGATGAAACGGGGCCCCGACCTGCAGACAATATACGCAAAGTGATCAGTCAAGCCGAAAAGGAAGACCACCCTCTTATTATGGGTAGTGACGCTAACGCTCATCATGTAGCATGGGGCAGCAGCGATACGAATATCCGCGGTGAATGTCTATTTGAGTGCTTAATGGAAACTAACCTCGTAATCTGTAATAAGGAATCAGATCCCACGTTTATTACTAACAATAGGCAGGAAGTCATAGACGTAACCTTTGTCACGAATTCCCCTAAAATTAGTGTCAAGAACTGGATGGTATCTAGGGATGTGTCATTCTCTGGCCACCACTTTATACAGTTCGGTATTGACTTCAATACTCCCTCAAAATCTGTCTTTAGGAATCCAAGAAGAACGGACTGGGATACATATAGTAAAAAGTTGGAAAGTCATCTCAACAGGTATCCTTTAGCACAACCACATTCACCATCTGAAGTAGACCAGATGGTAGACGTAGTTACAGGAGCAATGAATTCAGCCCTACGTGAAGCTTGCCCGATCAGTATACACAAGAGTGGGGCAACCCCCGTTGTGGAACTCTGAAGTAAGCAGACTTAGACGTAAAGGCAGGAAGCTTCTTAATCAAGCAAAACGCTCTAGGAACCCACTTGACTGGGATCTCTACAAAAGCAGTATCAGGAAATTTAAGTCAGAGGTTAGGAAATCACAAGGAGCCTCTTGGCATCTTTTCTGTGAAAATATAGAAAAGACTAGTGATACTTCCCGGATCAGGAAAATCTTATCCAAGTCTCCTACTATTCCTAGTTACATTAAGAAACCAGACGGCAACTGGACCATGTCTAGTAAGGAAACTCTAGAGCTTCTATTGGACACCATTTTCCTGGTAGCAAAATAGAAACAGCACATTCTGTAGAAAACCAAACGAGAACCCAATTTACAGTGCCAGAGGCCGTTGTCACCCCCAAGAAAATATAGTGGGCAGTGCACAGCTTCCTCCCGTACAAATCCGCTGGTCTCGATGGTATTTTTCCAGTGGAACTACAGCAAGGCTTCGATATTTTAAGCTCGTGGCTCCACACTATCTTTAGGAGCTGCTTAATCTTCGGATATACCCTTAGATCCTGGAAGAGGGCCAAAGTTGTCTTTATACCGAAAGCCGGTAAAGCCTCCCATGCATCTCCTAAAGACTTCCGACCAATCAGCCTATCTTCCTTTTTATTGAAGACTTTGGAAAGGGTAATCGACGTACACATTAGAACTAAATTAGATAGAAATCTCTTTTCAATATCCCAACACGCATATCGCAAGGGAAAATCAGTAGAGACTGCTCTACATTCGTTGGTAGGAATCATCGAGAAATCCTTTGAAAATAAAGAGTTCACCTTAAGGAAGGACACCTTCCTTGATATTGAAGGAGCTTTTAACAATGTCAAAACAGAAGCTATATCTGCTGCACTTCATGACCTGAAAGTTGACAACTACCTTTGCTATTGGATCGAGCATATGCTTAAAAGCAGACTTATCCATGCTGAGCTAGGGTGCTGTCTAACCAGAAGGTCGGTGTTTAGGGGCACCCCCCAAGGTGGAGTACTATCACCACTATTGTGGCTCATGCTAGTGAATGAGTTACTAGTAACCTTGGGTAAAGAGGGGTTCAGCGTTATAGCTTATGCGAACGACATTGCCATAGCGATATCGGGGAAATTCCTTCTTACAGTTAGAGATCTAATGGAGTCTGCTCTAAATAAACTAACAAAGTGGACGGATAGTGTCGGTCTCGGAGTCAATCCGTCGAAGACTGAACTAGTACTGTTCACAAGAAAGTACAAAATACCGGATATAACTCCTACAAAACTCAAGGGTACTGAATTGCAATTCGCAGATCACGCCAGATACTTGGGGGTTATTCTAGATAGAAAACTCAGTTGGAAACTGAATTTACAGGACCGTGCCAGGAAGGCCTCGATTGCTCTCTATTCATGTAGGAAAGCCCTGGGCCCAAAATGTGGGCTCCAGCCCCGAGTCGTCCCATCCTTATGTACGGAGTATTAGTCTGGTGGACGGCACTAGACAAAAAAAGCAACATACTTGAGAAAGTTCAAAGGCTATCCTGCGTCTGTATAACGGGCGCCCTTAGAACTACTTCTACAGCTGCATTAGAAACTTTACTTCATCTTCTTCCTGTTGATATCTTTGGGAAGCTGATAGCGGCTAAAGCAGCACTTCGGCTTAGGGAATCCTTGCAACTGGCTCGTGGAAATATGGGCCACGCAAGCATCCTAAACGGCCATAATACTATTCCTAGTAACTCGGACTATATAATCCCCTATCTGGACTTCAACGTCAAATATAAAACCAGGATTCCTAGCAGAAGTGCTTGGGAATCGGGAGAAATTCTAAACGAATCTGCGACAGAAATCTACACAGACGGATCCAAGACAGCGTATTCACATTGTCACTCGACTGCCGGATCATTGCAGTGTTTTTCAAGCAGAAGTCTCAGCAATCCGTGAAGCCGCGACCTGGCTTTCGATTAACTCGATAGAGTGCAGCGCTATTGTTTTTTATATTGATAGACAAGCTGCGATAAAAGCCTTGGATTCGCCAATAATTCGATCCAAGTTGGTAAAGCAATGCCGCGGATCTCTTAACGAGATCGCTGTCAGGTGCGACTAGGGTTGCCAACTTTTTTAAGAAGGAATAGAGTATATTTGATTTCAGAGAGAATAAATAAAGAGTACAGTTTAATAAAAAAGAGTATCATTTATTTCACTTTTTAAAAATATATTTTTTTGTACTTTTTGCAGTACATAACCATTTTTTGTTGTTTTTAAAATAATTGTATGAATCTAAACATTCTAACTCTAGGTTCATATAGACCAGGACCTCATTTTTAATCAATTTTAATGAAGCTCTGTTCCTCTCTTCTCGCCACTTCACATTCATGACCGAAAATACTCTCTCAGTGAATGCTGAAGTAGCAGGAATAGATAGTATATACATAGCTAATGAAGTGGAGTTGAAAATACTTTCGTTATAGAAAGTATATTTGAAGGAAGAAGGGAAAAGGGAAAAAAGTTAGTTTAAGTAAAAAAAGAGTATTTTTACTCTACTCTATTAGAGTTATAGATTATAAAGTACACCTACATGAAATAGAGTACAATACTCTATTTTAGAGTACGGTTGGCAACCCTAGGTGCGACGTATCCCTGTGCTGGGTTCCAGGCCATAGGGATATTCCAGGCAATTGCAGAGCGGACGAGCTAGCTAAGGAAGGTGCAGACCGGGACCTCCCTGATAATAGGGATGTACCATCAGCACCTATTAAATCGATAAAATTCCAACTAGATACCGCGGCCATAAGTTTGGTAAACAGTAGGTGGAACAATATCAGCACATGTCTCATTCCTAGGCAACTCTGGCCAGAGCTAGATTGTAGAAAAACTAGTAGACTTATTTCCAGCAATAGGATCAATCTTAGAAAGATAGTTGGCGTTCTCACAGGACACTGTCTGGTAGGCAGGCATGCAAGAAGACTTGGCGCCCCCTTCAACGAGTTCTGTAGAAACTGTAGAGACGAGGAAGAGGAGGAAACCATGATACATCTTCTGTGCACCTGTCCTGCTCTATCGGTTTTAAGAAGGAAAACCTTAGGGGAATATTTCTTCGAAGATCTAAACGATCTAGCCAGACTAGACTTAGGCATGATTAGGAGCTTTGTCACCAAATCAAACTGGTTTAATGATTAATCAACGAACCACACATCTTCGGCACGGATTTATACCGAAAATGGTTGCCTTGCCTTTTGTCCCATCCGGGAAATCTCAATGTAGGTCTCCGGGTCTGATAATCCGGTTTCTCCATAGTGGTATCACAATGGACCTCTCCTTTCGGTCTAAGTGCGTCCCTGCTAAGCGGGGACAACCACACAACCCAACCCAACCCAACCCTGTATATTGTTCTTACTTAGAAAAGGGACTCTTCTTGGGCTCCTTGGCGTTAAACCTGCTACAATTAACCTATTCCTAATTTGTTGACTTGTTACAGATGGGTTCAGCTCATTTGTAAGTTCCTCTGAAGATAAAAACGACCTAGTCTTACAACGACGTACAAGAAGATAGTCGAACCGAGATGTTGTTTTACGTTTCCTGCCTCTTGTTTCTTCTTTGGGACAATGACGGTGGGCAGTAAATATTTTTTTTTCCGAACAATTTCCTTTCAGAATCAGTGGAGTGGACTCCTCGTCCCATTTTTACAAATGATACTTTAACAAAAAATCAAACTTATTATTATTATTATTTATTAACAAGTAATTACAAATTACAGGCTAATATATGTTTTACAGAGCAATTAGCTGCAAGGGCTTTCGGCTCTTAAATAAATTGGGGTTATAAAAAATTTGATTTGGTTATAAATTCGTGAATCTTATTTATGTTGTAGAAGGATTTTTTAAAATGTTGTGAATGGGAATATCTTAAAATGAACTTCTCCTTAATGTGTTTAATGATGTGGCGAATATCAACATTTGTGTTGCAAGTGGGGCATAGCAGAGGGTTGCACTTGTTAAGTAGGTGCTGGTGCGTAGCTTCCGTATGTCCCAAACGTAGTCGAACAAAGTTTGTAATTTTAAACTTACGAGATGTCCGGTGGGTAAAGAGGATGGGATCTATCGGAGTTTATGTTTTTTAATGGTGATTGTATAGGTTCCAATTATCCAGTTGGTGTTGGTTTATAAAACTTTTTATATAATTAAGCAGGTCGGATTTTCCGAAGATTTGAAACTCATAGGCTAGAGCTTTGTTGGCGTAGGTAGCAGCTTCATCAGCGAGTTCATTGCCTTTTATCCCACACTGCCCTGGAATCCAGGCTGTGGGTGAATATAACATATTTGCCGCGCATTTTGGAAGCAGCCTTTGTGGGTATTAGAATCGCAAATGCTTCTGCAGTGAAAATAGATGAGAATTCTGGCAGGATGTCAATTTTTATGATCGATCCACTTTCGAGTAATACGACATCAACCAGTGTGGGAAAGAAGGTACGAAGCTGGAGAGTCTTACTCTAGGTAAATTCATGGCTGTGAATGTCTGCAGGATTTGATCGATAGCCGAAGCTATTCGTTTTCTAAATGTGCGAGCCAATGAGCGTCGGATGTCGTTGTCAATTACCGAGTTATTTCAAAACATGAGTTTAGCATAGAGTTTCGATATAATAGCGTCCCTTCTCTCTTCGGTGGTAGGAAGGCCTGCTTCAACTAGGATGTTCTTAATCGGAGATGTACGGAAAGCATTTATGCTTCTTCTTACTGCTTGATGATACCCGGATTTTATTATTTGTAGTGTAGTTTTAGGAGAATTGCCATATATGTATATAGATGCCGTAATCGATTTTGCTTAATATTAAAGATTTTGATAAGCTACATAATGTGTTTATGAACATTGCTTTTTTTGGTAGATAAATACTTTATGATATCATCATTCTGAAGCATATAGTTTACAACATTCTCGGGAGTGGGCCACTCCCCAAATTGATCCCGAATGGCGCTCCTCTCGGTTTCATATCGTGGGCAATGAAAAAACACATGCTGAGCGTTTTCCGAAGCATTCCCACATTGTGGACAATTTGGGAAATTTTCATGTCTGCGTTTGAAGAGATATTCTCTGAAACAGCCATGTCCTGTCAGAAACTGGGTGAGATAAGAATTTGTTTCGCCATGGTCCCGGTTCATCCACACATCAATCACTGGTATAACATGATGCGTCCATGATAGCATCGTTTGAAACAGTTCGAAACGCACTGACGACCCTAAGTGCGCTGAGACGGTAGACCGATTTAATTCCACGCACATAGGATTTAACTTTCGCGGCATTTGACCATATTTCGGCTGCGTACATATTTATAGAATTGACAGCTTTTGCGATAATAAGTCTTTTATTCTGTTTGGGGCCTCCGATATTACTTATCAGCCTTGAAAGTGCATACATCACTTTTGACGATTTTTTGCTTGCATACTCTAGATGGTCTTTAAAACTTAAACGAGCGTCAATAATCACTCCGAGATACTTAATAAACGGTTGAGAAACCACTTCGTGCCCTTCGACCCTAAGCGATATCGTTTTGCGAGCTTTCCTGCTTGTAATAAGCACCGCTTCGGTTTTATGATCGGCAAGTTGTAAACCGGCGTCAGCTAGCCAACGACGTACCGTTCTAATTGTCTTATTACAATGCGGTTCAACTTCTTCTAGTGTTTTTGGTACAACCACCACGGCAATGTCGTTTGCAAAGCCGATGATTGACGCTTCTCTTGGAATTGGTAGGCGTAGAATTTCGTCATACATAACGTTCCACAGCAGGGGACCTAGGACCGAGCCTTGTGGTACGCCGCCAGATACTTTGTACGTCTTAGTTCTATCGTCAGAGTCATAGAGGAGGACTCTGTTCGCAAAATAGCTCGTTATTATTTTACCGAGATAATCCGGTGTGTCGATGCTGTAGTGATTCACTACTTTCGCCCCTTACTGCGACATACATTCATCCATCCCTTGCACGATCGTTTAACAATAATAGCCGTGCATATCTGATCGCCTAATTGCCCACATTTGTCACATCGCAAAAACAATGTATACCTTGTATACACAAATATTATAAATACTGATGTGCAACTGCACTACGGACGGGTGACCAACCGTCAGTCCGTCACACAGAGTAATTTGATCCTAACAAACACCCAAACGCAATACCCAGTGCATCTGAGCTGCGGGTGAGCGGTCGAATATTGTTTGTGTCAACAGAAAGTGTGAAATTCAAGCTGTGTCGGCAGATACACATATCAAAGGCTTCGGTTAAAGCAAGTCAATTGCAAGCGCCATTGAACTACATGTAGGTCAATATTAAAACTGCATGGGTGGTAACTATTGTATGGAAAGATAATGTGAAGGCTAATTATGTCAACAAGACAAAATTAGAGGAAACATACATATATGCGCGTGTTAAAATGCGTTACAAAGGACGCGAAACGGAAAGTAGTGGGGATGGAAAATGCTTAGCAAATTTGTATAAAAGGGGCCATGGATAAAGAGAATAGTCAGAATGATATAAACACAGTACTCTTGAACGGTCTATAACTAAATATAAATAAATATTAAATATTAAATAATAATTGTGTTGTTTTATTACTAAGCATTCCCGGATTCACCAACGTAGTAATCTGGAGGTAGGATTTTTCTGTCCTATTATGGTTGAGGTTGTTGCGATCTGTGTAGATTGTAAATTTTCGTCCATAGATGTAGGGTCGAAGTTGCTTTAAAGCATATACTATTGCTAATAGCTCTTTTTCAGAAGTAGTGTACATCGTTTCGGCGTAATTTAGAGTTCGACTTATGAAGGATATCGGCATATCTTCACCTATCGGTCCTTGGGAAAGAACCTCTCCTAAGGCGCTTGCATCCGTAGTTATTCTGAACTCTTTGCCGAAATCAAGATATGACAATATAGGGGGTTCTGTAATTTTTTGTTTTAGAGCCCTAAATGATTCATCGCAGAAGGCGTCCCACTTAAATTCAACGTGTTTTCTGAAAAGCTTGGTTAGTGGTTTAGCCAAATTAGCGAAATTTGGAATAAATTTCCTATAGTATCCAACAAAACCTAAAAATGATTTTATCTCTTTTGGTTTTTTGGGCACTGGGAAAGTCCGTACCGCTTTGATTTTCTCTGGATCAGGTTTTATTCCACTTTCTGAAATTATGTGCCCTAAATAAAATTACACTTCTCTGGCTGGAGTTTGAGGTTGTGTTGGCGTAGGCGTTTTAGAACTTTAATGAGCTTACTATTGTGGTTTTCGAGGTCATAACCGTGGACAACAATATCATCCACGGACACGAAACATTCGTGTCCATCAGGACATTATTCATTAGTCGCTGGAAAGTGGCTGTGGCATTTTTTAAACCGAATAGCATTCGGTTATATTCATAATGCCCGAATGGTGTGCTGAAAGCGGTTTTTTCTTTGTCTTGTTCAGCCACCAATATTTGGTGAAATCCTTTAGCTAAGTCCAATGTACTAAAGTATTTATCGAATATATCGGTTATATTGGGCAAAGGGTAAGCATCGTCAATGGTCAACTGATTTAATTTAAGAAAGTCTACTACGACTCTCCATGTTTTTTTGCCATCTGTGGCGCTTTTCTTCGGAACAAGTAGAAGAGGGGAATTCCAGGGACTGTAGCTGGGTTGAATTATACCATCCTGAAGCGTGGCGTTAACTTGGCTATGTATCTCTTGCCTTTGGCTTTCTGGCAATCTATATTGTTTTAGGAATAAGGGGGGCTTATTTGATTCTGTTAGGATGTCGTGCCGTATCGCATCAGTATAGGTGAGTTTGATTTCCTTTAAAAAGGAAATTTGTATTCCCTACAAATGTTTAAAATTGATTTTTGCTCTTCAGAATTGCAGTGTTGAAGGTTTATAATATTTTTTAGTTCCTCTAATCGTTTTGCGATTCGGTCTTGATGACCTGAGGTTGAAACTACATTAAAATTTTGTAGTTTTTCCCATTCTATGTTGACATGTTCGGTATTAAGGTTTGTGTCTTTCTCTGACGTGTTCATTAGTAGAATGTTAACCTTCGAGTTATTTGGTCTTACTATTGCTTCACCTAAATAAATTCCAGGACTAATTTGTTTCTTTCTAATGACAATATCTCGGAGTGCACTGTCGTAATGTCGGTCAAGAAAGGGAATATCTACAATTTGTTGGCTTCGACTTTTGAGAGTAATAAATAAATTTAGTTACTACTGCAGGCTTACTTGATGATGGGGTATTTTCATCCTCAGTCTTATTGTTATTATTTTCAATTTTGGTCACCGTCTTACTTTCTGCGGCGTTTTCTTTATTAATTACCTCAGTCTTATGGTTTACTGGGCTCTTATTGTCCTCAGTCTTACTTTCTGCCGGGGTTTTTATTTATTTTATTATGCCTGAATATTTCTTTTACATTTTTAATTACCTCGCATTGACTATCAACAAGTTTTAGATTTTTGGAAGTAGAAGATTGACATTCCTCAAGCTTAGGGTCCGATCTTGGGTCGTTGTCAATTTCCATGTATGATTCGGTGATTTCTAGTAACTGATCCTTATAGTTTACTAGGCATTTGTATTTGATCAAAAAATCGTTACCTAGAATACCGTCGTACGCTAAATTTGTATCATCGGGAAGTATATGGCATCGGTGGTCAATTGTGAAAATATATTTGTTAGTCGGGAGTATCAACATGCCCTCAATTTTTCCGTAAGTATGTACAGTCTCCTCATTAGTGCTAGCATAAGTAGCGGAGTGTAAGGAGTTCAGTAGTTGATTGATGCGGTCGCCGAAGTCTTTTACGTTTTCGCGGTTCCGCTGTTTCGCGATTTAGGAGCTCATTTTGAGCTGAAGAACGCGATTTTTCTTTCTTGTATTGCTTTTCCAATTCTGTTACTAACTCATTCCCAGTCTTAAGTGACTTGAACTGAATTAGTTCAAAAGCGGGACCGCCGAGCCTGGTTTTTACCACCTCCAAAAATAGTTGGTGTTCCGCATCTGTTTTAACGGACGCGAACATAATATTGCCGCAAGCGACGAATTTATTGAATTTCAGAGGGTTTCCACTGAAAGCCGGGACAATGTTGTACACATCATTTAGGTGCACTTTATATTCCGTCATGATTTGATAGGAATCAGAGGCGTGATCTGGGTCAGGAAAGGGTAATTGGAGAAATAGCTGTGCTATCACAGCTTGCCGTCGGGTAAAAATTTTGGTAAGTGAGGGGGAGAATTGGAGGGGTCAGAGAGAGAAGAGAATGAAGTGTACAAGGAATGAGGTGTTATATGTATAATATAATGTGTGTAATATAATTATGCTATTTACTTTATAGTTGCTGCTGCTGTTTTGTTGTTTCTGCTTTGTTGTTCCTGCTATGTTGTTTCTGCTGCTGCTGCTTCTACTGTTGTTTCTGTTGCTTGAAGTTGCCAGGCAGGCTTCACGCTCTATAGCTGTCTCCTCCTGGTCTTTTATCACTGCCCAAACTTTGCCTCAGGCGTTCACTTGGAAGTTCGTGTTTTTGGTAGTGGTTGGGACCTTACTGTTATGAAATAACCGAGATCTACCGTGCTTTCCGTGTGTAATTGCCGGAGAAGTGTAGAAGCGGGAGAATGCTTATTAATAAAACCACAATTATTATTTAATATTTAATATTTATTTTACTTCTCTAGGGCCCGCTGTTTAAAGCTTGGCTGCGACCTTTGGAGAGTACTGTGTTGATAACATTCTGACCATCCTCTTTATCCACGGCCCCTTTTATACAAATTTGGTTAGCATTTTCCATCCCCTCTACTTTCCGTTTCGCGTCCTTTGTAACGCATTTTAACACGCGCATATATGTATGTTTCCTCTAATTTTGCCTTGTTGACATAATTAGCCTTCACATTATCTTTCCATACAATAGTTACCACCCATGCAGTTTTGGTATTGACCTACATGTTGTTCAATGGCGCTTGCCATTGACTTGCTTTAACCCAAGCCTTTGATATGTGTATCTGCCGGCACAGCTTGAATTTCACACTTGCTGTTGACACAAACAATATTTGGCCGCTCACCCGCAGCGCAGATGCACTGGGTATTGCATTTGGGTGTTTGTTAGGATCAAATTACTCTGTGTGACGGACTGACGGTTGGTCACCCGTCCGTAGTACAGTTGCACATCGGTATTTATGATATTTGTGTATAAGTTAAGGCAACATAATATGCAGGCAAATCCAACACATGCCGCATTCAAGTCATCGAGTCAGCAAGTCTGCTGAACCAAACACCGCCACACCGGTCATCAAATGCCACCGTCAGCAACGTTCCCACAACCGTCACACCGGTCATCGAATGCCAACGTCAGCAACGTTCCCACGATCGACGCGCTCCTCACATCAAGGTGCCAAATTGCAGTGACAGCGTTTATTAGGTATTTAAGGTAGAGATAAGTTATTCAAGTTGTTCAGTTCATTTTAAGAGGCAGAACCTCTGCCAGTTTAAGAAATAAATATATTTTTTTTAAAGTAAATGAATTAACCGTAATTTAATTGGCGCCCGAGCAGGGACATAGGTATCGCGTTTGAAAGTAGAAGCCCTAAAGTAGCGCAATTTTCATTCGTGAGTTTAAAATCGATTAAGCCCTTAAGTAGTGCAAAAAATTCGTATACTGCCTATGTCCCGGAACCCGTCGCGAACGCAGAGTGATTATAGTGCCCTTAAGTAGTGCCAAAACATTCAGTGTCGAAAAAAAAAAGACCCTCAAGTAGTGTCGAAAGAAAAAAAGAAGAAGACCCTCAAGTAGTGTCGAAAAGAAAAAGAGACCCTCAAGTAGTGTTGAAAAAAAAGAGACCCTTAAGTAGTGTCGCGAAGGACTTAGTTGAAAAGCAAGGTAGCAGTAAGGTGTAGTGTAAGACAACAGGGGTGTGGAAAATTCAAGGGCCCCCTAGTAGTGAAAACAAACGGGAAGCAGCAGCTAGCCGCCACCACCCATAGGATGAGGATCATCATATTATTGTAAGATCTAATTATTGCAAATATTAATAACATATTATATAATATTAAATTTTCTTAATTTGACGTGAAAATACTTTAAATTATATTGTTCTGTAGTGAAAATATCTTGAATTTACCTTAATTATCTTGATTTGTCTTAAATTTATCCTGATTATCTTGACATCTCGTTAAAATGACTAACGAAAATATCGTAAGACCTTCCGTTCTCGAACAAGCTGCCGCTCAGGCTGCTCAAGCCGCTCAAGCTGCACATGCTGCTCAAGCGAATCAAGCCTCAACTTCTTCTGGAAGACCCAACGAAAATCCTGTCATGAATCCCCCACTCCAATCTCTCATTAGTTCTATGATACGCGAAGCTCTGAGTACTGAGGGCCGCGCTCTAATTCATTCAATCTACATAATGAATGATAAAATCCCGGATGTAGTACGTAGCCTACGCGAATTCTCTGGTAATCCAGGTGAATTTAGCTCATGGCGTAAAAGCGTAGAGCGTATTTTAAAAATCTACGATTCCATCAAAGGATCGGCAAAGTATTTTGGTATATTAAACACTATAAGAAACAAAATAATTGGAAATGCAGACCACGTCCTGGAGTCTTACAATACTCCATTAGACTGGAACTGCATATCCCGATGCTTAACTCTGCATTATGCAGACAAGCGTGATTTGGGTACTCTAGAGTACCAAATGACGGCGTTGGTACAGGGTAACACGTCCATTCAAGAATTCTACCAATCGGTGTATTCGCACCTTTCACTCATACTTAATAAAATTGCATGCATGGATGTCAGTGCCGAATCTCTAAATTTGCTCATGCAAACCTATAGAGATAAAGCCCTTGACACCTTCATTCGAGGACTGAAAGGCGATCTTCCCAGACTTTTGGGAATGCGAGAACCGGTAGATCTACCCCAAGCATTGCACTTGTGTTTAAGGTTAGAAAACCAAAACTACCGCTCGCAGTACGCCATTGCAAGCAGCCATAATAGGAGGATAAATCATCCGGAACCACCACCAATTCCAGCAAGACGAGTAATCCCCAATCCAGTCCAAAATCGTCAACCATTTTACCCAGAATTGACTCATTTTGTACAGCCACAGAGACAACAAGTGGCACCCCAATACAATGCAAGGCCCATTCCACCTCCGAGGCCCCAGAGACAGTTTGCACCACATCAACATCAGCAACAACAATATCAACAGCAACGTCCACAATTCTTTGCTACTCCAAGGCAACCACCACCAGAGCCTATGGATGCAGAAACAATCCGTACGAACAAGGTCAATTACATAAACAGACCGCGAATGGAGAATTGGCCTCCGGCACCAAAACGACCATCAGCTCCTCAATCTCATCAAGTCCATCCTACCAAGATGCAAAGAAACTTTCATCTGGGTACTATGACAGAAGATGCGGAATTCAACCGATATGAAGAAGCACAAGCCGACATGAACAACGTGACTGAATATGGCGAGTCTTTCCAGGAGTATATCGAAATGACTCAACCGGAAATCACCAGCTCAAATAATGTCACGGAACTAAGCGACATACATTTTTTAGACTAAGTGACTCTTCGCTGCCGTATTTCGAATGTGCAACGAAGAGTGGAGACATTCTGAAAATCTTGATTGACACGGGATCCAATAAAAATTATATACAGCCGTCTTTAATAAATAAACCCTTACCAAACGAAAAACCATTCTGTTGTAATTCCATTGGTGGTAACGTTCAAGTAACTCACCATACTTTTATTAGTCTTTTTGGTCTCGAAAATATTAAACACAAATTCTTTCTCATGCCAAAATTGAAATCTTTCCACGCGATCCTTGGAAATGATAGCTTGAAGAATCTCTCGGCTGTCATTCACGCAAAGGATAACTACATGCTTGTTAATAATCAGTTAAAAATACGCATTAAACAGATGGCTTCGCAATCTGTGAATACTATAAATATCCGAACCGATCATATGTCTTCAAAACAAAAAGCTTCTATTGATAAAATCGTGCACGACTTTCCCAAACTTTTCGAAGAACCAGAGGAAAAACTCGCTTACACAACAGGAGTAAAAGGCGAAATCAGAACAACATCTGATTCTCCTGTATACACCAAATTTTACCCATATCCTATGTCCCTTAAAAGCGAGGTTGAAGAACAAATAAAGCAGCTTCTCAATGATGGAATAATTAGGCCTTCACGGTCCCCATACAATTCACCAGTATGGATAGTGCCAAAAAAAGCTGATGCTTCTGGTAAGAAGAAATATCGGGTCGTAATAGATTATAGGAAGCTAAACAGCATTACTATCCCGGATCGATACCCGATTCCCCAAATTAACGAAATCCTTGCACATCTCGGCGATAATAAATTTTTTTCCGTTATAGACTTGAAAAGTGGGTTCCATCAGATCCCCTCAAAAGAATCTGATATCGAAAAAACAGCATTCTCTATCAATAATGGAAAATTCGAGTTTCTTAGGCTTCCATTCGGTCTCAAGAATGCACCGACCATATTTCAAAGGACGCTTGACGACATTCTTCGTAACCTCATCGGTAAAATATGCGATGTCTACGTAGATGACATAGTAATTTACAGCAAGGACGAAGCTACGCATGAACAAAATATTCGGAAAGTTTTTCAAACATTACATGATGCAAATATGAAAGTTCAACTGGATAAGTGCGAATTCTACAAACAAGAAGTAGAATTCCTGGGTTTCGTCATTTCGCCTAACGGCATTAAAACCAATCCGGTAAAAATCAAAGCAATCCAAGACTTTCCATATCCGAATACCCTGAAGGAACTTCGCTCTTTCCTTGGCCTGTCAGGGTACTATCGCCGCTTCATTAGGGACTACGCCAAGCTGGCCAAACCCCTAACAGCCCTCTTAAGGGGGGAGGATGGACGATTGTCCAAAAACATTTCAAGCAAGAAACTTATCCATTTAGACGAATCCGCCAAAACAGCTTTTAAAAAAATCAAAAACACATTAACATCGGAAGAAGTTGTACTCGCTTACCCAGACTTCACAAAACCGTTCGAATTAGTAACTGATGCTTCTAACTATGCCCTTGGTGCTGTATTGTCACAAGGAGATAAGCCCATTATGTTCATATCTAGAACATTAAGTAAAACAGAAGAAAGCTACGCAGCCAACGAAAAGGAAATGCTAGCTATAATATGGGCACTTAACAACTTCAGAAATTATCTCTACGGGACAGCAAAAGTGATAATTCATACTGACCACCAACCCCTCACCTATTCCCTGAGCAATAAAAACAATAACTCTAAACTGAAAAGATGGAAAGCTATTTTGGAAGAATACAACTACGAATTAAAATATAAACCTGGCAAAACAAACGTAGTTGCAGACGCACTTTCCAGACTTCCCACCGGAACCGAAATAAACTCCCTTACTCCAACAATACATAGTGATGAGAGTTCATCACATGGGCTGATATTCAGCGTTGAATCGCCTATCAATGTATTCAAAAATCAAATATTCCTCAATACGTTTAACACAAGCAATTACGAGTTTCGCATAGTTTTTCCCACATATCACAGGCATATTATAACTGAACAATCCTACACAACTGATAAACTTATTGAAATTCTTAAGGCCAGACTGAACCCTACAGTTACCAACTGCATAAAGACGGAAGAACGAATCCAGGGAATGATCCAAGAAATTTACAGAAATAGTTTTGCGAATTATCGTGTAAGATTCTCCCAAGCAATTGTAGAAGACGTAACAAGTGAAACTAGACAAGAAGAAATCATCATTACCACCCATCAACGTGCTCATAGGAATGAACGAGAGAATAAACAGCAAATTCTCGAAAAATTCTATTTTCCCGGAATGTCGCGAAAATTAAAAAGAATAATCAAACTCTGCTCTATTTGCAAAGAAAACAAATATGACCGTCACCCCGATAAAATTGAAATTCAGGCAACTCCAATTCCGACTTATCCTGGACAGATTATTCATGTTGACATTTTCTCAACCGAAGGCAATTTAGTGTTAACATCACTTGATAAATTTTCTAAATACGCCCAAGTCAAGAAAATACAATCTAAAGCTATTGAGGATGTTAGGCAACCGCTAAGAGAACTCATATTTGCCTATGGAATACCGAAGACTATAGTATTCGATAATGAGAAGTCTTTCAATTCCTCACCAATTATATTCATGCTTAAGAACGAATTTGGCATGGAAGTATTCACAACACCCCCATATACGAGCACATCGAACGGCCAAGTCGAACGATTTCTTTCGACTCTTGCTGAACTTATGCGTTGCATTGGAAAGGAACAAGTACATAGATCCTTCACGGAATTACTTGAAACTGCAGTTAATGCCTATAATTTCACGATACATTCGGTAACACGTAAGAAACCAGTGGACATATTTTTCAGTAGGAACATAGACCCCCCTCAAATTGACAAGATTCGTTCAGAAGTGAAAGCCAAACTAGAAGACAAACAACAACATGACTTGACCTATCACAATAAAGGGAAACCCCCAATCAAAGATTACTCAACAGGAGAAATAATTTATGTCAGAAAAAATAAGAGAGTAGGATCAAAATTCTCTCCAAGATATTCAAAAGAAGTTGTTAAAGAAAACAATAAAACTACCGTTCTCACCCAATCAGGAAAGGTAGTTCACAAATCTCACATAAAATCCTAATCTCAAACTTTCTTTCCAGACTTTTACTGACTGACTGTTTAGGTGACGTACAAATACTGGACTACACGAACGCAAGACTAGTGGCTATTAACACCGGAACATCTAGAATACAAACCGGAACTTACAAACTAATTCATGAAATAGACTTATCCGTATATCCGCAAGCCTTAAGTAACATAGAATCGTACATGAGAGAAAACCTTATAACTTCCCATCCCAGTTTCTATCTTCTATCTCAAGAAATCTCATCTATTAGATCAATCCTTTCACGTTTAATCCCCAATCAGCATAAAGCTAAAAGATCGCTTGACTTCATTGGAAGCGCTTGGAAGTTCATAGCAGGCACTCCCGATAATCACGACTTCGAGATAATCAAGGAAAAAATAAATAACGCACTTGAAAATAATAATAAACAAACTGTTATAAATAACCTTTTAGTCAATAAAATCGAAGATATAATAAATAAAACAAATTCCATAAGTAAAATTGTAAAAGAAAATACAAATGTAATCGAGGAAATTGTTTTCAGTATAAAATACAGATTAGATATAGTAAAAGATGAAATAAAAAATATTATGTACGCTTTACATTGGGCAAAAGCCAATATTATAAACTCTTATATTTTATCAAGAAATGAAGTAAATGTAATCGAAAAAATAATAAATAATAAAGGTATATTATTCAAAGATATAGAAGAAGCAATGGACTTCTCAGAAATAAAAGTAGCTTTTAATAATTCTGTACTATTATACATTGTAAGCCTACCTACAGTTAATGAAAAAATATGTAATAAGTTAAATATTAAACCAGTAAAGAAAGAAAATAAAGCAATCAAAGTTGAATTTAATGAAATTTTAAAATGAAATATATGGTATAAATGTCAATTGTAGGACAGTAAATAAGTTTTCAATCTGTAACAAAAACAATGTAATCAATTTAAGTAACACTAGGTGTATACCAAATTTATTAAATAGCAAAGTAGCGAACTGTACTGCAATTAATGGCCAACACATCCCAGACCTTGAAGAAATATCATCTGACATCATTTTTCTAAACCAGTACGATGGAGAAATCATAATCGACGATGAACCGGTTGCCCTCAATGGCACATTCCTGATTAAATACTACAACAGCAGCCTACAAATTGGAAAAAAAACATTCAAATCTTTCGAGTCAACGCATCTCAACCCTCTCCCAGCCATCCTGCAACAAACGTCAGCACAGCACCACGAAGTGGAAGAAACGTTATCGCTGGAGCTTATAAAAGAATTACATGCAAACAACACCCGCTACATTCAACTCTTGAGGACAAAAGTGGAAAATAGGACAGTAATGAGCATTGGAGTCTGTCTACTATTCGCACTCGTCATCATCATAGCCATAGTCTTCAGAAAAACAGTAGCAAGTACCAAATCAACGCTCAGCACCATCAACGCAGACTCACAGACCAAATCCCCACCAACATCTTCACCATCACCTTTACCAGCACCTTCACCATCACCTGTTCCAAGGGCTACAACTTCCCGCATAAGCCAGATACCATTCTTCTAAGTAAACGAGGACGTTTACTCTTAAGGGCGGAGGAGTTAAGGCAACATAATATGCAGGCAAATCCAACACATGCCGCATTCAAGTCATCGAGTCAGCAAGTCTGCTGAACCAAACACCGCCACACCGGTCATCAAATGCCACCGTCAGCAACGTTCCCACAACCGTCACACCGGTCATCGAATGCCAACGTCAGCAACGTTCCCACGATCGACGCGCTCCTCACATCAAGGTGCCAAATTGCAGTGACAGCGTTTATTAGGTATTTAAGGTAGAGATAAGTTATTCAAGTTGTTCAGTTCATTTTAAGAGGCAGAACCTCTGCCAGTTTAAGAAATAAATATATTTTTTTTAAAGTAAATGAATTAACCGTAATTTAATTTATACAAGGTATACATTGTTTTTGCGATGTGACAAATGTGGGCAATTAGGCGATCATATATGCACGGCTATTATTGTTAAACGAACGTGCAAGGGATGGATAAATGTATGTCGCAGTAAGGGGCGAAAGTAGTGAATCTCTACAATGCGGAATAGACAGCTCATAATTCGCTCCCAGTTCGCCGAGTTAAACGCGTTTTTCACATCAAGTGTTATAATGGCGCAGTATTTTTTGGTACCCCCTTTCCAACGTTTGCCTTCTATAGCGGTTCGGGCTCTAGTTATTACCACCTTTATTGTGTCTATCGTGGAGCGTTACGGAAACCATATTGATGATCTGAGAGGCCTCCTGCTGTTTCCACTGCTGGCAAAAGTCTATTGTAGATTATCCTCTCAAATATTTTGCCGATTGTGTCGAGCAAACAAAGAGGACGATAGGATGAAGGTTCGTTTGAACTCCCCTTTCCTTTCGGCAGTAGAACTACTTTTTGGCGCTTCCAAGGCTCAGGGAAAACGCCCTCGCGAAGACACGTGTTAAACATTTCAGTAAATAAGTCGGGTCGGGTGTTAATGGTAACTTTAAGGGCTCTATTTGAGATACCCTCCAGTCCCACTGCCTTTTTATCCCGTAATCCAGTTAGATGCCTATATTGCTCACAGAGTATCGCTACATCTATTTTTAGTTCTCGAACAGATTGTTGCAAAAGGTCATGAGCCGCTTCACAATGGTTGAGATTTAGCTGTAAGATATTCATGTTTTCTTCAAAATAGCTTCCAATGTGTTTTTATATTCTGGACATCTCCTGCTACCGATTCGAGACATCTGAAGCAGCGTTTTGGTACAATTTTTTCTCGTATTCGGCAACAAACCCAGCCGATCCTTACTTTACCGATTTTCAGCAACTTGCTCGCGATTTCCGCTGGTAGGCTTATGTTGGCTGTTTGCGTTCCACCATACCCTTTTTTACGTTTTTAATCGTAGCAGCTTGGAATTCAAAGTTCACTTGATGTGTTACGGCAGCACAGATCTCTTCCTTTGACGTCGCTTTGTCGATATCTTTGCATTCTAGTATGACCTCTTGTGTTAAGTGTCGTACGTTGCTATTTTCACCCAAAGTAGTACTATGTATTAGGTAGCATTCATGTGTAGTAGTGTCAATGTGAGACATAAACATACACAAAAGCTACAATCCGTCGGGAACGGATCGTCTGATACCCTATCCTCCTCTCTATAAAGTGGGCGTGGCCAAATTGCATTTCGTACTCAAATATGGCTATAAACTCGAACGTTTGAGGATGTTACATGTAAAATTTTATCAAAATCGGTTTTTTGATGAAAACGCCCCCAAAAAGTGAGCGTGGCCAAAACAATTCTATGGGTGAATTGTAGGGAATCTGAATACCTAAATATTTGGTCTTAACAAAATTTTTCGGTTTCATATATGTAATTTAGTGAAGTTATAAAAAAGTAGGCGTGGCAGTGGGCGGATGTAAAAAAAATTACATTTCTACTGTATCTTTTCGTCAGAAGCCCTGATATGAAATTTCAGCGTCCTAGTTAAAAATTTAAGGCCCAAAAATCGGTTTTATGATGAAAACGCCCCCAAAAAGTGGGCGTTTTGTATGAGTGTATTGTAGGGAATCTGAATGCCTAAATATTTGGTCTTAACAAAATTTTTCGGTTTCATATAATTTAATGAAGTTATGAAGAAGTGGGCGTGGCAGTGGGCGGATTTAAAAATTTTTTACACTTGTACTGTATCTTTTTCTCAGAAGCCCAGATATGAAATTTCATCGTCCTAGCTCAAAATTTAAGGCCCAAAAAGCGGTGACATACGGACGGACGGACGGTCATCGCTCAATCGGTTTCGCTTTGATGCTGATCACGAATATATATACTTTATAGGGTCTATCTCGATTATTTCTCTATGTTACAAACTATGTGTCAAACTTAACATACCCTTAGGATAGGGTATACAAATGAGCCGCAGATGTTTGTTTACTATTGCGTCTGCCTTTGTTTCTATTATTTTTTCCTACACTGTATGTACAGTCAGTCACGAAAGTCTACATACAGCCCTGAAAAGTGCTAAATCTTCATTTACAAACAAAATTTCAATTTTGTTTTTTATTAGATAACATTATTATTGTTTAAAAACATTATTCAAAACAAAAACAAATCAAATCCTCACAATAATTCAAAGAAAACAAGAAAAAAAAAAACAAAAATTCAACTCACAAAAGTCTACATACAGTGTATCAATCTCATATTCGTACACCAGTTATCAAAAATAACATTCAACTCCTGATCACAAACGACTTGAAAAATTAAGTTGAATATGGTATGTACTATTACGGGATATTGAGCAATTGTACTCCACCTAGTTTTAAGAATAGTTAATATTCACTTTGGTTTGAAAACAGAATAAAAGTAAGAAATGAGCTCAAAAGTAGCTCAATTTCGTATTCGTACACCTATCGTTTATTCACTAAACGATACAAATTACTATTATTTAGCTTGTCAAAGTTGTTTTTTGCATTTAGTTATTCTTTTTCAAAGCAATTTAAAGAAAAAAGTGAAATATTTTGTGAAGTTTACTGGAAAAATCGAGATTTGTTGGAAAAATGGACAGAAAACAAGGTCAGACCTCAAATGAACTGCTAGAACTGATTATCAAATACAACGGCGATGGAAAAACTTATAAGGAGATATCTCGTTTGGTACATCGATCAAGATCAACCATCCAAACAATCAATAATCGATTCAAAAATGAAAATCGTACAGAAAATTACTTCACGTAATTGAAGGAATAATCGACCATAAGCAGTACATCGAAATATTGAAGCAAAACCTGAAGGAAAGTGCCGTTCAAATGGGTCTTGGGAACAATTTTACCTTTTATCAGGATAACGACCCCAAGCATGAAGCTTATTCAACTCGAATGTAGCTATTTTTTAATTGTCCCAAAGTATTGGAAACACCTCCACAGTCACCAGATATCAATGCTATAGAGAATTTGTGGGATGAGTTGGACCGAAAAATAAGAACATTCAATATAAGGAACACAAACGATCTCAAAGAAAGGCTTATTGAAGAATGGACGAAAATTACACCTGAATTTACGGAAAAATTAGTCAAATCCATGAAAAACCGTCTTAAACAGATCCTAGGTAACAAGGTATATGCTACAAAATATTAGTTGCATAATATAATTTGAACAAATTAACAAATTAACATGAAATATCCATGTGTACGAATACGAAATTGACCATATTTTTGTTGCTTTTATGTTTATTATGAAAAATTTAAAATACCTTATTTGAAATGTTTGAATTAATTGAAGTTTTTTTGTTTGTCTTATGTATTCCTACTGAAAATAAAAACAAAATTTAAGTATGTACCCAATTTACTTAATTTTTACTTAAATGTATATTGCGCCATACGGTGTACTAATATGAGATTGATACACTGTACATGTCAATTAGGAGATAAATTAATTAATAAAAAAATTAAATAAAATAACTTCAATATTTTGTTGGACCACCCTTTGATTCCTGGACTGCTTTAAGTCTTCTTGGCATGGAAAGGACTAGATTTTCTGTGATGTCAGGGGTAATTGAAGCCCAGGCATTCGAAAGAGCCGTTTTTAAAGAACTTTGATCAGTAGTCTTAAACTTGCGAACTATTACATTTAGATCTGGAGATTGCGGAGGTGGATGAAGCTGTTTCGGGACCCTAAACACCAGCCACTCTATACAGCTGTTTCCAAGACCTAGTGTCTCAGCAGAGGCATGCAAGTTATCACGCAAAATATTAAGGTACTGAAACCGATCCATATTCCCTTCAATAAAAACTAGCCTTCCGACCCCAGAAGCTGCCATTGACCCCCAGACCATCACATGTCCACCACCATGCTTGACCGTGGGTACCAGGTTCTTCGCTTCCATTTCTTGGTTAGCCCTGCGCCATACTTTTCCCTTGTCATCGGATCCGAAGACGTTAAATTTACTTTTGTCCGTGAAAAGTACCGTTTCCCAAAAGTCGTGAGCCTCCGATATGTAGCGATTTGCGAACTCTAAGCGTTTTTGGCGGTTAACTTCACTTATCCAGGGTTTTTTCCTTGGAGCTCTTCCATCAAATCCTTCTGATCTCAGAACTCTACGCACAGCTTCTGGGTGAACTTCTTTACCGGATGTATTCGCTATGTCTTCTGACAATTTTGGAGCACTAATTCGAGGATTGGCTATAACCTTACGGATGATACTTCGGATATCGCGATCATTTAGCTTTTTCGAACGGCCAGAAGGGGGTTTATTCGAAACGTGTCCCCTGTCATTATAATTTTTTATTATTGTCTGAACAGTTGCAGGACTTTTGCCCACGATTTTTGAAATTTCACGATAACTTTTATTTTCATTTCTAAGTTTTATGATTACATTTCTAACTTCCACGGGTATTTCTCTTCTGCTCTCCATTTTCACAAACTTTTACGCAAAAGGGTACGATACTTATGACAAATGAAACGTAACTGAGTATTAATGAAGAAGAATTCCCATTTGCTGGAAAAAATAGCGGTAATTTGTTCTGCCGACTAGGATTTCCGTCTGGAACGCAGTTGTATGTAGACTTTCGTGAGTTGAATTTTTGGTTTTTTTCTTGTTTTCTTTGAATAATTGTGGGGATTTGATTTGTTTTTGTTTTGAAGTTTTGAATAATGTTTTTAAACAATAATAATGTTATCTAATAAAAAACAAAATTGAAATTTTGTCTATGAAGATTTAGCACTTTTCAGGTATGTATGTAGACTTTCGTGAACGACTGTAGTTAAAAGACAATTTGGAACATTCTGTTTTATTTTAATTTATTGCAAACCCTTGTTGTACCGTTTAATAGTGGCTACTTTAGTCATTTGAAATATTATTTTCCAAAAATCTTGTTCAAAAAAAAAAAAACAACTTTCTAATATTTGTGATATTTTTATGAAACTACATGACCAGCTTAACACATGTAAAGAAACACGATACGCTCCTTATAGCATTCAAAAAATCCAATGCTAAATTTCGGAAATAACTCACAATGGCAAAAACATCAATCCTCCCCAGAAAAATTTCGAATAGAATTCGAAGCTTAACGGGTAACCCCACCTGAGTACTAGACTAAAATACTTTGAAAAATACTTCTTCGATAATCTAGAGAAAGTTGGGTATTCGAACCAAATCAGTAAGATAATCAAATTTTTGATTTAATTTTGGCAAATGCTAACCCAACCTCACTTGCCATAAACTATATTAAAAATCACCGATTCAAACGTTTCCCGACCCAACTTAAATTGGTAATTACATTGCGTACAGTTCATTGTACCAACTACATCCCACAAAAGTGGAAAGCAGTGGAAAGGGTCAGGTAAGACCCTTGGCCCGACATGGCTTCCGTCATCGGATCAATTCATTATCAAAACTAATTGGAAAGATGTCTCAAAAGTCACCAAGCGTACAATTCTTGCGGATACTACTCACATCACCCATTAAGAG
Source organism: Xylota sylvarum (assembly GCA_905220385.1). Lineage (NCBI taxonomy): Eukaryota > Metazoa > Arthropoda > Insecta > Diptera > Syrphidae > Xylota > Xylota sylvarum. The sequence continues at coordinate 36,617,878 of LR999959.1, forward strand.
TTCTGAGCCCGGTAATTATACAAGAATTATGACGATCTGAACTAGATTGGAATGCCGCAGTTAAAATGAAAACATACACCAAATGGTTGCATTTCAGGACGGAGCTTCAACGTCTAAACAGCTTAAAAATACCTCGGCATATATTACTATCAGAACCGAGTGATATACAGCTTCATTGTTATGCGGATGCGTCACAGCGGGCATATGGACCAGGTACAATGCATAAGATCACCAAATCAAAATGGAGAAGTTAAGGTAGTGTCAAAGTCTAGAGTCGAATCAATAAAACAACAGACAATTCCACGATTGGAACTATGCGCTGCAAAGCTGATGGTGCAACTAGTCATAGAGTAGTCATAGAGAGTCTACCACTCGAAATCCACAAAACAACGTTTTGAACTGATTCTCCAATCGTTCAAGCGTGAATGAATACCCAATCACCACTACAACCCTATGTAGCCAAACGTATCGCGTTAGTACATGAAGAAACTAAAAAGGGGCAATGGAGGTATATCAATACAGAAATAAATCCAGCTGATCTATTATCTCGGTAATTATTTCCTGACCAATTTCTTAACCCTTTTACGCTCAAGAACGTGTTTATACCCTATTCAAAGGGTATATTAAGTTTGTAACATAGAGAAATAATCAATATAGACCCTATAAAGTATATATATTCGTGATCAGTATAAATAGCGAAATTTTGAGCTAGGAAGTTGAAATTTCATATCTGAGCTTCTGAGAAAAAGATACAGTACAAGTGTAAAAATTTTTGAAATCCTCCCACTGTCACGCCCTTTTTTTCATAACCACTAAATTATAAGAAACCGAAAAATGTTGTTCCGACAAAATATTTAGATATTTAGATTCCCTACAATTCGCACATACAATACTTTTGGTCACGCTTACTTTTTGGGGGCATTTCCATCAAAAAACCGATTTTGATGAAATTTTACATGTAACATCCCCAAACTTTCGAAGTTATCGTCGTATTCCAATACAAAATGCAATATGGCCACACCCATTTTATAAGGGCTACATAGGAAGAGGATAGTGTATCATACGATCCGTTCCAGACAGATTGTAGCTTTTCTGTATGTTTTTATTTTTTATTTATTGAAAATAGGTTAAAAAAAAATTATATGTAGGTAAAAGTATTTATTTTTGAAAAAATAATATGTTATGCATATTAAAATTTACGAATTATGAAAGGAAACGGAAACAGTTGTTATTTTTGTTGAAACACAAACTTTTCACATTCAATATTCGCATCAATATTTTCAATATAACTACGCAAAAGCAACAACGAAAATCGCGAGAATACTACACCACCCGGTCCTGGCGGGTTCGTCACTTCGAGTTTCTAAAAATTATAAATAACGCTATTCGCTAGAATGCTTTGGTGCACATATGCATTGCTGTGTTAAAAGGTATTTTATTTGTTTCTTTGAACAACTTTGGTAGTTCGAATGGTATGATGCAGATCTGCTCGCCGTAAAGGGTTAAGACCCTTTCTTGGTTCAAGGGTTCATCACTAATGAAAGGCGCACAACTACCAGAAATAAAGGCGATAAAGACAGTTTTAATAACCACCAAAAAGACCCACTTTCTCGAAGAGATTAATCATCGGAACTCATTCATTACTCTAAGGCGAGTGAACGCATACATTATACATTTCATCAGTAATTTAAAAAGGGCAAAAACCTATCGAATAAAAGAAATCGTTATCTTCGCACCAGAATTGAAGACAGCCAATCTAATCAAAGCCAAATAAATACGTTCAAAAAATTCGCAGACGATATTAGCGCACTGTAAAAATGTGGACAAGTACCTGAGAAAATTCCATTAAGTCCATTGTCTCCATTTATCGACAATAGAGATGTTTACGTATAGGATAATGACTAGATGCTTTCAATTTGCCATACGATGCAAAACACCAGATCATCTTGCCCGGCTCCCATTTATTTACGAACTTATTGAAGACGCATTTACACCGTGAAAATCTCCATGCGACACCACAAGCATTACTAGCCTTAGCAAGGCAAGAATATTGGATACTAAGAGGAAAGCAGCGCGCTCAAACAATCGCACACAACTGCATACGTTGTTTTAAAACCAAGGCAAGTAGTATCGAACAATACATATTCTTCCACCAGAACGAGTACAACCTTCTAGACCATTCACCAACGTAGGAGTTGACTTCCTGGGCCCTGTGTATATCCACTATAAGATCGGAAGAAAACAGCCAACCAAGGTCTATCTATCGGTCTTCATATATGGTTCGCAACTAAGGCGGTGCATCTAGAGTTAGTTACGAATCTATTGGTGCATTAAAAAGGTTAATATCTCGTCGTGGCTTACCGGCTAAAATTTTTCGAACAATGCTACAAACTTTATATATACTAACTGTACTATATCTGCTCACTAAGCAGAGAAAGGTATTGAATGGAAACCCATACCTCCACAATCACCGCACTTTAAATGCCTATAAATTAAATGCGTTTAAATGCATATGAAACGCATATTTACCGACACGTCATTGACTCAGAAAGAACTCTCCACGGTGTTAGCTCAAATTGAAGCTGTACTTAATTCACGATCTCTAACACCGATGTCAATACAGCAATACCTGATCCATCACCACTTCGGTCAGAAAAAAGGAAGTTGAAACGTACATACTTTACTAAGCACTAATATTGGCATCAACTCGGAGGGCTCATCACAACCGAAGCGAAAGGTTAAAATTAATCCAATATCCTCTATCATGATCGGTTTAATGATCATTGGCACAGCATTTGGACAAGGAGTAACGCAAAGTCCGGTAGAATTTGAGGAATTTACCCATAATCCGGGGATTTATGTATATTGAAAATTTGGACCAAATTAACCTAATAACTGACGAATGGAATCTCTTCGTATACTTCAACATGACTAACTATTGGCTAAAGAAAAAAATGTGATGCACTAAAGAAGACCCCAAACAACTTCCGTCAAATAGTAGTGAATCAATTGGAATACCAACTACTGGAAACAGAAAAGCTGAACGAAATTGTTAAACATAGAAATGGAATCGCTATACGAAGAAAGAGATCTTCTTTTGACATTATTGGAGCAGTTGCAAACAAACTTTTTGGTATTCTGGACCAAGATTATGCACAATACATAAAAACCGCAATTGAAAAGGCTAACCGGAACGATGAATATTTACTCCAATTAAACAAAAATCAAACATCGATAGTAGAATCAACCGTCAATGTCCTCAACAAATCAATAGTGTCAATTGCGGAACAGTTTAGTTTGGTAAACAATCAGTTAACCACATTGCTATATATATTTACATATATCTCGAACACTGGGGAGCTTTTAGCGGACTCAATTAGCTATACTAAAAACCATTACAAATACTCATCAAGGAAGAATCAGCTCTCTACTTCTATCTCCAAGACAACATCGTAAACACATACCAACCACCTTAAGCCTTCTCGGATATGACTAGCATAATTTACCTAAAATGTATGAATTACTTAGAGTTAAAACACGAACAACGACATCTGCCATCATATTTCTCGTCAAACTACCACTATTAGGTAGTCAAGTGTTCCAGATCTTTAAGCTCATTCCACTACCGGTCCAACATAATGATTCATTCGTATTCATTTAAACATCAACACCATTTCTTGCAATAAGCCCTTATTGGGATCAATACTTTCCATTATCTCAAGACGAATATAAGGAATGCTTACAAATAGACGATGAGAAATATTTATGCAAACACCGACACCCTATTTTCAACACTCACTCAACAGAACATCAATGCATAATTCATTTACTTAGTCACGAGAAGCATTTATAAGCACGATGCATTCTTAAAACAGTCAAACCAGGAAAAATGTGGATCCAATTACGTAATCCAGACCACAGGATATTCGGCTTTAAACGAGAAGATGTATGTTGTCAGACGTATAGTTCAACTATACATCTGACAACAACGACTTCCTGATCCGCGGCGACGAAGAATTGGCATTCATAAGAAAGGGAATTGCAGACTTGACTAAACAAATACTACCGAAATCTATGACTCATCATGACATATGTATGTACATCAATATTCCATTGGCTACTTATCTTCTCTTTGCGGCTTTTTATATCGTTATACAAAAATACCAAAATTCGTACGAATAAAGGGACTTTAAACGACTTAACCCAAATCTGTTGGAAGAATACATTTTAAGCATGAACTGGCAGCAAATTTATTTCATTTATTTCTCTCCCAACGATCAGGTTAACTGTATGCAGAAAATAATCCAGCGTCTGTTTGACGAACATGTTCCACTCAACAGAAGAAATCTGCAAAATAAGGCAAATTTATAGTTCTGACCTGAAATTGAACAACTTATGAATCAGATAAACTTAGCATACAAACGTTGGAAACGTTTCAGATTATCGGAGTTTTACAACTCGTTTCGTATACTGAGAAATAAGGTGTGTATTTTAGTGGGAGACGCTAAGAGCCGATTTTATTCAAAACGCTTTGATAAGAACTTGCCGATAAAAATTTTGTGCAGAAATATACGGGAAACAGAGTAGGTAGGCAGAAATCCCAAAATCTCAATGACATCAACCCAGACATTATTAACGCTGAATTCGCTAAAGTTCAACGCCCTTCACAAAATCTTACAGATGTTGATTTTGCCTTCCCTACCATTACTAGTAACGAAAGTTGTTTTGAGTTTAGTGCAGTAGATGAAACTGATGTAGTACAAGGTGTACTTAAAATAAAATCAACAGCTATGGGATTTGATGACATCCATCTACATCTACAATTTATTAAGATATTACTTCCACACATTCTACCAACTCTTACGCACATCACTACATAGTATAAAACAAAGTCCTCAAAACGAGTCTGTCTGTATGATCGGCCTAATCTCGAGAACCACCGAACGGATTTGGATTTTCACTGTTATAATCTACATTTTCCGAGAAGATTTAGGTGTATTTAATATGCCTTATCACCTATAAAAGCTGAGCATTCGAGGTCTAATTGGCAAAAATGGGATTAAAATGCTATTACACCACCCTAACTCAACAATGTCTCATTGGATTTAAACACAAACAGAAACGTTTTTAGTAAATTCGTCCCTGATTCATTTGAGCTATAAATCATCCTTCTGCGTTGTCCTGAAATTGAGCAATGCTCAAAATAATTGATCAAATCATCGCCAATAATTTTCCATCTGTGGAGACCACGGCCAATAGTCATGCCGCAGTTGGTTGGATAGCATTGGTATAGTGTTTGTGTGAGGGATTATACGCGCGCGCAGTAATATACACAATATATGAGCTGAGAACTAACGGTATTAGTAAATCAAATGTAGGAAAGAATTATGTAGAACAGCGGTTCTCAAATGATGGTACGCGGAAGCACTGCTTGTGGTACGATTTTGAACCGTAATGCACATGAGTGGTACGCGAAAAAAAATAGTTTGAGCACCGTTGATGTAGAACATAATAGTGAAGGGTTTGCGGTAGCATACACATACAGGTATGTATATTTATAGAAAGTTTTGTTGTTTTTTCAAAGAAATATCCATATTCATTCTATGTATAAATTATTGTTACTAAGGTAATAATTTTATTACTGTCGTATACTTACATAGGTAGATACAGTTTATAAAATATGTAGACATTCATCTACTCTACAAATCGTCCGTACGATATGCTATGTTTTCGCTACGTACATACATATGTACGTTCATATCTTGTTATTCATACTCAGCACTTTCAGAACACACGGGCGAAGGCGGAAAGGGTCAGCTAGTATTCAATACAATAATCATAACTAAGACTTTTCCACTCATATGGAAGGTAGCTAAAGTAATACCGACAATAAAGAAGCAAGGCACTCGTTTATCTCCACCTGAAGTAAGACCGATATCCATACTCCCATTTCTATCAAAGGTCATGGAAAAAATTTTTCATGAGCATATCTAGCTGTATAATTAATAACAAGCTTCTGAGTATCCATCAGTCTGGTTTAGGCAGCAGCACAGTTGTATTTCAGTTGTTCTAAAAGTTACGGACGATCTTAGACGTGCCATTCATAATGACCTTGTATCATTTTTGGGGCTTCTTGACTTCTCGAAGGCTTTTGACACAGTAAACCATAGAATACTCGTCTCAAAAATGAAGTATCTATTTCGCTTTTCTGACACTGCCGCCGTTCTGATACTTTCATACCTCAGCGATAGAAGTCAAGCTGTTGTCATAGATAGAAAATCGTCAGAGTTCATTAAATTAGAAGCAGGAGTACCCCAAGGATCAATATTAGGGCCGTTACTTTCCATTTTTATTAATGTTCTTCCACTCACTGTCAAGTCCTCGACGTTGCATATGTTCGCTGACGACGTGCAAATTTACCTAAGCTGTAAATTAGGCATGATTGAAGATGGGGCTGATAGACTAAATTTTGACCTTAAAAAGATCATGCACTGGTCCAGAACCAACAAGCTTGAATTGAATCCAAAATAAATCCAAGTGTATAGTTATATACGGTATTACAATACGTCAATAGAGCCAAGAATTTAGGCGTTTGGTTTGATAACACTCTTAGTTGGAGTTACCACATCCAGTTGCTGATTGGTAAAATTTACGAAGCTTGTCCCTCTCCAAAAGTTTTACTCCCCAGCACATTCGATTAAACATTGCAAAGAGCACAATAATGCCAATTATTGTCTATGTGTGTGAAATATTTTGTAGCCTCAACTACGAAATAAAAAGAAACCTTACCTTACCAATCTTCAACAACGTTGTGAGATATATCTATGTATAATCTAAATCGTTTTGATCATATATCGAGTTTTTCAAAAAATATACTAGGATGTAGCCTTCATGCATATATTAAATACTGTGCACTTAAAACATTTAATAATATTCTGATGGTCAAGGAGCCGCGTTATCTATTTGATAAAATCGAATTTCCTGTATCTAATCGTCCCTTCATTATTGTGCAGCCGAGATCCACATGTACTACTACTGAACGTCTATTTTTACTTGCACGTATACCTATCGGGCAAGTATTGGTTTCGTGAAAAATTTCGAACTCGAGATTTTAATCAAACTTGGCATTACTATGATGGAGAAGTCCAAAAAAGTGGGTCCGCCAATTCCGACTGTCTGTCTGTCTGTCTGTCTGTCTATTCGACTGCAGCCTAAACGGCTAAACGGATTTGCTTCAAACTTCATATCTGGGGTCTGTGGGATAATCCCTAGAGGCGAAATTGGAATTTTCATTCTAATCTCATTCTAACAGCCACGCCCACTTTTAAAAAATTTACCTTTTTTCAAAATTTTTACTAGAAATCGAAAAATTTGTTAAAACGAAATTAATAGTCCTTGAAGTTTTCTATAATTCAGTTGAACACCATACATAAACTTTGAATTTCAGTGCCTATAAAATAAGGTGCAAGTACGTACGACCCAATCGTGCACTTTATTTGTATACGTTATTAAGCAGTTGAACTCCTTAACTCTCGACATTGTTCTTAAACACTTCTTCAACGATGTATCTTCTCTATCTGCATCTCTAGTTTTTTTGTGGACTTTATACACTGGCTCACTCACGGTCTATTGCAAAAGGTATTTTAAAAAACAATAAATAAAATGAAATGAAATGAAAGGACCCTGTAAAATTGTTGCAATACCTCTTTTGCGAACTGTTACACTTGTTGGTGTTGTTATTTAGAGCAGAAATGGACCACGCAAACCTAAAAAAAAAAAAAAAAAGTGGTGCACAACATTTAAAACAGCTCAAACTGAAAAAAAACAACAGTGTACAACCGAAACAAAGTCACTTGCATTTTTGAAGAACGCACTGGACGTTAAAAGAAATTAGGAACACAATAATTTAATTTGGATTGTCCGGGTATGATGACGCTCCAGAAAACGTGGTTCTTTCTTTAAATCCCGGAAATAATGATTATATCCAACCGGACCATCCAAATTAAATCTTTTTTTTGTCTGAGAAAACAACAATGTTTCCACAGCTAGGCCCATTTTCATTAAAAAACAGATTTTGATGAAATTTTAAATGTAACATCCTCAAACTTACGAAGATATAGTAGTAATTCAATTAAAAAATGAAGTATACCACGCCCACTTTAGTAGGGATGATACAAAGGAAGTAGGATAGGGTATTATACCAGCTGTCACCTAACCCTATCACCTATACCCTATCCTAAGGGTATATTAAGTTTGACACATAGTTTGTAGCGAAATCGATTGAGCGATGACCGTTCGTCCGTATGTCACCGCTTTTTGGGCCTTAAATTTTGAGCTAGGACGATGAAATTTCATATCTGGACTTCTGAGAAAAAGATACAGTACAAGTGTAAAAAATGTTTAAATCCGCAATCTGCCACGCCCACTTTTTCATAACTTCATTAAATTATATGAAACCGAAAAAATTTGTTAAGACCAAATATTTAGGCATTCAGACTACCTTCAATCCACTCATACAAAAGTTTTGGCCACGCCCACTTTTTGGGGGCGTTTTCATCATAAAACCGATTTTTGGGCCTTACATTTTTAACTAGAACGCTGAAATTTCATATCTGGGCTTCTGACGAAAAGATACAGTAGAATTGTAAATTTTTTATACATCCGCCTACTGCCACGTCTACTTTTTTATAACTTTACTAAATTATATGAAACCGAAAAATTTTGTTAAGTCCAAATATTTAGGAATACAGATTCCCTACAATTCACCCATAGAACAGTTTTGGCCACGCCCACTTTTTGCGGGCGTTTTCATCAAAAAACCGATTTTGATAAAATTTTACATGTAACATCCTCAAACGTTCGAGTTTATAGCCATATTTGAGTACGAAATGCAATTTTGCCACTCCCACTTTATAGAGAGGAGGATAGGGTATCAGACGATCCGTTGCAGACGAATTGTAGCTTTTCTGTATGTTTTTATTTTAAATTTCGTAATCATAAATAAAATGTATGGGATATAATATTGTTTAACCTGAAATATAATATTTTGTGCAAATATAAAAAAACAATTTTCCATTGCAATACTTTTTACTTGGCTATGTAAATATAAATTCATAAATTAAGGTTTAATAAATAATTCACAGTAATAAATATTCGCACTTTACAGATGTAGACTGTAATCCAGGAACGATGTCGTTTATAAAGGAGAACCCTAAGGCTACTTTTGATACTACTAACATTATTGGTCTTATTGTATGGATGCTGTGTGTTTTTTACAATTGTGTCAGTTCGGCGGTTGAAGTATCAAAAATTAATAACTCGGAGTCAGACAAGGAAGGTAAGTATTTTAGACATATTTATGCTTTACATTATTTTTGCTAAATACTTTTTTCATCGTAAATACTTAAGTTTTAAAATACATGCATATATATGTACATACATGCAGCTGTGTTCAAAAAAATAGTTATCATGATCCTAGCAATTTCGAAAAGTTCCGTTATGTTCAAGCTGAGCGGAGCCTGCAGAAATTTAAAACGGTACTTAACAAACAAAATAAGGTTCCTAAGTTTCTATTAGTACGTCAAAAGTAGGATCAGTCAGTCGTTGTAGGTTTAATGAACCAAAAAGTACTGCTCAAGAACAAAGTAGTGAGCAAGTTTACTTGGAAAAAAAATAATTTAGAGTACAAATTAAAGCATATGTATATTTTTTAATTTAAGTATTTAGTTACAAAATAAAGTTCAAACTTTTATACTTACTTACTTTGGCGCTACAGTTAGGGATGAATTTGGGCCGTAACCAATTAGCCTCTTCAGTTAGCTCGGTCCTTAGCTAAATGCCTCCAGTTGCACACTGCAAACCGGTTGAGGTCTCCTTCTACTTGTGCGCGCACGTAAGGCGCGGTCTTCCTTTACTGCGTTGTCCCTTGCCGTCTCAAACGACTGATGCGCAGTTTTTTGACTATGTTGTAGCTGTACAGCTCGTATAGTTCGTCGTTGAATCTCCTCCTCCAAAGCCCGGCAACGCAAACGGGACCAAAAATTTTACGAAGAATCTCTCGAAGCGACTGAGGATATCTTCATCCGCTTTTGATAAAGTCCAAGCTTCAGCGCCATGAAGCAGGACTGAAACAGTATTAAATTGACAAGAGTTATTCTTTGTTTAATTTCTGCTGAGATGTTATCAGAATTTATAGCAGACCCGAGATAGATAAAATCCCTTACTACGTCAAAGTTATGGCTGTCGATTGTGTGTCCCTTCTTGTTGGCAGCATATACATATGTAGTTAGTTTTGCCCTCGTGTCATTTTGGCAGCTTCCGTTACAATACTAGCGAACGCTAGTAGTTGCATTGACTTTTGAAAGATTGTGCCTCCGGAGTTAGCTTGTGAGTTTCGCATAATTCTTTGAAGTATGGTGTTAAAGAAGTCATGTGACAGCGCGTCACCTTGGGCTCGTTCCAAAATTCAAGGACTAATAAGTTACGGCTAGATTAGATTAACATATGAGGCGGGATCTAGTTACCATATCACTGCGGCCACAGATGGGCCTATTGTGATTTTTGTTAGGACTAACATGTGAGGCATTCGTTTTGGAATGCAAAGTTGACTAACATATTAGGTGACAGCTCCATACGTAACAAATGGAATTTTCGTAATTCCAGTTACCATTTTCACTTTAAATTTTTTTTTGGATTGTAATTTTTTTCAGAATTTGGTGAAAAACTAACTTATTTTAATAAATGTTATGAGTAGCATAGTGAACTCTTAGATTCAACTGCAATGAATCTAGAGCGTTTGCAGATGTTATTTGCGAAATTTTATCAAAAACATGCCTGAATTACTCGTTTATCAATACTGATCATTAAGCTATGTACATACCTACTCTAGTTGGTTGGTTTCGGGCTATATTTCCATTATTGCTTATATTTCACACTATGTACATGCATATGTGGTTTATATAAGCATGTAATTAAAAAAATATACTATTTACTTTGGATCAGCTCAGCTGCGTTGTTTCCTTAGCAGAGGTTCATTGTTACAGAAATTAAGTGACGATCCCCACAGAAACCCGAACCAATCCAACAATTATTTTTTTACTAAAAAATCAGTAAAGCACAACAGTGCAATAACCAAAAATCACGGAAATGGCATCTTCCCCAACTAAGAGCCAAATTGTTTGACTAAAAATCCAGGCCACGACCTCTTTTTATTCTCTCTCCTCTCTTTGGAGATCGTGGATTCTTAGTCGAACAATTTGGTTCTCAGTTGGGAGAAATGTCATTATACCCTATCATAAGGGTATATTGAGTTTGACACATAGTTTGTAACATAGAGAAATAATCGAGATAGACCCTATAAAGTATATATATTCGTGATCAGCATCAATAGCGAAATCGATTCAGCGATGACCGTCCGTCCGTCCGTATGTCTCCCCTTTTTGGGCCTTAAATTTTGAGCTATGACGATGAAATTTCATATCTGGGCTTCTGAGAAAAAGATACAGTACAAGTGTAAACATTTTTGAAATCCGCCCACTGCCACGCCCACTTTTTCATAACTTCACTAAATTATATGAAACCGAAAAATTTGTTAAGCCCAAATATTTAGGCATTCAGATTCCCTACAATCCACCCATACAAAAGTTTTGGCCACGCCCACTATTTGGCGTTTTCATCACAAAACCGTTTTTTGAGCCTTAAATTTTGAGCTAGGACGATGAAATTTCATATCTGGACTTCTGAGAAAAAGATACAGTACAAGTGTAAAAAATGTTTAAATCCGCCCACTGCCCCGCCTACTTTTTTTATAACTTCACTAAATTATATGAAACCGAAAAATTTTGTTAAAACCAAACCACCAAACAAACCAAAAACAGGTTTTCGGATTCCCTACAATTCACCCATAGAGTAGTCTTGGCCACGCCCACATTCCACACTACGTACATACATATGCGGTTTATATAAGCATGTAATTAGAAAATATACTATCTACTTTCGATCAGCTCAGATTGCGTTTTTATTAGCCAAGGTTCAACAACGTATAAATAAAATGAATACCCACACAGAAACACGAACCAACTAACAATTTAACAATTAAATCTTCTTTTTACAAAAAATAGTAAAGCATAACAGTGCAATAAATAAAAACTACGAAAATGACATTCTCCCAACTGAGAGCCAATTTATTCGATTTTGGGCTCGTTCCAAAAATCGAGGACTAATATGTTAGGGCTAACATGTTAGCCATTCGTTTTGGAATGCAAAGTTGACTAACATGTTAGGTGACAGCTCTACTTATTATACTAATATACTAAAAATGCGCGTATTTGAAAGACTATATGTTATTAGGTTACAAGAAACGTTCCAGGGAACGTGAGAAAATATCGCGAATGCAGTGCACACGCTTTTTTATAATTGAATATTTTGATAACATTTGAATAATACTAAAGCTAATGTTAATGATGAAAGGTACGGTTACCATAACTATATAACATATAATTTGAGCTGTTATCTTACGATGGCGAAATGTTTTCTTATATACTTGTATTTCTTTCTTTTCGCTGTTATGAATTATGATTCAGTTTAGATCGATAGTCCAAGGAGTGAACCCCTTCTGATAAATTTAAAGTCATAAATAAATTTAGTATCGTATTTAAATTCTTATATTTTTTTGTTGGGATTGATACAAATTCCCACACACGTTCTTTTTACCTGTTAGTCGCTTTGTATGCCTCTTGTTTAGCTGCATGTGCTTGCCGGCATTCTTCGTCAAACCAGGAGAAACCCAGCACATCATTTGCTGCACTTCTGATGGCATGTTCGCAGCGTTGCCACTGGTCTTCGGCACTTGATGCTAGAGTCGTTGAGAGATTTTGGGATACGCGTTCGGCCAAGATTCTGGCGATCTCTTGCGATTGCAGCTTTTCGACGTTATGTCTTCTTACAATAATTCTTCTTTGTTGTGGCAAAGCTGCTCGGAAGGTTCGGACATCCAGAATACTGGGGGCATATTTATGATCAGGAGATCTCTTGCGATTGCAGCTTTTCGACGTTATGTCTTCTTACAATAATTCTTCTTTGTTGTGGCAAAGCTGCTCGGAAGGTTCGGACATCCAGAATACTAGGGGCATATTTATGAACAGGAGACCGCCAGGTCCTCGTGTGAATACTAAGATGACGAAACCGTATGGTTACAAAGAGGCGTATCGCCCCGCCGCCACCTCAAAGTCAATACACCTTCAATAAACCTGAGTCCGTCGCCAGACGTGGTGTCATGTACGCTGTGCTTACCAATGGTCCTACCTAAGATTTTTTCTTTTTCTATCTTGGCATTAAAATCGCCTAGGCTTTTGGTGAAAAATATGTCGTCTATAATATGACTCCTGGAGGGATTGATTAGTATTGTGGCCAAAGCTAGCAGCAATTCTATCCTCTGTTCGTTGCAGTAGTTGGAATTCCTAATTGTGTTTCCACTATACATAAGTATCCATCGATTCTGGAGGTGGGTACCTACTAATGGCAGAACTACGAGCATGCCCAGCCCCCCAGCTTGTGACGGTCAATTTGAACAAAATTACCATTCCTATTTTGTTGGCTATTGTTATAGCCAACTTTTACTTACTTATATATACTTTTTTTTTTTATATAATCTGCGCGCACCAAAGGGGATATGAATACCCTTGTACTAAATTAAGGGCGCGGGCGTTTGGGAAAAGGGGGAACACGAACAGAGGAGGTTGGCTTTAAATGTTTGAAGGTTGTAATGATGAGGAAATACAGAGCTTGGAAGATCATTCCACATACGTGTCGTTCGGCTTATAAACGAATCTCTGTATTTGACAGAACGTCCGAAATTGGGCTTCAGGGTGAACTGATGTGCATTCATAGCGTGACGCGTATTGCGGGTGAAATTTTGAAGGGGAGGAATGCAGCTGGCTATTTCACTGTAGCATTTTTTATGAAAAAAACGATAAAACAGGGAGAGACATGATACATTTCTTCGATGTTCTAGTGAGACTATGGAGCTTACAATGTCTCTATTACCTATAAGTCTTAACGCGTGATTCTGGACTGTGTCTAGAATGTGCAGAACGGTCTTGGGTGCACCAGACCAGATATGGGCGTTGGTATTCCAGCTTTGGGCGGATGAATGCCTTATAAATTGAGGCCAGATCAGACGGGGTGAAGTATTTCTTGCACCGCTTAAGGAATCCTAGACATTTTGCAACATTTTTGGCGACCTCGTGATCGTTCCATCGAAGATGGCTATTAATACACATGTTGTGCGCCCAAATCAGAGACCACACACGACTCCTATCCCACTAAGGTTAGTCATGATCCCAGTCCACTTGACCGTATTTCCCGAAACATAATGCTTGTCACAATAGCACACATAACATAATATGTAACATGTGTGCCGCGTTCTTCAAAGAACGCGAGTGCAACACGATCGGCGACCGACATTTGTCATGAACGAAAGACGACACCCTGTTGTGTGACATAATAGCACCCAACAGTTCCGTAAATCGTTTCATGAACAAAATACGACACATATGGGGCAATTAAGTGGAATGGTTCGCATTGGGTCGACAAAAGAGGTCAAATGAAGTAAGAATCAGAGGCATGGAGGAAAAACGAAAACGATGGATCGAGGAGTCTAAATTCGCACTTCACTGAGACGAGTCGTCTCTAGAAAACCTCTGTTCATTTTTTTTTTTTTTGACGAACCAACATTGGTGGCAGCGGTGGGATTGTTAAGGATAAAGCATCGGCCTTAACTCCCGAATAACAAAACACGCCAGCGACGACAAAGTTTAAAATTTATATACATAAATATAATAATATTCTAACAAAAAAAAAAGTGTAGCCAGCTATATTTGTTTTTATAAATCGAGTTACTTGAAATTATAAAAAAAAAGTTTTTTTTTCAAAAAATTGACATGTTTAAAAAGTGCCAATAGTGCAAACACTGCAAGTTCGAAAAACAGTTAAACAGTGCATAACAGACTCCACTACATACATATGTAGGCGCAGGAAAATAAAAAGTGTACAAAAAGGAAGTGAGACCCAGAGCGAGACCCACAGAGGCAATCCAATTCCTGTGGAAGCATAGAAGGAAGAAATCGCCACGCAAAGGCAATACACAACACAAAACGTCTGAAGAACAGCAACATCATCATCATTATCAGCATCACCAGCATCATCAGCGTCATCATCAATATCCGATCAATCTACATCAGCATCAGCATCATGGTTCCACAGTAAGACTAAAATTTATATTTATTTCATTTATTAAACTAAAAAAAAAAGAGAGAATAATAAATGTTCACTTATAAATATTAAGTATTATTAAGTATACACATGAACACGTATGTACGTCCTATCCTTTTCATAATCTTTCCTGGTTAACACGGTAAATGTCAAACCTAAACCTGAATATTTCACTTCGAAATAGAAAGGTTCGTAGGTTATCCGAGAGCGAAGTGTCTGACTCTTTATCAATTCGTCCTCCCAAACAAATGCCAATTGGACATTCCCCACCTCACACGGAACCACAAAAGGAACCATTTGAAGTTCATGGTTTCCAATCTAAAAGCAAAATAGATACCTCCATTTCTTCAGAATCACAACTTCTTGCAACAATGACTTTCAATTCTTCGCAAGCCATAAAACTCATACCTGAGTTCGATGGTTCTGCACGAAATCTGGACAGATTCATCCAATTGGTTGACCTCCAATCAAAAAAGGCCACTTCCGAGTCTGATAAAGCCGAACTAGTTGATATAGTAAAGTCAAAATTAACAGGCAGGGCATATAACGTTATAGTGAAATATAACGATTATAATGAATGGCCAGAGTTAAAGGACGCACTTGTCAAAGGTTTTAGGAAAACTCGTTCTCTGCAAGTGATACAAACGGAGATTTTTCAATTCAGACAAGGCTTCAAGGAGCCAGTAGCATCCTACACGGAAAGAGCCAACGCATTATGCGACGAGCTAAACAATGCGAATGCGAGCACTGGGGATGAAACTGCTGATAAGGCAATCCGTACGCTCAACAGTGCAATGATGTTGAATAGTTTTGTAACGCAATGGAGGAAGAAAAACTTATCTCATCAGTGACTAATCACTACCCAAGTAAATCTAATACGTATTGTCAAACCTGCAAGACAAAAACCCATAATACCAGTGAATGCCGTAGGTCAGGAAACAATAACTCCCACTACCCGAACGTAGCTAGGATCTCCGGATTTAAAAATCACAGACCTGCTCCTGATAACAATACACCCAACTACACCCAGCCGTTATCAAAAGGGTTCAGTGTTAACACGGTTCAAAATACAATCTGCAGGTACTGCAAAAATACAGGTCATTCTCTAGAAGAATGCCGTAAAAGAGCTTTCAACAACAATAAGAATTTCTGTAACCAAGTACATATTAATCAGGGAAACTCCCAGCGACCTGGCCCGCCCGGCGCGCGGAGTCAGGTAAAGGACATAAATCAACGTGCCTAAATCTCAGAAACTCTCAAAATCTACGAACCTATCAAAGTCTAAACCGAGATCGAAAATACGAAAAACCAAACATGCTCACAAAACAAAATCCAAGTCGATTAAATCGAAAAATAAAATCTCAAAATCTAAATCAAGAAATAAATTTTCAAAATCTAAATCGAGAAATAAATTCTCCAAACCTAAATCGAGAAGCAAATTCTCAAATTCTAAATCGAGCATACGTACCCCAAAATCACGTAATCAATACACTAACTCGGGATAACGTAGATCAAAACCTTAAACCAATTACACTAAGTCGAGATAAAATATCTCAAAATTCAAAATCGAGTTCAGTTAATCGAGATAATATGCCTCAGACCTTTAAGTCAACAAACCCAATAAACAAATATACAAATTCATTCAAAATCCAAATGGAAATCGAAAAAACGAACTCATACCTAAATCAAAACTAACATCAAAATCGAAACCGTGCGCAAATCAATAACTTGGATCAATTCCTCAATGGATCCTTAGATCATGAGCTAAGTCACTCCTCTAATGCTCCTCAACGTCCTTTAAATCCAAAGGACAAACACATTAGTCCTCCTAAACGAATAGCTAATATCGGCTGTTTAAACAGAGCCACAAGCTTTAAAAGCGAGATTAAAATAATCTCCAAAGATATTAACAGCAAGCTCAATATAATGCTTCTTGACACTGGCGCAAGCCTCAGCTTGATAAAGATAGGTAAACTAAATAAAGACCTTTGGGTACAAACAGATACGATCACCGAACTAAAAGGCATAAGCAACACTCCTATGTCAACGCTAGGTACAGTACCTCTGAATATAGAAATTACTCAAGGAAATAGTGTAAAACACATGTTCCATATAGTAGCAGACAATTTCCCTCTCACATAAGATGGAATTTTAGGCGAAGATTTTTTTCGCAGATTCAATACGATACTAAACTACAAAGATAATACATTTATATACCATTTTAAAGGAAAAAAGTACACAACAGATTTTATATACAAGAGAAATTCAATAACAATACCCGGTAGATCCGAAAAGGTGGTTAAATATGGACCGATTCACGAGCACTCAAAACAAATATATTTTTCCCAAGAAATCTTACCTCAAGTTTATACCTCTTCAGCTATCACTGAACCAACAAACGCTTTTATATACATATCCATATTGAATGCTAACAGTAAGGATATTACCTTACAAAATGTCGACCTAAAAGCTGCAAATGCAAACGATTACTACATATACAACCTAAATTCAATTAACATCGAACCAGATAGATGACAGATTGGAAAAAATCAAAAACCAACTTAAACTTGAGCATCTAAACAGCGAGGAAAAGAAATCAGTAATTGAAATATGCCGTCGTTACAACCATTTATTCTTCCTGGACGAAGATACGTTATCATCCACGACCGGAATAACACATCCTATAAAAACAAACTCGAACATAGCACCAGTCAACATTCGACCATATCGTTTAGCACAAATCCACACACAGGAAATAAAGAATCAAGTCAACGAAATGTTACAAGACGGGATAAGTCCAAGTTCAAGTCCTTGGAATGCTCCTCTACTAGTCGTTCCAAAGAAAGGAAAGCAGAAATGGAGGGTAGTTGTGGACTATAGGAAACTGAACGAAGTCACAATTGTGGACGCCTATCCTATACCAACATTGAAGACATCCTTGGACAACTAGGTGACTCAAAATATTTTACGACACTAGATTTAGCCAGTGGATTTCACCAGATCGAAGTAGCTGAAGAAGACAAAGAAAAGACAGCTTTCAGTACACCCAACGGACATTTTGAGTTTAACAGAATGCCGTTTGGTCTGCGGAATGCTTCTCCCATCTTCCAGAGACTGATGAACAAAGTCCTCACCGGGCTGCAAGGTATAAAATGTTTGGTATATCTAGATGATATTATAATTTACGGAAAAACCCTAGATGATCACAACAAAAAGTTAATCGAAGTATTCCAAGCTCTAGACGATTACAACCTAAAAATGCAATTAGACAAGTGCAAATTTCTGGAGAGAGAAGTCATGTATTTAGGACACATAATCTCTGAATCTGGAGTTAAACCAGACCCTGAGAAAGTTTCAGCCATACAAAAGATAGAAAAACCTAGTACTCAGAAACATATTAAATCTTTCCTAGGTCTAACAGGATATTACAGAAAATTCATAAAGAATTATTCAAAAATAGCAAATCCGTTAAACAAACTTCTGCGCAAAGATGTTCCGTTTAAATGGGATGGATTTTGCGACGAGTCATTTAAAACATTGAAACAAGCTATTATTAAATCCCCCATCCTACAGTATCCAAATTTCAGCAAAACTTTCTACCTCACTACTGACGCCAGTAACGAAGCCATAGGCGCAGTACTCTCACAGAGAGACCAACAGGGAAACGATTTACCAATAGCATTCGCCAGTAGAATACTTAACTCAGCAGAAAGGAAATAATTCCACTATTGAAAAGGAAGCTCTTGCGGTAGTTTGGGCAGTGACACACTTCCGACCCTATGTCTACGGTCGACAGTTTGAAGTTATTACAGACCACAAGCCGCTGGTATGGATGTTCAACCTGAAAGATCCTTCTTCATTAAGCTCGAAGAATATAATTTCACGGTTTTGCATAAAGCCGGACATCTAAATACAAATTCAGTCACCGACTATCCGCCGAGCTGATTAGATCGTTATTCCCCTTTTCTTTCTACACGCTCTTGTTTTCCCGTTGGTGCGTTCCCCGCTACTTTGCTAGCCGTCACCCTTTAATTTTTCCTTTCTCTTTTGTTCGATAAGTGAGTGGTACAATCAAAACAAGTGCTAATCATCCCATGTGCTATGGCCTCCGGGCCACATGTGCTTTCGGGCAACCGCTTCAGTGAGCTTAGTGAAGACCCACCTGCGGAGCCCAATAATAAAAAACGAAAAAAAATTAATTACACTGCATGTGATATAGAAAAAGTTTTTCCAGAAACCAACTCCAAAAATCCCCGATTCATAATTATCGCCTCAGTAAACGAAGATAAACCCCTCTCATCATTCAGCGTTTTTCTCCTAAAAAAAGCTATTGATAGCATCAGTACGTCCTATGAGTCCATATCTCCACTCCGGGATGGAAATTTGCTTATTTTGGTGAAATCGCAGAAAATTGCCGACATCTTTCTTTCCAAGAAAATGTTATCCAATCTTTGTCCAATTGTAGTTAAATTGCACGAGAATCTTAACTCATCCAAAGGTACAATCTATGCGCCCTGTCTCATTAATGTTCTTGAAAAAGAAATTGTTGAAGAAATGTGCCCGCAAGGTGTTACAAGTGTATTTAAATTCACAAAATCAGTAGATGGTACACAGCGTCCTACAGGCTTAGTGTTGCTTACCTTCGATCGATTCAGACCCCCCAGCTCAGTCCAAGTAGGTTGGTACAACCTCAAAGTGGAAGAGTATTTTCCGAACCCAATGCGGTGTCGGAACTGCCAGCTTCTTGGCCACACTGCCAAGTGGTGTAAGGGCAATCCCTCCTGTGACACCTGTAACCTACCACCCCACTCTCCCAATGAGTGTACACGAGTTCTATGCGCAAACTGTAATGAACAGCATCCTTCTTCCTCCAAAAAATGCATGCGCTACTTACAAGCAAAGGAAATATTGAGAATTAAAACCATAAAAAAATGTAGCTTAGCAGAAGCCAAACAGGTATTTAAAGAAGCAAATCCAATCCCTGCCCCTGCCACCCAATATGCCACAATCACAAAAAATGGAACACAAACATCCACATCTACCAGCTCCGAAATATGCAGTGATCCTGCAGCCAAACAAAATTGCAAATCTTCCACGTATACTCCACTACCCTGTTCAACAAACAAACAAACAATTAGTCATGCACCTAAAGAGCGGAACAATTTCAACCCAACTCTCTCTTCACTCGCTAACAAAACATTTCAAACAACCAATTCAAAAAACGTCAATAATCGCCCCCCCTCTCCCAAATCGTCCCCCGATACACAACTTTCTTCTGATAAATCTCCCAAGCTAAGTATTCGTAACGATTCTGTCTCTACAAATATTCATCAATTAAAAACAACATCCCCAACAAATTCGCCAGCTACGTCTACCAATTCTACTACCCAACCACACTCTTCACCAATCTCTAACGTCACCCAATCCCTAATAAGAAACAATCAGTATTATTTATCCTCGCCCCGAATAGATGATGATGACTCCAATTAATAACAACTTTTGCCAAACAAACGACGAACCCGCCGCACGGTCGTTGGACCGTACGGGCTCTTGTGCAAGCCCGTACGATCCAACGGCTGGACGGCGGGATCGCAACAGATCTACCACCAGTCCGCCCAAATTCGACTTTTCACAATATAACCAAGATTATATTGTTCAAAAGTCTCCCTCCCGTAACAAAACAGTACTTACGGTTCTTCAATGGAACCTTAAAGGCTACTACAACAATTTGCACGAACTACAAATTATATTATACGATAAATACCCCTTAGTAGTTTCCCTCCAAGAAACACATCTACCCCACACCACTGCCTCCCTCCCCCTCAAAAGGTACCAAACATATTTCCATAATATTGAAACGATCAACTCATCCAAACAAGGGACTGGTCTACTGGTACATAAATCAATACCCCACCAAATACGGCAAGTCAATGGCTCCTTCCCATTTTCATTTATTGCGGTGAAAATTCTAATGAAAATGAAACTTATAATTATATCGCTTTACATCCACCCCGAACAAAGTTTTACCGCAGACGACCTTCACAATATGGTTAATTCATTTGATGACCCCATTCTCCTCACGGGCGATTTCAACGCCTGGAGTCCCCTATGGGGCTCGCCATCTAATAATAAAAGAGGAAAAATAATAGAGGACTTTTTATTGAACTCCAATCTTATGATTTTAAATACCGGCCAACCTACGCACTTTTCCACGCACAAAACGTTAACACATATTGATCTAACTCTGTCATCCCCCCAACTTGCGACCAGAACAACATGGTCAGTACTCCCAGATCTGCATGGGAGCGATCATTTTCCCATCATTAGTGCAATCACCTTTGATTCCCCTCGCCTAAACAAAAAACTCTTACCGAAATATATTACTGAAAGAGCCGATTGGGACTCGTTTCGGAACCACATAAACAACTATTTAAACCATAGAGCCTTTTCTGGTAACGTCAACAAAGAAGCAGCAACAATCCAAAGAGCCATCCATTTTGGAGCCAACTCGGCCATCCCAAGAACAGCGAGTTTACCAAGGCAACGCATAGTTCCCTGGTGGAGCAAGGACTTACAAATCCTGCGTACAACCAAGCAAAATTGTTGGAAGCAATTCAAAAGACACCCCAACGATAGTAACTTGATAGCCTACCGCAAAGCTAACGCTGTGTTCCGGAAAGCTGCAAAATCTGCCAAAAAAGAGTCCTTTCAAAAATTTACCGCAAACATCAACCCCCAATCCTCATCCAAAAAACTTTGGTCGGATGTAAAGGCACTTACAGGGGATTACCGGCCTCTGCCTTTGTCTATCCTGCACGGCACCCAAATTGTATCCAACGCTACCCAAATTGCGGATCTTTTCGCCAAAACATGGTCCAACTATGCAGACGACTCCAACTACCCCTTTGAGTTTCTACACAAAAAAAACTTAGCAATGAAACTTAGCCCTTCTCCACAAAATCCTCTTCCATCAGCTACCCTCACCGATCACCCTATCACTAAAAAAGAGTTTGATGACCAACTCTCGACTGCTAAAGGCAAAACTCCAGGATATGATAGAATTACCTACATGATGCTAAAAAACAGTCCAAATAGTTGTAAAGCACGTCTACTGGCATTATACAAGCAGATCTTCACCCAAGGCATAATCCCACAAAGTTGGAAAACGTCCTCGGTCCTCCCAATACACAAGCCCAACAAAAACACCACGGACGTAGGCGGGTACCGTCCTATATCCCTTCTTCCTTGTACAAGCAAAATCTTAGAAAAAATTGTTGCAAAACGACTTATCTGGTTTCTGGAATTCAATAACCTTATAGATAACAATCAGTCGGCCTTCCGACCTGTCGTATGTGCATTGGATGCTTTACTACACATCGATCACTATATATCATCAGCCTTGGGGAGTAAAAATCACGTTACCATCCTTTCTATTGACTTTGAGAAGGCCTTCGATAGGATTGGGGCTCATATTATACTCAGCAAATTAGTTAAATGGAACATCGGCCCCAAAATGTTCAACTTTATAAGAGCTTTCCTGACAGCTAGGAAATTCCGTGTAATGTATAACGGCTGCTATTCCTCCATCTACCCTCTGCATAATGGCACCCCCCAAGGTTCACCCCTCTCCGTAATTCTTTTCATTATTGCGTTTAACGACATAAGCAAAATCGTTCTAAAACACAAAAACATCAACCATTCTCTTTACGCAGACGATCTTATAATCTTTTCTAAATGTAAAGACATTAATTCAGTGAGTAGAATTTTTTCTGCACTCATAGCTGACATTAATTCCTGGGGTAAAATATCAGGTGCGAAAATTTCTATTGAAAAATGCAAAATTCTTCATATATGTAGGAAAACTAGTTGTACGAAAAATGTTAGTATTAATATAAATCATACTACTTTAGCAAACGTAGATAACCTACGCATCCTAGGTATTATTTTCGATAAAAGGTTTAATTTTAAGGAACATTGTACTTATCTTAAACACAAATTAGCTGCCAGGGTTAACATTATTAAATACTTAAGCTCTAAAAATAGTTTTAGTCATGTAAACAGCCTACTTAACATTACGCGTGCAATAATTCTATCTAAAATCGACTACGGGCTCAGCATCTATGGAAAGTGCTCCAAATCATCACTTAACCTCATTCAACCACTCTACCATGCGGCAATACGGACCAGCCTAAAAGCCCTTAAATCCACTCCGATTAGGAACATGGTCGTGGAATCTGGACTTCCCACGATCCATCAAAGAGTAGAGATAATGACTTCAATGGCGATATTAAACATCACTGCATCCCAAAACAAAGGAATCTACAAGGCCACTACAAACCTATATGGGAGATCTAAATCATCCAAACTACCTTCAACTATAGAAAAGACTGTAGCCCTCGCCAATTCTATGGGAATGCCACCTCCGAGTCTTCGAAGCACCGCCAAAACTTCACCACCTTGGGCACTAAACGATGAAGACATTATTACCACTTTTAGCTGTCTTAACAAAAACTCCACTCCCAACGCAGTCTACAAGCAAATGTTCCTGGAGTTATGGGAGTCATATAAATCCAACAAATGGACTTTTATATACACCGACGGATCCAAGACTGTTTCCGGTGTGTCATTTGCTGTTGTTGATGAGAATGGCAATACCCTATCCAAAGGACTGCTTCCCGCTTTCGCTTCCGTGTTCTCAGCAGAAGCTACTGCTATTTCACGGGCCATAGCGTCTGCAGGAAAGCAAAAAACAATTATATGTACAGATAGCATCTCCACCTTGATGGCTATTATGAATACCAACAATAACACGCCAATCATTGTTACAATCCGGGACCATTTAATCAAAAACCATGGAATTTTTAAGCTCCTATGGGTTCCTGGGCACGCGGGAATAAAGGGGAACGAAGACGCCGACGCAGCAGCTAAGAATGCGATTAATGAGCCTCTTTTTCTTCATGTGACATACAACAAAAAGGACATGAAAAAACATATTCGAGCCTACGCAGACAATAAACAAAAGGAATACTGGGGAACATACTCACATCACTACAAACTGATTAACCCTGACAGAAGGCCAGCAATTTACCCAAAGGATGCTTCAAAAAATATGATCAAGGCCTTTATCCGACTGCGATTAGGCCACATCCTTCTAACCCATGGACATCTATTCAGCAAGGACAACCGCCCACAATGTCACCTCTGCAGTTCCAACCAACCACTCACCATACAACACCTAATCTTTGATTGCCCCACCGTTCAAGCCAATTTACTTAATCTCTCTCCCAATTCTCAATTATCCCAAATTCTTTCCATTCCTTCCCAATCCAATATTAAGTTAGTCTACTCCCTCTTTTCGTCTTTAGAATTAACTAATAAATTATAGTTCTTCTTTTCTACAATATAGCCGTAAGCCCTGGTAGCTAGCGCTGTAAATATGTTATTAGCATATAATTTATTATTTGTTAATAAAGTTTAATAATAATAATAAATACAAATGCAGACGCTTTGTCGCGTTTAAAACCAGCAGAAATCAAAGTGGTAACACGTAGTCAAAATAAAATAACACCAAACAAACAAGAGAACGAAAATCAAGACGTCGTCGAAATCTCGGATCCGGTCATAATTAAACAAATAATAAGCGAATTTCACGATAATCCATTAGGAGGTCTTCAAGGGCTCAAACGTACTTTAAAACGAATAAAAAGGGCGTACAAATGGAAGAATATGAACACAGATGTAAAAAGATATTATGTCTTGCGAATTTTGCCAAAAGAACAAAATATACATTCGTAACAGAATACCGATGGTTATTACTACGACAGCGAAAATCCCATTTGAAACAATAGCGCTTGATATTGTTGGACCACTTCCGATTACAGAAAATCTCAATAAATATATACTAACATTTTAAGACGACCTCACAAAATTCGTGCAAGCTATAACCATACCAAATCAAGAAGCAGAAACAGTAGCTGAAGCAATGGTAAAGAAAATAATATGTACATTCGAGATACCACAAACAATATTAACTGACCAAGGGACAAACTTTACCAGCGAACTATAAAAAACATCTGTAAATTGCTAAAGATACAGAAAATACAAACAAGTCCATATCACCCACAGTCAAACGGTGCACTCGAAAGATCACATCGAACCCTAGGTGATTATCTAAGAAATTATGCAAGCAAAGATCAAACTAATTGGGATAATTATATAGATTATGGAGTATTTTGCTATAATACCACTCCACATTCCAGCACAAATTATAGCCCATTCGAAGCCCTTTTTGGATTCGAGGCACCAATTCCTTCAACCCTTAACAGAAGTGTCCAGCCTACATACAATTATGATGTATATAGTCATCATAATTGTATGTTGTATGCTGAGATGAAGAAAAAAAATGCAAACTGGTTACGAAATAATCCGTAATAACCAAGTAAAAGCAAAAGAGAAGTCTAAAGCCTACTACGATCAAAACTGTAAGAAAACTAGCTACAGCATAGGAGACAAAGTCTTATTCGAAACAAAAAATAGGTCTAACAAGAAACTAACTCCAATTTATGAAGGACCATACGATTTGTGGGAACATAATTTCTACTATATGTTCCCACAAAATTCAAAAATAAGAATTGGTAGGAAAGAAAAAGTAGTACACAATAACCTCCTCAAACCATACATAGACAGAAACCCACTAAATAATTAGGAAAAAGAATAACAGTGAATAATATTGTGTTTTTTTTTTGTGCATTATTACATTATTCCAGACATATAGTGCTTATCATTATTTTACAAAGCATCACTATACAAGCTGTACAGTAACAGACACTCAACACAACAGGAGTCTACCTAGAATCAGTAGGAACCTTAGAGAAATCATTTACGAAGTGGACATTTCTCTTCAATTTCAATAACTCAATGATGAAACACAACGCAGCAGGTTTAGAACAAAACATACAAACATTATCCGACCTCTGTACAACAACAATCAAGGAATATCCTCTAGATCATTGCAGGGTAACACTAAAAATTCTGCAAAACTCCCTAGGAGAAATTCAACAAAACAACATGCTATTAGATAAAATACTAACAAGACAAAGATTAGCAAAGCGAAACACACTATTAAAAAGCGAAAACGGATTATTCAATGGAATAGGCTACATCCAAAAATTCCTATTTGGAACAATGGAACAGGACGCTAAAAAAATAGACAACGCATTACAAGAGCTCGCAGAAAAACAAGAGAACCTATATCACATGTCAGAACATCAGTTAACCGTAATTTCCAACCTGATAGACTCATTCAACGAATCAACAAACCACATGAGCAAGAATTTCAATACCATTGCTGAAGAAATTAACAAAAACACGATGAGGTTAACGAATCTAATTAACTTCGAAAAACACTACACAATTTCAACGAAATGACAAATATAGTAACTATGTGCGCTTCAAAAATTATAGAAAAACAGTCCGAATTACTAGAAGTTGTTCAGGAAGCCAAGTTAGGGAAAATGAGCAGCCGATTTTTAAACTCAAATACATTCATTTCAACCCTGGAAAAAATTCAGCTAGACCTCCCATACAACATAAGATTCCCACAAAAGATCTGTAGATTAAACCTACTGACAATAAACCTAATAGCGACAACTACACCCATATACGTAAATAACAACCTCATGATTCAAGTCAGTATACCTCTCGTTGGCGAAGAGTTTCAGTTATTTAAGATAACCTATCCCAAATACCACCTCAAACAGTACATATAGAAGAATTTGGGTTAAATAAATACAGCACAAAATTAAACATCAAAGATATCAATACAAACAACCTACTGGTCAATAAAGAAACTACCCCTACAACCACAAATGTAATAATTATTATACTAATAATCTTAATTGTTACCATTGTAGCAATAGCATGCAAATACCTCAAATTCAATTTATCAATAAATCGAATAACAACAACAGAAGAAAACAATGTAACTGAGAACATTTAAAAAAAAAATATATATACGAATTTCTGTAAACATACATACATATGAGAAGAGCAATAAAAAAGAAAAATGTACATATGTATGTATTTAAGTATAAACTTTTGTAACAAAATCTGATGTAAACATATTAGTAAGCTAAATCAAAAAATTTTTTTTTCTTTTCAAAGTTATTTGTATGTATCTATGTACTTATGTAAAAAAAAAAAGAGTGTAATAAAATCCATGCATACTTAGTCTACTCCATTCATCGTTCGTTGCACTCCTACATATACATATATGCCATAATGCCGAAAGACTTACTTCATTACCTCGTGCGAATCAGAGACCACACACGACTCCTATCCCACTAAGATTAGTCATGATCCCAGTCCACTTGACCGTATTTCCCGAAACATAATGCTTGTCACAATAGCACACATAACATAATATGTAACATGTGTGCCGCGTTCTTCAAAGAACGCGAGTGCAACACGATCGGCGACCGACATTTGTCATGAACGAAAGACGACACCCTGCAGTTCCGTAAATCGTTTCATGAACAAAATACGACACATATGGGGCAATTAAGTGGAATGGTTCGCATTGGGTCGACAAAAGAGGTCAAATGAAGAAAGAATCAGAGGCATGGAGGAAAAACGAAAACGATGGATCGAGGAGTCTAAATTCGCACTTCACTGAGACGAGTCGTCTCTAGAAAACCTCTGTTCTTTTTTTTTTTTTTTTGACGAACCAACACATACCGAGAGTGGCAAGTCTTTCGGTTTCCGCGGTGCAAGTACCATTCATGGATAATGGTTGGGGGTTTTCGTTTCGCTTGAGAGACAGAAGACAACACTGAACCATTCTGATGTCTAGGATGTTGTTTTGTGAAATAATCATTTGACAAGACATGTAAACGAAGTTGTGGATTGTTATTAAAATTTGGTCTAAAGGATTGTGTTGCATAGTCATTCATCAGCCAGTTCTGAAACCTTCTGGTGTTGGGGGCCTGATATCGGTAACTTGTGCCTTGAAAGACGGTGTTGTTTTGCTCTTGTAAGCAGAAATTAATTGAGGTTCCCTTAGAATGATTCTGTCTTCTAGACGCGACAAAGCGATGGGATGCGATATGCAATGCGACATGCAAGATGGTGTGCACAGTGAAGTTGTTCTGTGTTGATGCTTGTTGGGATGTATTCTTCATCAGAGAAAGAGTGCATGAGGGTAATATAAACACCTATAGAAGCTACATCCGTCTGGAAAGGATCGTGTGATACCCTATCCTCCTTAAGGCTACATACCTTATATAGTGGGTGTGACAATATTGCTTTTTGTAGTGAAATACGACGGTAACTTCGACGTTTAAGGATTTTACATTGAAAATTACATGAAAATCGTTTTTTGATGATAACGCCCCAAAAATATGAGTGAATTGTAGACAATATGAACATCTAAATATTTAGTCTTAATAAAATTTTTCCGTTTTACATAATTTAATGAAGTTGTGAAAAGTGGGGTGCATTGGCGGATTTCAAAAATGTTTACATCTGTACTGCTTCTTCCAGCCCAGATATGAAATTTTGTCCTCCTAACTTAAAGTTTAAGGTCTAAAAAGTGGTGATATGCGTACAAACAGACAGATGGACGGGCATGGGTCAACCGTCTTCGCTTCTGATACTGATCATGCATATACATACATGTAAAGAATATCTCGTTTATTTCTCTATGTTACAAACTATATGTCAAACTTAATATACCCTCCGGGTAGGTTATAATAAATAAGGAACATACATATACATTTGTATATGACGAATTATTATAGAATACAGAGTACCAAATTTTTAAATAGCAACGCCCACTTTTTAAAACTCAAGTATTTCAATATTTTGACTAGAAATCGAAAAAAGGGATACAAATACAAATACAAATTTTTGGCGCGACAGGTCCATGAGACCCAGGGCCTAGCTTCTCACAACCACTCGTGCTGTGCGTGTTATATTCTTTACACGAATGGAAGGGGCCTACTGTTTTAATGCCGGATCCGAACGGCAGTTTTGTTTTTGAGAAGCTTTTTCATGATAGTTTTACTCTCGGCTGTTTGTCAGACGCTCGCGAGAGGCGGGGCCGTGAAAGAAATTTTAGGTGTTGTTTGGGGATTGAACCTGGAACCCCTCGCTCCGTAGTCCAACGAACTAACCACTTGAGCGCCCAGAAAGAAAAAAGGATAGGCGGTAAAATTCTATATAATTCTCCTAATAATTATACATTTTGTCCAGACATGTATGGACATGCATGTACATACATATGTAACTAGAGTTAGGGATAAGACAGCTTATTATTTTGATGATGGACATAGAGGTTTCCATAGTGCATTTAGCGTATAAGGATGAGCACAACGAGGTAAGGTAAATGAAATAAAGGTTTTGGCGGAACAGGTTAGAATAGTAGGTCACAGTTTAATACCGTATCTGCAGTGCAGGTTTTTTTAAACAATATCTTTTCCTATATTAACTTAACACTTTTCTCAGGAATTTGTGTTTAAGTGTTTTTTCTTTGAAGGTATAAGTTTTGAATTCAACCCATCTTACATGAAATAAAAAAAATATAAATAAACTACTGTTAGCCCTTTTACTGTATGTACCTTCGTCTTTGTATGTACATACCTATGCATGTGTTTATATACATATAAGTAAATATTATACAATGGCTTTCAACACATAACTGATACATGAGGACAATTTTCAAAATAAAATACTTTATTTATGTATGTGCGCGCAATTAATCAGTATTATCAGCAACTTTAGCAGATGGGGAGTCTGGCAAGATGGTCGAGGATGGAGGCGATAACGAAGAAGAAGGCGTCGCTTATTCTTGGTCTCTTTTCCACATCGTATTTGTAACTGCTTCATTGTACGTGATGATGACTTTGACAAATTGGTATAAGTAAGTATCATAAAACTGATTACATAAAATATTTGGAAAAGTCTCAGTGATGTACATATATGTATTCATACATATACGTACATTCATATATAGGTATATAAATGTCAGTAAGAAACTGTTTTTTGTTTTAATAGCACCTGTAAGAGGCAACTTCTGCTCTTAGTAAAACAAAATAAGTTTGAAATAAAAAATCAAACTTTATTTATCACAAAAGAACACATAATCTCCAGAGCATTTATTCCTCTTACGAAAACCTTAGAGTGATTATCTGATCTATTGCTTGCGTTTTTCTGACTTTCATACAAAACTTGGCTCAACAATAGGGGCCCAACGAATTTTGTAAAACGGATTATAAAATATTGAACAATATTAATTCTTGCTTTTACTTAATCTATGTATACATGCTTTTTTTTTATATATTTTATGATAATTACACAAAATTGCAATTATATATTATTGCTTTTTTTATTTTTGAAAGAATAGGAAAGATAAAAGAAGAGAAGGAACTGAAGAAAGTGGTGGGGGGGTTATCCGCGGTGATGACTGCTGGATGTTTTTTGTAAAATTCGAAGTTCATGATGTCATCGTATCTTGTGTCAATTCGATGTACTGTCTTAGGAAAAGTTGAATCTCTTCGTTCGAGTGATCTATAGTCATGAGATTTCTCATGATTTTTGTAGATGCTTGAATCATGTAATCGTTGATTGGTTCTGATCATTGCTCATTGGTCTTACAGGCTTTTATACAAAACTGAATGAGCTTTTCTCTAAACATATGATCATCTATGATTATCTATGAAAGCTTTAATCTAAACATCTGTGATAGTCTTCGAGAGCTTTTGATAAATACAGTATTAGTACTTCAGAATGTAGTTAACATAATAATATGAATATGTATGTATGTAAATGAACAACAAGTATAATGTTGAAAAAGCAATACTGAATAATAGTGGAAAATAAGAATACTGAGCAATAGTGAAAGGAAATAACGTTTTAGTTTCCCCCTTTGACAATGCAAGCGCCTAGATGTGGTGTCAAGACCTTAAGTCGTCTTCTTGGTTCGTCCTCTCCTTCTAAGTCTCATTAAGGATTTTTGGTTGGGCTAACCATGATATGAGACGATGTCGGATGAGTGGTAGATACATAGTGGTGTGCAGTTGGTTTTAAATTCGTAGCCTTGTATCGCTGACACTCGATACACTTCTTGACATGGTTGGTGATATCCGTACGCATTCCGGGCCAAAAATACTCCATAGTGGCCAACAATTGCATCATCGTGGTAATTTTTCAAAATGTTCCGTTAACTTAAAAACAAAAAAAATTATAGGGAGCTTGCGTTACCTGCATATGTACAAATTGCAATCTTGCAGAGTCAGTCTTGTTTAATACGTCGTAATGTAAAGTTTACTGTTCCGCTTCCCGTTTCGCGGCTCAGGACAGTTTTTAATTGCTGCTACCTTTTCAGGGTCCATGCAAATACCATAAGCGTTAAGAACGTGGCCCAAGTATTTCACCTCCTTGGAGCAGAACCGACACTTATCCTTGTTAAAATTTAATTTGAACACCTTTAGTCTTCTAAATGATGATCAAATATTTGGGAACAGATGATTATATCATCTAAGTAAGCCACGATTAATAAATCTGCGATTCCGGCACGAAATTTGTCGATCAGCCTCTGAAAAGTCGAATGGCATACAATTAAATTACATTTGTACTCTTCGCCTCGTAGAGCAAATCATTAATTCTGGGCATAGGGTATTTGTCCGGAATGCTTACTGAATTGAGTCACCGGTAATATATGCAGACTCTCATTCCTCCATTCTTTTTGGGGACCATTACCACAGGAGCTGACCAAGACGATTCATATCTGATTTGAGCTGATCTTCGGCTGAGAAAGCCTATACGGAGGCAATAAAATGGGGGTCACTGTTGCCTGTATGGCTCAAATACCTTGGCATTCTCAACCAAGAGTTATCCCAAAGCTATTTGTTGGTCTTCTTCGAGGTCAAATCCATCAGAAGATTTTAGGAATTTAAATTCAATAGAATTTATGGTAGTATACCACTTTTTTAGCTTGGGGAATTTTTGATGCTGATAGTGGCTCTGGTGTCACTTCGTCCGTCGGTATCGCATCCCTAAATATATCTTAAATAGAATGGGGTGAATAATCGCTGGTGCATGTCCCATAAGAATCCGCATTGTCATATCTTTATGGGGTTTTATTTGGACTGATTGTTGTGTATTGCTGCAACCAATATGAAAAGTTTGTAATTTCCTGAATCATATCCGGTGAACTGTCAGCTCTTCTCTTTGCATCGGATGGCGCTGTACTTGTCTGTTGAATACTGTTTAAAGAAAGAGGCAGCGAATGTTCGCAGTCAATTTTTTTCGGGATTCAGAACTATTCTGACTTATTGCAAAAAATCTGCCCCGAACAAGGTGCGATTCTTAGTTAGGCAAAGAAATAAATCTTATCTTTTTCTTTCTTTGATGTGTCGTTGAACCGTTAGCCAAGGTAACGCCTGCTTTAACTGCTTTATGATGCACTTGTTTTTCGTGACCAGTTTTTTAAGGCTTGAACTGGCTGCGCTCGTTCTTGCCGCTGTCCAGATATACTTCACCAATCATGCCAAACATTTTGACTCGGGCTATTGGTATATCTCTACCGATTACTGTGATTTCAATAAGGTTAAAATTAAGATATTGTGGGCTTTCTTTTTTCGCATTTGAACAAGTTAAACAATTTGCTCTCGTCACACCTGCAGCTCCACAACCATAGCATGCGAGCGTCGTTCAGCACTTTGTACTCCCTTTTTAAAGCACTGATTCATGGTATGTCTCCTTCTCCGGCAGAAGGTACAGTTTTTTCGGGCTAGGTCTCCACTTTCTTCTGTATTTCATATGCTTGCCGACTGATCTCAGCGAAGATCTGGTGTATGAAAGCGACAAAACAATAAAACCACATTACTTGTATTAATTTTTTTTATTGCAGGGAAATAGATTTCATTTTTTTTTTCAAATATACTACTGTAAGTATAAAAATAAAATAAAATAATGCACAGATTAGATGAATAAAATTATTTACGAAAACAGCTAATATGGGACGCGAATTGCACTGCTCCACAACAAAACGAAATTTGATCTTAAAGCTCACGCAGGAAGGAAAGTAGCAGCGGGAGGTGTCGGCACTCATTGGCAGATCAAAAACAGCCCCTAAAATCCCACTTACAGACAAGTCGACCACGAAAAGCATCGGTAAAAGATGACGCCCACATCACACGCCTGGCCACAAAAGACCCGTTCAAGTCAGCTGCAGAGATTAGACGTAAACTGGACTTGCTAGTCTGCTCTAGAACAGTGCGAAGTAGACTGGAAGAACAGCATCTCTTCGGAAGAAGTCCCAGGTAAGTAACGCTTCTTACCCAAAGGCATCGAAAGAATCGCAGCCAAATCGCCAAAGAACACCTGGAATGGACAGGCCCAGAAAACAAAAAAAAAAGTCGCGAAAAATTCTTTGGTCCGACGAAACAACGATAAATTTGGTGGGTTCGGATGGCAAGATATGGGTCAGACGTCCAAAGAATGCAGCCCCAGTACAGCAACAAAAGCGTCATGCATGGAGGCAGAATTATCATGGTTTGGAGATGTTTTTCGTGGTATGGTGTAGGTCCAATATTTTAAATATAGGAAACCATGGACCAGCATTTATACGCTAAGATATTTGATGAGGTCATGCTCCCGTATGCTGACCGTGAAATGCCACTAAAGTGGCAGTTTATGCACGACAATGATTCGAAGCATATGGCGGACAAAGTAAAAAGGTGGCTGGAGGGCACAATATCGATCTGTTGCGTTGATCCTCCGAATCTTCAGATGTCAATCCACTGGAAAATTTATGGACACTAGTAAAAAAGTCTCTTGGTACTAAAAACCAAAAAAAAAGAAGAGTTGTGGAGCAGAATTCAAGCAGCTTGGTACGCCATACCGACGAGCACTTGCCGAGCATTAGTCGAGTCCTTGCCAAGAAGCGACCGTGGAGTGATAAAAAATAAATGGTACACCAAGAAGTATTAAGTTTATTTAAAGAAAACAACAAATTAATATAGGATTCCTAACATTTTGTATAGATGTCCTATTGTTTTGTCGCCTTCATATACTAGTCTTTTGTCTAATTTCTTGTTTTTTTTTTCTTTATTTTTGTATGAATAATTTTTGTTCTTCTATATGTAAACAATAAGAAAATGAAAAAAAGTTTCAAAAATTATTAAATATCTGAGTTTTTCGATCAAATTTAAATCGATACTCGGTGGTCCTATTGTTTTGTCCGTCACTGTATCATGTTCAGGTGCATGTCTTCCTTCACGCCATTTTCCAGGCTCGAGAACAGTACTCGATTTCTGCAAATAAAGCTGTCAATGGGCTCATCAGCTTGTTGCTTACACTCCATTATCTCCAGCTATATAATTCGAAGGAGCTGGTTGAATTGCTCAGCCGAAAAGTTTGCCATTTCTCCTGCTGGTGCTGCTGCTGCTGCTATTCTCTTACTTCTCTTTTGGGATATGCGGCCGCAAGTTAGACGTCAATTGTAAGAGCAACTTCTTCTCTTAGTAAAACAAAATAAATAAAAAAAATCAAACACTTTGATTATCGCAAAAGAACATTTAATCCTCCTAGGAAATCCTTAGAGTGATTATCTGATCTATTGCTTGTATCTTTCTGATTATTGTTCATTGGTCTTACAGGCTTTTATACAAAATTGAATGAGCTTTTCTCTAAACATTATGATCATCTATGAAAGCTTTAATCTAAACATCTGTGAAAGTTTTCGAAGCTTTTGATAAATACAGTGTGAGAAACAAATCATTATATATATTCACTTAGTAATAAAAATTAGTACTTCAGAATTTAGTTAAAATAATAATAGAAATGCTGTACATATGTAAGTATATGTATAGTACATATGTGAAAGTATAGTATAAAGAACAATAAGTATAATGTTAAAAAAAAAAATGTTGAATAATAGTTGAAAAAGAAATATTGAATAATATTGGAAAAGAAGAATACTGAACAACAATAGTGAAAAGAAATAATGTTTCACACCCTTATTTAATGATGATACATTTGTATGAAATTCATAATGTTAATATATGTTATATATCTATGTATGTATTCTTCTATAAGTACATCATACAAAGCGTTCTTAAATAACATTTATAATAATCTAATCACCCGATTTTGAATTCATCGGTATGCAACACATGAAAACATACGAAGTGGGTACGTTTTTAGACAGAAAACAGTGTTAAAATCAATATGTAACGAATAATCACCCTTTAATTTAATCTTTAAGCTTTAATCCAACAGTGAGCATTAAGAGTAAATTATGATAGGAGTCTACAAACCTATAAATAACATTGTAGTCATTATGTTTAATAAATTTAATTGAGTTTAATTTGTCTCCTCCACAGTTAAGTTGTCTACTATCATGGAATAATGTATTGTATATAATTTGTTGAACATTTTGTGTATATGTACATATATACAGGACCCAGGCCTCTCATCTCACCATTCGTGTTTTCGATCTAATATCTATACTTCACATGAATGGAAGGTCGCTAATGTTTAACGCCGTGTCCGAAAAGACATTTTTATTTTTGTTTAGAAACTTCTTCATTTTTCATTATGTAATTATATTTTCATTACGTAAGTACATACATACATTCTCGAATACTTGTTAAATACTCGCGAGAGGTGGGATTTTGGTGTTGTTTAGGAATCAAACATCGAACTCCCGCTCAGTATGCACAGATAATAATCTATGAGAATTGAAATAATTGTTGTGACGTGTGTAATTGTTGTATGTTAAATATTGAGAATGAAAGAAATCCAGTTTAGGAAATACGTATGGTGGTGAATGGGATATTATTATTTTATGAAAAAAAATGCAATTTCTTTTGTTCATGTATTGCTGTAATAAGCAAACAAGAAAATTGTTTTATTATAAGATACTTGAAGCTTTTGAACAGATGCCGAATCAAAAATCACTGCCGAGTACGCTATTATCCCTTTCATGCCCGATGTTGCGTATAAGCAACATTCAGTTTTATTCACCTTACACTCGTTTTAAACAATTATTTTACAGTTTTCGATAAAACCGTTGATGGTGTCCTGTAAAATATTGGCTACGTACAGTACCTCACAAAATTGAGCATACACCTATCAGAACTTCATATTTATGCTGGTTTAGGGCCATCCACTATTTTTATTTTATTGTTTAGTTTGCATTCATAACTAAATACATGTCCTTAACACAGACACACGGCAAATACATACAGAAGCGGCTACATTTCGGTACTTTTTGCACGAAAAAAAAACAACCCCTGAAATCAATGCACAAAATTGAGCACACAGATACTATGTGTGCGTGATACACAAGGTTCGCAAGATCGGGACATGGCAATTTGTTGCAGTATTGAAGGAAAACACGGTTCTGATGATCATTTCAGCATATTTCTCTAACTGAAAGGACGTTATTCTCTTGTTTGTGCAAAATAATGGAAAACAAGCGAAAACAAACCGATTTGTCAACAAGAGCGCTTATTATTAAGCTATTTTGCGAGGGGAAGTCTATGCGACAAATAGGAGAAATTATAGGGCGATCGCATGCAACAGTGCAAAAAATAATTAATAATTATAGATATGAAGGGACACTGAAAAATAGGGCTGGGAGGGGAAGAAAAAAATTACTCTCAGAACAAAACGAGCGGTATATTGTTCGGAAAATCAAGTCTAACCCGAAAACCAGCGTTCCGAAGTTGACGGCTGAGGTGTCATCTGTTATCAATAAACCTCTATCCGTAGAAACCGTTCGCAGAGTCTTGCGAAAAAATAATCTAAATGGTAGGATAGCCTAAAAAAAGCCGTACATTTCACCAGTAAATAAGAAAAAACGATTAGAGTTTGCTAGACAATATGTAAATCAACCTCTTAGCTTTTGGGAAGGTGTCTTGTTTTCAGATGAAACAAAAATCAACTTATTTGGATCAGATGGTAGACAAGTTTTATGGAGAGAACCTAATACAGCTCTAAAAGCAAAGAACATCAAATCAACCGTAAAACATGGAGGAGGGTGTGTGATGTTGTGGGGTTGTATGGCTTCAAGTGGCTGCGGAAACTTCGAATTCATAGAATATACCATGGATAAAATTGTGTATATGAATATTTTGAAAAGAAATTTACGGAGTTCAGCAGAAAAATTAACCCTTCCCCCGGATTTTTACTTCCAACAAGACAACGATCCGAAGCACACCTCCTTCTTAGTGCGCGAATGGTTGCTTTATGCTTAAAACACCTCCACAATCGCCCGATCTTAACCCCATTGAACACCTATGGCATGAGATAAAAATGAGGGTTAAAGAAAGTACCTGCTCTAACAAGCAGGAGCTGAAATTACAAATTCAGGCAGCTTGGGATAGCATTCCAGCATCTTTAACCGAAAAACTGGTAAAATCCATGCCCCGGCGGTTACAAGCTGTCATAGATGCCGGAGGAGGTGCCACGCGTTACTAAAATTTCATTTCTTTTTTTTTTTGTTTTGTAGTTAAGCCATAACCTGAATTTGCTTTTAATTTTTTTTAATGTATGCTCAATTTTGTGTGTTAATATGAAATATTTTTTATGTTTTGCTAGGAAATAACCTGTTTTGTTAACTTTTTTGTTGATTTTACTTTTGAATGTATTAACTTAAATATGTGCAATCGAAACTGCATTTTTGTTTTGTCATTAAATTACTTTTTTTGAGACGAAAAGTCCGAAATTATGAATTAGTTGTGGATGTATGCTCAATTTTGTGAGGTACTGTATATTGATAGAAGAAAATCCGTGATGTGACGCTTTGTTTGATTTTGGAATAATTGTTAGCTGCTCAAAATAGTTGCTAAATTGCATCAAAATTTATCAGCTATATTTTGTAATCGTGTACTAATATGTATACATATATTAAAAAAAAAATTATTAAAAAACGTGCCAGTTTTTTTTTATATTTTTATAATCGCGTTTATTTTCTATAGAAAAAGGGTAAAAGTTCATTTTGAGGTCACTTCGAAATTTAAAATTTGGTATCCCGATTATTCGAGCCTATTACAACGTTCATGTGTTTAAAACAAACATGTTATATGTATAGGTTTGTCGATTTTTGACAAAACTGAGACCAATAGCGGATTCGACTAATTTTAGTTTAGTTCTAGATTTATTTATTTATTTACAAATACAAGTCAAAGTCTCAGTTGATTTGATTTACAAAGCTTAATGAACTGGTACATTCTTAAAATGTTAAATAGGATACAATACATTATTACGTAATACTAGACAAGTTATTTTTTAGAGACTGAAGAGACAAATTAAAGTCAATTTGAATTAGTAAACGAGTTATAAAGCGGTAAATAATAAAGAACTTGGTAATTTTTAAAGTGTGGTAGAAAGTGAATTTGTTTGATTACTGGAATAGTGAAGAAGGATGAAAATGGTTAATTATTTACGGAACGGTTTTATCTTCCGAACCCTAACAAGAATATTATATTGGTATCAGAAGTGGGATAAAACTCATTCTGTGTCTCAAATTTTCCATAAATTATACAAAAAAATGTGTTCTGAGATTCTAATACAAAATGGGTCGGAAATTGCTGGAAAAAATGACATTACTAGAACTGAAGGAGGTGCTAGCCAAGCGAAAAACTCTCCACAACATGCAACAAAAAGGAATTGATGGTTAAATTACAAAAACATGTTCGAGAAGCCGGCGAAGATCCTGCAAGCAAGTAAGCACAGCAATCGGCATATCTGTATTAATGAACAGAAGTATTCTCTAAACGCCAAGTTCGAGGAACTGAAGAAACAGCTGACAGAACAGAAAAATGTTTTTGAAAATAAGTTTGAAGAACAAAATAAGAGTTTGGAAACAAAATTCGGAGCAATTGATGAAAAATTCGACAATGTAGAATAGAAAGTAAGATTGAGACTATCGAAACCAAAGTGGAAGATCTGGCCAAGGAACTCGTAAAGAAACAGAAAGTTCGTGAATATTCCACCGACGATAACCAAGATAGAATCCGCGAAGCCTGTCTCATCAGCTTCCCATTCGCGAAGTAAACGAAGGTTTCAAAAATGGTGCCAACAATGAAGACGGTAGGGCTGATCAACAGTTCCAAGATTCCGTGTGCGTCCTCTTCTGTGCTTGTTGACAAGAAAAACGGCTGCACTCCCTGCTGCGTGGCTGAATGACGTCACCAAAAAAGAATAGCTACCCCTTGCCACGAATCGACGAGACATTAGACACACTCTCATGAGTTCAATGGTTTTTCATCCTAGATTTGAAGAGCTGCTACTGGCAGGTACAGATCCATCCAGAAGACCAAGAGAAGACCGCTTTCACTGTTGAAAATGGGCTGTGGCAGTTCACAGTAATGTCATTCGAGTTGTCCAATACTCCGACTAACTTCGAGCGTCTAATGGAACGTGCCCTTCATGGAATAACCTGGGAAACAACAGACGGTTCGTAAAGAATTTCGCAGGAATTGCGAAGAGTTTGCACCAACTGATGGAAAGGGACGACAATATAAATGGTCAGGTGAGTGCGAGAAAAGTTTTAGAGAGCTTAAGCTGTCTATGCGAAGCGTCGATACTAGTCTACCCCACACCCTGCAAAACATTTATCGTGGATACAGACGCCATTAATGTCGGAGTTGGATCAGTTCTTCTCCCGGCCGTTATAGAAAGTGATTGCTTACAGCTGTAGTACAGGAAAGTACTCGTCAAGCCGGAAAGGAATTACTGGGTGTCCAGGCAAGAACTACTAGCTCTAATTCTGGCGAAGAAACACTTCCATAAATATCTCTACGGGCAGAAGTTAATTTTACGTACCGACAATGCGGTTTTGAAATTGCTCTTTGAAAGATCCCGAAGGACAGGTTGCAAGGTGGATTGAACGATTGCAGTCGCACGATTTCAAAATTTAGCATAGAAGAAAAGAACGTTACCTCCACACTACGGATAAGAGCCGAACCCATCGCTAGTTGGAGTGCAGAGGAAATCCGGAATGCCTAAAAGGATGACCCCGATATCGAGCCAATAATTGCTTGGAAGGAGCATGTGAAGAAACCAAGCGAATGAGAAATCAACGACAGAAGCCCAACACTTCCAACAAGGATTGGAGTAAGGGAGGTGCTACAGGAATTCTATTCTATTTCCTCAGTGCAAGGGACAACTTTGAAAATGCGTTGCATGTGTAGCTAGTATAGGACCAAGAGTTAAAACGCGAAGAAAATTGCACCATTGGAACGAATAGGGGCCGACATCGCGATCACAGAACCATTTCCAGAAACCGACAACGACAATTGATATATCCTAGTAGTCCTGCATTATTTCAGCAAATGGCCTGCAACATTTGCCATTCCTAATCAAGAAGCTAAGACCATCGAACTTTGAACGAACATCTTTCTAATGTCGTTTGGGACTACCAACGTGATTGAGATCGCCATATTTCCTTGTTTTTGATGGCCTACAGAACTACATTTTTTTTAAACCCCTAGGACGAGGTGCCGGTTTTAAACCGATGTCAGTAACCCGCTTCGGGGATGTGAGCGCTACCGTTGGCCCAACAAGGGCTCATCCGCTACCATCTTTTTTCCAAAAACCTGACTAATTCTTGGAAATCTTTATCGGCCTGAGCTCCGAATATGTGGAAGTAGCCCAGATAAAGTGTTATGTTTACGTTTGAAACTGTAACGCCACCGTTGACTCTCGGGAGAGTTCGTCCGCTGTCGTATTTATAGTGCTGCAATTTTCTCTTGTTCAACACTCGCGTTTATAAGTTCAGCAAGTCGGGTTCAGACCGATCAGCCTAACATCGTTCCTTCTCAAAACGATAAAAAAAGCTGTGGACAATAATTTAAGAGAGGAAGTACTACGTACATTTCCTCTTCATCACCGTCAGCATGCCTAGAGAGCGGGCAGATCTACAGAGACTGCTCTGTACCAGTTGACTGAATCTATCCAAAGCGCTCTTAAAGTAAAAGAGATAGTACTGTGTGCCTTCTTGGACATTGAAGGAGCATTCGATAACACATCTCATGAAGCAATTGTGTGAGCTCTAGAACGAAAAGGGGTAAATAACACAGTATCTAAGTGGATGTATGAACTTCTGAGCACAAGATCAGTAGAGACTCATACATGAGAAGGTATAATCAAGGTCAGCACAGCAAAAGACTGCCCACAAGGAGGAGTTCTCTCTCCCTTAATGTGGAGCCTTATTGTGGATAAGCTACTTGAGAATCTCACAAACTATGGCTTCAACTGTTAGGCATATGCTGATAACATAGTTATTATTGCCAGAGGCGAATTTGAGGAAACCCTATGCGTTGAGGAATGTGCAAGTAAAACGATCCTAAGGATGGCTAAGGAAGGAATAGGAAGAGACAAGTGCATTACATCGAAGCAATTCGATGCACTGCTCAAAAAACTACCACTCCTAGCCTTTCCTAGGGATGATATCATTAGAAGGTTTAACTTCCAAAAGAACTTTATTACCAAGCTCAGTAACAAAAAAAGTTGAAGCAATTTACCCACAACCTACAAACTGAGCAATCGTACAACAAAGTGATACACAAATGAATCAAGAACTGATGAGGGAGGAGGGTATTCGGGCCCAGAACCAAATACTCTGAATCCATGGGCAAAAGCACCAGTATCTTTCAGGCTGAAATCTATGCCATTGATAGATGTGTCCAAATCAATCTTGATAGAAACCATGACAACTGTGATATAACCATAATGTCAGATAGCCAAGCTGCTATCATGGCACTTGACTCTTATATTATTAAGTCCAAACTTGTGTGGGAATGCCTTCAAAAACTTAATGAACTAGGTAGTAGGAACAAAGTGACCCTCTGTTGAATACCTGGCCATGTGGGAATAGAGGGTAATGAAATGGCCAATTCCCTACCAAGAAAAGGAGCATCAGAATCCTTCATAGGTCCTGAACCATTCTGCGGAATAGGGGATCATACCCTCAAAGAAGAATTCAGGAAACAAGAGAGAGAAAACATGGCAAGAACCTGGAATAACGCTCATGGAATGAGGCTAACCAAGAAACTTCTAGGGCAATACAACCGAAAAATATTCGACGCATGTATCATCATGAGCAAGAATAACCTTCGTATTCTAACGGGCTTCCTAACGGGGCATTGTAAACTCAAGAAGCACCTAAGGAAGCTAGGTATATCTGAAGAAGGACTCTTTAGATTCTGCAATGGGTTCAGCGTAATCCCAGACCATGTGCTGGGATCTTGTGGGGCACTGACCCAGAAAAGACTGAAATACTTGTGCAAGTTCCAATTATCAGATGAAGAAATACCGTCACTAGATCCAGGTCTCATCTTTTGATTCTTAAAGGAAACTGGATTAGAGAAAGTGCTCTAGGAAATATGTATTTCTTCCGCCAAGGCGTAGTAAGAGTGTTTTACCCTCAAAATGATTCCGAAAGGAGTCCAAAAACGAGGGAAACTCTAATGAGGGCATGTAACTCCCCGAGGTGTTAACTGGGGGCACAATAGACCAACAGGTCGCAGTGCAACATACCCCATTCTCAAATAATAATAATAGCAATACATCACTGGCATTGGAATATGCTCATAAACTCAATGGGCCTTACTAACAACCAAATCTAGTATACGGCTTAAGTATAATCTCCACATTTTCCAAAATGTGTGTACCAATAACGAATTTAATAGTCGGCTTTAGTGCTAGTATGGAGCTAAATTTTAAAAATATAAATA
The DNA here is from genome assembly GCA_905220385.1 of Xylota sylvarum. Classification (NCBI taxonomy): domain Eukaryota; kingdom Metazoa; phylum Arthropoda; class Insecta; order Diptera; family Syrphidae; genus Xylota; species Xylota sylvarum. Next base: position 36,660,894 of record LR999959.1, read on the forward strand.
AATTTTAAATTTAGATTTGGTATCTAGAATACTAAAATTATGCGTTAAATGGTAATTTAGCTGAAACTGTATAAGCGTTATTCGATTTTCATGAATTTTAAAAAAAAATTCTTAATCTTCGCTATTATATACTGAAATACTTTACACTAAAAATGTGTTTTTCATGAATGTTTCATTGAAACCATTAATTACTACATATTTCGTTATACAAAGTTATTGTTTGATGAAAATAATATTATATTAGAGTTTTAAAAAGAATTAATATGCATTCCACTTTCCATTCAGGAGGGAAAAGGGAACCAACAAAGAGTATTAACTTCAGGGCATTGGTACATATCACCGCTTTATATGTATAAACAAGCGAAGAAAACAATCTCAGCTGATTTTGTTTATTTCGACTTTCGAATGCCAAGTGTGTAGGCATCTCCTAATATTGGTATATAAAATAAACATTCAATTTAATTTTAAATTATAACCACTGTCCTAATAGCCCCATGGAAGAAAATAAAAATTCAAATTCAAGTGCAAATATGAAACGTCAAACCAATGTTATTTAGTAGATTCAATAAAAATGTAGTAAATTCTTTGAAAGAGCCAAGTTTAAGTAAAAGCCGACTATTAAAACATTATTAGTACACTTTAGACTTAAGTGTGTATTAATATTTAAGTCGACACCTTTTTTAAGTTACAGGAAGGTTACAGGCAGGCGAAAATGGCTATTAAAATACCGATTGGCGCCACTCACAAAGAGGTTCTAAGTTTAGGGCGAAGAACACTGAAATAGGTGGTAGCGTTATCTACAGGTCATGGGAATTTCGGGTATCACCTTAAGAAGATGGGTCTTCTGGAGGACGACACCTGTGAACTATGCCTGGAGGAAGGCGGGACGGCAGCACATAATATATTGTGTCAATGTCCGGCGTTAGCTAGCAGAAGAACGGAGGTCCTGGGGAGCCACTTATATATATTGTTCGAGAGACTACGAATCAGACCACTGTATTGGGTCCCTTTTCCTCTTTTCCACGATCCATCTTAGCCGGAGAGTCTCTCTGTATTTGTCCACAGTTCCTATCTGGCTTTGATTCCTCTTGTCAACGCTAGCATCTGTTTAACAGAAATCTGGTTCATTCTCTGGGTTTCTACCCAGTGGCTCCCCAGGACCTCCGTTCTTCTGCTAGCTAACGCCGGACATTGACACAATATATTATGTGCTGCCGTCCCGCCTTCCTCCAGGCATAGTTCACAGGTGTCGTCCTCCAGAAGACCCATCTTCTTAAGGTGATACCCGAAATTCCCATGACCTGTAGATAACGCTACCACCTATTTCAGTGTTCTTCGCCCTAAACTTAGAACCTCTTTGTGAGTGGCGCCAATCGGTATTTTAATAGCCATTTTCGCCTGCCTGTAACCTTCCTGTAACTTAAAAAAGGTGTCGACTTAAAAGGGAAAGGGACCCAATACAGTGGTCTGATTCGTAGTCTCTCGAACAATATATATATATATATATATCTCTCGAACAATATATATATATATTGTTCGAGAGACTACGAATCAGACCACTGTATTGGGTCCCTTTTCCTCTTTTCCACGATCCATCATATATATATATATATATATATAATAGCTTCCGGTGTGGTATGAGGTTTTTCAATTCCACAAGTTGGAGGTGGTGGAGCTGGATATGAAGGGATCATAGAAGTAGAACCCTCTTCAATGGCAACTGATGTTGGTAATGGTACAGTAGTAACGCTGTTATAGGATTCAATCAGAGGTTGAGCTAATGGAATCATAGAGGCAGCAGCAGCTGACTGATTCCCTGTGGTTATTCCGGGTTGTTAACCAAATAATTGTTGAACGATACCTTACATTGTGGTTTAAATGGTCCAAATACCGCCACGTCTAAAGGCTGCAGACGATGAGACGTGTGTGGTGGGAATGAAAGCATAATAATCCCATCCCCAATCGCGGCAGCACAAAATAGCATCGAGCGAACAGTGCGAGGATAGGATCTTTTTTGAAAAATTAGAAAAACGTTTTGCGAGTTATGTGTGGCGGGATATGTGCGAATGACAAATCCTCCTTTCATCAAATCCTCCTCGCCTAACCTTACCTATGCTATTAATATAATGTTTTTTATTAACTACATATACTTTACTCATTTATACTTTTTTAAAAGCTTTATTACTGATATTCCATATTCAGTCGATAAGCTTTCGAACAGTGTTGGAATCATTGAAATAAGTCCTCAAGAGGGATCACAAGCTCGTGCACTAGCCACTTAATTATATAGATAGTTTATCCTTTTTCTTTGAATACTGCTGAGATTGCCTCTAGATTATTGTGATCATAAAAGTATTTCTGCTTCTCAAATTCATGCTTCAAAATGTGAATGTTTCTTACTTGACTTTGTTCGATTTTCTTTTGCAATAACTCCCACGTCGATCCTTCGATCTTAATTAAAAGTTCCTGCAGTATTTTTTCTAAGTTGGTTTTGTTTACATGTACTGTGTAGGGGTACATTATGCTCACGACCCAAACTAGTTCATTCCACAAAGAAATTGAAGATTCTATTTTTGAGATGCATACTCCAATTTTATGAGGAAAACAATGACTTGGTTGTGATAGAATTTTCACGACACATAAGAAGTGTAGTCGCTCGGTGCTCGTACTACACGGTTCCAGTAGGCTGAATTGAATTCTTGCCGTCGAGTGTTACGAAAGCACAGTATTATTTTGTTCCTCTGAGCCTTCTCCCGCTATTGCTTCCGGTGCTAAGTCGCACTGCTTGTAATAAGTTGGTAAAACCACCACGAAGGTTTTATATTCCCCATTTGTTTCGTAACAAGGTAGTCAGGCATTTACATATATTCTAAGTTCTTAATCTTATGCAATAACATAAATTTATTTATACTTATATTAATTTCATTGACTGTCTTACCTTACATTATCTTTATTTTTTCACAGGCCGAATTCGGATATCAAATATTTTAACGCTAATGCTGCTTCCATGTGGATAAAAATAGTATCTAGCTGGATATGTGTTGCAATATATGGCTGGAGCTTAATTGCACCGATTGTATTAAGTAATAGGGAATTCAGTTAATTAAATAGAAAAACGAAGTCCTTTTATGAGACGTATAAAATATATATTTAATCTTCAGTAAATTAAATAAAAATATCTTCAATGGATGTACATAAATAATTAAAATTTAAGTATTAGAAGAGCGTTAGTTCTTCATATAAAATTCTGTATTTAATGAAAAACTCTGTTTCTTATTCTATACTATGATACTAATACCTATAATGTTTAACTTCATATATTGGTCAAAAATAAAATAGATTACTTCACAATTTGAATTTTTAAGTATCTTCGTCAAATGCCGGTAATCAGTATTTAGTTTCCATTCTCAAATAAAAACATACAGAAAAGCTACAATCCGTCTGGAACGGATCGTATGATACCCTATCCTCCTCTCTATAAAGTGGGCATGGCCAAATTGCATATTGTACTCAAATATAGCTATAATGTCGAACGTTTGAGGATGTTACATGTAAAATTTTATCAAAATAGGTTTTTTGATGATAACGCCCCCAAAAGGTGGGCGTGGCCAAAACTTTTGTATGGGTGGATTGTAGGGAATCTGAATGCCTAAATATTTGGTCTTAACAAAATTTTTCGGTTTCATATAATTTAGTGAAGTTATAAAAAAGTAGGCGTGGCAGTGGGCGGATGTAAAAAAATTTTACACTTGTACTGTATCTTTTTCTTGGAAGCCCAGATATGAAATTTCAGCGTCCTAGTTAAAAATTTAAGGCCCAAAAATCGGTTTTGTGATGAAAACGCCCCCAAAAAGTGGGCGTGGCCAAAACTTTTGTATGGGTGGATTGTAGGGAATCTGAATGCCTAAATATTTGGTCTTAACAAAATTTTTCGGTTTCATATAATTTAGTGAAGTTATGAAAAAGTGGGCGTGGCAGTGGGCGGATTTAAAAAATTTTTACACTTGTACTGTATCTTTTTCTCAGAAGCCCAGATATGAAATTTCATCGTCCTAGCTCAAAATTTAAGGCCCAAAAAGCGGTGACATACGGACGGACGGACGGACGGTCATCGCTCAATCGATTTCGCTATTGATGCTGAACACGAATATATATACTTTATAGGGTCTATCTCGATTATTTCTCTATGTTACAAACTATGTGTATGAGTGGGCTCAAATCCGCCCACTGCCACGCCCACTTTTTCATAACTTCACTAAATTATATGAAACCGAAAAATTTTGTTAAAACCAAATATTTAGGCATTCAGATTCCCTACAATCCACCCTTACAAAAGTTTTGGCCACGCCCACTTTTTGGGGGCGCTTTCATTACAAAACCGAGTTTTGGGCCTTAAATTTTTAACTAGGACGCTGAAATTTCATATCTGGGCTTCCAAGAAAAAGATACAGTACAAGTGTAAATTTTTTTTACATCCGCCCTCTGCCACGCCTACTTTTTTATAACTTCACTAAATTATATGAAACCGAAAAATTTTGTTAAGACCAAATATTTGGGTATTTAGATTCCCTACAATTCAGCCATAGAACAGTTTTGGCCACGCCCACTTTTTGGGGGCGTTATAATAAAAAAACCTATTTTGATAACATTTTACATGTAACATCCTCAAATGTTCGACATTATAGCTATATTTGAGTACAAAATACAATTTGGCCACGCCCACTTTATAGAGAGGAGGATAGGGTATCATACGATCCGTTCCAGACGGATTGTAGCTTTTCTGTATGTTTTAAAATCTTCTTATCTCATATCTCTCAACGAAAGGTGTCTGTGGGAACGATGCAAAACAGAGTTCTCACCGCTTGCCTTTATGCACTTAATATAGTTTTCATTAACAATGTTTCGATTTCCTAATGGTTAAAACCATGATTTCGTTACCCCTAGTCTCCACTTGCTATAAATTCATAGCAGATAGCAATAGCGAAAGCAGACGGCAAAGCAACTGTATAATCTTCTGTGGTGAGCATTTTGTAGCACAATTTTTTTGAATTCAGATGGCGACGCCGAACAATGAACATGGTGTGTTGAGTGTATCAAAGCACTGAAGGGCAGTGTTACCAGAGGATTTTCCTTTTTTCCAGGAAATAAAAAAAAAAGTAAAGTAAGTCATTTTATTTTTGCTAAGTAATTAGTGACGGGAAAACCAAAAAAGGGAAACAGAGTCATAAAAAAGAGAGAAACGAGAAATTTGAAAAATGCTCATAGCTCATAGCTTGATTTTTTAATTGAGATGGCGACGCCGAATAAGGAACACGTAGAGTGCATTAAAGCAGTGAAATTATTAAACCAGCTAAATCGACAAAAAAGAAAACATCAATTTTGGGTTAATCTCGTTTTTAGTAAAAAGAACACGAACACTACATGATATTGAGACTCATTTGTTGAAAGATATATTGTGGGGTAATGAAAGCGACTTCTCCGGAAAGCCCGGAAATCTTAATATATAAAAGAGAGTGACGTTAGTTACTACGCTTATAACTCAAGAACGCATGGACCGATTCGCACCAAGTCGAAGTTCCTCGTCGGAAAAACCTCAGATCCTTCCGTAAAATCGTTCCAATTTCGACAGTAGTGACGAAATCTTTGATGGACCAGATGGCTTTATTGGATATTCGCACGATTTACGGAAGGATCTGAGGTTTTTTTCCGACGAGGAACTTCGACGGTGCAAGTTGTATGGTAAAGGGTGCTTTCTGCGTTCGGGTAATGTTCAAGTTGCCTTTTCCTCCACAAAATGGATAGTGCTGCCCAAGACCAGCTACTCCAAGAGACCTTGGTACCATATTTAAGACGATACCGTCGATTTCCTTATGTCTTTCAACAAGATAACGCAACGATTCCCGTCAGTTGTTTAAGGTTGCAATGGGTTCAAGCTCAAAACATTAGATTGATGGAGTGCCCGGCACGTTCTCTGGATTGCAACCCGAGAGAAAATCTTTGGGGAATCATACACGCCGAGTTTATACCCAAAATTGGTAATTCCCCAACTTTCCCGAGCTCCAAGAATCAATTATGGGTGCATGACACTCTTTGGGGGTTTCCCTACTAAGAAAACTAGTTAGAAGTGAGTCCAATGGAATTTTTAGTATTATTGAAAAAGGGGTAATAAAACCTCATACCAATTTTTGTAAAAACAATTACTCAAAACAAAAAAAAAATTGAGAAAATTGTAGTGCGGTTATACTTTTGCAAACTAGCCAAAACAGTTTTTTATTGCTAAAAATCCCAAAAGCAAATATCAGGGATTTTTTTTACTCTACTTACTTGATTTTGATGCCATAAAATAAAAAAATAATAAGGGGATTGTATCTGTTTAGAGTTTCCTGCAAAACGGATTTTACAGGGTGCGGTTATACTTTTGCAAGGCACTGTATATTTAATAGTAGAGATGTCTTAACGTAACAACTTTAAGTTGGTGCAACAAAACAAAATTATTATATAATTATTATATTATTTTATTAACAGTAAACCAGCATCTTATAATGTCCAAGTCGGTATGGCAGTATGTTTGCAGATTTGCTGCAAATATTAATTATTAAAAATTAAGCCCGTATGATACTACATTTTTTCCGCATTTTTATTGCTCTGAAAATTAAGTTAGAGCAGTACGCAAAATTACCTACTGAAATTCCCATTTGGTGTAAGTGTATACGCACTAACCTTATAAATGCGAAAATGTAAAAAAAAAAAATGCATTAAAAATGTACCGCAAACTACATTTTTCAGCCACTGGCAACTTTTTTTGACATTTCTGCATTAAAATTATACGTTTGCCATTTGCGCCTGTTTTGCTGTCTATCTGTATTTGAAAATAAATTGTGACTCATTTGATTTGTGTATGTTGCTTTGCAAAGTGATTACTTTCCTTTTCTTAAAAAACGTGTTTTCTCTTTTATGCAAAGCTGAAAAGTAATGTATTAAAAATGCGGAAAAAATGTAGTATCATACGAGCTTAAGGCCGACGCCTTATCTTCTAAATGTTGGACCTGTTGGTTTCTCTTTAAAAAAAACACTGTTCAATATTTTTCAACGATTGTTACTTTATTGAATAGAATTGATCTTTCGACTAATTTCTATATATATAAAAAATTGTTGCAAGTGCATTGTGACTTTATAACTGACTACCGGTCAAACCGAATTTGATCAAATTTAGGGTTTGTTCGCATGGTCGTGTAGCTAGTTTATCTAAAGTTTGAACGAAATTGGTCGAAGCGTTTGTGAGTTATGACTTTTTATGTCAACATCTGATTTTGTCCATATAAAAAAAATGCAACAATTTAAAGGTTCATACCAAAACACAAAACACACGAGCGAAGCCGGGAGGATCAGCTAGTATATAATAAAGTCATTAGCTAATTACATTCTCATTAGGGGTGGAAGATGAATTTCCGTTTTGCAAGTGGACAAAAAATTAAATCAGACTGTAGTCTCCTAATTCCTAAAATCTTTATTAAAGTTAAATTAGAGCTCCTAATTTTTGCAGTAACATTCATAAAATCACAACTATAGGAGGTGAAGAAAAATTTCTCAAAAATTTCTCTGATCGAAAGACTGTACAACTGTAATGCTTACTATGAGCAAAATAAACAAATCACAACGGCGAAATAATATTAAAAAAAAATTTATACAAAAAACAAAAAATAATAATGCGTCCACACCACATAAAAAGTATTTATTATGGCAACACTGACACTCCAATTGACAACAAAATGACAGTTTGGGCTGCTTTCAAAGCATGCTCTACTTCTGTCTTGTCCGATGTAAGAGTTTATATGTATAAGTGATTTTGGAGTGGAATCGAAAAACACTCCCTAAAGCTCACTCCGAACAGCCAATGGAACGTATTTGGGAGTGTTTTTTCCTGTTCGGAGTGCACTCCAACCACTCTTTGTCCAATGGAAAACGACATTATGGAAATAAATTCCAAGGGCAAAGTGTTGGCTGAGGTTTCCATTATGCGCACTGAACTAAAATTTTAGTGTTATTTCTTTTTATCTTCAAATGGCCTAAAAAACACGAATATAAACATTTTTTGCAAGGAAATGGAAAATGTGAGCGTAACCCGCCCCAACGTTTAAAAAAGGCCGTACAAAAATTCCAAAACAGAATCACTTAATTTTAATGTTATTGGGCCTTACTAACAACGAATCATTAGTCGTGACTTAAAAAAGGTGTCGACTTAAATATTAATACACACTTAAGTGTAAAGTATACTAATAATGTTTTAATAGTCGGCTTTTACTTAAACTAGGCTCTTTCAAAGAATTTACTACATTGAATCTATTACATAACATTGGTTTGACGTTTCATATTTGCACTTGAATTTGAATTTTTATTTTCTTCCATGGTGCTATAAGGACAGTGGTTATAATTTAAAATTAAACTGAATGTTTGTTTTACATACCAATATCAGGAGACGCATACACACTTGGCATTCGAAAGTCGAAATAAACAAAATCAGCTGAGATTGTTTTCTTAGCTTGTTTATACATATAAAGCGGTGATACCAATGCACTGAAGTTAATACTCTTTGTTGGTTCCCTTTTCCCTCCTGAATGGAAAGTGGAATGCATAACAATTCTTTTTAAAACTCTAATATATAATATAATTAATTGTTTCAATGAAACATTCATGAAAAACACATATTTACTGTAAAGTATTTCAGTATAATGAAAGCGTTTAACACGTTGCATTAAAATAAAAACTTATTAATATGTACATATGTATGGTTTTTTTTACATCGCTTTTTGTCTTAAAATAATTTAAAAAGTATTTTTGCATGCTAATACATGTTTGGTCTTTCTGAGCATCGATATATTGAATATTTAAACGCATGATTTACTAATCCATACATATGGTATGAGTATAAAGGACATTATGGTATGATTTTTTTTGTAATTTGATTAATTTATTGGTGATCTAAATACACGTGGTAAAAATTGACTTCATCAAATTTATTGGATTGTGCCCTGCGTAATTATAAACATACAGAAAAGCTACAATCCGTCTGGAACGGATCGTATGACACCCTATCCTCCTCTCTATAAAGTGGGGGTGACCAAATTGCATTTTGTACTCAAATATAGCTATAATGTCGAACGTTTGAGGATGTTACATGTAAAATTTTATCACAATAGGTTTTTTGATGATAACGCCTCCAAAAGTGGGCGCGGCCAAAACTGTTCTATGGGTGAATTGTAGGGAATCTAAATACCCAAATATTTGGTCTTAACAAAATGTTTCGGTTTCATATAATTTAGTGAAGTTATAAAAAAGTAGGCGTGGCAGTTGGCGGATGTAAAAAAAATTTACACTTCTACTGTATCTTTTCGTCATAAGCCCAGGTATGAAATTTCATCGTCCTAGCTCAAAATTTAAGGCCCAAAAATCGGTTTTGTGATGAAAACGCCCCCAAAAAGTGGGCGTGGCCAAAACTTTTGTATGGGTGGATTGTAGGGAATCTGAAAATTTAAGGTCCAAATAGCGGTGACATACGGACGGACGGACGGTCATCGCTTAATCGATTTCGCCATTGATGCTGATCACGAATATATATATTTTATAGGGTCTATCTCGATTATTTCTCTATGTTACAAACTGTGTGTCAAACTTCATATAGGATAGGGTATAAAAACTGACTCTGATCGTGCGTTTGTGTGAATTCCATCGATTTTGCATTAGACATTCCTAATATTAAACATACAGAAAAGCTACAATCCGTCTGGAAGTGGGCGTGGCCAAATTGCATTTTGTACTCAAATATAGCTATAATGTCGAACGTTTGAGGATGTAATATTTTATCAAAATAGGTTTTTTGATGAAAACGCCCCCAAATAGTGGGCGTGGCCAAAACTCTTCTATGGGTGAATTGTAGGGAATCTAAATACCCAAATATTTGGTCTTAACAAAATTTTTCGGTTTCATATAATTTAGTGAAGTTATGAAATAGTGGGCGTGGCATTGGGCGGATTTCAAAAATTTTTACACTTGTACTGTATCTTTTTCTCAGAAGTCCAGATATGAAATTTCATCGTCCTAGCTCAAAATTTAAGGCCAAAAAAGCGGTGACATACGGACGGTCATCGCTCAATCGATTTCGCTATTGATGCTGATCACGAATATATATACTTTATAGGGTCTATCTCGATTATTTCTCTATGTTACAAACTATGTGTCAAACTTAATATACCCTTAGGATAGGGTATAAAAAATGAACGTTATAAACGCAAAACGTGGTCACGCAGAAGGGTGTCTGACTCGTGCGGTATCTTTCGCAGAAAGCATTGACGAGCGCGTGTCTTTAGAACTTCTCGAAAACGTTTGCAAAAACTCGAGGAAGATTAGAAAGAATTCGAATTTTTGCAAAACAAACTTTTAGAGTATGCAGATGAAACTGATTTTGTCGATCCAGAAATGGGTTTTCTGAATATGAGGCTAAATATTTTTTTGCTCAGTCTAACCTTACCAAAGTTATTCGTGAAAGAAAAAAATCTGATCCATCCTCCGTTAGTCAATCGGATATCGATAAGTTTGCTCGGCAGCAATCTTCCTTGCTTGAAAATCTGAACTCTACCCAACGTGCCTCGATTTCTCTACCTAAAATCGATATCCCTCAGTTTTCCCGTGACTACAAAGAGTGGCCAAGCTTTGGAGACATATTTTAGTGTACTATAGACACAAACGTTAATCTATCTACCACTCAAAAAATCCGGTATCTTAAATGTTATTTACGCGACAAAGCAACCGACCTAATTCGTGACATAATGGTTTCAAACGCTAATTATTTAGACGCTTGCGAGCATTTAGAAAGACGATACGATCGCTCTAACTTGAATATTCAATCGCATATTGAATCGTTCCTTTCACTTCCCAGTATGACATTAGGTAGCGTTCTAAATCTCCGCAAAATCACCGACCGTACTGATGAAATGATTCGGGGTTTGAATGCCCCAGATGACCCTTGGATCATTTATCTTCTGCTCCAGAAACTGGATCAGAGCATTTGACAAGCATGGGCGAAAGAAGTCGGATCCAGAGACAATTGCACCATCGACGAACTAGTGTCGTTTATGCAGCTCCGTTGTAATGCTTTGGAATCTTGTCAAGTACAAGCTCGTTTAAATTCACCACGCAGTAAAACCCCCAAGGCTATACACTCTCACTATACGGAGTCTAAATTAATTTGTCCTAAGTACAAAACGGACAATACCTTAAGCAAATGTGCTCAATTTCTTTCGATCGATATAAAAACGCGTCGCGAATTCTTTAAAGAACATTCCCTTTGCTTTAATTGCTTACGGCCTGAACATTCTGCGAACAAGTGCCGGTCTAGTTTTCGTTGCAGAACCTGCAATTCGCGACATCATTCGCTAGTTCATCCACCATCGTGGTCATCAAATCCTTCACCACTATCATCACACAATCTAACAACAACACAACCACCACTCTCGCTTTGCCCGTCTATACCAGCGAAAGGCAAGACTCGTTTCACCCAAACGTTATTGCCCACAGCTATAGCTCATACTCATGACACGCAAGGAAATCCACAATCTATTCGGTTGTTGCTAGACTCGGGATCTCAAGTGTCTTTCATTACCGAAAACACAGTTCAGCGTTTGGGTCTTATTCGTAGTGCCGCTCGTATCCCTGTATTAGGAGTTGGTTCGACATCCGTTGGCATCACTAATGGACAAGTAACGCTGAAACTATTTCCTCGATTTTGTGAAGAGTTCATAGAAATTAACTGCTACGTAATATCTAAACTCACACCGTTAATTCCTGCATCTGTTCATACAATCTCTAACCCAAAGGTTTTCTCTTCGTTGAAATTGGCAGATCCTAATTTTAATGTGCCTGGCCATATTGACATTCTCATCGGTGCTGACAAGGCGTTCAGTATATTCAATGGCTCAGCAGTCCGGGGTGAGCAAGGAGTACCTGATCTCATACCCACAATCTTCGGCTGGGTTGTTTGCGGCAATATGGACAGCCTAATCTCTTCAAATTTCACCAGTGTCGACTCCTACTGTACTCAACTGAACATCGAAAATACTTTCGATCTTGAGCGTTTTTGGCGACTTGAAGAAGTTGATCAAGAACCAAGTCTATCTGTTGACGACCAACACGCAGAAGACATTTTCGTTAAAACTCATTGATTTTGAAAACAGTTTTAATATGGCGTTAAATCGCCTGAAATCCACTGAACGCAGAATAGCGTATAATCAATATTTAAGGGATGAATATATACGGTTCATGGACGAGTACCTAAGCCTAGGGCACATGGAAGAAATACCTGCTCGTGAATTGACTGCATCATCAAGCGAATGCTACTATCTACCTCACCATGCTGTATTAAAGGAAGATAGCAGTACTACCAAGGTGAGGGTAGTATTTGATGGTTCGGCGAAGTGTCTCAGTAACCAGTCCCTTAATGAATCGCTTCTCGTAGGTCAAAGCTATCAGCGAAACCTTTCCTCTATTTGTATCCGATTCCGTCGTCATCTCTATACAATATCTGGTGACATAGAGAAAATGTTTCGCCAGATACGCGTTTCGGATAAACACACAAATTTTTAACGGATTTTGTGGAGAAAATCAAACGATCAACCTTTGAAACATTATCGTCTCTTGACGGTGACTTATGGCACAACATACGCCCCATTTTTAGCTGTTCGAGCTTTGTATCATGTAGCCATTGATCTACAACAAACCTATCGTCGCGCTTCGGAATTACTTCTCAACGACTTTTATATCGATGATGTAATGATTGACGCGGACTCCCTTGCAGAAGTTAATTTACTCCGACCAGAACTCGTGAATTTACTCAAGTCGGGCGGGTTTTAACCTTAGGAAATGGACAACCAACTGCTGGCCCTTACTTATCTCCTTGCCCGTAGATCAACGTGAGCTTACTCCAATACAATTTGAAGAATTCTCGGCCGTCAAATTACTTGGCATGCAATGGTGTCCATCGAAAGATAGTTTTTTCTTCAAAGTGCATCTAAACAGTTCTATTGTCTATACAAAACATCGTATACTATCTGAGTCTTCGAGGATTTTTGCCCCATCGGATTTTTAGCTCCGGTCATCGTAGGTATCAAGATACTTTTTCAAGACTTATGGAGAGAAAGGCTAAAATGGGATGATAGCCTTTCCAAGGATCTCTCTGAAAGATGGAGATTGATTCGTAGTGAACTTCCTCTTCTTGAATTAATAACTATTCCAAGGATTTTGTGGAACAGCAAACAAAACTTCGAGTTGCACGCGTTTTGTGACGCATCACTGGATGCCTACGCTGCTGTGGTATATTGCCGAAGTTTAAACATGGATGGATGGGAAAATGTTTCGTTAGTAGCAGCCAAAACAAGGGTTGCTTGCATAAAAGTTTTATCTCTTCCCCGACTTGAGCTCTGTGGAGCTACTCTTTTAATTCGCCTTTTTAATAAACTTAAGATATCTTTACAGGATAAAGACATTAAAGTTTTTGCATGGGCGGACTCGTCTATAGTACTATATTGGCTTTCCTCACCACCAAAAAAATGGTCAGTCTTTGTAGCTGTTGTATAGAACGAATATATCTATTATTGTTGGGGAGCTGTCAGCTGTCACCTATGACAGGGGGTTCACGAGATCGGAGATCAGTTCTCGGTTGGACGTTGCTTCGAATAAATGTGAATTAATTAAAATTAAAATTATAAAGTTGTAAAGTAAATAATAACACTCAATACACAACATAAAGAGGCGACGAGGATTTCTTATTAGAACAGCGCATGCAAAATGAATAAAGAGCAATTTGCAGCTTTCATTAAAAACCAACAAGAGTTCTTCAAACAGCAACAGGAATTTATGAAGTCGTTTCTAGAAGGCTCCCTCGACACCAGCTCGTTTGTAGGAGGTACGGCAACAATTAAATCCTCTGCAGAGAAGATAATGGATACGTTAGCGAATGGGTTAAGTATTTTCGTTTATGATCCAGATATGGGTTTGACATTTAGCGAGTGGTACAGCCGCCACGAGGATATTTTCGAAGTGGATGGGAAGGAATTAGACGATTCATCAAAAGTAAGACTATTGCTGCGAAAACTGGAGGAAACAACGTATAATCGCTATGCTAATCTCATTCTTCCTAAAAAAAACGAGGGATGTGCCATTTGCAGAGACAGTGAAAAAGTTAACGGAGCTGTTTTCCCACAAAACGTCATTGTTCGCAACCCGCTATAACTGTTTGAAATTAGAAAAAAAACCGACCGACGATTTCCAAACTTATGCAGGAACAGTTAACAAGCACTGCGAAAGTTTTAAAATAACTTCCATTACGGCAGATATGTTCAAATGCCTTATGTTCATCTGTGGTCTCACTAGTGCTACTGATTCTGAGATTCGGACTCGATTGCTTGCAAAGTTGGAAGCGGACGAAAGCAATCCTAAGCTAACACTCACAGATTTAGCGTGCGAGTGCGAACGTATAATTATGCTGAAGCATGATGTCGCGCTAGTCGAGGGCCGCACAGCAGATACCGACGTTAATGCTATACGTCAATCAAACAAATTCAACAGCTCCAAGACACCAAAAAGTCCATGTTGGTTTTGTCTGCACTATGCAGACAAGTGTTGGTACAAAGTCCATAAATGTGCTGATTGCGGACAGAGGGCCGGGCCATAAGGAAGGTTTTTGTGACCGCATGAAAACTAAAAACGAAACTAAAAATAAACATACAGAAAAGTTACAATCCGTCTGGAACGGATCGTATGATACCCTATCCTCCTTGCTATATAGCCCTTATAAAGTGGCCGAGGTGATATTGCATTTTGTACTGAAATATGAAGTCGAACGTTTGAGGATGTTAAACGTAAAATTTCATGAAAATCTGTTTTTTTATGAAAACGCCCCCAAAACGGGGGCGTGGCTAAAAGTGTTATGTGGATGAATTGTAGGAAATCTAAATGCCCAAATATTTGGACTTAACAAAATTTTTCGGTTTCATATAATTTAGTGAAGTTATAAAAAAGTAGGCGCGGCAGTGGGCGGATTAATAAAAAATTTACATTTGTATTGTATCTTTTTCTCGGAAGCCCAGATATGAAATTTCAGCGTCCCAGTTAAATATTTAAAGCCCAAAAATCGGTTTTGTGATGAAAAAAATATTTAGGCATTTAGATTCCCTACAATTCACCCACACAAAAGTTTTGGCCACGCCCACTTTTTGGGGGCGTTTTCATCAAAAAACAGATTTTGATAAAATTTTACATGTAACATCCTCAAACGTTCGAGGTTATAGCCATATTTGAGTACGAAATGCAATTTGGCCACGCCCACTTTATAGAGAGGAGGATAGGGTATTAGACGATCCGTTCCAGACGGATTGTAGCTTTTCTGTATGCTTTTTAATATTGTTTTTCCATTTTAAGTAATTTTTTCTAAAATTCCCCTACCTCCTAAACGGGGCGAGATAGACCCCACCCTCCCATAGAAAGAAATGCTTGTTTTTGACCCCTCTACAAAAAACCGTTACCAATTTTTGGCGCCAAAGTTATCGTTCTCTTGACGTATGTCACCACTTTTTGGGCCTTAAATTTTGAGCTAGGAGGATGAAGCTATATATCTGGGCTTCTAATAAAAAGATGCAGTACAAGTGTAAAATTGCCCACGCCCACTTTTTTATAGCTTCACTAAATTATATGAAAACGAAAAATGTTTTTAGATTCAAACTTTTGGCCACTCCTACTTTTTCGGGGCGTTTTCATCCAAAAACCGATATTGATGAAATTTTGCATGAAATATCCTCAAACGTTCGACGTTATAGCCATATTTGAGTACAAAATGCAACTTGGTCACGTCCACTTTATAGAAAGGAGAATAGGGTATCATACGATCCGTTCCAGACGGATTGTAGCTTTTTCGTATGTTTATTTTTCCATCCGCCTCATACTGAATTGTATGTTTTGCACTGAATTCAGTCGTTTACTATCCATTATTAAATACACATCCAAAACATCCCAAAAAAGCTACAATCCGTCTGGAACGGATCGTATAATACCCTATCCTCCATCCTATCGAGCCCCTATAAAGTGGGCGTGGCCATATTGAATTTTCTGTACTGAATTACGATGATAACTTCGAATGTTTGAGGATGTTACATGTAAAATTTCATCAAAATTGGTTTTTTGATGAAAACGGCCCCAAAACGTGGGCGTGGCCAAAACTGTTGTATGGGTGAATTGTAGGAAATCTGAATACCTAAATATTTGGTCCTAACAAAATTTTTCGGTTTCATATAATTTAGTGAAGATATGAGAAAGTGGGCGTGGCAGTTTGCAGAATTCAAAAATATTTACACTTGTACTGCATATTTTTCTCAAAAGCCCAGATATTAAATTTCATCCTCCTAGCTCAAAATTTAAGGCCCAAAAAGTGGTGACGGACGGACGGATGGACATGGCTCAATCGTTTTCGCTATTGATACTGATCATGAATATAAATACTTTATAGGGCCTATCTCAATTATTTCTCTATGTTACAAACTATGTATCAAACTTAATGTAGGGTATAAAAAATACAATCGCTTTAACTTGAATTCAGACTCAAAAAGTATATTTTCAGTGTCAAAGGTCGTCCAAGCAGAGAACCGCAAACACATATGCGTTGGCATTAACGGGCAGCCAGTAGCTACAAATTGACACCGCATCGGACATCATAATACTATCGGAAAATACATGGAAAAGTCTGGGAAGCCCAGAGGTGAAAACCACCACACACTCCGCAAGAAACGCCAGCGGACAACCACTTGTGTTAACCGGTGAACTTCATTGCCAGATTTCGTTTCGTAGCAAGCAAATCGAAGGGATATGCTACATTACAGCAGTTCCAAAACTAAACATTTTGGGAATTGATTGCATCGAGGCTTTGGGACTTTTTGACGTACCAATAAACAGTATTTGCATCAAGGTGGAACAGCAATTGCAAATTACAGTTCCTGATATTCAGCAAGTGGTAGCGGATCTAAAGTCAAAATACGCCGACATGTTTGACGGTTCCATTGGATTGTGCACTAAAGCAGAAGCAACATTGCATCTCAAACCTCGAGCTACCCGTTGTTTTAGACCAAAGCGACCAGTGCCATATGCGTCGGTGCCAATGATAGATGAAGAGATTCAACGCCTGGAAAAACATGGCGTCATAAAAATAGTGGATTTCGCTCAATGGGCAGCACCCATAGTGGCAGTTCGCAAAGCAAGTGGAGGCGTGGGGATTTGTGGTGATTTCTCAACCGGTTTAAACAATGCGCTGGAATCAAATGAGTACCCACTGCCATTACCCGATGACATCTTTAGTACACTCGCAGGAGGTAAATATTTTTCTACAATTGACCTGTCCGATGCATATTTGCAGATTAAGGTTAGCCAAGAATCGTAAGCAATGTTAACAGTAAACACCCACCGAGGATTGTTCCAATATCAGCGTCTACCCTTTGGAGTAAAGTCCGCGCCGGGAATTTTTCAAAAAATTATGAGTACGATGCTGTCAGGTTTAGCTGGGGTGGTGTGCTATGTCGATGACGTAATCGTTGTGGCAAGGACCATACAAGAGCACAGGAATAATCTTGATCAAGTACTTCAACTTCAACGTACTTCAACGTATAAAGGAGTGGGGATTCCACATAAGGTATGATAAATGTGCATTTTTCCAGAACAAAGTGAACTACCTTGGGTTTATTGTGGATCAAAGTGGGCGCAGACCTGACCCGAAAAAGACGGCAGCAGTTGCAAACATGCCGCAACAAAAGGACCCTACCGAGGTACGTGCGTTTCTGGGCATGCTCCGTAAAGCCAGTTCAATATGCCTCGAGGGTTTTATCCAAAACCCAGCAAAGTTACAGCCAAACGGAAAAAGAAGCATTGGCGTTAGTGTTTGCTGTAAAAAAATTTCACCGGATGATTTATGGCAGAAGATTTTTACTTCAGACGGACCACCAACCCCTTTTGGCTGTTTTCGGGTCGAAGAAAGGAATTCCCGTCTATACAGCACATCGGTTGCAGCGTTGGGCATTAACTTTACTTACATATGATTTTAGTATCGAATATGTCAACACATCGAAGTTTGGATACGCCGATGCATTATCGCGGCTAATAAATCGGCAGGCCTTAGATCGAGAAGAGGATTTCGTCATCGCCGCTATCCAAATTGAGGATGAAGTCAACAGAGTCTTGTCAGACACGCTTGAAAACTTGCCATTAACGTTCCAGGTGGTGCAAAAGGAGACAGTGAAGGACCCAATTCTAAAACAAGTTCGAAGTTATGTGCAAACAACATGGCCAGAGCAAATCAAGGATATCAGTCTAAAAATGTTCTATCACCGCCGTGATGCTATTAGCGAAACACAAGGTTGTATGATGTTACAAAATAAACTAATAATTCCGTTTTCATTGCAGAAACGAGTCCTAAAGCAACTACATACTGGGCACCCAGGCATTGTGCGGATTCTGCATTAGCACGGAGCTACGTCTATTGGTCCAACATCGACAACGACATAGACCGTGCAGTCCGGGAGTGTTCTGCATGTGCAGTAGCAGCACCAGCACCTATCAAGGCATCTTTGGCATCTTGGCCCTTGCCAACAAAACCCTGGTCACGAATCCATCTGGACTATGCGGGGCCTTTCCAGAAGCAAAAATGTACCTCATCATTTTCGACGCGTATTCCAAGTGGCCCGAAATTTTTTGTATGCAGTCCACTACTGCAGTCGCTACTATCAGAATCTTACGAGAGGTGTTTGCGAGATTCGGATTGCCAGATATTATTGTGTCAGACAACGGTACGCAGTTTGCATCAGGGGAATTCGCAGAATTTTGTGCGAAAGGTGGTATCAAGAGACTATAGCCGCATTCAAAACCCTTGGGTACCAGGAATCGTGCTAAAGAAGATTGGAACGGTCATGTACGCTGTACAAGTCGGTTCCAAAGAATGGCGATGAAAAAAAAGGTCTAATCTATTCTTTGACTTCCAGGATTTGAGTACATCCAGACCGGTAGATGAAGGCGAGCCGTGTTCTCGACAAGGTGAACCAACAGAGAAACCATCAGATGAACACGAGCCATGTCCTCAACAAGTTCAACCAACAGAGCCAGAGCACCCACAACGTCCTGTTCGAGTGAGGATGCCAACAAAAAGACTTGACCTCTCCAAAGAAACGGCAGGTCGATATTGGTACAAATAATTTAAAAGGGGGAGATGTTGTATAGAACGAGCATATCTATTATTGTTGGGGAGTTGTCAGCTGTCACCTAGGACAGGGGGTTCACGAGATCGGAGATCAGTTCTCGGTTGGATGTTGCCTCGAATAAATGTGAATTAATTAAAATTAAAATTATAAAGTTGTATTTATTTTTCACTCAATACACAACAGTAGCAAATCGGACTTCCGAGATCCTGACATCAATTCCTCGTCAAAGTTGGAACCATGTCCATAGCAACTCGTGTGACTCCACAGTCTCTTTTACAGACAAATGAGATGTGGTGGAAAGGTCCTTCTTGGTTATGGAAAGAAAGAATTCAGTGGCCAGTATCAGACCCAAACATCAAAGACGTTTCTGTTCCAGAGTTAGAAGAGAGAAGTACACCAAGGACTCAGGTATTAATAACAAACATTCAAAGAAATAATATTATGGAAGACATCATATTGAATTCTTCGAATTGGTGGAAATCTGTTCGCGTCGTTGCCTTCGTATTACGGTTCGTTTCAAACATTCGTGTTATCAATGGTCATCGTTATAATCCTTTATCTACTGAAGACATTTGCGCAAAAATCGTTATTTCCCTCAGAAATCAGTGCTCTTGAAAAACAAAAATCCTTATCTAAAAGCCTAAATTGAAATCATTAGCCCCTTTCCTTGACCCAAATGGAATTCTTCGGTGGTCGTGAATCGGATCTACCCTATATTGCTAAACATTCTATTATTCTTCATAAATCCCACGCAATATCGACCCTCATTGCTGATTATCTCCACAAAAAATATCTGCATGTTGGTGTATCTCATTTGTTCAGCCTATTAAAACAAGAATTTTATATACTAGGGTGTAGAAATGTCCTTCATCACCTAGTACACAAATGTGTAATATGTTCACGTCATCGACAACATTCATCAACACAACAAATAGGGAATCTACCAAGTGATCGTGTTCGGTGTTCGGGACCATTTAGTAAAGTCGGTTGCGATTATGCTGGCCCATTAGGTTTACGTTTATCTCGCGGAAGAAATCCCAAATTCGGCTAATCTTACATTGCACTGTTCGTTTGCTTTGTAACAAAGGGTATTCACCTCGAACTTGTCGGCGACCTGTCTACTAACGCTTTTTTGTCAGCTCTGGATCGTTTTGTTGCTCGTCGTGGTAAGCCAACCGAAATTTGGAGTGACAACGGCACCAATTTTCATGGAGCCAAGAGATTGCTTGCTGAAATGCATTCTTCGCTTCTCAGTCAACAACATCAAAGCATCGTTGCCGACCATCTTTCCAGGGACAACATCTCCTGGGAATTTATACCTCTTTCTGCACCTCATTTCTGTGGGCTGTGGGAGGCAGGTGTTAAATCTGTGAAAACCTATCTGAGAATTGTTATCGGAGACCACATACTCACCTATGAGGACCCCTACACTTTGCTGACGAAAATTGAGGCACTACTCAATTCACTTCCTATGTGGCCAACATCCGACAGTGAACCCACTGCCTTGACACCCTCTCATTTTATGATTGGCGAACCCTATACTGCGGTTCCTCAACTAGAGTTAAAATACACTAATTCACCTAAAACTAATTGGCATCTCTTACAGATTCTTATGCAAGGCTTCTGGAAAAAGTGGCATCAAGAGTATCTAACATCACTGCAACAGAGACCCAAGTGGCAAAGTCTTCAACCGGACATCAACGTAGATGACATCGTTCTTCTAAAGGAACCGAATTTGCCGCCCTCAAAGTGGATACTTGGACGTGTCATAAAAACCCATCCTGGCAAGGATAACAAGATTCGTGTTGTCACTGTTAAGACCAAGTTCAACGAATACGTGCGTCCCATAGTAAAGGTTGTGCCACTTTCTATATCTGAAAGACAAGAGTCTTTCGGGGGGTGCTGAATGTTCTGTAATCAGCGCACCAATGAACAAACAACAAACTTACCACCCTATTTTCCATCAGCTGTTTTAATTTTCAATTTGTTTTGCTTTTTATGTTTGATCTTATGTCAACATTGTATTGTGCATTACTCTTATATTTAATTCTATGTTATTTGCTCTATCTTATACGGTACTACTTTTGTTCTTATTTATCACTAATACAGTTTATTATGTTTCTTTTGTAATTTTCTTATGTTGCTCTGTCTATTTTGCTGCAGACCACGCGTATAAGCGTTGCATTAAAATAAAAACTTATTAATATGTATGGTTTATTTTTTATCGATTTTTGTCTTAAAATAATTTAACAAGTATTTTTGCATGCTAATAGAATGTTGTTAGAAAAATGATTTAATTAATAAAAAAAGTTTCATCAAAAACGGTTCAGAATAGGCAAAGATATGAGGTAATTAAAAAACTGTTTCATCAAATCCATAGAAGCCATATGCCATCTTATCTTAAATACTATAAAATCAAAAACGCTAAGGCTGAAAAAGTCCTTGAAATCACAGTTTCTGAAAAACCCCCAGACGTAGAAACTTGAAATTTTGCACAGTAATTCCTTATATGTTCGATAAGAAGGGATTTTCCGAAATTCGAGGTTTAAGTGGGGAAAAGGGGGTTAATATCGAATTTAGCGTAATTAAAAATACAATACACAGCCATAACTAAATAATGGCTTATCAAATTTAAAAACAAAAAAAGTTGTTTTTAGTAAATCCGTCTCCGATTCATTTAAGCTATAAATCATCCGTCTGCGTTGTCCTAAAGCTGAGCAATGCTCATAACAAGTAATCAAATCATCCCAATTACGTCCCTGGAGATCACAGCCACCAGACGTGCACCAGTTGCTATCATTGTCATATCGTGTATGTGTGGGTGCGCGCCGCAGTGACATGATCGTTTTTGAATTACAGTCGTGATTCTTTATAATTAAAAACATTCGGCACGTTTGCAAACAGGATATTAGTAAGGGAATAGACCAAGGATTTACACTTGAAAAAAATCATGATGAGGTAATACTAAGTACATGAGACCGGCAGTGCAGAGGCCGATTGAAATAAATGAAAGTTTTCCATTTTCAGACGATAACGTTATGGAAACAATCAAAACTCCTCCAATTAACATTGATGGCATTTTTCGAATGAAGCAAAATCGATTACTTCGCCAAGTAGAAATGTATAACACCTTTGTACTGCAAGGTATTTTATTACGTCTGAAGAAATAATAATTTTGTAAGATGGAGCAGGGGGCGGAAGTACCCGAGCCCTCTGGATAAAAAAAGATTATGTTCTCGGTAGGCTTTATGTTGTTCATTCGAACAACGCCGAGTGCTATTACTTCCATCTGCTGCTGCACGAAATCCGAGAGCCTACATTCTTCTCAAATTTAAAGACGGTAGATGCTTACATTCAACCTTTATTCCACTAAACTTGCAGAAACTATTGGAAGACGAAAGATTTTGGAACCAGATAAAGGATGCTTCCGTCCGTTCCGATATTATTCCATTAATATCTGTTCGCAATAATGCTGGTTTTTGCCAGTTGTTGAATTCACGACGTCTCTGGAAGAAGCGCAGAGATAGTCTGGGTGAAGATATAAAATAGCAGTTGGAAAAAGATTGTCGTCGACTGTATGACCAACATAGTATAAATGTCTACAACAACTACTTGATAGTTCTCGAGAAATTAGTGGTTGAGGTGGGAGATCAACCCCTTAATCATTATGGATTACCACAGCCCTTAGTATCAGATGAAACTTCGATCAACCTCAATTACTTAGAAATGTCGTATGACATAGACGATCTATAAAACCACCTATTTCTCAACTTTAATCAGAAGAAAATGTATACTAAATTCAAAGCTTCACATCAACAGGTGATAACATTTTCACAACATTTTTTTCATTAACCTGTTGCTTGCTAAGATAAGAGCATTGAGGTAGCTTCGTCTGAAATAGCTGCAACACTTTTGCAACACCTCTTTTCAACATACCTATATATGTACATAAGTAAAGTTTTATGCAAGGGTATAATCTGGGATGAGTACACCATGTCACACAAAAGAGCAATCGAGGAATTGGGCAGCCGTTGTTAGTTTTTCACGGGCATTTTGTGCTAATGAGATAAGGGCCTGCTTAAAATCATCCTACTTGTGGCCAAAAGGGAAGCAGTTGTATCTTAAAAACACAGAAAAGGTTCAATCCAATGGTATAATACCCTATCCTACTTCCTTTGTATCAAGCCATTCAACCAAGCATTTGTCAGCACTGAAAAATGGTTTTGGTTGAATGTATCCCATCATAAGCTATGGTGAAACAATCAATTTTACTGACTTTCTGCCAAAAAGTCTTATTGTCAGTCATTGGCAACGACAATCCCTAGTGGTGGAGTAAGTATGCCAACAGATGTGTTCGCTTAAAACGGAAGCATTCAACTAAAATTTACTAGAAATATTGTGCATTGGAAAGAATACTGGAAAATCAATGCGAAACGAGAAAATTAAATTCAAAAATTCAATTTAAAATAATTATTGATTGTTTTTCGAATTGAATAACATCAAAACGACTATTTTTCTTAAATAAGAAATTATTTTTTAGTCAAACTGATTTTATTTTTCAGCGAATTTTGATTTAATGGAAATATATCTGTATTACGAAATAGATAAATGTGTATTAACAGAATCGTTAAATGTCGGTCATTTCATTTTCGTTTAATAAATGAAAATGTGTATAAGTTTTATCTCGAGTTAGAAAAGGTAGATGGTTTTAATAAACAAATATTAGTATTTGACAAAAGTGGGACAATTGCAAAACGCTCGAATTTAGCTCGTTGATGTAAGTGATGGTAATGTTTTTCTTAAGGTTTACGTTTACAAATTTTTTTAGTCTGGTTCTGATCCAGTGTTCACTTCAAGGCACACGTTATGCAGAAGGCTAGTTTATGTTCAATATGTGTATATATGAATGCACATGTACATAGGTATTGCTTAATTTAATTTTTAATTTAATTTTTTTATAAGTAACTCATAAGAAGACTTGCTTATGATTTTATTTAAACTATTTTAACCCCAGCACATTTATATGCACATGTGCTGACAAATGTTCTCTAAAAAAGTTAAATAAAGTCTGTACAAGGTACAAAACAACGATGACCCATATATAGTACATCGCACGAGTTATGTACAGAGACAACAGCCGAAACATGTATGCACGATGAAGCAAATATAAGGCCCTTATTGCTGAGAGCAAAACCACGACATGTTCTTGACTTATGCACAATTGCGGCCGTGCATCACTGTACATACATCGTTTGGTAACAACTCTGCTATCCCCTCATGTACAGATCGGTTGGCGTGGGTACAGCATGTTTGTGTCACTTGCAGTTTATCTTGCTTATGTATGTACACATGTACAATTTTGTCTCTCCGTTAACGCGAGAGTATGCATTGCAGGTCAACATACATAGATATGAAAGATAAGCTATGTAGATTTCGGTAGTTAGTGAACCTCTGATTCATTCCATGTTTTGTCGTGAAGACGTTAGCTTCATATTAAATTAACAAAATAAAGATAAAGAATAAAACTGGACTTGTACATATATAATTTTTATTCGGGTTACATGTGGTGCCCGTAACGTAACTGGCGCAGTCGGAAACGCTTATTCTGCGAATAGTGTATATACAAGTGAAAGTGCATAAGTAGCGTAACACTAATAGCGTGAAAGCAAGTTTGCTCCAACCGAAGAATTATCGAAAAAAAAATAAGATTGATAAAACACGTGTATTAAAACAAACATTTTATATCAAATTTTTGGCACAATCAATGTGCTTTTACTTACATAGAAGTACATACATATATGTATATGGACATCATATCCTGAATAACCAAAAAAAAAAAAACAACGTGTTTGAGAAGTGCGAATTGACAACTTTAAGGGGTGCGGACGAAGGAGGCCACATATCAACGAATAACGGCGTGAGTCCTATTACTGATAAATATATGTATAATACATATATGTATATTGTCGGTAAATTCATTTCCCATGTCCCCAATTCTTATTAGAAACATTCAAGCTAGGAAGAATAAGAAATCGTGTAACATATATCTACCCAAAATATTTAAGAGAGATTTACAAGATATTGTGTCGAGTGATAGTGATAGAATCAAGTTTGAGTCAAAGAAAGATAGTGAAATAAGTTCGGTCATGAATAATTCAGCACTTGCTACAGACGTTTTCAACTCACTCAGGATCCCCGATGCCGTTAAAGACATACCAAGCTTCGACGGTAATCCTTGTCTACTATATGACTTTATAAACAACGTTGAAGAGGTCTTAAGAATTATACCCCAAGTGGTAGGGTCGAGTTACGAGGGGATTATATTTAGAGCTATCCGAAATAAAATAGTAGGTCCAGCTAATGAGGTTCTAAACATGTATGGGACGATTGTCCGTTGGGTGTATATTAAACAAAACCTTATCATCCATTATTCGGACAAGCGGAACGAGACTAGTCTAATTCGGGATCTCCATCAACTACGGCAGAATAGGGACACTGTTGAGAAGTTTTATTCCAGAATTATTGAAATTCTCTCAACACTGATGAACTATGTTAGAGTTCATGAACAGGATGCTAATGTTGTAGTAGCTAAACAGGATTTGTATAATGAATTGAGCCTCAACACGTTTTTGTCTGGTCTCAGAGGGCCGCTGGGATCAACAATTAGATCAATGAGGCCAAAGAAAATTACGGAAGCGTTTAACTTTTGCCTTGAGGAGCAGAATTCCCACTATTTTAGAAACCCAGGTAACTTACAAGAAAACAGTTCACGAACAAGAAACCAACCAAACAGTTTTCGCCAAACATCTTACCGATCACTTAACCAATTTCAACAGCCTTCTAGAACCCCATACCTCCAACAATCAGTTAGACCACTAACTTCGTATCTGCAGCCTTCAGGCCAAACGCATTCCAATTCACAACCTAACACTTATAGACAATATCAAAAAAACAGGTTACCACCCCCTGAACCCATGGATGTTTCTAGCTCAAACACACGAAAAAGCAATGGCAACTTTTCTCGTAGAACCCAAGTCTCTCAGAGATCGGGACAGATGTTCAATGTTGAATGTCGTTGCCGCAATCCCCACAACGATGAACAAGATGTACATAGATCATCGCGAAACCAAGATCATCACGATCCACAAAATTATTACCCCGATTTAGATGGTCGCTTTTCATCCGAACACGAAGTAGATGACAGAAATTTTCCAATGAGAGCCTCGAAGCAGCAATCGGATACATAGACATAAATGCTTATTATTCAAATCTTCTGCCATATATCACGATCAATATTAACAATCATAACTGCAAATTTCTGATTGACACAGGAAGCAACAGATCATTTTTGTGTCCTACTATAGCTGAAGGCCTAAAGCCTGAGCCAATCGAACCCGTAGAAATAAAAACCATCTTTAATGTCCATTTTGTTGATAGAAAGGTAGTCTTAAATGGATTACCGATTACAGAACGTTCCATTAATGAATTCTCTAATCAAATTATCCTGAAAAAAAATCCAAATAGGAACAAGCTTTATGTAAAATTCCAAGTTTTGTTTAGGAGGAAAAATCGGTATACCATCGAACATAAAGATATCTCATCCGAAGATATTATAATCTCATTATTCAAGGATTATGTGAATTCAAAAAGAATTACTGCTATCTCCGCGGATGATGAAACTTTTAGGACTGTTCAGTTAGTTTTTTCAAAATATTTTAACAACAAATGTATAAAACTGGTAAGATCAAATACCTTATTAACGGATATAACTGAACGTGATGAACAGGAAAACCTAATACGGAATTATCACACAACATCTAATCATAGGAGCATAACGGAAAGCTTCGAGCATTTGAAAAGATATTCGTATTTTCCTAATATGAAACATTTAATAACAAAACTAATTAATAACTGTGAAGTATGCAGTATAAACAAATATGACCGAAATAGGCTAAAATTAAAGTACGAACTTACGGAAACACCCTCAAAACCATTAGAAATAGTTCATTTAGATATATATTCAGTTCATAAAGAGCATTTTCTTACAATAATTGATAAGTTTAGCAAGTTTGCATCTATATATTTATTGAATGCGAGAAATAGTATAAGTCTTATAAAATCCTTAAAGCACTTTTTTGCCCACCATGGGATCCCTAAGAAAATTATAACAGACAATGGCACTGAATTTTTATCAACGCTATTTAAAGATTTTCTTAATACATATGACATTTATCTTCATACGACTTGCGCAAAGAGCTCAACTGGCAACTCCCCCCATAGAACGATTTCATTCTACTATAACCGAGCTTATTCGCATTATTAAATATCAAAGTAAAAACAAGCCCATTAGCGAGGTAGTGGATGAAGCCGTCCTTACATACAACAATTCCATTCACTCTACAACAAAGCTCACTCCCTTTGAATTACTAAACGGCCATATTAATACATCCAAACCATTTCCCGTTAATAAGAATTCAACAACTAAAGAAGACTATCTAAAGCAACATTTAAAAGAATACGAAAACCTATCTAAAATAATATATGAAAGATGTTCAAATAATAAACAAAATATTATTAAAAAACTTAATAAAAAACGTAAAGATCCACCTAATTGTATACCCTTTGAAGTAATTTATGAGCAAGATGATAGAAGGAATAAATTGGCAAGCAGGTATTTGAAACATACGGTACTACACAATAATAAAATCACTGTAGATACAGATAAACGTAAGGTGCATAAAAAGAGAATAAAAAATAAAAGTAAAATTAACGTAAAATCTAATAGTTCATGACAGGATTTACTTCACTCATCAATTTAGAAATCATTAAGAATTCACCCAAGTTGAGATAAACAATGAAATACCAGTTCCTCTCGATTCTCTCGCTGTCTGGTAAAACTACACATAATCAATAAATAGATCACATTACCTTTAAAACCAATACAAAAATGCTAGCCTTGAAAGTTTCTCTGAATCACTTTAATATCTCCCCCTCCTATACCGACAATGTATATGTATGTGTATATGTATATCAAATGGATAAACCTCGTTAATGCAACCAAAGCTGCAATGGACCATCATCAACAACAATCCACACCCACATACATACATACGTATACATATGTACATATGTATGTATGAATATAAAGACTTTGTAAATCTTTCATATCTGTGAATACATAATTTGGTACATTCAATTTCATTCAATTGAGAAAAGAGAAAACATTCAATGTATTCTGCATTGAGAAAGATACTAGCATAAGAGAAAGATACTAGCAAAATAACCCACAGATAACACAGCGAACCTTATCGCACATAGAGTATCTCGGCTTATCATACCAAATGGAGATCACTTTTCAAGCATTCTCCATACTACGGCGTGAGGAGTTATGTACAGAGACAACAGCCGAAACATGTATGTACGATGAAGCAAATATAAGGCCCTTATTGCTGAGAGCAAAACCACGACATGTTCTTGACTTATGCACAATTGCGGCCGTGCATCACTGTACATACATCGTTTGGTAACAACTCTGCTATCCCCTCATGTACAGATCGGTTGGCGTGGGTACAGCATGTTTGTGTCACTTGCTGTTTATCTTGCTTATGTATGTACACATGTACAATTTTGTCTCTCTGTTAACGCGAGAGTATGCATTGCAGGTCAACATACATAGATATGAAAGATAAGCTATGTAGATTTCGGTAGTTAGTGAACCTCTGATTCATTCCATGTTTTGTCGTGAAGACGTTAGCTTCATATTAAATTAACAAAATAAAGATAAAGAATAAAACTGGACTTGTACATATATAATTTTTATTCGGGTTACATGTGGTGCCCGTAACGTAACTCACGCGACAAAGGCACAACACAACACAAACCCAGGAAATGCTGACGCAGAGCATAGTGCAATAACCGACAGTCGTCAACATCAAAACATTATGCAAAATTATTATTAGGTTAAAGAATTGTTAACGTAGGAAATAAGTAGAGCTAATTGTTAATTGTTAAGGTAGGCAATAAATAGAGTTAAGTTAATGTATAAATAAGTCAAACAAACAATGAATAAAGTGAAGTTGAAAACAAAAGCTCAAGCAGGTACCAATTTTAATTCTATACTTGCCCATTTTTTCTGCACCCAACCAACTTTAAATTCGTAACTATCCCAAGGATTGTTACTTCTGACTCCACATAAGTGTGTGAGTCAAAACATTGGTCCTTCGAGCCGGATCCTGCCCCTAGAGGATCAAATCAAATACACCACCGCAAGCTACACAGCCGAGTTATAAAGAAACCGCTATGCCAGTAATCAGGATCATCAGGATGACCGAACCTTCAGCTGAAATTGTCCAGAAGTTGAATTTCGGCAACATCGAGCGCCTACAGGCCAATTTCAAAAAGGATTCAAAGGATAGCTACAATCTTCAATACTTCGAGGTACATACGTCTGACTAAACTAAAGACGGCCTGGAGCAGCTGCGAAGAGTTACACCCAACGGTTTACAACCTCAAGCTCCATAACAAATCGTTAGAGGACGATTACATGGCTGCGTACACTAACACGGAGGAAATCGTGATGAGACTCCAAACATGTTTTAAGAGAGCCATCGATGAATACCGGGCTCAGCTACGGCCGCCGACGCCGACACAAACTATCCAGACACCCCAAGCGCCATTAAACGAAGAAGTCCTGCGTCTCGAACGGGTGAAACTACCTAAGTTTGAAGGAGATTACCTGAAATGGACCACGTTCTACGAGATGTTCAAAACGTTGGTGCATGAAAACACCCAGATACAGGATATTCAAAAAATGCAGTACTTAATCACTTCCACTGGAGGCGAAGCACGACGCCTAATCGAGAATCTTGGAGTGACCGGAATCAATTATCAGAAGGCATGGAAATTGTTATTCGATCGATACAACAACAAGAGAATACTTCTGTCGACACACCTGCAAGCATTCCTCAACATATCGTTATCCAAATATGAATCAACATCCCTTTTCTTTTGGATACAACAAACGACACACTCATTGGAATCTCAGCACTTGATGTGGATACAAGTTCTTGGGATCCAATGATAGTATATATGGCCTCACAAAAATTAGATCTTGAAGCACGAAAGGAATGGGAACTTTCTTGGGGAACAAAAACGGAATTGCCGTCCTGGAAGGATTTTTCCGAGTTTCTTTCTAAAAGGTCTCTAGAAGCCATATCCCATGAGGCTCCACGGAAGCTTCATAAGACAAGCTTGGTCGCTCAAGCAAAAATTCAATGCAAGCTGTACAAAGGCAACCACGTCACAACGAAATGTACGCAACTACAAAGGGCCAACATACATACACGCCGAGAACTAGTAAAGGGCCACAATTTATGTTTCAATTGCCTAGGCGACCACAGAGTTTATGAGTGCAAAAGCAAAGCAACGTGCAAAATGTGTTCCAAGAAGCACCACACTCTGCTTCACGAAACCGTAAACGAACACCAAATGGAGATGAGAGAAGCACACAGCAACACGAAGAGCCTCAACACTCAAGTCGTCAGCACAAAAAGAGATATCCTTTTGGCAACAGCCATCGTTAACGTTAAAAATGTCTGCGGACAATACGTACGATTACGGGCATTAATAGACCAAGGGTCACAAAATTCTTTCATTACAGAAATGTGTGCCCAGTTGTTAGGGCTTAAACGTGAATCAACAAACGTTACAATCAAGGGTATAGGAAATTCCACCAAACGAAGTGGATCCAGTTGGCCATCAAGGAGAAATGGTCTAACAAAGAAAGACACACCACAGCTCTAATTCTCGGTCAGATTACGCACTGTCTACCATCAACTAACATCAACTCCGGTGTAAAGGTAACAGTCAAGACATCTGAACTGGCTGATCCAGAGTTTCGCACTCGATCAAAAATCGACGTGTTACTAGGAGCGGACGTCTATGGTGAAATCTTAATGGACGGGATAAACCATGGCGCCCCAACCGCCCAGAAAACCAAACTTGGCTGGATTTTATCAGGCCCTATACCAAGAGGGACAACAACCACATCAACCAGCATGATCACAACAGCTGAATTGGATCAACATCTTAGCAGATTCTGGGAACAAGAAGTGGTGGAAAGAAAGGAATTTCTATCTAAAGAACAAGAGATGGCCGAAAGCCAATACATAAAGAATGTAAAGAGACTTAAGGATGGAAGATACCAAGTCAGGTTGCCATGGAAAGAAGACCCTCGGATCGGACTGGGTCCGTCAGAAAAGGCAGCCGTCGCCAAATATGTCTCTAATGAAAAAAAAACTACTTAACAGCCCAGACCTTTTCAGCGAGTACAACAAGTGCATTGAAGAATATCTACGTCTGGGACATATGGAAGAGGTTCCAAGTAACGACACAAATAAACCGTGCTACTATATGCCACACCATGCAGTGATTAAAGAAGACAGCACAACAACCAAAGTACGAGTAGTATTTAATGCCTCTGCTAAAACATCTTCCGGAAACCCGCTCAACGACCTTGATGGTAGGACCGACAGTTCAGGATACACTAGCAACCTTGCTGCTTCGATGGACGATGTATCCAGTCGTCATCGCCGCCGACATCGAAAAGATGTATCGGCAGGTAACAGTGGGAAGTGAGGACACGGATTTCCAACGAATCCTATGGCGCTCAAAGAAAGAAGATATTATCCGACGATATCGGTTAAAAACACTAACGTTTGGAACAGCAAATGCTCCGTTCCAGGCAATTCGTACGCTAAGACAACTTGCGATGGAGGAAGGCGAGGTATTTCCCTCAGCGGCGCATCACCTCATCAATAATTTCTATGTGGACGATCTTCTGACAGGAGTGGATACTATAGAAGAAGCTAAAAAGTTGTATTTCGAACTTTCACAACTGTTGGACAAGGGAGGCTTCAATCTCCGCAAATGGAACAGCAACTACAAAGAAGTTCTAAATGACATACCAGAAAGTCATAGGGGAATAATTCACACCTTCGATCAAGAAGAAAAAGAAGACTCTACGAAAACATTGGGACTCCAGTGGCTCCCTCGGAATGATCAATTCGTTTTTAGCTCAAGTAAGTTTGGGACCGACGAGGGAAAAATAACAAAACGCAGTATCGCTTTATTCGTTGCAAGACTCTTCGATCCACTGGGGTGGCTGCAACCTATTGTAATCCGCAACAAAATATTTCTGCAGAAGCTGTGGCTAAAGAAACTCACTTGGGATGAGGAACTTCCCTCGGAGTTGAAACAGGAATGGATGGACTATGCAGCGGAAATCAAGGATGTCAAACATAGAGGATTACCACGATGGTTAGGGACAACCCAAAAGGATACGTATGAGTTGCATGGATTTTGTGACGCATCCCAGCTCGCCATGGCGGCAGTTGTGTACATGGTCATACGGACATCAGGAAGACTACCAACTGCAAAGCTACTAAGCTCGAAAACAAGGGTAGCGCCCGTAGCCGCTCAAACCATTCCACGATTAGAACTGACAAGCGCTGCTCTATTAGTGAAATTGATGGATCAGATAAAAACAGCCCTCAAAACCCCGGCCGAAAGTCAAACGTACTTTTGGAGCGATGCAACAATCGTTCTTGCTTGGCTAAACGATCATCCAGCCCGATGGAACACGTATGTAGCCAACAGAGTAAGCCAAATTCACGAGAAGAGCAACATCACCCAGTGGCACTATACATATATCAACACATGATAATCCCGCGGATTGTGCGACCCGAGGACTTTCTCCGCAGGCTCTCAATCAGCATGCTTTATGGTGGAACGGCCCCAACATCATCTTGCGCCAGTCGCATGAATACCCAAAACAATCGCGCACCATGAGTACAGACGAAAAAAGAAAAACCACGACTCATCTCACCATAGCCACAGACGACGAGTCAATCCTCGACCGATTCTCAAACTACTCAATATTAGTACGAGTGGTCGCTTATTGTTTGAGAATGTGGCCAAACCACGGATACCACAAGGAACACAACACAAAATTTCTGATGACTGAGGAACTACAACGTGCAAGGGTCATTTGCATCAAATTGTCACAAGAAAGGTCTTTTCCACAAGAAATACGATCACTCTTAGCGGGAAAACCAGTCGACAACAAATCAAGGGTGTCGCAATTATGCCCATATTTGGATACTGATGGGGTTCTTCTCATTGGCAAAACTAATAGTGCGCCATGTTCACCTGAGAACCCTCCATGGGTCGCAACAGCTAACACTCAGCACCCTACGGAAGGAATTTTGGATATTAAATGCGCAAAGACTGACGTCAAAATGTATTCATAAGTGCACCACGTGCTTTAAACTGAATGCCAAGACAAGTCAACAACTGATGGGAAGTCTTCCTGCCCAGCGTGTGACAATGAACCGCCCGTTCTGGTCCACCGGATTGGACTTCGCAGGCCCAATCAAAATCAAATGGTCCAACGGACGAGGAGCAAAAACTGCAAAATCTTATATAGCCGTCTTTATATGCTTAGCAACCAAGGCAATGCATCTGGAACTAGTGAGCGACTTAACCTCAGCAGCCTGCATCGCTGCCATCAAGCGGTTTGTGTCTCGGCTAAGCAAATGCAAGGCGATCTACAGCGATTGTGGCACCAATTTTGTAGGAACAAACAAGGAACTCCAGCAAGCATTGGAAAAGATGACATACGAAACGCAAGCCTGGATAGCGGACGACAACATTACTTGGCACCACATACCTCCCAGTAGTCCGCATTTTGGAGGTCTCTGGGAGGCAGGAGTAAAATCAACGAAAAGGCATTTGGTAAGGATTCTTGGAGAAAGTCTCTTAAATATTGAGGAAATGTACACTGTGCTAGCGCAGATCGAGGCTTGTCTGAATAGCCGACCCTTAGCCCCAATCAGCAACGACGTAAATGATGTCCAACCACTCACACCTGGACACTTTCTTATTAGAAACTCCATGTTTGCAGTACCAGATGCGGCTCAAGACAACTTAACGCTCGTCAAAAGATGGCAGCTGACACAGAAACTCGCGAACGAATTTTGGAACAGATGGAAGGAAGAATACTTAACGAGGCTTCAAGAAAGACCGAAGTGGTTTGGAACAAAGAGAAACCTTCAACCTGGGCAGCTAGTTCTTGTCAAGCAAGTAACCACACCACAAACTAAATGGCCACTGGCTCGCATTTTGGAAGTACACCCGGGAGAAGATGGACTTGTTGGAGTTGCAACCATTAAGATGAACGGAAATATCACTAAACGGCCCGTGGTAAAGCTATGCCTCCTGCCAATAGAAGAAGCGGACGTGGAATTGACGAAAGTTACCCACAAACGAAAAGATCAACCTACGGATACTGAAGTAGAGAGCAGAGGTAGACCAAAATCTCGTAAAATGGTCACAAATAAGCTCGGCATAGCAACAGTACTGAGTGTAATGATCACTTGTTTGGCAATCATTCCAAATGTACAGTCACTGGTTAATGTCACCAAAATCGACGGAGGACTTTACATAGAGAAATTGGGACATGGTCTCTTAAACAAAGGAACATTAAGGGTCGAAATAGGCATCCCAACCGACTTCTCACGAGATTACCAGCAAGTAATGAGCACGATGAATAGTATGACGAAGCTTTGTAACAAAGGGAAGGGCATAAGTGAAGAAATCAGATGCGATGTACTGAACCACCACCTTCAAACAATAAGCACAGCCATTACGCATCGCATCGACTCAATACAATTCTTGCGGACACGAACACGAAGAGGTATATTGGGAACATTTCTAACGTCAATATTCGGAGTCAACGACGAAGTATACCATGATATTGAGAATTTATCAACCAACCAGCAAAACGTAATAAAGACGGTGGCACATCAGGGGCAACTTCTGCTCAAGGCAACCAAGACACTCAACGACACAAACGCTAGAATTCAAGCCCAACTAAGAAATTTCAACGTTCAACTAAACGAATCGATTGAGAAGATGAACCAATTCGCAGCAGGATGGATTTTAGCGGCTGATCACCACGGCATACAAATACGATATCTCAGCGCATATCAGCAAGCGAAAAATTATTTTGAAGAAATTGACGACAAGTATGATTGTTTGTGGCAAATTGTATCCAAAGGAACGAACAGTTGGAATTGCCCGCACATAATCGACTTGAGTGGTGTGCTAAACAAAACGGAGAGACATTTACCCTCAACGTTGAAGGTACATCACCTAAGGTCAAGCCAAAACATCATGAGCGCCACAAGCGAAACCATAACAATCATCGAAAGGTTGCCAATCTTTGAAACCAAGCCATTTGAACTAATAAAGGCAACAACAGTGCCAACAAAGATAGGAAAATCCATCTATATAATCCAAACCATCCCAACAGAAGTCCTAGGCATTCACTACGATTCGCAGACATCAAAATAACCGAAGAAATATTAAAAGACAGTATCGACCTACCCAATTCAGAATACATTGTACCAATGCAAGCGGTGTATAACATCCAGTCGACCTCCAATTGTCTGATCTCAGAAATCTATCAGAGGTTCAGTGAAACCAACTGTTCCAGTAAAACGATTGCCATTCATGAAATCATTTGGAAACAGCTACATCGAGTGAATACTTGGCTGTACGTAAGCCCATATCGCACGGTAGTCCACGCAATATGCAATGGACTGCTAACTGAAATCAGTCTTGAGTACTCTGGAATCATTGAAATTACACCAGACTGCGTCATTAAAACCAAAGACATAACAATAGCGGCAGAACATCAGGAAGCTACAAGGACAGTACAAATATACTTCAAGTCATCCCCAAGTCCAACAAACGTAACCTTAACCGCGACGGCGCCAATCCAAATTCCCAAACTCAGCAGCTCCAGAGTGCTTCAACCAACAGATTCGTTCTCGGATGTGGTTAACGAAGCATCAAACATCGAAGAAGAGTTCGACAGAACCGTGTGGAAGCCGATACACAGACACGCTATATCCATGACGGTCTCAGTTGTCCGTTGTGCTTGTCATAGTACTTCTCTTGATCTGGAAACGTCCACGGAGACAGAATGAACCGGTCCAATTAGCAGCAAGGTGGTATGAGACCTACACCACTAAGGATGTCACAAGCGATAATTCAAATCCGTGAAGATCCAATAAGTTCTTGGTGGGCGGAATGTACAAGGTACAAAACAACGATGACCCATATATAGTACATCGCACGCGACAAAGGCACAACACAACACAAAACCAGGAAATGCTGACGCAGAGCATAGTGCAATAACCGACAGTCGTCAACATCAAAACATTATGCAAAATTATTATTAGGTTAAAGAATTGTTAACGTAGGCAATAAGTAGAGCTAATTGCTAATTGTTAAGGTAGGCAATAAGTAGAGTTAAGTTAATGTATAAATAAGTCAAACAAACAATGAATAAAGTGAAGTTGAAAACAAAAGCTCAAGCTGGTAGCAATTTTAATTCCATACTTCCTCAACAGCGCAGAACTATCCCAAGGATTTTTCTGCACCCAACCAACTTTAAATTTGTAACTATCCCAAGGATTGTTACTTCTGACTCCACATAAGTGTGTGAGTCAAAGCAAAGTCTGCAAACAATAATATAATTACGCTTTTGATATTAGAAAATACATTATATAAAGGAAAATTAAGTAGTTACAAATGGAAAATAAGTTTCTAATTGTCTAACACAGTACAGCCATGCTAGTCCACACACAGCCAAAACTGTATGCAGCGAGGCTGCACTGTAATTTATTGGTTGAAGACCCATCTTGTCCTTAATAATGTTATTTACTTTTCAATTCAATTTTCTCAGACAAAAAACAAATTTTACTTATGCAATTGACATGATTTCTTGAGAATTGAATACAATTTCAAAAAAATAATGGTTAAATTAATTCTAATGATGAGTTAACATATTTTAGCGGCAACCAAGGAAATAAATAAATAATTTGTAACATCAACCCAACTTTAATAAAATATTATCGAAGCTGGAAATAAAAATGTTCCGATGAAACATGAACTTGATATAAACAGAATTTACACTAAAACCAAGTCGTACTACTGCTTTTATACTTTACCTGATACCTTTTATCTGCCATTAAATACTTTTGGAAAAAAATATTGCAAATAATTACATGAAAATATTTAATCCAATCGTTACAATTTTAAAAAAGATAATATCACAATTTATCCAAAACTTTTGACAAGAGTTGTTTGCGATAATTTAAAATACTTTCAGTATTACATATTTATATAAATTGAAATCAATTTCTACTCTTTATAATGTCTTAACAATTGTTTCAATAGATTCCCAATTTGCTAAATGACATTTTTCTTTTCACGATTTTTTACAAGATTTAATCAATGAAAAATCTTAAAACATAGTTTTTGGTTTTACATTTTCGGTCAACCGATGAAATTCAAATTCTTTTAGTCTTTTAACGGAGAATTCAAATTTAAATATTTTTTTAAATCCAACGAACAGCCCCAAAACACTTTCCCGCTCCTTCCCTGAATTCATAAATCGGTTGTCATCGCCCATCAAATTTACGCGCTGTTGTTGTGAAATTGACCCTTTGTTGTTGTGTTTAGGGGTGAATAGACGGATTTTTTTGGTGAATAGACGGATTCAAGGGTGAATAGACGGATTTCTAACAAATGTGCGTGAAACTGTAACAAAATGCGTGAAATAGCTTGTAGGCACCTGGAAAGTGACAGGAAAGTTTAATATCTCTTTATTCAATGATTTCTGAACTAAGCAAGTGTTTAATAGTGAAATCGGAAGTGGATAGCATAGGCTTCTACTTAACCTCCATCTCATCCTCAAAAAAACGTACGTTGTCTACCCTCGTGTGTAGATTCATATGGAATTTGAGTGTGTTTTGCATGGATTTGGTGTTTTTTATACCCTAATATACCTAAGGGTATATTAAGTTTGACACATAGTTTGTAACATAGAGAAATAATCGAGATAGATCCTATAAAGTATATATATTCGTGATCAGCATCAATAGCGAAATCGATTGAGCGAAATCGAACCGATTTTTGGGCCTTAAATTTTTAACTAGGACGCTGAAACTTCATATCTGGGCTTCTGACGGAAAGATACAGTAGAAGCGTCAATTTTTTTTACATCCGCCCACTGCCACACCTACTTTTCTATAACTTCACTAAATTATATGAAACCGAAAAATTTTGTTAAGTCCAAATATTTAAGTATTCAGATTCCCTACAAATCACCCATAGAACAGTTTTGGTCACGCCCACTTTTTGGGGGCGTTTTCATTAAAAAACCGATTTTGATAAAATTTTACATGTAACATCCTCAAACGTTCGAGGTTATAGCCATATTTGAGTACGAAATGCAATTTGGCCACGCCCACTTTATAGAGAGGAGGATAGGGTATCAGACGATCCGTTCCAGGTGGATTGTAGCTTTTCTGTATGTTTTTAATATTTTTTCGTCTTTATCATGTCCTTATTTTGCTCATAATAAGCATTAGAGTTGTACACAGTCTTTCGATGTTCGATGCTTTTAATTGTCATTGAGAAATTTTTCTTCACCTCCTATAGTTGTGTCTGAATTAAAAAACCATGCTATGAAACGCACACCACAGAAAATTTGACATTTGCTCTGCTGTCTGCTTTCTGCTTTCGCTATTGCTATCTCCTATGGATTTATAGCTAGTGGCGACTAGGTGTCGTAGTAGTAAGGTGTCGTTGGGTAATGCGCGTTGATATGCAGATGAAGTGCGTGTGTCAATGACCTTCTGGTGGTTCGAGGTAGTGTCGTCATTATCTATGAATAGTGTTGACTGGTAGTGGACATAGCTTTGCTATTCACATACATTTTTAAATTCACCGGTCTGAGTTTTAATTTTAACAACGCTTGTTATGTTGTCGGATTCACGGTAAGTCTTCAGAACGCGATCTAAACTCCATCTTGAAGGTGGGAGCCTCTCGTGCTTCAGGAGAATTAGATCTCCCATATGTCTAGGCGGTTGCTGTTTCAGCCATTTTAGTCTACGTTGCAGTCGTGTTAGGTAGTCATCTTGCCATAGCTTCCAAAATGTCTGCATGCGGAGTTGAATTGTCTTCCACCGGTCGCTTTAAGGGTACTCAAAGGTTATGAATTAAGGCACGCTTCGTTTTATGTAAGAAGAGTAGCTAGCTCTTCGTAGGTAAGTGCCCCATTTCCGACAACGCTTTTGAGGTGATGCTTAACACTCTTTATAATTTATAACCCTCCAAAATGAAGCAAGCGGGTGGAATAAATTTCCACTGAGTTCCTTGCGTTGCCAAAACGTCTACTATCTCCCTCCAGTCATTAGTCGCGGTGTCTATTAACGGATGCAGCTCCGATGAAATTCGTTCTGCAGTCGTTAAATATAATCATGGCAGAGTCCTTTCTGTGCTATGAACCGCCGAAAAGCCGCCAAAAAGGTCTGTGTGGTTAAGTCGGTTACAGCTTCTAAATGGAGTACAAACGAATATGGCCAGGTAACCCTTATAGCATCTGCCTCCCGAGCTTTCCAAGTTTAAATATCGATGGATCCAGAGTAGTCGACCCCAGAGGTCGGTGTTTTTAAGTCGTCCCCCGACTCTAAGTATACTTTCACCGTTTGTAAGAGGATTCAAGGAACTCATACCTCTTATCTTAGCGACACCTTATGGAAACATCTGGGGTTCTGCTGCGCGTGGCAGAATCTTTGTTACCGCGTCAGTGCTCGAATCAGGGGGTTGTTCTGGAAACTCGAAGTTCCATTTAGACTTTAAACACATATGCCCGATCCACCACAAACTAGTTTGGACCAGCGCTGATGGGAGCATTCCCCGGGAGACTAAGCCAGCAAGACTTTGAAGGGTAGAATCTTGGTTCCATATATCGACCTAAGTTATTCGGTTTAACTTCACGTCTCTGTTTCGGAGAAAGGTTTCCCACTTCGCAGGCTCTGCACGTATGCAGCATAAGATGATCATGGAGCCTGTCCAAGCGAAGGTGGGAGTGCCTCTCCCCTTAAGAGTTTCTGTGATATAGGATAAGAGCTTAGCGAGCATGACAGCTCCACTTAATTCCAAACGGGGAAGTGTGACAGAGTTTACTTGCGCCACCTTTGACTTGGATATGAACAGGTGCATGTAAATAATGCCGTCTTCATCTTCGACTCTGAGGTACACCACTGCCACATATGCACTTTGTGATGAATCAGAGAAAGCGTGTAGTTGAAGTCAAGTGGTTTCACCAGTAGTGCGTAGCCAACGTGGAATGTGTAGATTATTGAGGGCCCTGCAATTCATTGTTGAAAACTAACCAAACTTTCAGAATATCAGCGTCAACCGGATTATTCCAGAAAGCTGCATCATGAGTTTCGCCTTGGTGATGCAAGGTGCGATCCAACCCATTGAATCAAATAACCGCGCAATCGAGGAAAGTATGAATCTCTTTATTGGCTTCTGATCTTCCGAGGGAGCAAAATCGATTGGTACCACTTACACAGAAGTTCTAAGCTTAGGGTGAAGAACACTGAAATGGGTGGTAGCATTATCTACAGGTCTTGGCAATTTCGGGTATCACCAAAAGAAGATGGGTCTGCTGGAGGATGACACTTGTGAACTATGCCTGGAGGAAGTCGGGATGGCAGCGCATATATTGTGCCAATGCCTGGCGTTAGCTTGCAGAAGAAGGGAGGTCCTGGGGATCCACTGGGTAGATACCCAGAGGCTGAACCAGATTTCTGTTAAACAGATGCTAGCATTGACACGAGGAATCAAAGGCAGGGAAGAACTGTGGAGAAATCCAGAGAGAGTCTCGGGCTAAGATAAGTCATCGGGCATGACTTCATCCACCCACACTTGGTTGATGACCTGGTGCATGCACCCTACCAAAGCATCACCACCATGTTTGAAAAGCTCTGCTGGTAGACCATCAGAGCCCGCGGCCTTGTTGTTCTTCAGCTTTTTGATAGCTGAGCCAACCTCTTCAAAACTTTAAACCTAGGAGGTTGGATGGATACTTCATTGACTGGATGCGGGTTCTCTTCTTGCCCTATCACTCTCTCTACCTGCCCATTAAGTAGCTGCTGGAAATGCTGCTTAAATACATCTACTATTCCCTGTGCTTCGGTGACTAGGTTTCCTTCACTGTTTCGAAGAGCCTGCGTTCCGGGCTTGAAGCCAACTGCCAGTTGCTTGGCTTTCCTGAAAAACATCCGGATGTTGTTCCTATCGCGGGACTCTTCGATATCCTTGAGCTGGAAGGCTGCGTGTGCCCTTTTCTTCTTACGCAGGATCTTCTTCTCCTCCCTTCTTCTGGTTCGATACTCTTCTCTCGCTGCCCTTGTTTTGCGTTGCAGCGCTTGCAAGTGTGCATTTTCTGTCACCTTTTTCCGGCGTACGCATTCATCATCATACCAAGTGCTCTTTTTGGGTGGTGGCTGGTAGCCTATGGTGGTCTCTGCTACCCCTTTGATGATGTCGCGATGCTGGTTCCACAAATTGTTGGCGTTTGTGGATGGTGAATGCACAGCGGAGAGTCTCTCACTCAGGCGCTCTTTGTAGGCTCTGGCTACTCCAGACGTGCTAAGGCTTTTAACATTGGATTTTTTTTTTCTGGGCGGTTTGCAGCTTCTTCTCATTGGATAGTCGAGCTCTGAACTTAGCTGCAACAAGAAAATGGTCAGAGTCGACGTTTGCCCCTCTGAACGTCTGCACATTCAGAATGTTGGATGCGTGCCTCGCATATATTAGCACGTGGTCGATTTGGTTGGCGGTTCGACCATCTGGAGAGCGCCAGGTTGCTATGTGGATTCGTAGTCTTGGAAACCTAGTGCTACTTATCACCGTATTACGAGCTGCTGCAAAATCGATTAGCCGGAAGGCGTTGTCTGTTGTCGTGTCGTGGAGACTGTGCTTTCCAACTAATCCGCCGAAGATGTTTTCCTTACCGATTTTGGCATTGAAGTCCCCGAGTATGATTTTGACATCATACTCCGGACAGGCTCCGTAGGCTCCATCCAGGAGGTCATAAAACTCCTCCTTGATAGAGTCTTCAGCTTCGTCGGTAGGGGCGTGTGCACATATTATGCTGATGTTTTGAAATGTAGCTTTGATGCGGATCACAGCCAGGCGATCGCTGATCGACTTAAAGTCAATTATTATTGAGCGTAGTCGATTTCCCAAGACGAATCCGCATCCTAACATGTGCAGTCTTTTGTGACAGCTGTAATAAATGTCGCAATTTTTCCGTTTTTGCATACCTGATCCTATCCATCGTATCTCCTGGATCGCGGTAATATCTGCCTTGTACCGCGTGAGGACAGATTCAAGTTTTTGAATAGCACCAGGAATGTATAGTGTACTTATATTCCAGGTGCATACTCTTATATCATAATCCGTGTACGTTCCGACCCGGAACTTTTTTCCGACTGCTTTTAAAAGTTTTGAAATGGCATTTTTTTCCAATCAGTACTTTTTAAAATTCAAAGTAAACATAGAAAACAAAAATAGCAGAAAAATTTTTACCGTGTATTTACTATTCTTGCTCTGAACTTGGAAAAAATTTTAGCAATGGGATAGACCTATGCTCATGAGCTGTGAGAATTTTTCAAGCACAGAATCATTCTGGAGTAAACTTTTCAACTACAAAGATGTTGTGAATGAGAACCCGTACTCTGATCTAACAAGATTAGCCATTTCAGTATTAGTGCTCCCTTTATTAATGCAGAAGTCAGAAGTTATTTAGTTCTCAAACTAAACTACATAATAATGTATATGTATACGTGAATAAAAATGGATTCTGTTATCAATTTATGGATACTCGCAATAAGGGCTTGTGTTATTTTTATTTCGATGAAAGTTTATTTATAATTAGTTTGCAATATATTACAGTGGAAGTCGCTTATAACGACCTCGCTTATAACGTCCACTTTCCTTTCCTTTGGTTGGTTTCCATATATTTTAAGGTATTCTACCGTCGGATATAACGTCGCCGTATATAACGACGCATCGGATATAACGACCGATTTTCGAAGAAAAATCAATCTTTGTCGTTTGTGGTTATAACGACAGGATGCGAAAAAATGAAAAACACTACGTATATTTCAATATTTCTTGTTTATTCTTTTAATTTTACAAAGGAACAGACTAACGTTTGATATAGCAACCGCCGCACAGAGGAGTATCACTATGGAGAAACTTGGCCAAAGGTGAAAAACATGAAATTTGTTAAAACCAAAAACAATTGTTATAGTTATAGAAAATTTGTTGTTATCAATTTATATCTGTAAGTATGAGATGTGTACATTGGAAGGAAATAAAAAAAAAATGTATTAACTGTTGATACAACTCTTTTTTCTCCTATGCTTACTTTGCATTATAAAAGATACGTGTTTTGTTAAAAATGTGTTTATATTGTAGGTGTTATCCATACGGGTTAAAACGAGTTCAGCTAAAATTCTTTGAGAAACAGTAAATTCGGTTATTTCTTTAAAGGTTTCTGAAAAAAATCTTCCGCATATTCCCGCCAATTGATTTGCTATCAAATTTAAATTGACGGTATTGACAACATTTTGTTCCAAAAAAACAAGAAAAAGTAATGTAAATGGCGATAGAGAGATCAAGAATAAAATTCAATTTGTATTTATGTTTATTAAAAATTAAATTTTTAGCATAAAAACTCAATATAACTCTCTTAATATGATCCAAAAGTATTTTCTATAACTCATCACACACCCAATATTTTTGTGCACTTT
The DNA here is from genome assembly GCA_905220385.1 of Xylota sylvarum. Taxonomy (NCBI): domain Eukaryota; kingdom Metazoa; phylum Arthropoda; class Insecta; order Diptera; family Syrphidae; genus Xylota; species Xylota sylvarum. Next base: position 36,704,923 of record LR999959.1, read on the forward strand.
TCAAGGCAAAATACTCCTCTGTGCGCCGGTTATAACGACCTCATTTCCTCGTTCCCTTCACCGTCGTTATAAGCGACTTCCACTGCATTTGAATGAATTTGAATATTTGTTATTTTTTATTATAAAATATTTTTAAAGGTTTTTTTATTTCTCAAACTAAATTTAATGTACGAGTATATACGAGTACAAACAAATATGTATATATGTACATACATATGTGCAAATAAGAAAGAAAATGGCTGGTTTTTATACCCTATCCTAAGAGTATATTAAGTTTGACACATAGTTTGTAACATAAAGAAATAATCGAGATAGACCCTATAAAGTATATATATTCGTGATCAGCATCAATAGCGAAATCGATTGAGCGATGACCGTCCGTCCGTCCGTACATGTAACATCCTCAAACGTTCGAGATTATAGCCATATTTGAGTACGAAATGCAATTTGGCCACGCCCACTTTATAAAGAGGAGGATAGGGTATTAGACGATCCGTTCCAGACGGATTGTAGCTTTTCTGTATGTTTATACTCTATCCTAAGGGTATATTAAGTTTGACACATAGTTTGTAACATAGAGAAATAATCGAGATAGACCCTATAAAGTATATATATTCGTGATCAGCATCAATAGCGAAATCGATTGAGCGATGACCGTCCGTCCGTATGTCACCGCTTCTTGGGCCTTAAATTTTTAACTAGGACGCTGAAATTTCATATCTGGGCTTCCAAGAAAAAGATACAGTACAAGTGTAAATTTTTTTTACATCCGCCCACTGCCACGCATACTTTTTTATAACTTCACTAAATTATATGAAACCGAAAAATTTTGTTAAGACCAAATATTTGGGTATTTAGATTCCCTACAATTCACCCATAGAACAGTTTTGGCCACGCCCACTTTTTGGGGGCGTTATCATCAAAAAACCTATTTTGATAAAATTTTACATGTAACATCCTCAAACGTTCGACATTATAACTATATTTGAGTACAAAATGCAATTTGGCCACGCCCACTTTATAGAGAGGAGGATAGGGTATCATACGATCCGTTCCAGACGGATTGTAGCTTTTCTGTATGTTTACAGTTTGTTTTTACCTCACCGCTGCAAACAAAAGGAGATTATTAGTGTTAAATAATAGATGATTTAATAAAAAATTAAACCTCATGGTACTTACCGCAGCTACATACGTACAGATCAGTTTTGACGTTTCAATTTTTTTTTTATTGTCACGAATACGGTTGTCTCTCTCCTTCGCAAAATAGACGAAATCGAGGTCTGTTCACCGATCGAGAGTCAATGAACTCGACCAGTGAACAGATCGATGGCTGATTTTTTTGTTATATGTAGGTTTTGTTTTTTTTATTTATTGCACCTTTATTCCACTTGTCGTTGGTGCTTCCCCATACTATACAGTGTGCATTAGCATCGTAACCAATCGTTAGATCTTCATTCCTATCCCTGCTGACATTCACTAGAGACTCTACCTCTTTTGTTGGGGGAGGCTCTAGGGAGTCATACGGCGGGTATGCAGATGTCATGACAATCTGCACCTATCTGCACCTGTCCTACTCGCACAGCGACAAGGTCAGAGGCACGTACATACAGATCGCACATAGTGTAAAGTGGCAATACTTTTAGGTAGACCTCTAATCCTTTCTTTAAAGATCTAAGGCTCCTGCAGCAAGGCAATAGCAATCTACTCTTCCGCAAAGCATCTGATCAACATTGCTGATGAAGCCTTACTGTGGTGAAGATTCAATTGAATCACCCTAAGTTTTGTTGCCAATGGCAACCTCTGTTGCTGTTTCGGGTATCGTTGAGGGTCCATTGGATGAACCGAAGCGCTTTATCCCAATCCTTCCCCTCAGTAGACTCCGTCATACAACGAACGGCAGATAATATGGTCCGGTTGTACCGCACGACTTATCCATTAGCCCTGGGTGATCCTGTAGCGTTCTTAATATGCTCGACCATGTTGTCCTTGCAAAACGTTTCAAACCGATGAAATGTGAAAGCGGTCCCGCGATCTGTAATGATTCTTGCTGGCCTGCTGCCAAAGTATCCGCTAACTTCCTCCAAAAATTTTATTACAAGCGCTGTTTCCTGATCTATGGATGAACTGGACGTCAAATTCCTGTAGTCTTAAAAGCCACCTAGCAACTCGGGGCACAACCTCAGTCCTACTTTTCAACATGACCACGGCTTGGCAATCCGTTACCACCGTAATCGGTTTCCTCAACACATAAATCCGGAAACGAGACAAACTCTCCACAACCGCCAAGGTTTCCAGCTCATAGCTGTGGTATTTCGCCTCAGCCTGAGTAGTGCACCTGCTAAAGTAGCTGGCAGGTCGCAGTTGTTTCTTCTCATTGCGTTGCATCAATATTCCAGCCAAGCCAAGTGCACTCGCATCGCAGTGTACCTCTGGTCGCATTTGGGATCATATATCGCTAGCACGGGCTCGGTAACCAATTGGTGCTTCAAGGTATCAAAAGAAACTTCTTGTGCCTCACGCCAAACAAACTGCACATCCTTCTTGACGAGTTGATTCAACGGTCTCAACATTTCCGCATAGTTTTGAACGAATTTGCGGAAATATCCCGAGAGACCCAGGAACTGATGTACCTGTGTTGGAGTTGTTGGTACCGCAAAATTTACAATGGCTTCTATTTTGGAAACTCCAGGCTTAATCCCTTCTTCATAGATCTGATGGCCTAGATACCCCACCTCTCTTTTGAGAAACTAGCACTTTGTCAACTTCAGCGTCAGTCCGCTGTCTTCCAACACCTTCAGGAAACGCTTCAGTTTGATCAATCCTTCATCTACCGTACGGCTTGGCACGAGGACATCGCCCAAAAATACCATCACCTCATCCGTTTCGAGGCGATTTATAAGGCGATCCATCATCCGCTGGAAAACAGATGGCGCGTTGACCAAACCAAATGGCATACGACGGAATTCTAGCTGTTTATTATAAACCTGGAACGCCGTCAGGTATCTGGACTCCTCCGACACTGGAATCTCGTAATAACCTGAATTCAAGTCCAAAATGGTAAAACATTTGTAACCACTCAATCCGTTCAATCTGTTCTTCCACAATCGGCATCGGGTACTTCTCCTTGATAGTGTCGGAGTTTAGGGTCCGGTAATCAATGCACATCCTGATGGTTTCGTCCTTCTTCGATACCATGATGATGGGCGATGTAAAATTCGAGGTTGCTCTTAAATGATATTCTTGCCGAGCAACTCCTGAACCGTCCGATCAACTTTCTGTCGCTGAGCAAAAGGAATTCTGTAGTTCCGTCGACCACTGGGCAGTTCTCCTTTTAGTTAGATGGCTATAGAGTCATCCTTTGCTTGGCCAAGTTGGGAGATATCTGAAGCAAAACAATTCCGATACTTCTCGATCAAGTCGCGTAGTGTCTGCAGCGAGTTCAAATCCAAACTGTCATCAACGCTACCATCAGGGATTTCCACATATTCTCTGCCTTGAGCCACCGATCTGACCTGTTGATCCATCTTGTTGATCTTCAACTTGCCGTTGTGAAACTTACTTACTTACTTACTTAGGTGGCGCTACAGTTCGGGGTGAACCTGGGCCTCAACTAAAAAGCCTCTCCAGGTCCTTAGCTAACTGGCTCCAGTTGCGCAATCCAAGCTTGTTCAGGTCCCCTTCAACTTGTGCGCGCCACCTAAGGCGAGGTCTTCCTCTGCTGCGTTCTCCCTCCGGGTGTGATTTGAAGACTCTTCGGGCCGGAGCACTGGTGTCCATTCGCTCTACATGCCCTAGCCATCTCAAACGACTAATGCGCAGGTTTTTGACTAGGGCGATGTCGCTGTACAGCTCGTATAGTTCGTCGTTGAATCTTCTCCTCCAAAGCCCGTCAACGCAAACGGGACCGAATATTTTGCGAAGAATTTTTCTCTCGAAACGACCGAGGATATCTTCATCCGCTTTTGATAAAGTCCTAGCTTCAGCGCCATAAAGCAGGACTGGGATGATCAAGGTCTTATATAGAGTCTCCTTAGTTGTTCGGGATAGGGCCTTACTACTCAATTGCCTTCTCAGCCCAAAGAAACAGTGATTGGCAAGAGTTATTCTTCGTTTTATTTCTCCTGAGGTGTTATTTTCAGAATTGATAGCAGAGCCGAGGTAGACAAAGTCCCTTACTACCTCAAAGTTATAGCTATCGATTGTGACGTTCTGTCCAATTCGTCGATGTTGCGTGTCCCTTTTGGTTGACAGCATATACTTGGTTTTGCCCTCGTTTACCGTTAAACCCATTTTGGCAGCTTCTGTTTCAATACTAGCGAACGCACCGGTGACAGCCCGCTGTGTTCTTCCAATAATGTCGATATCGTCGGCATACGCTAGTAGTTGCACAGACTTTTGAAAGATTGTGCCTCCGGTGTTGGCTTGTGAGTTTCGCACAATTCTTTCAAGAACGATGTTAAAAAAATCACATGACAACGCATCACCTTGTCTAAATCCTTTTTTGACATCAAAGGTCTCGGTGAGATCGTTACCGACCTTGATGGAGCAGCGAGAATTCTCCATCGTCATTCTGCACAATCTGACGAGTTTGGCAGGGATGCCAAAACTAGACATGGCTCTGTATAACTCGTCGCTATAAATGCTGTCATATGCAGCCTTGAAATCGATAAAAAGATGGTGGGTATCGATTTGGACTTCTTGGGTTTTTTCCCGGATCTGCCGAAGTGTGAAGATTTGATCGATTGTGGACTTTCCTGGTCTGAAACCACACTGATAGGGCCCAATCAGGTTGTTGACGAAGGGTTTCAGACGTTCACACAATATGGCAGATAGGATCTTATACGCGATGTTGAGGAGACTGATACCTCTGTAATTGGCGCAATTGAGGGGATCTCCTTTCTTGTGGATCGGGCAAACGGTGCTGAGATTCCATTTATCAGGCATACACTCATCTGACCAAATTTTAGAAATGAGTTGGTGTATGCTCTCTACCAGGTCATTTCCAGCTGCTTTGAATAGCTCGGCTGGTAAGCCGTCAGGTCCAGCAGCCTTGTTGGACATAAGTTTGGATATTGCTATCCTTACTTCGTTTTGGTCAGGTGGACGGAAGTTTTGGCTATCATCGTCTATGTTAAATGGTTCATTCTGCCTGACAGCGGGATGTTGGTCTTCGTCGCCGTTATCGATCTCTTGCGATTGCAGCTTTTCGACGTCAAATCTTCTCACAGTAGTTCTTCTTAGTTGTGGCGTTTGGGATATCCGCATTCGTACCTTGGCTGCAACAAGGAAATGATCCGAGTCCATGTTGGCTGCTCGGAAGGTTCGGACATCCAGAATACTGGAGGCATGCCTTGCGTCGATCGCAATGTGGTCAATTTGATTGACCGTTTGATGATCAGGAGATCGCCATGTCCCCTTGTGGATATTGAGATGATATACTGCATACTGACATTTCGCCCCGCCGCAAAGTCAATAAGCCTAAGTCCGTTGCCAGACGTGGTGCCGTGTAGGCTGTGCTTTCCAATCGTCCGACCAAAGATGTTCTCCTTTCCTATCTTGGCGTTAAAATCGCCTAGGACGATTTTAACGTCATACTTAGGACATTGCTCATATGTTTTGTCGAGGAGCTCGTAGAAACTTTCTTTGGTGGCGTCGTCCTTGTCCTCTGTGGGGGCATGAGCGCATATTAGGCTTATGTTGGCGAATTTAGCCTTGATGCGGATTGTCATAAGACGCTCGCTCACGTGTCGAAAGCTCAAGACCTCTTGCCTAAGTCTGCCGCGTATGACGAACCCACATCCTGATAAGCGCTGTTTCTGTTCCCTATATCAATCACCGTAGTATACGTCACAGTTTTTCATCCTCTTTTTGACCGGGCCATCCCATCGCTCTTCCTGGATGGCGGTGATATCTGCATTGTAGCAGTCTAGGGCCTGTGCTAGTTGTTCGGCTGCACGCGGCCTGTTAAGGGTCCGAACATTCCACGTGCAGATCCGAAGATCGTTGTCCTTATTTCGTTTGCTGGGGTCGTCAACAGTGGGATCATCCTTATCCGAGGCTTGTCGTAGTGTCGTAACTACTGGTTTTTTACGTGGTAGAGAAGTTACCCCGACGCACAACCCCCAACCTAGAGGACCAGTTCTTTTTTTTACCCCTAGGACAAGGGGCCGGATATTCCGGAGTCAGTACCCCGCTTCGGGGATGTGAGCGGTGCCGTTGGCCCATTAAGGGTTCATCCGCCACAAACTCTATTCCAACACCCTGACTCAGTATTGAAAATCCCTATAGACCTGGAATTCGAATATGTCGAAGCTCATATAGGGATAACACTAATAGTTCGACCTAACTGGAACTGGTTGACGCCACCGTTGATTCCATCTAGGGAATTCGTCCGCCGCCGCCTGAAGCAAGAGAAGGTGCCTTAGTGAGAAGACACACGCCTTTGTGAAACACCAAACTTAATGATGGATGCTCTAGCAAAGCACGTCCTGCAATCACACTTATTGTCTGAGCAGCGTCTGGCGCAATTAGCTACATCGCCGGTATCTGATTTCCACCAATCTCGGCCACTACATGCATTCTTTCGATTGTCCTGCAACGACCTCCTCCAAACCCTAAGAGATCCACTCGAACGCAAAATTGTATCGAATCGCGTCCGACTTCTCAACGTTTATTTTTATTATACGATGGAAGTCATCTCTAAGTGAGCCTTTCCTGCTCCTATAACCCGTCTAGGAGCTCAGAAGAGTCGGTAAACTTCTGGAGACTCAGCTTTTCAATCAGTCTTTGATCGCCCAACTTAGTTATCAAATAGGTGATTGTGACAGTTGCTCTTGTTCCGATTCAAGCCAATATTTAGCCGCGCCACTAAACTTTACTAGAGCCGCACAGATTATAAGTTCGTCAGTCCAACAAAAAACACTTTTCAACCATTCGATATGCGACACCCATTGTTTTGCTGTGAGTCCGGATTTGTCAGTTGGGTTAAAACCCGTCATTGCGTTTACAACTTCAATCACGGACTTGCGTATCGAAACACTGGGGTTAGATGATGAATCCCGCTCATTTTCTTTTCGAATTAAGTCATTTTCGCGTTCAAGTAAGTCCTTTTCGCGTCGGAGTAACTCAATTTCTTTTTTCAACACACTATCGGTATCGACTTTCGCGTCATTACTTAACGCTCGCGATGTACACGGCGTTTGATTCACTTCCATGATTGTAGAGTCCTGCTCAACATTTAAGGCCCATTAGAGACCGATGAATTTGATGATGCTATTCTTTATTTTGGGTGGTTGGGTGGTAACAAAGATAAGCTCCGGATAAATTTGATTGAATGAAATATCGATTTCTTGTTCAATACTAATTAGATTTAAGAATATTTTGAATGACTAAAATTAATTAACTTCTTTTTTTGAAAAAAAAAAATACGATTTTGTACTGAGCTATTTTAATAAACTGTTGTTTTTATACCCTATCCTAAGGGTATGTTAAGTTTGACACATAGTTTGTAACATAGAGAAATAATCCAGATAGACCCTATAAAGTATATATATTCGTGATCAGCATCAATAGCGAAATCGATTGAGCGATGACCGTCCGTCCGTCCGTCCGTCCGTATGTCACCGCTTTTTGGGCCTTAAATTTTGAGCTAGGACGATGAAATTTCATATCTGGGCTTCCAAGAAAAAGATACAGTACAAGTGTAAAATTTTTTTACATCCGCCCACTGCCACGCTTACTTTTTTATAACTTCACTAAATTATATGAAACCGAAAAATTTTGTTAAGACCAAATATTTGGGTATTTAGATTCCCTACAATTCACCCATAGAACAGTTTTGGCCACGCCCACTTTTTAGGGGCGTTATCATCAAAAAACCTATTTTGATAAAATTTTACATGTAACATCCTCAAACGTTCGACATTATAGCTATATTTGAGTACAAAATGAAATTTGACCACGCCCACTTTATAGAGATTAGGATAGGGTATCATACGATCCGTTCCAGACGGATTGTAGCTTTTCTGTATGTTTTTTATTAGATTTGAGACTAACCGGATTTTTCGACCGAATTTAAATAATAAATTAAAAATTTTACTGGATTTTTTGACCGAATTTAGATAAAATAAAATCGGTCATACGGTCAGATTTGACCGGATTCACATTTTTTTAGTGACAACACTGCTATGAGGTCTGCACCCCATTGCATTAAAGCTAGGAATATACCAACCGGTCCCGCGGTCTTGTAAGGAGAAAACATTTTTATCGCCCCACTAACCGCTTCTGGCGTTCTGCCCCCATCCTGTTTGCTCCTTGTTTCCTCAGAGCCGAGGGCTGATTTGTCGTCAGGCTTCCCGGAAAGTGTATTTCCATGAGGAGCTCATTTGTACAATCCAGTGTCTCAACCATCATCTCCCTTGTTCTATCACGAATGAGTCCGACTTTGGAAACTGGATCCCTCGAGACAATTTTCTGAAGTCTGTTGACCTCAGCTGTGCTTCTCATATTCGAACAAAATTCCCTCCACAACTCCCTTTTACATCGTCGAAATGCTGCTTTTAGCTCTTTCTTCTTTGCATTATACTCATCCTATGATTCAGGATACATTTTTTTTTTTAATGCATTTTTATTGAATTAATTCATGTAAACTTATTTGCTAGACAAAAAAAAACGCTTAAAACTATCTTAATTTACTTAGCTAAGTTATATAATACTAACTTACTGGCGCTATGCGGGCACCCTAAGCTAAACTTAATTCTTAAAACTATGTCTTTCGACTATGTCCTCCAGGTTGGGGGTTGTGCGTTGCCTACCACGTAAAAAACCAGTAGTTACGATGCAACAACAAGCCTCGGATAAGGATGATCCCACTGTTGACGACCCCAGCAAACGAAATAAGGACAACGATCTTCGGATCTGCACGTGGAATGCTCGGACCCTTAACAGGCCGCGTGCAGCCGAACAACTAGCACAGGCCCTAGACTGCTGCAATGCAGATATCACCGCCATCCAGGAAGAGCGATGGGGGCCAATAAGAGGATGAAAAACTGTGACGTAGGCAAGAAGTCTTGAGCTTTCGACACGTGAGCGAGCGTCTTATGACAATCCGCATCAAGGCTAAATTCGCCAACATAAGCCTAATATGCGCTCATGCCCCCACAGAGGACAAGGACGACGCCACCAAAGAAAGTTTCTACGAGCTCCTCGACAAAACATATGAGCAATGTCCTAAGTAAATCGTCCTAGGTGATTTTAACGCCAAGATAGGAAAATAGGACATCTTTGGTAGGACGATTGGGAAGCACAGCCTACACGGCACCACGTCTGGCAACGGACTTAGGCTTATTGACTTTGCGGCGGGGCGAAATGTCAGTATACAGTATATCATCTCAATATCCACAAGGGGTCATGGCGATCTCCTGATCATCAAACGGTCAATCAAATTGAACACATTGCGATCGACGCAAGACATGCCTCTAGTATTCTGGAACCTTCCGAGCAGCCAACATGGACTCGGATCATTACCTTGTTGCAGCCAAGGTACGAATGCGGGTATCCCAAACGCCACAACTAAGGAGAACTACTGTGAGAAGATTTGACGTCGAAAAGCTGCAATCGCAAGAGATCACCAGAACCTTCACCGAACGCGTATCCCGAAATCTCTCAACTACTCCTATGCCGCCAGCATCAAGCGCCGAAGACCAGTGGCAACGCTGCCAACAAGCCATCAGAAGTGCCGCAACTGATGTGCTGGGTTTCACCCGACCACCACCAAGATACCCCTGGTTTGACGATGAGTGCCGGCAAGCAAATGCAGCTAAACAGCAAGCATACAAAGCGGCGCTGCAAAAAAGGACGAGAGCTGCTCGTGAGCTCTACGAGCAGAAGAGACGAGAAGAACATCAGCTTCTCCGAAAGAAGAAAAAAGAGCACGAGAAGCGCGCGATCGAAGATATTGAGAGGTTATACTCCAGGAATAATGTACGTAAGTTTTACCAACAGGTAAAAAGAACGTGTCAGGCCAACAAGACCCGTACAGAAGCCTGTAGAGATGAAGAAGGAAACCTCGTAGTAGAGTCGCAGTCGGTGCTGAGAATATGGAAAAACTTCTTCTGCAGACTGTATAACGGCGACGAAGACCAACATCCCGCTGTCAGGCAGAATGAACCCTTTAACATAGACGATGATGACCAAAACGAAGTAAGGATAGCAATATCCAAACTTATGTCCAACAAGGCTGCTGACCTGACGCAGCTGGAAATGACCTGGTAGAGAGCATACACCAACTCATTTCTAAAATTTGGTCAGATGAGTGTATGCCTGATGAATGGAGTTTCAGCACCGTTTGCCCGATCCACAAGAAAGGAGATCCCCTCAATTGCGCCAATTACAGAGGTGTCAGTCTCCTCAACATCGCGTACAAGATCCTATCTGCCATATTGTGTGAACGTCTGAAACCCTTCGTCAACAACCTGATTGGGCCCTATCAGTGTGGTTTCAGACCAGGAAAGTCTACAATCGATCAAATCTTCACACTTCGGCAGATCCGGGAAAAAACCCAAGAAGTCCAAATCGATACCTACCATCTTTTTATCGATTTCAAGGCTGCATATGACAGCATTTATAGCGACGAGTTATACAGAGCTATGACTAGTTTTGGCATCCCTGCCAAACTCGTTCGCCTGTGCAGGATGACGTTGGAGAGTTCTCGCTGCTCCATCAAGGTCGGTAACGATCTCACCGGTGCGTTCGCTAGTATTGAAACAGAAGCTGCCAAAATGGGTTTAACGGTAAACGAGGGCAAAACCAAGTATATGCTGTCAACCAGAAGGGACACGCAACATCGACGAATTGGACAGAACGTCACAATCAACAGCTATAACTTTGAGGTAGTAAGGGACTTTGTCCTCGGCTCTGCTATCAATTCTGAAAATAACACCTCAGCAGAAATAAAACGAAGAATAACTCTTGCTAATCGCTGTTTCTTTGGGCTGAGAAGGCAATTGAGTAGTAAGGCCCTATCCCGAACAACTAAGGAGACTCTATATAAGACCTTGATCATCCCAGTCCTGCTTTATGGCGCTGAAGCTAGGACTTTATCAAAAGCGGATGAAGATATCCTCGGTCGTTTCGAGAGAAAAATTCTTCGTAAAATATTCGGTCCCGTTTGCAATGACGGGCTTTCGAGGAGAAGATTCAACTATGAACTATACGAGCTGTACAGCGACATCGCCCTAGTCAAAAACCTGCGCATTAGTCGTTTGAGATGGCTAGGGCATGTAGAGCGAATGGACACCAGTGCTCCGGCCCGAAGAGTCTTCGAATCACACCCGGAGGGAGAACGCAGCAGAGGAAGACCTCGCCTCAGCTGGCGCACACAAGTTGAAGGGGACCTGAACAAGCTTGGAGTGCGCAACTGGAGCCAGTTAGCTAAGGATCGAGCTAACTGGAGAGGCTTGTTGGTTGATGCCCAGGTTCACCCCGAACTATAGCGCCACTTAAGTAAGTAAGTATGTCTTTCGACCTAACCTAACATACCTATATATGTATGTGTTAATTATATTTTTATTAACTTTTGTGTAGACAAAGAAAATGTTTTGTTTTTAGGGAAAAACTTTGTATATTGAATTTTATTTTTATTTTATGTGAAACTTAAAATCTACGTTACACTACTTTAAAATAAACCTTTAATCTAAATACGTAATTAAATACGCACTTTTTTTATTTATTTATTTTTATTAATTTTTTATTTTTTTTTGGTTTTTTAGTGCTGTTTTTTTTTTTTCTATCTATTGCTGTGTTTATCTAACTACCTTATACTTAGGACAACAGAGAACAGCACACACATAAGACACCCTTAAAACTATGTAAGCTGGCCAGGTTAAATATAGAAAATAAATTAAATGGTCAGCATGCCCTACAGAGGCTACCCAGGATTCAGAGGAATCGACGAGAAAGTTCCCTCTCTTGCTATAAGGTACCAGAATTTCTGATGCTGTCGTTCTATATCTTTCACATCGCGCCCCGATACCGACCTACTGAATCGGAGAAGCCCCTCAGTACTCTGCGCTACGCCTCGGTCATAGTTGAGTCGCCTATCTACAGCTTTTCTGGCGACGTGGAAGATAAGCGGAAATCCCGCTCTGTCCTGAATCAGACCTTGTCTATTAAAATAGAGGACTGCCTCTGGGGGGACAAAGCCATTAAGGCGCACCCTCTCGTGGTACATATCATTGGGGTAGTAAGCCCCAAAGATCAGGCTATTGGTCGAGCTCATTGCTCTTGCAATATGACCCCGAATCAACTACACTACTAAATTGTCCACTCTGATCAGATTCGCTTTATTATAAAGGACCTCATTAGAATCGATTTTTTTGTACTCAGACTCTGGTGTTCTGTACAAGTGAAGGCAAACCTGGAGACAAGCCCTCTCAAACACCCTAATCTTTTCCATTAAGCTTGCTCCCACGTGACGTCCGTAAGTGAGCATTGGCCTTATAAGGGCCTTGTAGCAGATGACCTTCACCCTTGCATCGAGTTGGCTGCTATAAAACAGTCTCTTTGTAAGGGCAAAAGTAACTTTGGCTCTGGCCAGAGCAGCATCGATATGTTTGTTAAAATATAGATACTGATCTAGCCAGATCCCAAGGTATCTGACTACACTTCTGCTCGCCAATGGCTGTCCGTGCGGTCCAACGATGGAGAACTTTCGCCAATTCTTTCTGGTGTCCCTAGAGGCCCCAGATAACGGCGTTCTGAATAGGATGGTTTCCGACTTCTGAAAGTTAATCTTCAACTTCCAGTCATCGCAATATCGCTGGATCGTCTCGAAGTCACGTTGCAAGGGTATTGTAATGACCTGGATCTTTGGACCTGACCTGTACGCAATCAAGTCGTCTGCGTACGCAATACCATGGTGAAGAGAACCTATGAGATCGCTAGTGTAAATGTTGAAAAGGGTAAGCGAATTAACTGCACCCTGCTGCAGACCATTTTTAATTTGAAATACACCAGCGGAAGTCACATTGCCATTTTTCACAACGAACTGTCTACTGGTGAGCATGTTATAAAGAATGTACAGCAAAGGTTTACTTATACCCAGCCTACTCAACTTGTAAAGGAGTCCCTCTAACCATACGGTATCGAAGGCCTTCTCCAAGTCAATTAGGCAGGCACCCGCGCATTTTTTCTTACTTTAATTCCATTCGACATCCGAAATCAGTTTAGACGCGGCATGTAGGGTATCGTGCCCCGCCTTAAAACCGAATTGGTTGTCCGGGACTATATTTCTGTCCTCAACCCACTTATTCAGGGCTCTATAGATCACTTTTTCGAATACCTTGCTGATGTTCGGAAGAAGACCTATCGACCGGAGATTTGCCGGATTGGATGTATCTTTTCCCCTTTTGGGAATGGGATGCACCACTGCTGTTTTCTAATGCGCCGGATAATGTGCATTATTCAACGCATTGTTAAACAGGGTGGCGTATATGTCCACCGCTTCTAGAGGGAGATGTTGGAGCACAATGTTCGGAATTCCGTCGATACCCACGGATTTTTTACTTCTTAATGAGACAAAGATCGTTTGGAGATCTACCTTCTATATGAACGGAGGATGACTCCTGTCATCGGCGATGGCATTATTTGCCATGTTACCTTCATTGAACACGGTAAAACCAGTGTTCTCAGATCGCCAGTCTTGCATATTAGTAGAAACACATTGACGCAGCAACAAACAACAGCAACTTCAACAGCAGGGGCAAATAAACAAACGCTGTGATGTAAAACACATAGCACAGCAAATAGCACACAGCGAAATTTGACATTGTGGGAATATTTGGCTGGATTGCACCGAAATATCAAATGTTTTCAGGTTGGTACGACTGAATATTTCGACTTAAAGTTGGCTGCATTCGGACAGCAACAGCCAATTTAGCATTAGGTCTAACGTTGAACTTGCTGTTGCTGTTGCTGTGATCAATGTGTTCTGTTTCATTAAAAAGCATTGGTTCTAACATTTTTGCTGTGGTTGTCAAAGTTGCTGTTGCTGTTGCTGTGTCAATGTTTCTACTATATCACTTCGAAGGTAGAAGTTGCGCACAAGGACGCAATTATCCAGGTCATGGTTTGGGTGAATGCTTTCATTCACCTTGTACACTTCCTGGAAAGTCGCTCATATAGCCTCAACCTTCTCCTGCGGATCTTCTATCACAAAGAAGTCGTCATCCTCGACAGCCTTATCTGGATCTATGCATGCTGCTATTAGTATTTGTTCAAAGTTCGTCGTTCGGGGTATCTTAAGACACGGAAGGTGTTTGAAGTTATTCCACCGAAAAATCTTATTGATCTGCGGGAACATACTGGGATTATGGGCTCTTACCGCCGAAATCTTCCCGTTCCAATACGCATTCACCGTCAGTCTGTAGTTATCTCTGATAAATTTTTGGAGGTTTTTGATCAACGACTTCAGTGTCCTAACCTCCGAGTTTTGTCTGTCAATAAACTGTCTGTACAAGGTTTTTAATCTTGACAACAGTCTTCTTTTTTGTTGGTGTAGTGCGTCGATAGTCGCGTTGCGGAATATATCTACGTTGTCAGTATGTTGATACCGAGGTATCGTACTGTCCATAGTTCGTTTGATTGTCTCGTCCAATTGTTTTAGGTATCTGCCAATCTCCTCGTTTGACAGATTCCTATTGGACGGTGGGTAGAGCGAATTTGAGGAGAGTTCTCTTGTCAGTACTCGGGAGAAGCGTGTCCAGCGCGTTCTACTGTAATTGTAGGTGTGCGTTTGGACAAACTCTTCCAATTCCGCAATTTCGTTGGGAATCCGTATTTCGGCACTAAGTCCGCAATGGTCACTGTCGTACACAAAAGTGTGTAAACAGTTCATCGTTTGTCGGTCCGTGTCGGTCAGTTCTAGCCGTACGTCGAACAGCATGAGATCCAGATAGGAGCCGCCTCTAGGAAACGACGCACAAATTAAGTAGTAGGTTCCCTCTAGGATTTGGTGTGTTATTTTCCCAATCCCTGTGCTTCGCGTTTAAATCTCCGGCCATGAGATAATAATTCTCCTCCGACTCCAGCCTAAGGCATCGGAAAAGTGTCTCGAGCTCTGAAATAAAAAGGTTGAGTAGCTTCAGGTGCATAGATTGCGACCACGTACATCTTCTTTCCATTACGGAGAGGGATGCACACGATACAAGCTTCCAGCACCTGGAACCTTCGCACTTCACCACTGTACACCGCCTTATACCGCTGCTTTTTATGAATGAAGATCGCAACAACCCCTCCTTGGGTGGAGTTGGGTCGGTCTTATTATATTATACTTAATATTCCTTAATTTATGTCTCTGAGTTAGCTTACGCTAATCAAAAGCAAATCAGGATTTTCGTCATTTAGCAACTTTAAAAGTGAGTTTCTACGTTCTATCCTAATCAGTGAATTCACATTCACCGCAAGCATCTTTAAGGGAGTCTCCGCCGTGGTACCCATTACGACTGGAGGTGCTGGTCCACCCGCGTCGCCTGCTCTTATATCTGACATTGTAGCTGGCCCATTTGCCGTGGATTGAGAGCAAGATAGCCATCAAGTCAGCTTGCGCTTCAGGTGCTTTAGACATTGACGCCTTTGAAACACCCTTTGGCTGTTGCTCTTGTGTATTTCCCTGACCAGCCGCCATTTGGGCGTAGGTCAGTTGGGAAGTAACGACTTGTCTTGTTAGAGTGGGACCAGGTGGACGCTTCACCTCGATCTTCTGCTGTCGAGCCGGATTTACTTTTTTAATAAACTGGAACTTAGGGCAACCCCGATAGTTAGCAGTGTGCCCCGTGTTCCTACATAATGCACACGAGAGTTGTTCCCTATTCGTAGCCCTATCCTTCCCTAATGGACATTCCTTGGTCTTGTGGTCATTTCCACACTTCATGCATCAAGGCTGCATGTCGCAGTTCGGCGCGGCTATACGGATCACGAATGGTTACAGGTAACTTACTAAGTAATTTGTAGCAGACGACGGAGTAGAAGTCTCTGGTGCGAAAGGGAGGTATGTTTACATTTGAGCCTGAATTGCTTCGCAAATTATGGGTGTCGAAAATCGGGCTCTGTAGGTACCCACCTCTTATAAGAAATAATTTTGAGACCTTATAATAATACAGGTGTCTAACTGGCAGAACTCTTATAGATCTGAAGAGCGCTATAGAATGAGAGATGTGAGAAGCCCCACATATCTTTCGAATCGCACATTTTTGTAAAACAAGGAGGGGTGAATTTTTGTAGAGAAAGCTCCTCCTCAGCACCCAATACCGTACTGTAATTTAGAATGAAATATTCCAAAATAGACAATTAAACAGAATTTACGCAGATGATACAAGCATCGGATAGATGAACGCAGATACTTCTCAGCGTCAAAATATGATCAGACCAGCTCATATTTTGGTCAATGAGCACACCTAAGTACTTGAAATTATTAACAATTTCAACTTTAAAGCAATTTCCGTCACAAAGAGCACCAACATCAAGGGAGAAGGTACTGCACCACATGTACAATCTAATATTTTGTACCGAGTACAACTTAAAGAATGGAAATATATTTCGAGATCAGGGTTCTCCTGCTTTCTCAAACTAAAAAACATTAATTTTGTTTTGCTGCTTACCTTTAGTTTGTGTTTCGCAAACCAGATTCTAAGAAGATGAGCCTCATAATTAATATCAGCTACAAGGTTCAGTGGGTTAACAGAATCATATGCAATGCAGAGGTCATCTGCAAATGCCGTGGCTTTTCCGGCGAAAGGTTGGTTAAACAAAGAGTTTATATAGACTACGAACAATAGAAGTCCAAGGACAGAACCTTGGGGTACACCTAGATTTATATTTTTTTCATTATTATAGCAATCTTCAATTTTAACCTTTTGCGTTCTTTCTAAGAGATACGACTCAGACCACTTATACATTATGCCCCGAAAACCAGCTCGTTCCAATTTGCTTAGAAGAATGTCATGGTTTACCTTGTCAAAGGCCTTGGTGATATCCACAATCAGACCGGCGCAGCTTTTTTTCTTATCGAGTCCTGTGTTTATAGAAGAGCAGAACACCAGTAGGGCATCTTCAGTGGAAAGCCCTTGTCTAAAACCATATTGCTTAGGGCTTAAGAAATGCGTTCTATTTAGGAAACGTAGCACTCTACTCTTAATAGCTTTTTCTAAAATAGGACAGCAAAGAAATCGGTCTTTAATTATTTTTATCTCGTTTATCACTCTTTTTAAAAATCGATATAATAATAGCGCATTTAAGCCTGTCGGGAAATATCCCACTTAATATGCTTAGCTTAGGATGGCTGGATGCTGTAGGAATAGGGTAGGCACTGACTGGCGTCAACCTGGCGACGTCCAGTGTTGTAACTGTTACTGCGCATCTATTGTGCTTATTTTACCTCCTAGTGGTAGCCATCGGGTACTGGTTGGTGTCCATCCGGACCCGACTTGCTGAACTTATAAACGCGAGTGCTGAACAAGAGAAAATTGCAGCACTATAAATGGGATTGGCGTCAAAGCTTCAAACGGAAGCACAACACTTTATCTGGGCTACTTCGACGTATTCGGAGCTCAGGCTGATAGAGATTTCCAAGAATAAGTCAGGTTTTTGGAAAAGAGATGATGGCGGATGAGCCCTTATTGGGCCAACGGCAGCGCTCATATCCCCGAAGCGGGTTACTGACATCGGTTTAAAACCGGCCCCTCGTCCTAGGGGTTTAAAAAAATGGAACTGGCCCTCCAGGTTGGGGGTTGTAAGGTCGGTAAGGAAAACATCTTCGGCGGATTAGTTGGAAAGCACAGTCTCCACGACACGACAACAGACAACGCCTTCCGGCTAATCGATTTTGCAGCAGCTCGTAATACGGTGATAAGTAGCACTAGGTTTCCAAGACTACGAATCCACATAGCAACCTGGCGCTCTCCAGATGGTCGAACCGCCAACCAAATCGACCACGTGCTAATATGTATATGCGAGACACGCATCCAACATTCTGAATGTGCAGACGTTCAGAGGGGCAAACGTCGACTCTGACCATTTTCTTGTTGCAGCTAAGTTCAGAGCTCGACTATCCAATGAGAAGAAGCTGCAAACCGCCCAGAAAAAAAAATTCAACGTTGGAAGCCTTAGCACGTCTGGAGTAGCCGGAGCCTACAAAGAGCGCCTCAGTTACCGATTGACATGCACCGTGTGCACACGCGCTTAAAACCTCGGCCACCCAGCTGCGTGCAAAAACCGAAACAAAAACAATAGTTCCAATTGAAAAAAAAAAAAAAAGATCTAATCGCTAAATAAAATTATCAAAAACAATAGAAAAACATACAGAAAAGCTACAATCCGTCTGGAACGGATCGTCTGATACCCTATCCTCCTCTCTATAAAGTGGGCGTGGCCAAATTGCATTTTGTACTCAAATATAGCTATAATATCGAACGTTTGAGGATGTTACATGTAAAATTTTATCAAAATCGGTTTTTTGATGAAAACGCCCCCAAAAAGTGGGTGTGACCAAAACTGTTCTATGGGTGAATTGTAGGGAATCTGTATACCTAAATATTTTGTCTTAACAAAATTTTTCGGTTTCATATAATTTAGTGAAGTTATAAAAAAGTATACGTGGCAGTGGGCGGATGTAAAAAAAATTTACACTTGTACTGTATCTTTTTCTCAGAAGCCCAGATATGAAATTTCAGCGTCCTAGTTAAAAATTTAAGGCCCAAAAATCGGTTTTATGATGATAACGCCCCCAAAAAGTGGGCGTGGCCAAAACTTTTGTGTGGGTGGATTGTAGGGAATCTGAATGCCTAAATATTTGGTCTTAACAAAATTTTTCGGTTTCATATAATTTAGTGAAGTTATGAAAAAGTGGGCGTGGCAGTGGGCGGATTTAAAAAATTTTTACACTTGTACTGTATCTTTTTCTCAGAAGCCCAGATATGAAATTTCATCGTCCTAGCTCAAAATTTAAGGCCCAAAAAGCGGTGACATACGGACGGACGGACGGTCATCGCTCAATCGATTTCGCTATTGATGCTGATCACGAATATATATACTTTATAGGGTCTATCTCGATTATTTCTCTATGTTACAAACTATGTGTCAAACTTAATATACCCTTAGGATAGGGTATAAACAATAAACCAAAAAAAATAAAAAAATAATCAATCCACGCGCGTAGTGTCAATTGTGTAGTGCAGTGCAGTGCAAAAACAAAAAAAGTGTGTGAGCGCCAGTGCGGGTATTTCCTCTTCCTCCTCTCCATCTCTTGACTGTCACTTGACCACAATCATTGCATTCGCCGTTTGTTTTTTTTTATTCACGCGGTTAGTGCAATGATTGTGGTAAAGTAACACCAGACGAATAGCGGGTTGTGAGTGAAAATTTTGTTGGTGGACCAACTCATATTGTCGTACGGGCATAACACCTACGGCAATCTGTTTTGGAAAGCTAACGCAGGATTTTTACTTCACAGCCTTGCTTAGAAGCGTCGGGGTTTGTGTTTTGTGTTTGTTTATTATAATGCTAGGTAATTTTAGAGTGGACGTGAGCAACATTCGTGGGTTGAGAAAAAACCTCTTTGCCGCGTACGTCCACGTCTGTAAGTACAGGCCAGCTGTTTTGGCACTGGGTGAAACACAGGTTGGGGAGAATTCTGATTCCTCAGATTTGAACCTTCCTAGATATAACCTGGTGCCTTTATTCTTTTCTCACCGCGGTCTCGCCATATACGTACGTAGTGATGTTGCCTACCAAATTCAACCACAGTACGGCTCATGTTCCAATCCGGAATTCAATTTCATGTGGCTAAAATTCAGCGTCCGTAGGCAAATTATTCACTACTGTTTCATTTATAGAAGCCCCAATTTAGACAGCAATTCTACTTACAATGAGTTTGATGCGCTGTCTGACTCCATCACAAGAATTGTTTCCATTTATCCTCGTACTGAGATCGTTATTGCGGGCGATTTCAATATACACAATTCTGGTTGGCTTCGACATTCTGGACAGACAACACCCGAAGGAAGATATGTTGAGACCTTTGCTGAGGTAAATAATTTGACCCAGCTTGTGAACGAGCCCACACGGCTACCCGACATTGATAGTCATTCTGCCAACACTCTGGACTTGTTTCTCAGCTCCCACCCTGATAAATACATAGGTTCGTCAGACCACTGTGTCGTATCGGCTGATTTCTCGTACCTCAACCACTCAGTTAAAGAAAAAACTCCTAAAAGAATAGTGTGGCAATACGAGAAAGCCAATTGGGACGGCTTGAACAGCTTCTTTAGGAGTTTTAACTGGTCGCTATGTTTCCTCGATAGTGACGTGGATGCCGCCGCCGATATGATCACTAATACCATTTACCTTGGCATTAAATCCTTTATTCCTAACCGAATAAAGAGTATCAAGCCAAAGGAAAATGCATGGTATGACTCGAGCTGTAAAGAGGCAATCAGGTTGAGGGAGTTAAGTTTTCGGTCCGAGGAAAATCGAAAAAAATTTAAACGAGCCAGAAATGACTGCAATGCTCTCATTCGCCGTGTCAAGTTCTGCTTCGACCAAAAATTGAGGCAAAAAATCCTACATTGTCCCAAAGGTAGTAGAACTTTTTGGTCGTTCGTCAAAAACATAAAAAATTGTGCCTCATCCTCCATCCCAACGCTTGTTCACAATGACATTCCAGCTGTCAGCTCTTTGGACAAGGCCAATCTGCTTGCAGCTCTATTCGCTGCGAACTCCACACTCCCAGATTGTGCTTTGCCTCCCCCTGTACTTGAGCGCGTTGAATATTCTATGGGACAAATCCACTTTCGCACTCGTACAGTAGCAAGAGTACTTAAAGATTTTAACATAAACAAATCCGCTGATCCAGATGTTATCTCACCCATTATTCTGAAGAGGTGTTCTTCCACGCTGGCAAAACCACTGCGTAAGCTTTTTCATCTTCTGGACTCTTCCCGAGTAGATGGAAAACAGCATTTGTCCAGCCCGTCCCTAAAAAAGGCGAATCTTCTTCTCCCTCCAACTATCGACCCATTGCACTTACGTCCCTTCTTTCCAAGGTCATGGAAACGCTGATAAATCGTCAGCTTATGAAATATCTTGAATCACGAAAGCTCTTCAATGACCGTCAGTATGGCTTTCGTAGCAAAAGGTCCACTGGTGATTTGATGGTATATCTCACCGAAAAGTGGAACCACTCTCTGCATCATTCTGGTGAATGTAAGATTGTTGCGCTTGATATTTCTAAGGCATTTGACAGAGTTTGGCATCAAGCTCTTTTGTCGAAAATGCGTGCATTTGGCATCGATGAATCTCTTCTTCAATGGATTAGAAACTACCTTTCGGAACGTTTAATTCAAGTAGTTTTGGACGGTTTCAGGTCTGCTATCCACCATATAAATGCTGGTGTTCCCCAAGTCTCCGTTTTGTCTCCGACTCTCTTTTTTATATTCATAAATGATCTCTTGTCTGCTACTTCTAATCCAATACACTCCTTCGCTGACGACAGCACCCTCAGCTTCTCATATTCGTTCCCAGACTCACGTCCCTACTCTTCGGCCGTAGAACTGGAACGGCAGCGTATGTTAAGCTCATTAAATTCCGATCTTGACAGTATAATTAAATGGGGTATAAACAACAGAGTGGAATTTAATGCTTCGAAAACCCAATGCTGTCAGATGTCGTTCAAGCGTAACCTTAACCCTTTGCCATTATCAATGAATGGCACTTGCATCGTCGAAACCGAAAAACTTTCCATTCTCGGTATGTGTGTTAACGACCATCTTCGTTGGAATGACCACATATTCGAATTCGCCAAGACTGCTGCGAAATGTTTAGTATTCCTTAAACGGTGCAAGAAGTTCTTTACCCCCTCTGATCTGGCTGTAATATATAAGGCATACATCCGCCCCAAGCTCGAGTATAATGCTCATATCTGGTCTGGTGCTCCTAAGACTACTTTGCACCTACTGGATAGAATTCAAAATCGAGCGTTAAAACTAATAGGGAACAGAAGTATAGCGGAGTCTATTGACTCGCTCCAACATCGCAGAAATGTCTCTTGCCTTTCCTTATTCTATTGCTATTTTCATAAACAGTGCTCCAGCGAAATAGCCAGTTGCATTCCGCCCCTTCAACAATTTGCTCGCAATACCCGTCACGCTTTGAATGCTCATCAGTACACCCTCAAGCCTATTTTCGGACGTACCGTCAAGTATAGAGATTCTTTCATAAACCGTACAACACGAATGTGGAATGCTCTACCAAGCTCTATTTTTCCCTCAAATTATACTCCACAAACATTTAAGACCAACGTTCATCGGTATCTCCTATCTTCTCTTCCTAATTTCACTAACGCCCGCGCTGTGTATTAACATTTAAAGGGTAGTACTAAGCCCTTGAGCGCGCGCAAATTATAAAAAAAAAAAAAGTGAGAGACTCTCCGCTGTCATTCACCATCCACAAACGCCAACAATCTGTGGAACCAATATCGCGACATCATCAAAGGGGTAGCAGAGACCACCATAGGCTACCAGCCACCACCCAAAAAGAGTCCTTGGTATGATGATGAATGCGTACGCCGGAAAAAGGTGACAGAAAATGCACACTTGCAAGCGCTGCAACGCAAAACAAGGGCAGCGAGAGAAGAGTATCGAACCAGAAGAAGGGAGGAGAAGAAGATCCTGCGTAAGAAGAAAAGGGCACACGCAGCCTCCCAGCTCAAGGATATCGAAGAGTCCCGCGATAGGAACAACATCCGGATGTTTTTCAGGAAAGCCAAGCAACTGGCAGCTGGCTTCAAGCCCGGAACGCAGGCTCTTCGAAACAGTGAAAGAAACCTAGTCACCGAAGCACAGGGAATAGTAGATGTATTTAAGCAGCATTTCCAGCAGCTACTTAATGGGCAGGTAGAGAGAGTGATAGGGCAAGAAGAGAACCCGCATCCAGTCAATGAAGTATCCATCCAAACTCCTAGGTTTAAAGTTTTGAAGAGGTCGGCTCAGCTATCAAAAAGCTGAAGAACAACAAACCCGCCGGCTCTGATGGTCTAAACAAACATGGTGGTTATACTTTGGTAGGGTGCATGCATCTATGTATATATATATATATATGTATGTAGAGACTATCAGGTCTATATGCCCCATCTTCAAGAAAGGCGATCCTATGTCTTGTAAGAACTACCGAGGCATATCCCTGCTTAATGACGCATATAAGATCCTATCCAACGTACTGTGTGAACGTCTGAAGCCTTTCTGCAGCACACTAATCGGCACGTACCAGTGTGGCTTCCGGCCCGGCAGATCGACGATCGAACAAATTTTCACACTAAGGCAAATTCTGGAAAAGACCAACGAATTTCAAGTCGAGACTCACCATATCTTCATCGACTTTAAAGCCGCATATGATAGCATTCATCGTTTTGAGCTCTACAAGGCGATGGCCGAATTCGAGATCCCGGCTAAACTGATCCAGCTGTGCCGCGTGACGCTGGATAACACGCGGTGCAACGTGCAATTCGGCAACAGTTCTTCTGAACTATTCCAAACATGCGCCGGATTTCGGCAAGGGGATGCGCTATTATGTGACTTCTTCAATCTTGTGCTGGAACAGATAGTGCGCAGGGCAGGTGTGAACACGGAAGGCACTATCTTCAACAAATCTGTCCAGTTGCTGGGATACGCAGACTACATCGACATCATCGGTCGCTCCCAGCGCGCCGTGTTAGAGGCTTTTACGGCAATTGAAGAAGAGACGAAACGAGTTGGCCTTGAAGTGAATGAGGACAAAACCAGAAATGAGGATGTAGTCCAAAACACGTCGACTACACTGGCTCGGCCACATCGAGCGAATGGACAATAATGCTGCAGCAAAGAAGATCTTCGAATCACAGCCCCCAGGTTCGAGACGACAAGGAAGACCGAACCTCCGTTTTAAGGATCAAGCTATCGCGGATGCCAGAGCGCTTGGTCTAGATAACTGGAAGCAGCGTGCCCGGGATCGAAGAGAGTGGAAGGCTGCCGTGTCTCAGGCAGAGACTCTTCACGGGTCGGGAGCCCGTTAAGTAAGTAAGTAATATGCTTAGGTTAAAGAGGTAAACCAAAATGTCTACTACGTATAGAGCTATGTTCTTTTAAGTACGATTAGAATTCCCATCGTCACCACAAGAGCTCGAGTCATTAAGAGACTTAATCAACGAAAGAATTTCAATACCAGCAATTGGTTCATAGAAGAAGCTTCCACCAAAAACTTCACCTTCCACCAGATTACCTTCAGCACTTCACTTACAGTAAGCAGCACAATCACCAAAGCTTGACGTTTGAACAACTGTAGTAAAAAAATCGTTGAAAATGTTAGCTATCGTTGTCGGATCGTCAACAATGGAGTTATTATTAGCCAGAACGATAGGGTTCGGGATTATTGAATTGTGGCAATTGATTATGCTATTAATCGCTTTCCATTCTTTTCTGGGGTTGCCTTGTGACATGCGTATTTTAGAGTGATAGTATATATCACGCCAAAGTCGAACTTCCCAGTTGACTTTCAGACACATATTTTGAACCAACTCCTGAGTGCAGTGTTAAGAGGATGCTTAAAGCACTTTTTACGTAATTTATTTTTCAACTTAATTTTTTTTAGGATGGTATGGGTTATCAAGGGATTCAATCTCACTTCAGACTTCATTTGCACGTCATTGAAACTGCAAGCACTTAGGTGCTGCTGTAAGGTCTCTTGGAAAATATTATAGGCCACTGAAGAATTACATTCTGCGTAAACTGCATTCCAGTTTTCAAAAAGGAGTTTGTTATTCAGTAGATAATACCTAATCTTGGTAGTGATATGTGGAGATGTAATTTTGCGTTTCATATTTCTTAGACTACTGAATGGAATACCAGTCATGCAATGATCAGTCATGTGGAGGTTGAAATTAATACCAACACATTGTTTAAGAGATATTTTCCGAAAGCGACCAAGAACATGATCTAGACAGGTATGGGTATATGGTCTTGTCGGTTCGTTTACAAATGAGGTAAGACCATGCTCAGCTATTAGAATGAGATATGCCTCTGCCACTATTTGAGGTTAAGATGTCGATGTTTAAATCTCCCAGGATGACAAGATTAGGTGCCATGAAAGCAGAGAATTCATTAAGAAATGATTGATAATCGTGAAATTGCAGTCGGTAGATACAAACAAAATTGAGAACCTCATCGCATATTTTACATGAGACATGTGTTACATCCGCGGTCAACAAACTACAAGAATGAACATTAAAATCCAAAGAATTACGCACAAAAACTCCTACTTCGCCTGCAGAATACGACTCGTTTGTATTAAATAGAAAAGAAAAATAACCAGGAATAGAAAAGTCATTAGTTTCACAAGCAAAAATTCATATTTCTGAGACAAAAATTAGATCCGGTAAGTACGCAAATGCTTCTAGATTGCAGACCAGTAAATCAAAATTTTGCCGTAAGCTGCGTATGTTTTGATGCACAACAAAAAAAGAATTTCCCTCATCAAAGTTACAATTAAAAATGTTGTCTCTTACATTACGTATACTAGAGGTTGGGTTGTTACAGAAAGGATCCATGGTATTGTTTGAATTAAACATTAAAGAAGTATGTAGTTATTGTTGTATATGGCAGTTAATCTACCAATACATTTAAATCGTCAAACGATCTTATAGTAACAACCCTACTTCTGTCTACTTTTCTCATTAATATTTGTGAGTTTTGGAACCAAAGATATTTATAATTCTTTTCAATTTTTAATTTTTTTGCTTCAAAAAATAAAGCTCTAGTGTAACTAGTGAAACAATCATTTACAAAGATACTACTATTGGTGGTAGGAACAAATAAAGACGAGTTTAATTTTTTAATTTATATAAATTAATTATATTTTCATCGTCAGTCCGTGGCGTAGAGTTTTTTTGTGGAATGCGTTTTGCTCGAAGCTGCAACAGTTTTTGTTCGAACGATGCTGCCGCCGTTTTTTTTCATTTGGATATTGCTGCTTTGGTTGTATATTTTGTGCTGTGGAATCCAAAGTAGGCAAACTTGTAGTTAGTTGCTGCAGAGATTTGCGACGAAGCTGCGTTCTATTTTTTTATTGCAAGCCAGGCAATTCGTTTTTACAAAGTGAATAATGAACAAAAAAATAATTGGTTGAAATTTATCTTTAAGTAGACTAAAGTGCGCATCCCACGACATAAGAAGTTAACACATCCGATCACTTCAACTTCAACTTAGCTGTCGCTATATAGCTCGTACAGCTCCTGATTATATCTTCTTCTCCACTCTCCGTCTATGCAGACGGGACCAAAAATTACCCGAAGTATTTTTTTCTCTCATAAAAACCGAGAGCGTCCTCAGCCATTTTTGATATAGTCCATGCTTCTGCGCCGTAGAGCAGGACTGGGATGATCAAGGTCTTATATAGGGATACTTTAGTTGTTCGAGAGAGGGCTTTGCTACACAATTGCCTTCTTAGCCCAAGGAGCAGCGATTGGCAAGGGTTAATCTTCGTTTGATCTCAGCGCTGGTGTCATTGTCTGAATTTATAGCGGATCCTAGGTAAATAAAGTCCTTAACTACCTCAAAGTTATATCTGTTGAGAGTGACGTTCTGTCCGAGGCGTCGGTGTTGTGTGTCCTTTTTTGTTGACAGCATGTACTTTGTTTTGCCCTCATTAACCGTTAAACCCGTTAAATGCTCACAAAAGCACTACTGACATCACGCTTTGTTCTTCCGATTATGTCAATATCATCGGCATATGTATGCGAGCAGTTGTACGGACTTTTGAAAAATTGTGCCTCTGATGTTGGCGTGTGAGTTCTGCACAATTCTTTCAAGAACGATGTTGAAGAAATCGCATGAGGATCGGGCAAACAATGCTAAGGTTCCATTCATCGGGCATGCTTTCGTCCGACCATATTTTGCAAATGAGTTGGTGCACGCTCCTTACCAAGTCATCCCCCGCTGCTTTGAATAGCTCGGCTGTTAGGCCATCAGCTCCAGCAGCTTTATTGGATTTCAGCTTAGATATCGCTATCTTAACTTCATCCAGGTCGGGTGGACGGAAATGTTGATTATCATCGTCCAGATTGAATGGTTCATTCTGCCTGACAGCGGAATTTTGGTCATCGTCGCCGTTATACAGTCTACAGAAGTGATCTTTCCATATCCTCAACATTGACTGCGATTCTACTACTAGGTTTCCTTGTTTGTCCCTGCAGGCTTCGGTTCTGGGTTTGTAGCCTTGACATGTTCTTTTTACCTTCTGGTAAAACTTCCGAACCTCATTCCTGCAATAGCATCTCAATAGCAATCGGAGCGCGATTGAGGAAATAAAGATCAATCTCATGCTCCTTCTTTTTCCTTCTGAGAAGCCGGAAGCTCATCCCTTCTCTTCTGCTCGTAGAGCTCACGAGCAGCTCTGGTCCTTCTGTGCAGCGCAGCTTTGTATGCCATCTGTTTTTCTGCATTTGCTTGCCGACATTCTTCATCGAACCAGGGGTTTCGTTGTGGGGGTCGAGAGAAACCCAACACATCAGATGCGGCATCCCAGATCGTTTTTTGGCAATGTAGCCACTGGTCTTCAGTATTTGAAGCTGGCGGCTTAGGACCTCTTGAGAGATTAAGGGACACTCGATCGGAAAAAGCTCTAGCGATCTCTTGCGATTGTAATTTTCCGACGTCAAACTTTCTCAAAGTATTTCCTTGTCTTCGCGATGTTCTTGATATCCGCATCCGTACCTTGGCTACAACAAGGTAGTGGTCCGAGTCGATGTTCGCTCCTCGGAACGTTCGGACATCCATCATACTGGAGGAGTGCCTTACGTCGATCGCAATGTGATCAATCTGGTTGACGGTTGACTGATCCGGAGATCTCCATGTTCCTTTATGAATATTGAGATGTGGGAATCGCGTGCTAGCTAATACAAGATTTTGCCCCACTGCAAAGTCGATTAGCCTGAAACCGTTATCGGAGGTAGTGTCGTGCAGGCTATGCTTTCCGACAGTACTACTAAAGATGCTCTCTCTTCCTAGCTTTGCGTTAAAATCACCCAGGACAATTTTAACATCATAGCTAAGGCACTGCTCGTATGTTTTGTCTAAGAGCTCGTAGAAGCTGTCCTTGGTATCGTCATCTTTCTCCTCAGTGGGGGCATGAGCGCATATCAGGCTAATGTTAGCGAATTTAGCCTTGATGCGAATTGTTACGAGACGTTCGTTCACATGCCTGAAACTCAAGACTTCCTGCCTAAGTCTGTCTCCAATAACAAACCCGCATCCAAATAAGCGCTGCTTCTGTTCTCGGTAGCAATCGCCATAGTAGATATCGCAGTTTTTCATCCTTCTTTTGCCCGGCCCGTTCCACCGCACTTCTTGGATGGCGGTAATGTCTGCCTTACAGCAGTCCAGGGCATCCGCTAGTTGTTCGGCCGCAGGTGGTCTGTTAAGGGACCTAACGTTTCACGGGCAGAACCGAAAGTCGTTGTCCTTATCACGTTTGCTTGGGTCGTCAACAGTTGAATCATCCTTATCCGAAGCGGTTGGGTGTTTCGTAACTATTATTTTTTTCCATGGTGGGGAAGTTACCCCAACGCACAACCCCCAACCTGGAGGAGCAGTTCCTTTTTATACCCCTAGGACGAGAGGCCGGGTTCTCCCGGGATCAGTAACCCACTTCGAGGATATGAGTGCTGCCGTTGACCCATTAAGGGTTCATCCGCCATCAACTCTTTTCCAATACCCTGATTCAGTATTGGAGATCCCTATAGACCTGTGATTCAGGCATGTCGAAGCAGCTCATATAGGGAAAAACACTAATAGTTCGGCCTAACTGGAACTGGTAGACGCCAACGTTGATTCCATCTAGGGAATTCGTCCGCTGCCGCCTTGAACAAGAGGAGGTGCCTTAGTGAGAAAGCACTCCTCCCCCCTCTCTCGTTTGCTGCCACCGACAACCTTCCAAAGGGGTTGGTTACCCAATCTCCAGTCGATGTACTAGGCACCCAGCAGCCACCATCGTGGAGGTGTAGAGTAGGAGTTGATAGTGAGAGGCTAGCGTGAGAGCGCTTGTGCTGATATATAATCGCATCACTACCTTTTGGCCACAACCTTTGCACACTACAAACTGGAATAAAGCTTCTTCTCTGTAGTTATCGTTGGTGCTTCCCAATACTATGCAGCGTGCATTAGCATCACAACCAATCGTTAGATCTTCACTCCTATCCCTGCTGACATTCACTAGAGACTCTAACTCTTTGTTGGGGGAGGCTCTAGGGAGTCATACGGCAGGTATGCAGATGTCATGACAAAACTGTCTGCACCTGTCCTACTCGCACAGCGACAAGGTCAGGGGCATATACATACATAGTTACGGCACCATAACCGCTTTAACTCCGTGCCTCACCAGTACACAAGATCTCACTCTTTCGCCAGATCGCACATAGTGTAAAGTGGCAATACTTTCAGGTATATCTCTAATCCTTCCTTTAAAGATCCAAGGCTCCTGCAGCAAGGTAATAGCAATCTACTCTTCCGCAAAGCATCTGATCAACATTACTGATGCAGCTTTGCTGTGGTGAAGATTCAATTGAATCACCCTAAGTTTTGTTGCCAATGTCAACCTCTGTTTCCCTCTCGACCTTTTGAACTTTTGCTTAAGCTACTTTCGCAGCCTCCGCTCAGAATCAGGGTCTGCACCGTCATCTTTGGGTTCGGCTTCGATTAACCTCTTCGCACCTTGCAGCACCGCATTGTCCATCGACATCGACGATTGTTTAACTAAATCCTTTGGTTTCCCTCCGGACTCCATTGTCCTCACGAGCTCTTCCGCTGTCGATCCCGCACCGTCCGGCACTTTCTCGACCTCTTCGGAACCTTCCGCCTGGCCCTCTGATGACTCTGATGTGTACATAATGGTCCCACGAGCCGGGAAGAAATCACAGACTAGGTAGGCAGAGATCCACATTACCTTCCACACTCAACTAGTATACAACAGAAGATTGAGCTGCTGCTGAGGAGTTACCACTAGCAGTTCAATTACCCCTGAACCCTGTATTCCAGTAGTATCACTAGTTAAACACAGCTCCCTCGGCGTGGCGACTTACAACCTTGAAGGTAAGGGTTGTTGGATCTTAGTCTCAGTTTCACATTCAGCTCTGCTAGAGTAGTGGTAGCTACCTGGTAGTGCATCCTGTTCCTCTAATTAAGCAACTCCCCCGGGACTTACTTACTTACTCAGCTGGCGCTACAGTTCGGGGTGAACCTGGGCCTCAACTAACAAGCCTCTCCAGTTAGCTCGGTCCTTAGCTAACTGCCTCCAGTTGCGCACTCCTAGTTTGTTCAGGTCCCCTTCAACTTGTGCGCGCCACCTAAGGCGAGGTCTTCCTCTGCTGCGTTCTCCCTCCGGGTGTGATTCGAAGACTCTTCGGGCCGGAGCACTGGTGTTCATTCGCTCTACATGTCCTAGCCATCTCAAACGACTAATGCGCAGTTTTTTGACTAGGTCGATGTCGCTGTACAGCTCGTATACTTCGTCGTTGAATCTTCTCCTCCAAAGCCCGTCAACGCAAACGGGACCGAATATTTTACGGAGAATTTTTCTCTCGAAACGACCGAGGATATCTGCAATAAAGCAGGACTGGGATGATCAAGGTCTTATATAGAGTCTCCTTAGTTATTCGGGATAGGGCCTTACTACTCAATTGCCTTCTCAGCCCAAAGAAACAGCGATTGGCAAGAGTTATTCTTCGATTTATTTCTGCCGAGGTGTTGTTGTCAGAATTGATAGCAGAGCCGAGGTAGACAAAGTCCCTTACTACCTCAAAGTTATAGCTGTCGATTGTGACGTTCGGTCCAATTCGTCGATGTTGCGTATCCCTTCTGGTTGACAGCATATACTTTTGCCCTCGTTTACCGCTAAACCCATTTTGGCAGCTTCTGTTTCAATACTAGCGAACGCACCGGTGACAGCCCGCTGTGTTCTTCCAATAATGTCGATATCGTCGGCGTACTCTAGTAGTTGCACAGACTTTTGAAAGATTGTGCCTCCGGTGTTGGCTTGTGAGTTTCGCACAATTCTTTCAAGAACGACGTTAAAAAAATCACATGACAGCGCGTCACCTTGTCTAAATCCTTTTTTGACATCAAAGGTCTCGGTGAGATCGTTACCGACCTTGATGGAGCAGCGAGAATTCTCCAACGTCATCCTGCACAGGCGAACGAGTTTGGCAGGGATGCCAAAACTAGACATGGCTCTGTATAGCTCGTCTCTATGGATGCTGTCATATGCAGCCTTAAAATCAATGAAAAGATGGTGGGTATCGATTTGGACGTCTTGAGATTTTTCCAGGATCTGCCGAAGTGTGAAGATTTGATCGATTGTAGACTTTCCTGGTCTGAAACCACACTGATAGGGCCCAATCAGGTTGTTGACGAAGGGTTTCAGACGTTCACACAATATGGCAGATAGGATCTAGTATGCGATGTTGAGGAGACTGATACCTCTGTAATTGGCACAATTGAACAGCTCGGCTGGTAAGCCGTCAGGTCCAGCAGCCTTGTTGGATATAAGTTTGGATATTGCTATCCTCACTTCGTTTTGGTCAGGTGGACGGAAGTTTTGGCTAGCACCGACTGTGACTCTACTACGAGGTTTCCTTCTTCATCTCTACAGGCTTCTGTACGGGTCTTGTTGGCCTCACACGTTCTTTTTACCTGTTGGTAAAACTTCCGTACATTATTCCTGGAGTATAATCTCTCAATATCTTCGATCGCGCGCTTCTCGTGCTCTCTTTTCTTCTTTCGGAGAAGCCGATGTTCTTCCCGTCTCTTCTGCTCGTAGAGCTCACGAGCCGCTCTCGTCCTTCTTTGCAGCGCCGCTTTGTATGCCTCTTGTTTAGGTGCATTTGCATGCCGGCATTCTTCGTCAAACCATGGGTTTCTTTGTGGTGGTCGAGCGAAACCCAGTAGCGAGATTTCGGGGTACGCGTTCGGCAAAGGTTCTGGCGATCTCTTGCGATTGCAGCTTTTCAACGTTATATCTTCTCACAGTATTTCTTCTTTGTTGTGACATTAGGGATATCCGCATTCGTAGCGTGGCTGCAACAAGGTAGTGATCCGAGTCGATGTTGGCTGCTCGGTAGGTTCGGACATCCAGAATACTGGAGGCATGTCGTACGTCGATCGCAATGTGATCAATTTGGTTGACCGTTTGATGATCAGGAGACCGCCATGTGGATATTAAGATGAGGAAGCCGTATGCTTGCTATGGTGACGTTTCGCACCGCAGCGAAGTCAATAAGCCTAAGTCCGTTTCTGGACGTGGTGTCGTGTAGGCTGTGCTTACCAATCGTCATACCAAAGATGTCCTCCTTTCCTATCTTGGCGTTAAAATCGCCTAGAACGATTTTAACGTCATATTTAGGGCATTGCTCGTAGGTTTCGTCGAGGAGCTCGTAGAAACATTCGTTGGTGGCGTCGTCCTTGTCTTCGGTGGGAGCGTGAGCGCACATAAGGCTTATGTTGGCGAATTTAGCCTTGATGCGGATTGTCATAAGTCGTTCGCCCACGTGTCGAAAGCTTAAGACTTCTTGCCTAAGTCTGCCGCTTATGACAAATCCACATCCGAATAAGCGCTGTTTCTGCTCTCTATAGCAATCACCGTAATATATGTCACAGTTTTTCATCCTTTTTTTGCCCGGCCCATCCCATCGCACTTCCTGAATGGCGGTGATGTCTGCCTAATAGCAGACTAGGACCTCTACTAATTCTTCGGCTGCACGCGGTCTGTTAAGGGTCCGAACATTCCATGTGCAGATCCGAAGGTCGTTCGATTGCTGGGGTCGTCAACAGTGAGTCCATCCATATCCGAGGCTTCAAAGTTTTTCGGAACTAAGTGTTTTTTCCGTGGTCGGGAAGGTAGCCCTACGCACAACCCCCAACCTGGAGGACCAGTTCCCTTTAAAACCCCTAGGACGAGGGGCCGGATTTTCCGGAGCCAGTAACCCACTTCGGGGATATGAGTGCTGCCGTTGGCCCATTAAGGGCTCTTCCGCCACCAACTCTTTCCAACGCCCTGGCTCAGTGTTGGAGATCCCTATTGACCTGGGATCCGAATAAGTCAGAGCAGCTCATATAGGGATTGCACTAGAAAGTTCGGCCTGACAGGAACTGTGGGCGCCACCGTTGATTCCACCTGGAGAATTCGTCCGATGCCGTCCAGATTTAGAGGAAGTGTCTTAGTGAGAAAACACTCCTCCCCCCTCTCTCTTTTGCTGCCACCAACAACCTTCCAAAGGGGTTGGTTACCCAATCTCCAGCCGAGGTACTAGGCACCCAGCAGCCACCAACGCGGAGGTGTAGAGTAGGAGTTGATAGTGAGAGGCTAAGGTGAGAACGCTTGTGTTCCCATATATTCCGCATCACCATCCTTTGGCTCCCCCGGGACAAGGTATCCAAAAACGAATGGCTAAGAACGGAGCTGATGACATTCCGTAGGTTACGATGTTGAGCTGATGTGTTTGTATCGGGGTTCTTTCGCTTTCCCTCCATAGAATGCATTGAAATTTTCAAAGCAATGGATGAACCTCAATCTGACGACACATTTTGACGACGAAAAAAATTGTGATAAGAGAAACGGTTCTAAGCGAAATTATGATCTATACATACAATGAAAGAATTTGGATTAGTAGAATTTTTTGATAGTAATCTTTTTCTAACCAATGTTCAGATTATATTTAGTTGTATTAGTTTTTTCTGCGAATGTAGCAACTTTAATGTGGAACCCAAAATTAAACGCACATACACACATGTACAAAGGATACAACGACGTGTTATTTTCTTGACCGTCCTCTACAACGGCTCACTGCAGACTGCCATCCTCTCTGGTCGTTACACTCGGCGATCCTGACGTAGTGGCGACTTCGACACTCGTAGCTAATCTTGGTTTCATTCGGTCAGAAGCCCAGACTGGCTTAAATTTCCGCTGCGTCCTCATCGCACCAGGAACATCCTCGAGAAGATAGTGATCATTACCTAATGTTCGCGTTATAAGATGTGGGCCCTTCCATCGTGGCAAAATCTTCTTTGATGATCCCATCGCTTGGAAATCATTCTCGATGAGAACCATTTCACCACACTTATACTGCTTTAGTTTCTTACGTCGAGCATCAAAACGTTGTTTTTGCGGCGCAGGGACATAAGTCCTATTTTTGTCATATGTCCCACTTAACTGGGACATAAGACTTAAATTGAATTAGGGACTTATGTTCCACCTCATCGGGACATAAGTCCAAAATTTTTTCGCCGAAAATGGGACACAAGTCCCATGGCCCTTCCATCGTGGAAAAAGTTTCTTTGATGATCCCATCGCTTGGAAATAATTCTCGATGAGAACCATTTCACCACACTTATACTGCTTTAGTTTCTTACGTCGAGCATCAAAACGTTGTTTTTGCGACGCAGGGACATAAGTCCTATTTTTTTCTTTTGGGACCTATGTCCCACTTAACTGGGACATAAGACTCAAATTGAATTAGGGACTTATGTCCCACCTCATCGGGACATGAGTCCAAAATTTTTTCGCCGAAAATGGGACACAAATCCCAAATTCTAGCAATTGGCCTTATCACACTTTGATAAGGCGACATTAGGCAAATTTTGCTTTATGTCACTTATGTATATGCATAAACAGTGGAATATCTATAGGGGGGCATGCTGCCCCCCTGCTTGGGGTCACTGTTGGATTTGGGGTAGGTGCGAGGTTGGGTATATGCAAACTGTCTTTATATCCATATTTCGCATAGATCCTCAACCTCGCACTTACCCCAAATCTAACAGTGACCCCAAGCAGGGGTGTTGCAGGGGGGCAGCATGCCCCCCCATAGATATTCTTCTGGGTATTTGAATTCTCTAAGCTTATTTAAAAACAAATATGTTAAGTGGAACATAAGACCCAACATTTTTTGATGGGACTTATGTCCCGATGCGGTGGGACATAAGTCCCTAATTCGATTTGGGACTTATGTCCCGAAGGGGTGTGTAAGTCCCGAAAAAAGAGTTTGGGACTTATGTCCCGGGGACTTATGTCCCTGCGCCGTTTTTGCTGGGTCTGCGAAACGTCGATATTGCTTTTGGCGGCATCTCTTAGCGTTTGGATAGACAAGCTTTCCTCGTAGTCTTCCCAATGGTGTGTTATATTCAGGACAACTACGACCAACCACAAGCAAAACGCTTCTTCAAACAGTAATGAATTATTTTCATCTTTTTAAATCTAATGTGCTTAAACTAAAAACTAAGAGATAGCAAATTATCAAAGTATGCGCAGTTGTAATAATAATGGCAAGGGAGAACAGTTTGAGTCTATACAATGTTTGTGTGATATGATCTTAAAGTGGAAAGCTACGTTAGCAAATTTGATCATGAGATAATTTGATATGCAAGAAAAGAAAAGTAAAAGATGCTATGGTAGAATTCGATGACGTTGCGGAATGTTGTGTATATGATAACGCCCCCGTGTTGATATGGAGAGATACATAACAATATGGAGAGATACATAACACCTCCCCCTTAAAGGAAAGATTAGAGTCTACTAATCTGATGTTGAAAATCCTTCTCTTAAGGATATGGGTCTTCAGGAATGGAGTAATTATCAGCCTCGGAATGATTTGGAGTTAAACATTGATTGTAGATTTTTATTAGACATCCAGGTTGTTCATCCTCTCGGCTTCTAGTGTTGCGGCAGCATAATAGTTTTATGAGTCCAATGCAAGAAAATAATTTGTGTAGTATAGATAAACCAAGCTGTACTGCAATAGAAAACCAGTTAGTATATGATTTTGAATACGGGTTTCTTAATAAATGATCGATATGATGTTTAAGGATATCAATTCGGTGAGATGCCTGTTTTAAGTCGTCTAGTCGCACGTTGGTTACATGAATTGGCGACAGGAGAATACCGCTGATGTTTTTAGATGAGTTCCTTGTAATGTAGCAATCGTCATTGAGTATGTTAACTTCGGGTATAACGTTTCGATACTAGTAATAATCTTTTCCCTTAGTTGATTATGTTTCAAATAGGCTCTGCATCCTTCACGTAGAGTTAGGAATCCAGTTTGATGTATAGTTTGATCAAAGATGTGGGTTTCTTTACAGTCAATGGTTAAACGATCTGGTTCGCTTGATATGAATATCCACTGATTAAGTTTTAATGGATGCCATAAGGCAATGCTTCCTTTTATTATGAACGTTTTGTAGGTAGACGGAATTGTTTTGATACTTGAAGTAAGTAATGTAGTTTCACATTGTGGCTTTTCGTGTGTGGAGTATATTATTTGTACTTTACATAACCTTTCAAACTCGGACAAAATTAGACAATTAATAAAATCCTTTAATTGAACATATTGCATTTTGTTACTAAAAATAGCTAGGTAAGGATAAGAAGGATCGATACAAGAAAGTGTGGAAGGATCTATAGGAACAGGCAAAAATCATTTTGATGAAAAACCGAGAATTTAGAAATGTCCAACAATTTGTGCGCATTATCGTAATCAAAAGTAATCAAGAAAACAGGAAAAGTTTGCTGTCAGATAAGAATCGTATGTTTTTATTCATCTCATCCACAAGTTTCTTTGGAGTTATTATACTTCGATGAACGATATGATGTTTTGCAAACAATATCGCATCAATTAATTGATCATACTGTTCATTTAATTCGTTAACAAGATATGCCAATTTATTTAAATGACTTTCTACAACTATCGAGTTTTCTAAAATATCTTCTCTTCCACTTATATTTTCTATAAAATGATTACACTTATTTATATTATCGTTAAATACGTTTTCGTGAACTTTTAGTATACTAATTGATTCATTGAAATTAGATATAGTACTTTTCATAATTTGAATTTGTTCACTCATAAGTGTTTGCAATTCTTCAACTTGTTCGATAGCTTCACTATAATATTTAGCGTCATCCGCATCGGGTACGCCGAACAACCAATTTAGTGCGTAGTCGCCGCCATTAAAAATGCCTCTTTTGTTTCTTTGACGGCTAATCAAATGTGTACGCGTTTCTTCTTGCTCTAGTAATTTGGGTATTTGAATTGCCATAGAATCGAGAGTTTGGGAACAGTGAACAACGTATGTTTTTTCAGGGTTTCGTTTGCACAAGGATTGTGATTTTTCGTAAGTGTCTTGTATTAACGTAAATTTTTTCCTATAGAATGTTGTATCAGTGCACGTAATGATTTGCCAATAATCAGAATAAAATTTTACGTATCCTAAATGTTTGTAGAATAGTCCACTGGCGTTTGAAATCTGATCGATATTAAAGTTTTTAAGTAAACTAAATCATTTATTTTATAACTAGAATTGACTATCTTGCGATCGTAATTTTCTTTAGATTTTTGTTTTGAAGTTATTAAATTTTCTTTGGCAATTTGATGAGTACGTTTCAACCTACATATATTTCAATTGATTATAATACGTGTCATATGAATATTTAAATTCGGGAGTAGCAGTTAAAGAAGTTGGTATTATAGGTTTATAACCAAATACATATGAGTTCATATGGGGTAAATTTGGTAGAAGAATGGACATGTATGTTATAGGAAAACATAGCTAGTCCTTTAATGTTGAATGTGATGTTTCTAGAGCACCGTTAGACTGAGGATGATAAGCAGTTGTAATGCTATGTTTTATTTGGAATAACTTTGTAACGTTTTTAATTATTTCTGACATAAATTCAGTTCCTTGGTCAGTCAAAATAGATTTAGAAATTCCGAACATAGTTATGAAGTTTACAAGATTATCCGCTAAGGTTTCTGCTTCATGATTGACAAGAGGTATAGCGTAAGAAAATTTTGTCAAACAATCTTAAGATGTATCGATTTCCATTTTCTGATAATGGTAACAATGTCGAGAGCAAGTCGCTCGAAGGGTTGATTACTAGTCCTTGTAATTTCCATGGGAACTTTATTAGTTTTTCTCATAGTTTTATTTATTTGACAGGATTGACATTGTTTTATATAGTTTTTTATGTCCTTTCGCATTTTATGCCATTTATAAGATTGTGATATTCTTGAATATCTACAATGACCGGAAATAGGTAAATCATGGTTTTCTTTAAGAATGACTGGGATCTGTTCAGGAGTTGGAGTTTTAATAATATTTTTGCACATAGTGATACTGATTTTTGCATTTCTAAATACAAACATACAGAAAAGCTACAATCCGTCTGGAACGGATCGTATGATACCCTATCCTCCTCTCTATAAAGTGGGCGTGGCCAAATTGCATTTTGTACTCAAATATAGTTATAATGTCGAACGTTTGAGGATGTTACATGTAAAATTTTATCAAAATAGGTTTTTTGATGATAACGCCCCCAAAAAGTGGGCGTGGCCAAAACTGTTCTATGGGTGAACTGTAGGGAATCTAAATATCCAAATATTTGGTCTTAACAAAATTTTTCGGTTTCATATAATTTAGTGAAGTTATGAAAAAGTGGGCGTGGCAGTGGGCGCATTTCAAAAATGTTTACACTTGTACTGTATCTTTTTCTGAGAAGCCCAGATATGAAATTTCATCGTCCTAGCTCAAAATTTAAGGCCCAAAAGGCGGTGACATACGGACGGACGGACGGACGGACGGTCATCGCTCAATCGATTTCGCTATTGATGCTGATCACGAATATATATACTTTATAGGGTCTATCTCGATTATTTCTCTATGTTACAAACTATGTGTCAAACTTAATATACCCTTAGGATAGGGTATAAAAAGAATAATGTCTTTACATTTCTGATAGTTGAATGAGTTGAAATCATCACTAGGGTGGCAATCGATATAGTAGTAATATTATCTTTTTCCAATTGAATGCGCAGATTTTGCATTGTGTAGAAAAAATCAGAATAAGAAGGTTTGTCATAAAAATGTTGCTTAATGAAACAATGAAAGTAGATTTTTTTGCTTTAGATTGAAAGCATTTTCTTGTTCCTTAGACCATTCAAATATAGCATCTTTATACCCTATCCTAAGGGTATATTAAGTTTGACACATAGTTTGTAACATAGAGAAATAATCGAGATAGACCCTATAAAGTATATATATTCGTGATCAGCATCAATAGCGAAATCGATTGAGCGATGACCGTCCGTCCGTCCGTCCGTCCGTCCGTCCGTATGTCACCGCTTTTTGGGCCTTAAATTTTGAGCTAGGACGATGAAATTTCATATCTGGGCTTCCAAGAAAAAGATACAGTACAAGTGTAAAATTTTTTTACATCCGCCCACTGCCACGCCTACTTTTTTATAACTTCACTAAATTATATGAAACCGAAAAATTTTGTTAAGACCAAATATTTGGGTATTTAGATTCCTTACAATTCACCCATAGAACAGTTTTGGCCACGCCCACTTTTTGGGGGCGTTATCATCAAAAACCTATTTTGATAAAATTTTACATGTAACATCCTCAAACGTTCGACATTATAGCTATATTTGAGTACAATATGCAATTTGGCCATGCCCACTTTATAGAGAGGAGGATAGGGTATCATACGATCCGTTCCAGACGGATTGTAGCTTTTCTGTATGTTTTTTTATAAGCTTTGTTAAAGGACGTGTAATCAAGGAGAAATTTTCGAGAAATATTTTTATTTCTTTCGCATTTTTAGAATTCGGGTAAGATAAAATATTTTTTATCTTGTCTGGATTTGGTTTGACTGCATTTTTAGTTATAACATGACCCAAATATGTTACATCAGTATGCATAAATTCACATTTTTCGGTTTGCAACCTTAAATTATTGACTCTAAGCCTTTTGAAAATATTTCTTAATTTGAAAAAGCGGTTTTAGAAGTATCGTTGGAATTAACTTTGATCTGATGAAAGCCCGAGGCGAGATCTAAAGTTGTAAAGTACATGGAATGACCCATTTGGTCCAGGATTTCGGAAATATTCGGAAGAGCATCTGCATCTGCATCTCGCCTTTTGGGGACCACCCAGAGAGGTGCAGACCAAGGTGATTTTGAAGGTTTTATGATATTTTTCTTGAGCATTTCATTAATCTGACGATTAACTTCATGTTTATGAGCCTCTGGATATCGGTATGTTTTTACAGCGATTGGAGGTGATGCTCCAGTATTAATATCGTGTGTTAGTGTATCAGTGCTAGTTAGAGGATCTCCTTCCAAGAGGAATATATTGTTAAAATCCTTACAAATGGTAAGCAAAGAATCTTTTTCTTCTTTGTTGAGGTGAGAAGTTCTAAGATTTTGGATCAGAGTTTCTATCCGATTAGAACTGGTATTGATAGAGAAAATTAAGTTAGCATTTACAGAATTTGGATTTTCACCATTCATTTTCATTAATGTGATATCGCTCTAGCAATTCCCTAAAGACTTTGTTTAATTTCTGGAAGTATGTAATTTTAAATCGGTAGTATTTAATACAGTGGCGTAAGCTTGAATTGGAGTTTACTTTTGAAGCTTTTTTTAGTTGGGGCCGTGTGTAAAATTTTTTTTTAGCAGAAAAGCTTTACATTAATGTCGTGTGCACTGAGCTTTCCTCCTACTAGTACAGGGATAAATTGAGTATAAATACAAAATTTAAATATTAACAATGAAAAAAATTAAACGCGATTGGGTAACCAAGCCGTTTGGAAGGTCGTTGGTGGTAGCAAACGAGAGAGGGCGCCAGGAGTGTTTTCTCACTAAGGCACTTCCTCTTGATCTGGACGGCAGCGGAAGAATTTTCCAGATGGAATCAACGGTGGCGCCCACAGTTCCAGTCAGGCCGAACTTTGTAGTGTAATTCGGAATTCAGGTC
Source organism: Xylota sylvarum (assembly GCA_905220385.1). Taxonomy (NCBI): domain Eukaryota; kingdom Metazoa; phylum Arthropoda; class Insecta; order Diptera; family Syrphidae; genus Xylota; species Xylota sylvarum. The sequence goes on from LR999959.1 coordinate 36,745,799, forward strand.
TATAGGGATTTCCAACAGGGTGTTGGAAAAGAGTTGGTGGCGGATGAGCCCTTAATGGGCCAACGGCAGCACTCATATTCCCGAAATGGGTTACTGTCCTTCAGGTTGGGGGTTGTGCGTAGGGGTAACTTCCCGACCACGGAAAAAACTTATTAGTTCCGAAACCAATACAAGCCTCGGATATGGATGGACTCACTGTTGACGACCCCAGCAATCGAAATAAGGACAACGACATTCGGATCTGAACGTAGAATGTTCGGACCCTTAACAGACCGCGTGCAGCCGAACAACTAGCACAGGCCCTAGACTGCTACAATGCAGATATCACCGCCATCCAGGAAGAGCGATGGGATGGCCCGGTCAAAAAGAGGATGAAAAACTGTGACTTATACTACGGTGATTGCTATAGGGAACAGTAACAGCGGATGTGGATTGGTCGTACGCGGCAGACTTAGGCAAGACATTTTGAGCTTTCGATACGTGAGTGAGCTTTATATGACAATCCGCATCAAGGCTAAATTCGCAAGCATAAGCCTAATATGCGCTCATGCCCCCACAGAGGACAAGGACGACGCCTTGTCGACGATGTTTCTATGAACTCCTCTAAGTATAACATTAAAATCGTCCTAGGCGATTTTAACGCCAAGATAGGAAAGGAGGACATCTTTGATAGGGCGATTGGTAAGCACAGCCTCCACGACACCACGTCTGGCAACGGACTTAGGCGTATTGACTTTGCGGCTGGGCGAAATATCAGTATAGCAAACACACGGTTTCCTCATCTCAATATCCACAAGAGGACATGGCGATCTTTTGAGCATCAAACGGTCAATCAAATTGACCACATTGCGATCGACGCAAGACATGCCTCTAGAATTCTGGATGTCCGAACCTTCCGAGCAGCCAACATGGACTCGGATCATTACCTTGTTGCAGCCAAGGTACGAATGCGGATATCCCAAACGCCGCAACTAAGAAGAACTTCTGTGAGAAGATTTGACGTCGAAAGCTGCAATCGCAAGAGGTCGCTAGAATCTTCGCCGAACGCATATCTCGAAATTTTTCAACGACTCCTATGCCGCCAGCATCAAGTACCGAAGACCAGTGGCAACTCTGCCAACAAGCCATTAGAAGTGCCGCAACTGATGTGCTGGGTTTCATCCGACTATCACCAAGAAACCCCTGGCTTGATGAAGAGTGCCGGCAAGCACATGCAGCTAAACAAGAAGCATACAAAGCGGCGCTGTACAGAAGGACGCGAGGGGCTCTTGAGATCTACGAACAAAAGAGACGGGAATAACATCGGCTTCTCCGGAAGAAGAAAAAAGAGCACTAGAAGCGCGCGATCGAAGATATTGACAGGTTATATTCCAGGAATAATGTACGGAAGTTTTACCAACAGGTAAAACGAACGTGTCAGGCCAACAGACCCGTACAGAAACCTGTAGAGATGAAGAAGGACACCTCGTGGTAGAGTCACAGCCGGTGCTGATAATATGGAAAAATTTCTTCTGCAGACTATATAACGGCGACGAAGACCAATATCCCGCTATCAAGCATCATCTAGACGATGAGAGCCAAAACTTCCGTCCACCTGACCAAAACGAATTAAGGATAGCACTATCCAAACTTAAGTCCAACAAGGCTGCTGGTCCTGTAGGCTTACCAGCCGAGCTGTTCAAGGCAGCTGGAAATGTAGAGAGCATACCCAACTCATTTCTTAAATTTGGTCAGATGAGTGTATGTCTGATGAATGGAATCTCAGCACCGTTTGCCCGATCCACAAGAAAGGAAATCCTCTCAATTGCGCCAATTATAGAGGTACAGTAGAATCTCGGAAACGTGAACCGTTCTATAAGATGAACAATTCGGAGAGATGAACGAATTTGTTTCTATTATTATAGTGGGCGACAGTCTACCATAGAGCAGTTTTTAAGAAAAACGTCTAAATAAGTCTGTTTCTATACCCTTTATAAAAAACTTTTCTTTTTTGCTGTTTTTTGTTTGTTTTTTTCTAAATAAAATGAATAATCAATTTAATATACTTAATGTTTTTTGAAAGATATACATACGTTCTTTTTTAACTAAATTTAATTTTCGAAAAGGTGAACAATTTGAAAAGATGAACGGAGCATATTTTATATCTGTTCATCTTTCTAAGATTCTACTGTATCAGTCTCCTCAACATTGCGTACAAGATCCTATCTGCCATATTGTGGGCACGTCTGAAACCCTTCCTCAACAACCTGATTGAACCCTATCAGTGTGGTTTCAGATCAGGAAAAGCCGATGAAATCGACATTATTGGGAGAATACAGCGGGCTGTCACCGGTACGTTCGCTAGTATTGAAAAGGAAGCTGCCAAAACAGAACGTTACAATCGACAGCTATAACTTTAAGGCAGTAAGGGACCTTGTCTACCTTGGGTCTGCTATCAATTCTGACAATAACACCTCAGCAGAAATAAAACGAAGAATAATTCTTGCTGTTTCTTTCTGCTGAAAAGGCAATGGAGTAGTAAGGCCCTATCTCGAACAACTAAGAAGACTCTATATAAGACCTTGATCATCCCAGTCCTGCTTTATGGCGCTGAAGTTTGGACATTATCAAAAGCGGATGAAGATGTCCTTGGTCCCTTCGAGAGAAATTCTTAGTAAAATATTCGGTCCCGTTTGCGTTGACGGGCTTCGGAGGAGAAGATTCAACGACGAACTATACGAGCTGTACAGAGACATCGACCTAGTCAAAAAACTGCGCAATAGTCGTTTGAGATGAGTAGTAGGTAATAGGTCCCTTCTGCATGGGAACCAAAAAGATGATTTTTAGGGAAACGCGTCATAAATGATTGGTTTTTGGGGTAAAAAGTGTGATTTTGAAATTTTGTTGTATTATATCTGTCAGTGATGGGAATTTAGTTGGTTAGTGTAGAAAGTGTGGGTGAGGGGGTGGATGATAGTTGATGTGTAATTAGGAAGTGGGAGTGAATATGGATTTTGTATCTGGAAGTGTGTGTGTGTGTGCGGATGATGATGAATGGATGAGATCTTATCTGTGGGATGAGTAATTCGTGATCGTTGTTATCTGGGGTGAGTGCGAGAGATTGTAATATGATAGTGTTGATTAGTGTGTGTGTGACGTGGCATGGATATTTGTTTATGTTATTTTAATGGTTTTTTAATTGTTTTTGGATATAGCTGGAGCGTTGAATTGTGTGATCATGTTGTTGAAATTTTTGTTTGGTTGAGAGAATGATGCGAATTTTGGAGGATAAGTGAGAGGGGAATGGAGAGGGTTTTTCGTTATCGGGGAGGGGTTGGTTGTGTGTGATGACGATAGATGGTTTGTATTTTGTTAATTGGGTGTGCTGGCGTGTTGTGTCATGAATTTTTTGTCAGCGTGATAATCATCTGTATTATTTGTTGTTGTTGTTGTTTTTGTTGGATATTGCTGGAGCATTGGAGTGTGTGGGATATTGTGTAATTGTGAAGCACAGTATGTGGATGAGTAATTTCGATGGACGGGTGAGGGAATATGGGATAAGGAGGGATCTTTTTGGATGTTATCGTGAGTAATGCATGATCTACCGATCGTTGAAATTAAGCAGCATCGGGTGGTGTTACTACTTAGATGGGGGACCGTGTGTGTTGTTGGCATTATTAAGAAAGACGAAAAGCGGGGTTCTCTCTAATAATAATATATATTCATATACATATATGTATATACATATTTATAATTCCTAATCTTGCTATGGGAATTGGGAATGCGAAAAGGGTGATGAATGCGGAAGGAAAATAGTTTGTATGTGTATGAATTATTGGCATCGGTGACGATAGGTGGTTCCCGTGACTAAATGTGTGTGTAAACTTGTGCAAAGGCATTGAATATAATGGATTATCACAAGTCAGGGTAATGTTGATTTGAAAAGAGTGGGTCAGGGATAGGAAATTTGAATGTATGAAAAGAAAGTAATTGAATCTACATACATAGTAAACATTCATATGTACTTACATTAAGTAATACTTTATGAGAACAGTCGGAGTAACATATGTATGTACATATGTACATACGAAATATTTATAATGCATTAAATATGGGAATGAAACCAAATCTAGAACATTGATTGCTGGTTATGTTCTAGATTTGGTTTCATTCCCATATTTAATGCATTATAAATATTTCGTATGTACATATGTACATATGTTACTCCGACTGTTCTCATAAAGTATTACTTAATGTAAGTACATATGAATGTTTGCTTAATGTATGTACATTCAATTACTTTCTTTTCATACATTCAAATTTCCTATCCCTGACCCACTCTTTTCAAATCAACATTACCCTGACTTGTGATAATCCATTATATTCAATGCCTTTGCACAAGTATCGTCACCGATGCCAATAATTCATACACATACAAACTATTTTCCTTCCGCATTCATCACCCTTTTCGCATTCCCAATTCCCATAGCAAGATCAGGAATTATACATATGTATATGAATATATATTATTATTAGAGAGAGTTCCGCTTTTCGTCTTTCTTAATAATGCCAACAACACACATGGTCCCCCATCTAAGTAGTAACACCACCCGATGCTGATCATGCATTACTCACGATAACATCCAAAAACATCCCCCCTTATCCCATATTCACTCACCCATCCATCGAAATTACTCATCCACATACTGTGCTTCACAATTAAACAATATCCCACACACTCCAATGCTCCAGCAATATCCAACAAAAACAACAACAACAACAAATAATACAGATGATTATCACGCTGATAAAAAATTCATGACACAACACGCCAGCACACCCAATTAACCAAATACAAACCATCTATCGTCATCACACACAACCAACCCCTCCCCGATAACGAAAAACCCTCTCCATTCCCCTCTCACTCATCCTCCAAAATTCGCATCATTCTCTCAACCAAACAAAAACTCCAACAACATGATCATACAATCCAACGCTCCAGCTATATCCAAAAACAATTAAAAAACCATTAAAATAACATAAACAAATATCCATGCCACGTCACACACACACTAATCAACACTATCATATTACAATCTCTCGCACACACCCCAGATAACAACGATCACGAATTACTCATCCCACAGATAAGATCTCATCCATTCATCATCATCCGCACACACACACACACACACACACTCCCAGATACAAAATCCATATTCACTCCCACTTCCTAATTACACATCAACTATCATCCACCCCCTCACCTACACTTTCTACACTAACCAACTAAATTCCCATCACTGACAGACATAATACATCAAAATTTCACAATCACACTTTTTACACAAGCTTCAGATCCCCTTCAACTTGAGTGCGAAATTGGAGTCAGTTAGCTAAGTACCGAGCTAACTGGAGAGACTTGTTAGTTGAGGCCCAGGTTCACCCCGAACTGTAGCCCCACCTAAGTAAGTAAGTAGCATATCTAGTTACATCTGCCGTCATCTTTGGCCAGTAATACTTGGCCCCTACTCTAGCATACGTCCTTCTAACCCCCATGTGCCCCGCTAAAGGATTATCGTGGCACTCTCTTACAATCCCTAACCTATCAGCTTTCCTTACTACCATCTTCCATTCACCATTGCCCTCAAAATCTACCACATGGTTCGCTTTTACAAATTTAAACAAGCGCCCGTTCTCTACCCTCCAACTAGGGTAAGCTAATAGGATCTTTTCAACCTTTGCAATCATCTTTGAAACCCAAGGATTCTGATCCGCCTTGGAGATTTCGGCCACTACCGGAACTACCCGCGAAAGCATGTCGGGAACTACATGCTTCTTGCCCTTGCGATGAACGATTTCAAAATCAAATTGCTGTAGTCTAACAGCCCAACGCGCAAGTCTCCTTTGTGGGTCTTTGAGATTACTTACCCACACCAGGGAATAGTGATCCGTCACGACCGTAAACCGAACCCCTTCGATATGCAGACGCATCTTCTCAACTGCCACAGCACAGCTAAGCACCTTCCTGTAGTGGAATAATTTCTCTCGCATATGTTGAGGACCTACAAAGGTAACAAACTACCTTCTCACCATCCTTAAAACTTTGCGAAAGGACGGCCCCGATTCCGTAATCCAACGCATCTGTCTCACAGACATCTCATCACAAGCCGATGAAAATCCGGACACATTAAGATTGGTGCCGTAACCAGACACTTTTTCGCTTTCCTAAAGCTTTCCTTACATTCCTCTGACCAAACAAATCTCCTACTTTTCTTCAATAAATCGGTCAGATGCCCTACTAAAACTGCGAAGTTTGGCACAAAACGTCTGTACCAAGACACAATTCCTATGAAACTCCTAACCTCCCTAACATTTTTCAGTGCTGGAATCCTAACCATGCTTTCCACTTTCTCCGGATTAACGTACAATCCGTTCCTGTCAACGACATATCCCAGGAATTTCAATGAAGGTCTGCAAAAATTGCCCGGCCTCACACAAACGCCTAAATTCCTCTTTTAGTATCTCAAGATGTTGTAAGAACGATATTGTGACGATAATAATATCGTCAAGATACACAAAGACGTGTCGTTCGAGATCAGCACTTAAAACATGGTCAATGAATCTCTGCCGCGTCGCCGGTGCATTGTGTAACCCGAAGGACATTCGCTTCAACTGAAAAAGAACCCTATTAGGAACAGTGAAGGCTGTGAGTGGGCGTGATTGTTCTTCAACGGGGATCTGCCAATAAGCCGACTTAATATCTAACGAAGACAAGTATTTCGCTTCACGAAGTTTGTCCAAAGTAGACGAAATGTACGGAAGTGGATAAGCATTCCTCTCTGTAACCTTAGTCGACGCAGAACCTATAAGACCCATCCTTCTTCTTGATAAGGACTATCGGAGACGCCCAAGGGCTACTCGATTTCTCTATTACCCCCGCGTCGAGCATCTCCTTAAGTTCTTTGTCGATATGGTCCTTCGCAGGAGAAACTGGTTAGTACCTCTGTTTAAAGCTCTACCAATGTTGTAAACCCTAAACCCTCTGCCATCTTTTCAAAAATACCCTCTATTAACCGCTCTAAATCCCTAACTTCGGATCCGTCCATTTCTGACTTCTCCGTTAGAGCTGTAACCGAAGCCACTATCTCCTGGCTCGAAAAACTCCACATGTTGTATCGTCCGGAACTATTCCTGCGAGTGCCCAAAAATCTGCACCCAAGATCATCACATATGGGAGCGTCGGAATGACTAGGTATTCCAGAAACACGGACTTCCCCTGTGCCTCAATCGGCAGAGACATCACCCCTAAAACCTTTATCCCAGCACCATCTGCTAACGCAACTGACTTGATGTTACCCCTAGCTAAAACTAAACCTCACTGTTTCAGTTTCTCCCAACCCAACATAGAATTCTGCGAGATACACCGCAATCTAATAATCCTATTAACCTAAACCCATATACACTAACTCCTAAGTAAGGACGCCTATCCTCGCCGTTTGCCTCCAAAGTGAAACCTAACTGAATATAATGACCCTACGTCTGGTCGCCAGTAGGCGACCTAGCTACTTCCGATGACGCTCCTGTCCTGCTGACCCAGAAGCGCGTGGGGAGTTTTCCGAGGAAAGCCAACAATCCCTACGCATGACACCTACCGCCCCACAACCGAAACAATGCCTACGAGCGGAACAGACATTCGCAAAGTGACCGCCTACCCCACATTTGAAACTGCGAATAGGCCTAGCTGGTTGGTCGATCCTATTAACGACAGCAACCTTCGGTTCCTCAATCGCGACATACGCCAAGTCCGGTTCTAGAATGTTTTTATTGCGACTACTAGGGTGGGAGAAAATGTATCCACATTTGCTCGGACTGTTTCGAGCCTTCTACCCAAAGCCAGCAGATCCTTGACCGATTTGGGATCGGTAGGTGGAAGCTGTGTTTGGTAGAAGGGTGCTAGGTTGTTTTGGAGAGCAGCTAGCTTCCGACTTTCAGATAGGGGTTCAGACAATCGTCTGAACATATTCTGCATAGTGGCGACGTACAGACCTATGGACTGTTCATTGCCCTGTGTACGCCACCTGATTTCATCCAGCAAGATATCGTCGTAATTGGGAGCCCTGTCAATCCTACCTATTCCCCATTGAACCGTTGTGACAATTTTTAAGTAGTCTGACGACTTGGGATCCTTCGGACTACTTTCCAATAATTTTTTAATTTCGACGATCTTTCGCTCGACAGCCTCGCAATCTTCATCGAACGAGAAAGGGTAGTCCGCGTTTGTCCCTAATGAACCCCTTATTTGGTGTAAACGAAATGGACATGTGTGATATGTGTGTTGCATACATATGAATGTGTAAAATTTATTTTAACAGCGACGAAAAAGAAAATGATTGTTTTGTACTCGTATACTATATGTACAAGAATATGTACATATTTATGTTTATAAGGTACACCGGTCAAAAAAATATCCACCAAAAAGGAATACAAAAACAAAGAAAAATTATACAGAAAAGCTACAATCCGTCTGGAACGGATCGTATGATACCCTATTCTTCTTTCTATGTAGCCCTAATATAGTGGCCAAATTGCATTCTGTACTGAAATACGACGATAACGTCGAACGTTTGAGGATGTTAAATTAATTTAGTGAAGTTATGAAAAAACATACTGAAAAGCTACAATCCGTCTGGAACGGATCATATGATACCCTATCCTCCTCTCTATAAAGGAGGCCAAATTGCATTTTGTACTCAAATATAGCTATAATGTCGAGCGTTTGAGGATGTTACATGTAAAATTTTATCAAAATAGGTTTTTTGATGATAACGCCCCCAAAAAGTGGGCGTGGCCAAAACTGTTCTATGGGTGAATTGTAAGGAATCTAAATACCCAAATATTTGGTCTTAACAAAATTTTTCGGTTTCATATAATTTAGTGAAGTTATAAAAAAGTAGGCGTGGCAGTGGGCGGATGTAAAAAATTTTTACACTTGTACTGTATCTTTTTCTTGGAAGCCCAGATATGAAATTTCAGCGTTCTAGTTAAAAATTTAAGGTTTTATGATAAAAACGCCCCCAAAAAGTGGGCGTGGCCAAAACTTTTGTATGGGTGGATTGTAGGGAATCTGAATGCCTAAATTTTTGGTCTTAACAAAATTTTTCGGTTTCATATAATTTAATGAAGTTATGAAAAAGTGGGCGTGGCAGTGGGCGGATTTCAAAAATGTTTACACTTGTACTGTATCTTTTTCTCAGAAGCCCAGATATGAAATTTCATCGTCCTAGCTCAAAATTTAAGGCCCAAAAAGCGGTGACATACGGACGGACGGTCATCGCTCAATCGATTTCGCTATTGATGCTGATCACGAATATATATACTTTATAGGGTCTATCTCGATTATTTCTCTATGTTACAAACTATGTGTCAAACTTAATATACCCTTAGGATAGGGTATAAAAACATACAGAAAAGCTACAATCCGTCTGGAACGGATCGTATGGTACCATATCCTCCTCTCTATAAAGTGGGCGTGGCCAAATTGCATTTTGTACTCAAATATAGCTATAATGTCGAACGTTTGAGGATGTTACATGTAAGATTTTATCAAAATAGGTTTTTTAATGATCACGCCCCCAAAAAGTGGGCGTGGCCAAAACTGTTCTATTGGTGAATTGTAGGGAATCTACATACCCAAATATTTGGTCTTAACAAAATTTTTCGGTTTCATATAATTTAGTAAAGTTATAAAAAAGTAGGCGTGGGATGTAAAAAAATTTTACACTTGTACTGTATCTTTTTCTTGGAAGCCCAGATATGAAATTTCAGCGTCCTAGTTAAAAATTTAAGGGTTTATGATAAAAACGCCCCCAAAAAGTGGGCGTGGCCAAAACTTTTGTATGGGTGGATTGTAGGGAATCTGAATGCCTAAATATTTGGTCTTAACAAAATTTTTCGGTTTCATATAATTTAGTGAAGTTATGAAAAAGTGGACGTGGCAGTGGGCGGATTTAAAAATTTTTTACACTTGTACTGTATCTTTTTCTCAGAAGCCCAGATATGAAATTTCATCGTCCTAGCTCAAAATTTAAGGCCCAAAAAGCGGTGACATACGGATGGACGGACGGACGGACGGACGGACGGTCATCGCTCAATCGATTTCGCTATTGATGCTGATCACGAATATATATACTTTATAGGGTCTATCTCGATTATTTCTCTATATTACAAACTATGTGTCAAACTTAATATATCCATAGGATAGGGTATAAAAAGGCCACAGAGGGTAGCTCGCGATTCCCACACGATACAGAATTTAGAAAAAAAACATACAGAAAAGCTACAATCCGTCTGGAACGGATCGTATGATACCCTATCCTCCTCTCTATAAAGTGGGCGTGGCCAAATTGTATGTTGTACTCAAATATAGCTATAATGTCGAACATTTGAGGATGTTACATGTAAAATTTTATCAAAATAGGTTTTTTGATGATAACGCCCCCACAAAGTGGGCGTGGCCAAAACTGTTCTATGGGTGAATTGTAGGGAATCTAAATACCCAAATATTTGGTCTTAACAAAATTTTTCGGTTTCATATAATTTAGTGAAGTTATAAAAAAGTAGGCGTGGGATGTAAAAAAATTTTACACTTGTACTGTATCTTTTTCTTGGAAGCCCAGATATGAAATTTCAGCGTCCTAGTTAAAAATTTAAGGTTTTATGATAAAAACGCCCCCAAAAAGTAGCCGTGGCCAAAACTTTTGTATGGGTAGATTGTAGGGAATCTGAATGCCTAAATATTTGGTCTTAACAAAATTTTTCGGTTTCATATAATTTAGTGAAGTTATGAGAAAGTGGACGTGGCAGTGGGCGGATTTAAAAAATTTTTACACTTGTACTGTATCTTTTTCTCAGAAGCCCAGATATGAAATTTCATCGTCCTAGCTCAAAATTTAAGGCCCAAAAAGCGGTGACATACGGACGGACGGACGGACGGACGGACGGCCATCGCTCAATCGATTTCGCTATTGATGCTGATCACCAATATATATACTTTATAGGATCTATCTCGATTATTTCTCTATGTTACAAACTATGTGTCAAACTTAATATACCCTTAGGATAGGGTATAAACAACTCCTTAACTATGCGGACACACTTTTAGTGGTCAACTAAAACTGCCATTTCGCTCTGGTACTTGGCCCACTCAGCCCGAGAGTCTCTCACACATTCATGAGACATTCAGCGGTAGCGGTGTTCCATCACGGTTCTGTCCGCTAAACTCAGCTTTTTCGCTGGAGAAAGCAACGTTCTTGAACCTCCGCTGTCCATTGTCCATATCTTCTCCACTGACTCTCTTTGAAAAGTTCGCCAACTTGGCAGTTCAGCGGGTCGAGTGAGGCGTCAACAAGTCCTATAGCGGTTGCGTGACGAGTCCTAGTTGAGGGTCGTTACAACTATCAATCAAAGTCCCGAGTGGGCTCTCTCCGACTTAAAATATGCGTTACGAGGAAAAGATAGGATATAGAAATTAAGTTGTAGTTCGTAAAAATGTCAAACAACGATTTTCGTTGGACCACGTTCGAGAAGAAAGAAGCGATTGAGGAACCGGCTGTCAAATTTACAACACATCAAATTAATCTCACACGGTGGAATCTCGCGCAGATTTTGGGGATGAGGACGAGCTGATGACGTGCCACCCAGTACATGTGTCAAGAGATAGATTGGGCTCTACGTTACGTTTTATGTTTTAGGACCGTCCGTCCTCTCTCTGTTGGTGTAATGTTGATGTGGATTATTGTGTATTGATGAGTATGATGTTTCGTGTTAGGTGTGTGATTGTGTTGCGAGTTGGGATAGTCCGTCCCTCTTCGCCGTATCGTACGGGTATGTTGTGTTGGGGAGTGTGATGTTTCGTGTTAAGTGTATGATTGTGTTGCGAGTTGGGATAGTCCGTCCCTCTTCGCAGTATCGTACTGGTATGTTGTGTTGATGAGTGTGACGTCTCGTGATGGTGTGTTGCGTTAGGTAGTGTGATGTTTAGTGTTGACTGTGTTATGTTGTGTTGCGTTGTACTATAGGACCGTCCGTCCTCCCTCTCTCTCGCTGTCAGGTTGACGAAGTAGTAATGTGTTGATGAGTGTTGTCGTGTAGGCGCATTTTGTGAAGTGTTGGTGAATGTTGTGCCCTGGGACCGTCCGTCCCCTCCCATCGATCGCCTATTGTTCGTATGTATTGTGTACGTGCAGGTTTATGTGTTCATTCTCGTTTTCTTGGAACCGTCCGTCCCCCTCCTCTCGATGTTGTGGTTATGTGTTTCGTGTAGGCGTTTTTGTATATTTTCTTTTTATGTTACAGCGTCGCTCGGGATCATCTGTCCCTTCTTCTCGGTGTCGTGTAGATGTCTCGTGTATGTAATTGTAGGTGAATGCTGGGGGTGTCTTCTCTTTTTTTTGTCGTCGTCGGCCGTTTCCTTTGATATCTCGCTGGACTAGAGACCGCCCGTCTCTATCATCATCTCAGTTGCTCAGTTGCTAATGCAAGATGCTAGGGAGGTGTACCTATGGCTGATGGGACCATGGCTGCCCTCCACTTTCCCAGAATTTTCCAGAGGCAACAAAATATACAGAGGGCCCAAGGAAGTTGCATAGAGTGGACCTTGTTGTGGTAAAATTTACCGCAACACACTTTTTGGGAGCGTTTTCACCAAAAAACCGATTTTGATGAAATTTTACATGTAACATCCTCAAACGTTCGACGTTATAGCCATATTTCAGTGCAAAATGCAATTTGGCCACGCCCACTTTATAGAAAGGAGGATAGGGTATCATACGATCCATTCCAGACGGATTGTAGTTTTTCTGTATGTTTTTTTTTTAACTATTCATTTATTTGTTCATTTCATCGCTTGGTTATTTACCGTCCAGCGGAACACCTCGTCACAGCTTGCTGTGTTAGTTTCGGTTGGTTTGTGGGTCTGGTTACTTTACCCTAAGCAGTACCCCAACGGTTCAGCTGGAGATAGTGGGACTCCAACGGTGGAGCTGAGATTAGTGATACTCCAAAGAATCGGTTTACGGTTTTTTGGGGCTTCAAGGACCTTTTGAAACCTACAGTATGTGACCATTGAATTATGACCGATGAGAAATATATGCGATTTTTCGCTTTGACCGCAAATAAAGCCAAAATTAATTTGATTATTTAAAATCTTGTTGCACATATTTATTGTTACATGGCATAACAGTGATTACTAAGCAAAAAAAGTATTAAATCTTAATACTTAGTACTGCCGGCTTTTTGTTTTAGTACCTCCTTTATTCGTTTGGGCGTCTATATAGTAATATATACATATATATTGTTCGAGAGATTACGAACCAGACCACTGTATTAGGTCCCTTTTCATTTCTTTTCCACGATCCATCTTAGCCGGAGAGTCCCACTGGATTTCTCCACAGTTCCTCTCTGGCTTTGATTCCTCGTGTCAACGCTAGCATCTGTTTCACAGAAATCTGGTTCATCCTCTGTTCGAGCCAAGATGACGTCACCACAAAGAGGTCGGTAAAAGGGATTTCACATACCTTCTTCAAAACAACGCCCCAAAAGATGCCATAAAATGGCATTTGTTGTATATAATAAAACAACTTATTAAATCATTATTCAGTTTTATAACGTAAAAGAGAAGAAGTGGTTTATTTTTGCTATACGGAATATTTTACAGTAGTGGCGGTAAAATAAAAGACTGATACATTTTTTGGTCCTATCGAGCCGGTTGAAACAAAGAAATATATAAACATACAGAAAAGCTACAATCTGTCTGGAACGGATCGTATGATACCCTATCCTCCTCTCTATAAAGTGGGCATGGCCAAATTGCATATTGTACTCAAATATAGCTATAATGTCGAACGATTGAGGATGTTACATTTAAAATTTTATCAAAATAGGTTTTTTGATGATAACGTCCCCAAAAAGTGGGCGTGGCCAAAACTTTTGTATGGGTGGATTGTAGGGAATCTGAATGCCTAAATATTTGGTCTTACCAAAATTTTTCGGTTTCATATAATTTAGTGAAGTTATAAAAAAGTAGGCGTGGCAGTGGGCGGATGTAAAAAAATTTTACACTTGTACTGTATCTTTTTCTTGGAAGCCCAGATATGAAATTTCAGCGTCCTAGTAAAAAATTTAAGGCCCAAAAATCGGTTTTGTGATGATAACGCCCTTAAAAAGTGGGCGTGGCCAAAACTTTTGTATGGGTGGATTGTAGGGAATCTGAATGCCTAAATATTTGGTCTTAACAAAATTTTTCGGTTTCATATAATTTAGTGAAGTTATGAAAAAGTGGACGTGGCAGTGGGCGGATTTAAAAAATTTTTACACTTGTACTGTATCTTTTTCTCAGAAGCCCAGATATGAAATTTCATCGTCCTAGCTCAAAATTTAAGGCCCAAAAAGCGGTGACATACGGATGGACGGACGGACGGACGGACGGACGGACGGTCATCGCTCAATCGATCGAAGGTCCAAAAATCGGTTTTGTGATGAAAATGCCCCAAAAGTGGGCTGGCCAAAACTTTTGTATGGGTGGATTATAGGGAATCTGAATGCCTAAATATTTGGTCTTAAAAAAATTTTTCGGTTTCATATAATTTAGTGAAGTTATGAAAAAGTGGGCGGATTTAAAAAATTTTTACACTTGTACTGTATCTTTTTCTCAGAAGACCAGATATGAAATTTCATCGTCCTAGCTCAAAATTTAAGGCCCAAAAAGCGGTGACATACGGACGGACGGACGGTCATGGCTCAGTCGATTTCGCTATTGATGCTGATCACGAATATATATACTTTATAGGGTCTATCTCGATTATTTCTCTATGTTACAAACTACGTGTCAAACTTAATATACCCTTATACCCTTAGGATAGGGTATAAAAACATACAGAAAAGCTACAATCCGTCTGGAACGGATCGTATGATACCCTATCCTCGTTTCTATAAAGTGCTCATGCCCAAATTGCATTTGGTACTCAAATACGGCTATAACGTCGAACGTTTGAGGATGTTACATGCGAAATTTCATGAAAATCGGTTTTTTGATGAAAACGCCCCCAAAAAGTGGGCGTGGCCAAAACTGTTCTATGGGTGAATTGTAGGGAATCTAAATACCCAAATATTTGGTCTTAACAAAATTTTTCGGTTTCATATAATTTAGTGAAGTTATAAAAAAGTAGGCGTGGCAGTGGGCGGATGTAAAAAAATTTTACACTTGTACTGTATCTTTTTCTTGGAAGCCCAGATATGAAATTTCAGCGTCCTAGTTAAAAATGTAAGGCCCAAAACTAGGTTTTGTAATGAAAACGCCCCCAAAAAGTGGGCGTGACCAAAACTTTTGTATGGGTGGATTGTAGGGAATCTGAATGCCTAAATATTTGGTTTTAACAAAATTTTTCGGTTTCATATAATTGCTCAATCGATTTCGCTATTGATGCTGATCACGAATATATATACTTTATAGTGTCTATCTCGATTATTTCTCTATGTTACAAACTATGTGTCAAACTTAATATACCCTTAGGATAGGGTATAAAAAGCCTATTTTAGTGGATAAATCGCAGTAAGTCAATTTTAATTTTCTTTACTTTGTGCTGTTTATAAATTTGGGGAAAAATTCTGCGGGTAGAATGTCGTTCGGGCAGCTGCAAAAGAATATCCTTCTTCGGATAAAGAAGGATCAGGAAAATTTTAATAAAGCTGACAGCTAAGGTCGAATGCGGGAAAATTACCTGCGGACTCAGCTGAGCCTTTTGGAGGAGACATTTGCTTTGTCCACTAAATACAATGAGGAACTCATTGGCGGTGGTAAGGTTGAACCAGAGTTAGCTAAGGAAAATTTCGCTGAGATGCATTTGATGATTTTAGAAATCTATATCGAATATAGGGCGGACATCCTGGATGTCATCGATAAGCTTCCAAAACCAGTTGCATCGGGCATTGATGCTACCAACACAAGGACGTCGGGCACCAATGAGGACCTCGGGACGCACCATAGCCACATTGAACTGAGGCTGCCGAAGATTAACCTTCCCAACTTCGCTGGCGGTTACGAAACCTGGAGGTCGTTTCATGATCTGTTTGTATCCCTTATCCACACAAATACTTCGCTGACGGACGTCCAGAAACTTCATTATCTGAAGTCCAACGTGAATGGTGAGGCGGAAAGTCTACTCCAACACTTGGCTATCGACAAGGGGAATTACAAACGAGCATGGACGATTTTGGTCGACCGCTATGATCACACGAGGGTTTTAGTAAATACACAATTTAAATTATTATTCGGACAGGCAACAGTTACCAGGGATTCAGCCGAAAACGTTTTTTTTATACCCTATCCTAAGGGTATATTAATTTTGACACATAGTTTGTAACATAGAGAAATAATCGAGATAGACACTATAAAGTGTATATATTCGTGATCAGCATCAATAGCGAAATCGATTGAGCAATGACCGTACGTCCGTCCGTCCGTATGTCACCGCTTTTTGGGCCTTAAATTTTGAGCTAGGACGATGAAATTTCATATCTGGGCTTCTGAGAAAAAGATACAGTACAAGTGTAAAAATTTTTGAAATCCGCCCACTGCCACGCCCACTTTTTCATAACTTCACTAAATTATATGAAACCGAAAAATTTTGTTAAGACCAAATATTTAGGCATTCAGATTCCCTACAATCCACCCATACAAAAGTTTTGGTCACGCCCACTTTTTGGGGGCGTTTTCATTACAAAACCCAGGTTTGGGCCTTACATTTTTAACTAGGATGCTGAAATTTCATATCTGGGCTTCCAAGAAAAAGATACAGTACAAGTGTAAAATTTTTTAACATCCGCCCAGTGCCACGCCTACTTTTTTATAACTTCACTAAATTATATGAAACCGAAAAATTTTGTTAAGACCAAATATTTGGGTATTTAGATTCCCTACAATTCACCCATAGAACAGTTTTGGCCACGCCCACTTTTTGGGGGCGTTATCATCAAAAAACCTATTTTGATAAAATTTTACATGTAACATCCTCAAACGTTCGACATTATAGCTATATTTGAGTACAAAATGCAATTTGGCTACGCCCACTTTATAGAGAGGAGGATAGGGTATCAGACGATCCGTTCCAGACGGATTGTACCTTTTCTGTATGTTTTTTTTTTCTTCTGTTTATTTACCACTATTGAATTTTTACAATTTTTTTTGCAGAAATAAACTTAAACTACTAATGTAACTGTAATGATTTTGTAAAGTAACTGACCTGAAGGGTTCTCAATACTTATTATATAATTATATGATAACTTAAAGTTTGCTCTAGAACTAGTTTAACTAACAATTATATTCAATATGCCTAAAAATCGAATATTAAGTTAACATTATTTTGATTTTGTATTATAGGAAAATGTGGGAAAAAACCAATTAGAAATATTATCTATTTTTTAAACAAGAACAAAAAACATACAGAAAAGCTAGAATCCGTCCGGAACGGATCGTATGATACCCTATCCTCGTTTCTATAAATTGCTCATGGCCAAATTGCATTTTGTACTCAAATATGGCTATAACGTCGAACGTTTGAGGATGTTACATGTAAAATTTCATGAAAATCGGTTTTTTGATGAAAACGCCTAAAAAAAGTAATCGTAGTCATAACTTTTGTATGGGTGAATTGTAGGAAATCTAAATGCCTAAATATTTTGTATTAACAAAATTTTTCGGTTTCATATAATTTAGTGAAGTTATGAAAAAGTGGGCGTGGCAGTGGGCGGATTTAAAAAATTTTTACACTTGTACTGTATCTTTTTCTCAGAAGCCCAGATATGAAATTTCATCGTCCTAGCTCAAAATTTAAGGCCCAAAAAGCGGTGACATACGGACGGACATTCATCGCTCAATCGATTTCGCTATTGATGCTGATCACGAATATATATACTTTATAGGGTCTATATCGATTATGTTACTCTATGTTACAAACTATGTGTCAAACTTAATATACCCTTAGGATACTGTATAAACACCTAGTAAACAAAAAGCCTAATACTAACTTAACCTAACCTATCCTAGAAATAGGCCCTGACATGTGATTTCCAATCCGTGAATGCTTAAGTCAAATTAACAACAGAATCATCGACGCATCAGAGATCACATGCCTGGGCCTAATCCAACTTAACCTAATCGTTAGCCACAACCCAGTCGAGCCACCAGTATTTTTCACGATTATACCTGTCAGCATTGCTTGAGTCCCTTTCTGGTATGCATACGCAGTATCTCAGATCAGCATTTCCATCTCTTAAGTCGATTGGCTCATAGATGATACGTTTATTTGTCGCTCTTCTAGCAATATGATAAATAATTGGCACGTTCGTTGAATCTGTTAAGTATCCATGTGCATCGAGATGCAAGAATGCCTCAGGTGGAATATAACCACTCACCAAAGAGTTTCTGAAATACTCAGGGTTAGGGTAAAACAAGGCCGATACTAGTGCGTTCTCTGTAACGTCAGCTGACCGCGCGAAATGATTCCTCACAAGATCCAGGATGACATCGTCAATTCTGGATGCACCGGAAGCATCCAATAGTCTCTTATTAGAGACGTAATGCCATTTAGTGCCATTTAGTTTTTAACTATTCATTTATTTGTTCATTTCATCGCTTGGTTATTTACCGTCCAGCGGAACACCTCGTCACAGCTTGCTGTGTTAGTTTCGGTTGGTTTGTGGGTCTGGTTACTTTACCCTAAGCAGTACCCCAACGGTTCAGCTGGAGATAGTGGGACTCCAACGGTGGAGCTGAGATTAGTGATACTCCAAAGAATCGGTTTACGGTTTTTTGGGGCTTCAAGGACCTTTTGAAACCTACAGTATGTGACCATTGAATTATGACCGATGAGAAATATATGCGATTTTTCGCTTTGACCGCAAATAAAGCCAAAATTAATTTGATTATTTAAAATCTTGTTGCACATATTTATTGTTACATGGCATAACAGTGATTACTAAGCAAAAAAAGTATTAAATCTTAATACTTAGTACTGCCGGCTTTTTGTTTTAGTACCTCCTTTATTCGTTTGGGCGTCTATATAGTAATATATACATATATATTGTTCGAGAGATTACGAACCAGACCACTGTATTAGGTCCCTTTTCATTTCTTTTCCACGATCCATCTTAGCCGGAGAGTCCCACTGGATTTCTCCACAGTTCCTCTCTGGCTTTGATTCCTCGTGTCAACGCTAGCATCTGTTTCACAGAAATCTGGTTCATCCTCTGTTCGAGCCAAGATGACGTCACCACAAAGAGGTCGGTAAAAGGGATTTCACATACCTTCTTCAAAACAACGCCCCAAAAGATGCCATAAAATGGCATTTGTTGTATATAATAAAACAACTTATTAAATCATTATTCAGTTTTATAACGTAAAAGAGAAGAAGTGGTTTATTTTTGCTATACGGAATATTTTACAGTAGTGGCGGTAAAATAAAAGACTGATACATTTTTTGGTCCTATCGAGCCGGTTGAAACAAAGAAATATATAAACATACAGAAAAGCTACAATCTGTCTGGAACGGATCGTATGATACCCTATCCTCCTCTCTATAAAGTGGGCATGGCCAAATTGCATATTGTACTCAAATATAGCTATAATGTCGAACGATTGAGGATGTTACATTTAAAATTTTATCAAAATAGGTTTTTTGATGATAACGTCCCCAAAAAGTGGGCGTGGCCAAAACTTTTGTATGGGTGGATTGTAGGGAATCTGAATGCCTAAATATTTGGTCTTACCAAAATTTTTCGGTTTCATATAATTTAGTGAAGTTATAAAAAAGTAGGCGTGGCAGTGGGCGGATGTAAAAAAATTTTACACTTGTACTGTATCTTTTTCTTGGAAGCCCAGATATGAAATTTCAGCGTCCTAGTAAAAAATTTAAGGCCCAAAAATCGGTTTTGTGATGATAACGCCCTTAAAAAGTGGGCGTGGCCAAAACTTTTGTATGGGTGGATTGTAGGAAATCTGAATGCCTAAATATTTGGTCTTAACAAAATTTTTCGGTTTCATATAATTTAGTGAAGTTATGAAAAAGTGGACGTGGCAGTGGGCGGATTTAAAAAATTTTTACACTTGTACTGTATCTTTTTCTCAGAAGCCCAGATATGAAATTTCATCGTCCTAGCTCAAAATTTAAGGCCCAAAAAGCGGTGACATACGGATGGACGGACGGACGGACGGACGGACGGACGGTCATCGCTCAATCGATCGAAGGTCCAAAAATCGGTTTTGTGATGAAAACGCCCCAAAAGTGGGCTGGCCAAAACTTTTGTATGGGTGGATTATAGGGAATCTGAATGCCTAAATATTTGGTCTTAAAAAAATTTTTCGGTTTCATATAATTTAGTGAAGTTATGAAAAAGTGGGCGGATTTAAAAAATTTTTACACTTGTACTGTATCTTTTTCTCAGAAGCCCAGATATGAAATTTCATCGTCCTAGCTCAAAATTTAAGGCCCAAAAAGCGGTGACATACGGACGGACGGACGGTCATGGCTCAGTCGATTTCGCTATTGATGCTGATCACGAATATATATACTTTATAGGGTCTATCTCGATTATTTCTCTATGTTACAAACTACGTGTCAAACTTAATATACCCTTATACCCTTAGGATAGGGTATAAAAACATACAGAAAAGCTACAATCCGTCTGGAACGGATCGTATGATACCCTATCCTCGTTTCTATAAAGTGCTCATGCCCAAATTGCATTTGGTACTCAAATACGGCTATAACGTCGAACGTTTGAGGATGTTACATGCGAAATTTCATGAAAATCGGTTTTTTGATGAAAACGCCCCCAAAAAGTGGGCGTGGCCAAAACTGTTCTATGGGTGAATTGTAGGGAATCTAAATACCCAAATATTTGGTCTTAACAAAATTTTTCGGTTTCATATAATTTAGTGAAGTTATAAAAAAGTAGGCGTGGCAGTGGGCGGATGTAAAAAAATTTTACACTTGTACTGTATCTTTTTCTTGGAAGCCCAGATATGAAATTTCAGCGTCCTAGTTAAAAATGTAAGGCCCAAAACTAGGTTTTGTAATGAAAACGCCCCCAAAAAGTGGGCGTGACCAAAACTTTTGTATGGGTGGATTGTAGGGAATCTGAATGCCTAAATATTTGGTTTTAACAAAATTTTTCGGTTTCATATAATTGCTCAATCGATTTCGCTATTGATGCTGATCACGAATATATATACTTTATAGTGTCTATCTCGATTATTTCTCTATGTTACAAACTATGTGTCAAACTTAATATACCCTTAGGATAGGGTATAAAAAGCCTATTTTAGTGGATAAATCGCAGTAAGTCAATTTTAATTTTCTTTACTTTGTGCTGTTTATAAATTTGGGGAAAAATTCTGCGGGTAGAATGTCGTTCGGGCAGCTGCAAAAGAATATCCTTCTTCGGATAAAGAAGGATCAGGAAAATTTTAATAAAGCTGACAGCTAAGGTCGAATGCGGGAAAATTACCTGCGGACTCAGCTGAGCCTTTTGGAGGAGACATTTGCTTTGTCCACTAAATACAATGAGGAACTCATTGGCGGTGGTAAGGTTGAACCAGAGTTAGCTAAGGAAAATTTCGCTGAGATGCATTTGATGATTTTAGAAATCTATATCGAATATAGGGCGGACATCCTGGATGTCATCGATAAGCTTCCAAAACCAGTTGCATCGGGCATTGATGCTACCAACACAAGGACGTCGGGCACCAATGAGGACCTCGGGACGCACCATAGCCACATTGAACTGAGGCTGCCGAAGATTAACCTTCCCAACTTCGCTGGCGGTTACGAAACCTGGAGGTCGTTTCATGATCTGTTTGTATCCCTTATCCACACAAATACTTCGCTGACGGACGTCCAGAAACTTCATTATCTGAAGTCCAACGTGAATGGTGAGGCGGAAAGTCTACTCCAACACTTGGCTATCGACAAGGGGAATTACAAACGAGCATGGACGATTTTGGTCGACCGCTATGATCACACGAGGGTTTTAGTAAATACACAATTTAAATTATTATTCGGACAGGCAACAGTTACCAGGGATTCAGCCGAAAACGTTTTTTTTATACCCTATCCTAAGGGTATATTAATTTTGACACATAGTTTGTAACATAGAGAAATAATCGAGATAGACACTATAAAGTGTATATATTCGTGATCAGCATCAATAGCGAAATCGATTGAGCAATGACCGTACGTCCGTCCGTCCGTATGTCACCGCTTTTTGGGCCTTAAATTTTGAGCTAGGACGATGAAATTTCATATCTGGGCTTCTGAGAAAAAGATACAGTACAAGTGTAAAAATTTTTGAAATCCGCCCACTGCCACGCCCACTTTTTCATAACTTCACTAAATTATATGAAACCGAAAAATTTTGTTAAGACCAAATATTTAGGCATTCAGATTCCCTACAATCCACCCATACAAAAGTTTTGGTCACGCCCACTTTTTGGGGGCGTTTTCATTACAAAACCCAGTTTTGGGCCTTACATTTTTAACTAGGATGCTGAAATTTCATATCTGGGCTTCCAAGAAAAAGATACAGTACAAGTGTAAAATTTTTTAACATCCGCCCAGTGCCACGCCTACTTTTTTATAACTTCACTAAATTATATGAAACCGAAAAATTTTGTTAAGACCAAATATTTGGGTATTTAGATTCCCTACAATTCACCCATAGAACAGTTTTGGCCACGCCCACTTTTTGGGGGCGTTATCATCAAAAAACCTATTTTGATAAAATTTTACATGTAACATCCTCAAACGTTCGACATTATAGCTATATTTGAGTACAAAATGCAATTTGGCTACGCCCACTTTATAGAGAGGAGGATAGGGTATCAGACGATCCGTTCCAGACGGATTGTACTTTTCTGTATGTTTTTTTTTTCTTCTGTTTATTTACCACTATTGAATTTTTACAATTTTTTTTGCAGAAATAAACTTAAACTACTAATGTAACTGTAATGATTTTGTAAAGTAACTGACCTGAAGGGTTCTCAATACTTATTATATAATTATATGATAACTTAAAGTTTGCTCTAGAACTAGTTTAACTAACAATTATATTCAATATGCCTAAAAATCGAATATTAAGTTAACATTATTTTGATTTTGTATTATAGGAAAATGTGGGAAAAAACCAATTAGAAATATTATCTATTTTTTAAACAAGAACAAAAAACATACAGAAAAGCTAGAATCCGTCCGGAACGGATCGTATGATACCCTATCCTCGTTTCTATAAATTGCTCATGGCCAAATTGCATTTTGTACTCAAATATGGCTATAACGTCGAACGTTTGAGGATGTTACATGTAAAATTTCATGAAAATCGGTTTTTTGATGAAAACGCCTAAAAAAAGTAATCGTAGTCATAACTTTTGTATGGGTGAATTGTAGGAAATCTAAATGCCTAAATATTTTGTATTAACAAAATTTTTCGGTTTCATATAATTTAGTGAAGTTATGAAAAAGTGGGCGTGGCAGTGGGCGGATTTAAAAAATTTTTACACTTGTACTGTATCTTTTTCTCAGAAGCCCAGATATGAAATTTCATCGTCCTAGCTCAAAATTTAAGGCCCAAAAAGCGGTGACATACGGACGGACATTCATCGCTCAATCGATTTCGCTATTGATGCTGATCACGAATATATATACTTTATAGGGTCTATATCGATTATGTTACTCTATGTTACAAACTATGTGTCAAACTTAATATACCCTTAGGATACTGTATAAACACCTAGTAAACAAAAAGCCTAATACTAACTTAACCTAACCTATCCTAGAAATAGGCCCTGACATGTGATTTCCAATCCGTGAATGCTTAAGTCAAATTAACAACAGAATCATCGACGCATCAGAGATCACATGCCTGGGCCTAATCCAACTTAACCTAATCGTTAGCCACAACCCAGTCGAGCCACCAGTATTTTTCACGATTATACCTGTCAGCATTGCTTGAGTCCCTTTCTGGTATGCATACGCAGTATCTCAGATCAGCATTTCCATCTCTTAAGTCGATTGGCTCATAGATGATACGTTTATTTGTCGCTCTTCTAGCAATATGATAAATAATTGGCACGTTCGTTGAATCTGTTAAGTATCCATGTGCATCGAGATGCAAGAATGCCTCAGGTGGAATATAACCACTCACCAAAGAGTTTCTGAAATACTCAGGGTTAGGGTAAAACAAGGCCGATACTAGTGCGTTCTCTGTAACGTCAGCTGACCGCGCGAAATGATTCCTCACAAGATCCAGGATGACATCGTCAATTCTGGATGCACCGGAAGCATCCAATAGTCTCTTATTAGAGACGTAATGCCGAAAGTCGGAATGTGCGCTTCTATACATTTGCATACAGGCTCGAAGACATTTTCTCTCAAATAATCACAGTTTTTCCATGTAAGATGGACTTATGTTCCACCATACTGGACTCGCATAAGTCAGAATAGGACGCACGAAGGCTTGGTAACATATGACCTTCACATCGGATCTTAGATAGATGGAGAAGAATAGACGTTTGAGAGACATAAATGCCGCTCTTGCTTTTTTCAACTGAATATTTCCGTGCTCATTATAGTACAAGAACTTGTCTAAATGCACACCTAGATATTTCACAACGGTCTTTGACTCGATGCGAAGATCATTAGCACTCTTTATTTGCAAATTCTTCCAGTTGCGTCTCAGGTCTGAATTACCACGTCGTATTGGGGTGCGGAACAGTATAGTTTCACATTTTTCTTCGTTTATTTTGAGCTTCCACTTTGAGCAGAAAGTCTGAATTTTATCAAAACTATTTTGTAGTTCAGTTTGTATGTCTTGTATTTTTGAACTACTTGCATACAAAGTAACATCGTCAGCAAACGCTAACGAATTACCAATGTCCCTAAGCATTTCAGAAATGTAGATAATAAATAGGAGCGGTGCCTCGTCTGTGCCTTGTGGAAGACCATTAATGATATTAAAAACTTATTGTCTATCAGTTACAACAAATTTCTTCTCATATACCATAGAGGCTTCAATCTTTACGAGATGAATCGGAAATTCATATCGCAAAAGTTTATAAATTAACCCGTCGATCCAAACCGTGTCGAAGGCTTTTTCGGTAATTGAATTTAACTGAAACTGTATAAGCGTTATTCGATTTTCATGAATTTTAAAAATTCCTTAATCTTCATTATTATATACCGAAATATTTTACAGTAAAAATGTGTTTTTCCTGAATGTTTCATTGAAACAATTAATTACTACATATTTCGTTATACAAAGTTATTGTTTGATGAAAATAATATTATATTAGAGTTTTAAAAAGAATTGTTATGGAATCCAGTTTCCATTTAGGAGGGAAAATGAAACCAATAAAGAGTATTAACTTCAGTGCATTGGTATCACCGCTTTATATGTATGAACAAGCGAAGAAAACAATATCAGCTGATTTTCTTTATTTCGACTTTTGAATGCCAAGTGTATAGGCGTCTCCTGATATTGGTATCTAAAATAAACATTCAATTGAATTTTAAATTATAACCACTCTCCTCATAGCACCATGGAAGAAAATAAAAATTCAAATTCAAGTGCAAATATGAAACGTCAAACCAATATTGAAAATGTAGTAAATTCTTTGAAAGAGCCAAGTTTAAGTAAAAGTCGACTATTAAAACATTATTAGTACATTTTAGACTTAAGTGTGTATTAATATTTAATTCGACACCTTTTTTAAGTCACGACTAATGATTCGATGTTAATAAGGCCCTATGTGTCAAACTTAATATACCCTTAGGATAGGGTATAAATATATCACACACATGCATTGCTTGTCATATACCCTATCCTAAGGGTATATTAAGTTTGACACATAGTTTGTAACATAGAGAAATAATCGAGATAGACCCTATAAAGTATATATATTCGTGATCAGCATCAATAGCGAAATCGATTGAGCGATGACCGTCCGTCCGTCCGTATGTCACCGCTTTTCGGGCCTTAAATTTTGAGCTAGGACAATGAAATTTCATATCTGGGCTTCTGAGAAAAAGATACAGTACAAGTGTAAACATTTTTTAAATCCGCCGACTGCCACGCCCACTTTTTCATAACTTCATTAAATTATATGAAACCGAAAAATTTTGTTAAGACCAAATATTTAGGCATTCAGACTCCCTACAATCCACTGATACAAAAGTTTTGCCCACGCCCACTTTTTGGGGGCGTTTTCATCATAAAACCGATTTTTGGGCCTAAAATTTTTAACTAGGACGCTGAAATTTTATATCTGGACTTCTGACGAAAAGATACAGTAGAAGTGTAAATTTTTTTTACATCCGCCTACTACCACGCCTACTTTTTTATAACTTCACTAAATTATATGAAACCGAAGAATGTTGTTAAGTCCAAATATTTAGGTATTCAGATTTCCTACAATTCACCCATAGAACAGTTTAACTATATACATAAGTTAATTAAAATACTACCGAGTTCATTAAAAAACATACAGAAAAGCTACAATCCGTTTGGAACGGATCGTATGATACCCTATCCTCCTGGCTATGTAGCCCTTATAAAGTGGGCGAGGTGATATTGCATTTTATACTGAAATACGACGTCTTTGAGGATGTTAAACGTAAAATTTCATGAAAATCGGTTTTTTATGAAAACGCCCCCTAAAAGGGGGCGTGGCTAAAAGTGTTATTTGGATGAATTGTAGGAAATCTAAATGCCCAAATATGTGGTCTTAACAAAATTTTAGGATTAAATTTTTAACTAGGACGCTTAAATTTCATATCTGGGCTTCCAAGAAAAATTTACCGTACAAGTGTAAAATTTTTTTACATCTGCCCACTGCCACGCCTACTTTTTTATAACTTGACTAAATTATATGAAACCGAAAATTTTGTTAAGACCAAATATTTGGGTATTTAGATTCCCTACAATTCACCCATAGAAGAGTTTTGGCCACGCCCACTTTTTGGGGGCGTGATCATTAAAAAACCTATTTTGATAAAATCTTACATGTAACATCCTCAAACGTTCGACATTATAGCTATATTTGAGTACAAAATGCAATTTGGCCACGCCCACTTTATAGAGAGGAGGATATGGTACCATACGATCCGTTCCAGACGGATTGTAGCTTTTCTGTATGTTTTTATACCCTATCCTAAGGGTATATTAAGTTTGACACATAGTTTGTAACATAGAGAAATAATCGAGATAGACCCTATAAAGTATATATATTCGTGATCAGCATCAATAGCGAAATCGATTGAGCGATGACCGTCCGTCCGTCCGTATGTCACCGCTTTTCGGGCCTTAAATTTTGAGCTAGGACAATGAAATTTCATATCTGGGCTTCTGAGAAAAAGATACAGTACAAGTGTAAACATTTTTTAAATCCGCCGACTGCCACGCCCACTTTTTCATAACTTCATTAAATTATATGAAACCGAAAAATTTTGTTAAGACCAAATATTTAGGCATTCAGACTCCCTACAATCCACTGATACAAAAGTTTTGCCCACGCCCACTTTTTGGGGGCGTTTTCATCATAAAACCGATTTTTGGGCCTAAAATTTTTAACTAGGACGCTGAAATTTTATATCTGGACTTCTGACGAAAAGATACAGTAGAAGTGTAAATTTTTTTTACATCCGCCTACTACCACGCCTACTTTTTTATAACTTCACTAAATTATATGAAACCGAAGAATGTTGTTAAGTCCAAATATTTAGGTATTCAGATTTCCTACAATTCACCCATAGAACAGTTTAACTATATACATAAGTTAATTAAAATACTACCGAGTTCATTAAAAAACATACAGAAAAGCTACAATCCGTTTGGAACGGATCGTATGATACCCTATCCTCCTGGCTATGTAGCCCTTATAAAGTGGGCGAGGTGATATTGCATTTTATACTGAAATACGACGTCTTTGAGGATGTTAAACGTAAAATTTCATGAAAATCGGTTTTTTATGAAAACGCCCCCTAAAAGGGGGCGTGGCTAAAAGTGTTATTTGGATGAATTGTAGGAAATCTAAATGCCCAAATATGTGGTCTTAACAAAATTTTAGGATTAAATTTTTAACTAGGACGCTTAAATTTCATATCTGGGCTTCCAAGAAAAAGATACAGTACAAGTGTAAATTTTTTTTACATCTGCCCACTGCCACGCCTACTTTTTTATAACTTGACTAAATTATATGAAACCGAAAATTTTGTTAAGACCAAATATTTGGGTATTTAGATTCCCTACAATTCACCCATAGAAGAGTTTTGGCCACGCCCACTTTTTGGGGGCGTTATCATCAAAAAATCTATTTTGATAAAATTTTACATGTAACATCCTCAAACGTTCGACATTATAACTATATTTGAGTACAAAATGCAATTTGGCCACGCCGACTTTATAGAGAGGAGGATAGGGTATCATACGATCCGTTCCAGACGGATTGTAGCTTTTCTGTATGTTTCTTAAGAATTTTATCATATAAAATTTCTGTTACAATATTATTTCTTTTTACTGGTTTAATCACAAGACTTTCATAAATTTCGTTAGTTGTTAAAGGAATATTTATAATGTAAAGCATTATTGAACTATTGCTTATGACTTCTACTTCTGAGAAATCTGAAGCTTCTTCTATTGTGTTATAGGGCAACTGTTGTTTATTTAAAATATGTAACGAAATTCCGGTGGTGAATTATGAACCTTCTCCTTTCTATGCAACCATTATGGCAAAAGGCTTACAGGTACCTTGAACCAGTCCTGGCTACGAAAGAAAAAGGGTGTCCAGGCCACAACCGCTTGGCATGCTAGCATTAGCACGTGCT
The DNA here is from genome assembly GCA_905220385.1 of Xylota sylvarum. Classification (NCBI taxonomy): domain Eukaryota; kingdom Metazoa; phylum Arthropoda; class Insecta; order Diptera; family Syrphidae; genus Xylota; species Xylota sylvarum. The sequence goes on from LR999959.1 coordinate 36,774,712, forward strand.
TAGCTCGTCGGATGGGGGGGGGGGGGGTTCTTGCTGTCGTAAGCACTGGACGGTCGTTACGCATTTACATGCCAAAAAAGGAAAAAATAATAGCGCGAGGCTTGATGTCCGCAACCAAAAAAAAATTTATCTAAAATCTGATTCCAGAAGATGTAGGAGAGAGCAATAGATATTTGGAGCTCTCAGAGGACTACCCACCCATAGTGGTCACCTATATTCCCATCAAGGATATGATGTGACAAACCATGGTTACCATGTCCTCGTGTTTTATGGTAACCCCTAACCTGAATAGGTACTACACTGCACTTTAAGCACTCGTCGTCGTCATCCTCATCTTCATCGTCTTTGGCCTATGCTGAAGCCAGGTCACAGCCACCAATCTCGTCTCTACTCGGACGACATCCTTAATAACTCCTGACAACTTTAAAGGATCTCAGCTTCCCCATATGTAAAATCAACAAAATCTAAACTCTTTCTCAAAATAAAACAAAAATAACGAACACTAACGATTCATCTAGATTCCATATACTATATATGTAACTATTTATTAACGTATTTAGAGGAAAACAAAATGAAATATGATAGGTAATTGTATAATAGCATTGTATATAAATCTAAATAGTATTATCACTTGACGAAATTTTTTCTTAGCTACCTCATTCGACAGAGCAAAGTGATTTCTTTTAACCACAGAAAGAGAGTTTTGAGCGAACAAATGCATAAACGAGCGAACAAAAGGAAAAATGGCAAGGAATATAAAAAACATACAGAAAATCTACAATCCGTCTTGAACGGATCGTCTAATACCCTATCCTCCTCTCTATAAAGTGGGCGTGGCCAAATTGCATTTCGTACTCAAATATGGCTATAACCTCGAACGTTTGAGGATGTTACATGTGAAATTTCATGAAAATCGGTTTTTTGATGAAAACGCCCCCAAAAAGTGGGCGTGGCCAAAACTGTTCTATGGGTGAATTGTAAGGAATCTGAATACCTAAATATTTGGACTTAACAAAATTTTTCGATTTCATATAATTTAGTGAAGTTATAAAAAAGTAGGCGTGGCAGTGGGCGGATGTAAAAACAATTTACACTTCTACTGTATCTTTTCGTCAGAAGCCCAGATATGAAATTTCTGCGTCCTAGTTAAACATTTAAGGCCCAAAACTCGGTTTTATAATGAAAACGCCTCCAAAAAGTGGGCGTGGCCAAAACTTTTGTATGAGTGGATTGTTGGGATTCTGAATACCTAAATATTTCGTCTTAACAAAATTTTTTCGGTTTCATATAATTTAGTGAAGTTATAAAAAAGTAGGCGTGGCAGTGGGCGGATTTAAAAAAAATTTACACTTGTACTGTATCTTTTTCTCAGAAGCCCAGATATGAAATTTCATCGTCCTAGCTCAAAATTTAAGGCCCAAAAAGCGGTGACATACGGACGGACGGACGGACGAACGGACGGTCATCGCTCAATCGATTTCGCTATTGATGCTGATCACGAATATATATACTTTATAGGGTCCATCTCGATTATTTCTCTATGTTACAAACTATGTGTCAAACTTAGGATAGGGTATAAACATACAGAAAAGCTACAATCCATCTGGAACGGATCGTCTGATACCCTATCCTCCTCTCTATAATATGGGCGTGGCCAAATTGCATTTCATACTCCAATATGGCTATAAACTCGAACGTTTGAGGATGTTACATGTAAAATTTTATCAAAATCGATTTTTTGATGAAAACGCCCCCAAAAAGTGTACGTGGCCAAAACTGTTCTACATATGGGTGAATTGTAGGGAATCTGAATACCTAAATATATTGTCTTAACAAAATTTTTCGGTTTCATATAATTTAATGAAGTTATAAAAAAGTAGGCGTGGTAGTGGGCGGATGTAAAAAAAATGTACGCTTCTACTGTATCTTTTCGTCAGAAGCCCAGATATGCAATTTCAGCGTCCTAGTTAAAAATTTAAGGCCCAAAAATCGGTTTTATGATGAAAACGCCCCCAAAAAGTGGGCGTGGCCAAAACTTTTGTATGATTGGATTGTAGGGAATCTGAATACCTAAATATTTGGCTTTAACAAAATTTTTCGGTTTCATATAATTCAATGAAGTTATGAAAAAGTGGGCGTCGCAGTGGGCGGATTTAAAAAATGTTTACACTTGTACTGTATCTTTTTCTCAGAAGCCCAGATATGAAATTTCATCGTCCTAGCTAAAAATTTAAGGCCCAAAAAGCGGTGACATACGGACGGACGGACGGACGGATGGTCATCGCTCAATCGATTTCGCTATTGATGCTGATCACGAATATATATACTTTATAGGGTCTATCTCAATTATTTCTCTATGTTACAAACTATGTGTCAAACTTAATATACCCTTAGGATAGGGTATAAAAACTGACTCTGTTCTTGATCATGCACATACATCCAAATATGTACATGTCGTGTGGCTTAATACCATTGTGATGGACGAGACGGGAGGATTATGTTTTCCTTTCGTGTTTTGTTTTTGTACTTTTTGGTGTTTACCTTAATTATGAATCAAGTTATTTTTCTGCAATATACACAATTGCACACACACTCAAACGTTGCCACATTTTATTACTTCTATCATTGTATATAAATCTAATAGTATTATCACTTGACGAAATTTTTTCTTGGCTACCTCGTTCGACAGAGGGCGCAAAGCAAAGTGATTTCTCTTACACACAGAAAGAGAGTTTTGAGCCAACAAATGGATAAACGAGCGAACAAAAGGAAAAATGGCTAGGAATATAAAAAAACTGACTTTCTTCTTGATCATGCACATACATCCAAATATGTATTTGTATTTTTTTGTGTTTACCTTAATTATGAATCAAGTTATTTTTCTGCAATATACACAATTGCACACACATTCAAACGTTGCCACATGTTATTACTTCTGTGCGGGAATTAGCGACGTTGCAATATTGTAGATTTCAATGTTAATGCAAATGCAAATGTTTTTCTTCTTGTTAATACATATTCATGTATATGTATTAATACATGTAAATATTTAATACGTATTCTAATGTTTTTTATCACAACAACAAATTTATTTTATTTAATTACAAACATTGGATTAAAAGGACAAATTGATGAAAACAACCTTTTTTTTCCTTTTTGGAGTAAATTGCGGTTACCAATACAGATTATGCTTAATATTTTTATTGTCCCTAACTATATGTAGGTAGGTACTTAGGTATGTAGAAATATAATATACATTTAATACATACGTATGTATGCATGTATATATGTACATATGTATGTATGTAGGTATGTATGTACATATAACAATTTGATAAACTATATTTTTGCAATGACTAGATTATTGCACATGTATTTAAAAAAAGGTTATTATTTACATATATATACATATATTATATACATAATGTATTAACATACATATGTATGTATGTATAATAATTGCATAAATAATAAATTTACATACATCCATACATATGTATATCTATGAATATACATACATTATGTCCAGAGTTCGTCAAAGCTGTTCACAGTACGTATACACATCATATGGTAGAAAACCTTACGACACACATTACGCCTACAACTCTATACAGAAACTAGTAGTCATGGAAGAAGTGATTCATTACCCCCAGGTATTCCTTCACACAAACAAATATTGAAGGCGCACCTGTTATACTCTTAAGGAGTTCAAATCCACCCAAAATCTGACACGAAACCGGATTACAAGTTAAAGCTGCACATATGTATATACATATGTATGTAAGAATGTGAAAGAAGAAATGAACTTTCTTACACCTAATTGCCAGTCAAACAAATTTATCTGTCTGATTTGTTATGCAATGACGGTGACCAACCCTTCACCGCTAGAATCATGATAAAGAAAAGCATACCTATATAAGTATATACATATGTACATATGTATATGTACAGACAAAGTTGCACGCAGTCCACCTCGGCAGAAACTTCACAGGACACATAACGATCATCTAATTTTTTTTTTTGTATTCTCGCTTTCAACCTTTTTATACCCTATCCTAAGGGTATATTAAGTTTGACACATAGTTTGTAACATAGAGAAATAATCGAGATAGACCCTATAAAGTATATATATTCGTGATCAGCATCAATAGCGAAATCGATTGAGCGATGACCGTCCGTCCGTCCGTCCGTCCGTCCGTATGTCACCGCTTTTTGGGCCTTAAATTTTGAGCTAGGACGATGAAATTTCATATCTGGGCTTCTGAGAAAAAGATACAGTACAAGTGTAAAAATTTTTGAAATCCGCCTACTGCCACGCCCACTTTTTCATAACTTCACTAAATTATATGAAACCGAAAAATTTTGTTAAGACCAAATATTTAGGCATTCAGATTCCCTACAATCCACCCACACAAAAGTTTTGGCCACGCCCACTTTTTGGGGGCGTTATCATCACAAAACCGATTTTTGGGCCTTACATTTTTAACTAGGACGCTGAAATTTCATATCTGGGCTTCCAAAAAAAAGATACAGTACAAGTGTGAAATATTTTTACATCCGCCCACTGCCACGCCTACGTTTTTATAACTTCACTAAATTATATGAAACCGAAAAATTTTGTTAAGACCAAATATTTAGGTATTCAGATTCCCTACAATCCACCCATACAAAAGTTTTGGCCACGCCCACTTTTTGGGGGCGTTATCATCAAAAAACCTATTTTGATAAAATTTTACATGTAACATCCTCAAACGTTCGACATTATAGCTATATTTGAGTACAATATGCAACTTGGCCATGCCCACTTTATAGAGAGGAGGATAGGGTATCATACGATCCGTTCCAGACGGATTGTAGCTTTTCTGTATATTTATACCCTATCCTAAGGGTATATTAAGTTTGACACATAGTTTGTAACATAGAGAAATAATCGAGATAGACCCTATAAATTATATATATTCGTGATCAGCATCAATAGCGAAATCGATTGAGCGATGACCGTCCGTCCGTCCGTATGTCACCGCTTTTTGGGCCTTAAATTTTGAGCTAGGACGATGAAATTTCATATCTGGGCTTCTGAGAAAAAGATACAGTACAAGTGTAAACATTTTTTAAATCCGCCCACTGCCACGCCCACTTTTTCATAACTTCATTAAATTATATGAAACCGAAAAATTTTGTTAAGACCAAATATTTAGGCATTCAGATTCCCTACAATCCACTCATACAAAAGTTTTGGCCACGCCCACTTTTTGGGGGCGTTTTCATCATAAAACCGATTTTTGGGCCTTAAATTTTTAACTAGGACGCTGAAATTTCATATCTGGGCTTCTGACGAAAAGATACAGTAGAAGCGTAAATTTTTTTTACATCCGCCCACTGCCACGCCTACTTTTTTATAACTTCACTAAATTATATGAAACCGAAAAATGTTGTTAAGTCCAAATATTTAGGTATTCAGATTCCCTACAATTCACCCATAGAACAGTTTTGGCCACGACCACTTTTTGGGGGCGTTTTCATCAAAAAACCGATTTTAATCAAATTTTACATGCAATTTGGCCACGCCCACTTTATAGAAAGGAGGATAGGGTATTAGACGATCCGTTCCAGACGGATTGCAGCTTTTCTGTATGTTTTATTATCCCCATGATCTGATCTGGATCATTGGTTTGTATGCATTACAAAAACAACGCGAGATCTTGCTTTTCATTTGAATCTATTTTCGTGATCCAAAAACTAGTTTGCGCTATTTTTCACTAGGTTACATTTTGTTCGTAAAAGTTGGTATAATTTTCGACGATTGACAAATTTCCATGTTGCCAGATTAGAATACGAAATAATATTTGCAAACCAAATATAATTCAATAATTTTTATGCTCCAATAAATTGATATTCTGCTCATAAAATCAAATATAATATAAACTCAAATAAAAATCAATAATAAACTTCAAATTTCTGGATTCATTTAGATGAATTATGAAGTACCGGTAAAGTATACGTAGTCAAAACTAAAATGTATCAAATTAATATAAACGTTAGCTACAAAATATTATTCTCATTTAGTATCTGTAAATAAATATTAACAATTGGTTCATTAAAAAAAACTTAACGTATCAAATTTTCATTTAAAAAAATAATCAGTCGCATGGCAACTTCGCGCTCAACGTCAACAAGGAAATCAGCTGAAAAGAATATTCCCAAGAGAGAGAAGAGAGAACTGAATGTCAAATTATACGACTTAAATTTTTAGTTGATCTGGGGGATAAAAAAATTTTCATTTTAGGTCTCATAGCAATTTTTCATTTTATCACTTCACAAAAACACCTAATGTGATTCTCGGAGTAATTATGAAGAATGTCTGTCAGTGTGTGTTCTAAACATACAGAAAAGCTACAATCCGTCTGGAACGGATCGTCTGATACCCTATCCTCCTCCCTATAAAGTGGGCGTGGCCAAATAGCATTTTGTACTCAAATATAGCTATAATGCCGAACGTTTGAGGATGTTACATGTAAAATTTTATCAAAATAGGTTTTTTGATGATAACGCCCCCAAAAAGTGGGCGTGGCCAAAACTGTTCTATGGGTGAATTGTAGGGAATACAAATACCCAAATATTTGGTCTAAACAAAATTTTTCGGTTTCATATAATTTAGTGAAGTTATAAAAAAGTAGGCGTGGCAGTGGGCGGATGTAAAAAAATTTTACACTTGTACTGTATCTTTTCGTCAGAAGCCCAGATATGAAATTTCAGCGTCCTAGTTAAAAATGTAAGGCCCAAAAATCGGTTTTGTGATGAAAACGCCCCCAAAAAGTGGGCGTGGCCAAAACTTTTGTGTGGGTGGATTGTAGGGAATCTGAATGCCTAAATATTTGGTCTTAACAAAATTTTTCGGTTTCATATAATTTAGTGAAGTTATGAAAAAGTGGGCGTGGCAGTGGGCGGATTTCAAAAATTTTTACACTTGTACTGTATCTTTTTCTCAGAAGCCCAGATATGAAATTTCATCGTCCTAGCTCAAAATTTAAGGCCCAAAAAGCGGTGACATACGGACGGACGGACGGACGGACGGTCATCGCTCAATCGATTTCGCTATTGATGCTGATCACGAATATATATACTTTATAGGGTCTATCTCGATTATTTCTCTATGTTACAAACTATGTGTCAAACTTAATATACCCTTAGGATAGGGTATAAAAAGTACTAAATGATAAATGCTATCACGTATGTGTCATTTTGGCGTTGTTTTTTTGCTTAAAAATTTATTATTATTTTAGTTGGGTGTTTTATGAATGTCGGAAATAATTATTCGTTTAGTTGTTAATAATAACCGCCGTATTCAACAAAGGTGATATAAATTAAAACTCGGTGATTTGTTTTCAAAAACAATTATATATATTTTTTTCGTAGGAATAAAGTGAGATTGTTGCGGCGTTGTCTTCGAGATGGGCAGAATCCATTCGACGTAGCTACTGAGGAGCATTTTATTCAACTCTATAGATTCCCGAAAGTTATATGCCTGGATTTGATCAATGAAATTAAGCCATTCCTGAATTCAACTCAACGTAGAAGTGCACTTCCATGCCATATTAAGGTATTAAGTGCTTTACGTTTTTTCGCCACTGGTTGTTTTCAACGTACTGTTGTTGCAGATATTTTATCTTCTTTGTCTCAGACATCAGTGAGTCGATGTGTCACAGAGATATCTATTGCGCTTAACAAAATAGCTCAGAGATTTGTAAAGTTTCCTACCAGAGATGAATTTCCAGCTATTAAGGAAACATTCTACGAGCAATTTGGCTTTCCGTAGTTGATGGAACTCACATCGATGCCTTTTGTCCGCGCTTATTTTTATTTTCCCTTTTTTTTCACAACTTTTCACAGAATGTGATGATTGTGATAAAAAAATTTTCATGTGAAAAAATTTTTACACTTCATTTCCCTTTTTCACATTTTGAGAATCGAATTGAGTGTGAAGATAAGAAAAAATGTTTCACTTCACAGCTTCATAGATTGGGAATTGACCCCCTGGACTGTTTATACCCTATCCTAAGGGTATATTAAGTTTGACACATAGTTTGTAACATAGAGAAATAATCGAGATAGACCATATAAAGTATATATATTCATGATCAGCATCAATAGCGAAATCGATTGAGTATGTATGTCACCGCTTTTTGGGCCTTAAATTTTGAGCTAGGACGATGAAATTTCATATCTGGGCTTCTGAGAAAAAGATACAGTACAAGTGTAAAATTTTTTTAAATCCGCCCACTGCCACGCCCACTTTTTCATAACTTCACTAAATTATATGGAACCGAAAAATTTTGTTAAGACCAAATATTTAGGCATTCAGATTCCCTACAATCCACCCATACAAAAGTTTTGGCCACGCCCACTTTTTGGGGGCGTTATCATCAAAAAACCTATTTTGATAAAATTTTACATGTAACATCCTCAAACGTTCGACATTATAGCTATATTTGAGTACAAAATGCAATTTGGCCAAGCCCATTTTATAGAGAGGAGGATAGGGTATCATACGATCCGTTCCAGACGGATTGTAGCTTTTCTGTATGTTTTTTTTGTTTTTAAACACCTTATTTCTTCTGGTACTTTCATCTATTCTTCTTTTTATACCCTATCCCAAGGGTATATTAAGTTTGACACATAGTTTGTAACATAGAGAAATAATCGAGATAGACCATATAAAGTATACATATATATTCGTGATCAGCATCCGTCCGTCCGTCCGTCCGTATGTCACCGCTTTTTGGGCCTTAAATTTTGAGCAAGGACGATGAAATTGCATATCTGGGCTTCTGAGAAAAAGATACAGTACAAGTGTAAAAATTTTTGAAATCCGCCCACTGCCACGCCCACTTTTTCATAACTTCATTAAATTATATGAAACCGAAAAATTTTGTTAAGACCAAATATTTAGGCATTCAGATTCCCTACAATCCACCCGTACAAAGTTTTGGCCACGCCCACTTTTTAGGGGCGTTTTCATCACAAAACCGATTTTTGGGCCTTAAATTTTTAACTAGGACGTTGAAATTTCATATCTGGGCTTCCAAGAAAAAGATACAGTACAAGTGTAAAATTTTTTTACATCCGCCCACTGCCACGCCTACTTTTTTATAACTTCACTAAATTATATGAAACCGAAAAATTTTGTTAAGACCAAATATTTGGGTATTTAGATTCCCTACAATTCACCCATAGAACAGTTTTGGCCACGCCCACTTTTTGGGGGCGTTATCATCAAAAAACCTATTTTGATTAAATTTTACATGTAACATCCTCAAACGTTCGACATTATACCTATATTTGAGTACAATATGCAATTTGGCCACGCCCACTTTATAGAGAAGAGGATAGGGTATCATGCGATCCACATTTAAAGAACAAAAAATATCCCTCAACATATTGGGAATTGGTTAGTCTACATATCTTATACACAGCCCTAGACAATATTTAATTCACTCATTAGCTTCCAGAAATTTGAAGTTTATTATTGATTTTTATTTGAGTTTATATTATATTTGATTTTATGAGCAGAATATTAATTTATTCGAGCATAAAAATTATTGAATTATATTTGGTTTGCAAATATTATTTCGTATTCTAATCTGGCAATATGGAAATTTGTCAATCGTCGAAAATTATACCAACTTTTACGAACAAAATGTAACCTAGTGAGAAATAGCGCAAACTAGTTTTTGGATCACGAAATTAGATCCAAATAAAAAGCAAGATCACGTGTTGTTTTTGTAATGCATACAAACCAATGATCCAGATCAGATCATGGGCATAATAAAACACGACTATTATTCATTCTCTCATTGTATAATTGATTTATGACAACCTGTTTGTTATTATTTTTTAGAACGTCCGTAGTTTTTTCTTTAATGGTGACAAAGTCGAATCCATTTCCATGCGCTGCCGATGAAATATAAGGAACGTTTTGTTATTAGCGGTTTCAAGTTATGCAAGAGATTTTTAATTTGTTGCAACTCATGTGATAGCAAAAGAAATATGGTATGGTTTTGGGTTGATTCAAGGTTAAGGATTGGGGTTATTGTGGATATGAACAGGTCAATGACGTGGATTAGTTTAAAGTTTCCGTCTTGAAAAGTCACAATTTGTGCTTTTGAAAAGTCCAATATTTGAATAGTTGCCTGACAGGTGTTAAAGGCACATCTGGAGAGATAAATGTTAGTTTCTAATGTTACTTTTGTGTACCACTTTTCCGGATTCTTTTATTACTATAGAGTTCTTATTTTCCTTAACTATTTCTTGTCGATATCTACCTGCTAGTTTCGAGCCTATCCGTTTATTATTTTTAACAAAAATAACTTGTCCTATTTGGTAGTCTTTGATTGGTTTTCTTTTCTTGTTATGGTGTTGTCCTTTTCCTGTTTAGTTCTAAGTCTTTCAATGTTAGTAAACCGTGTCTCTTCAAATCGGGCATAAGGCTTTTTTCTTTTTTATTTCGGAGCAGAACAAGCGTAGTCAATCAAGTAGTCTGTGTTGCGCTCTAAGTGTTTTAATGAATTGACTGGACCCTTCGAGCGACAGTCTAAATACTGGATTTGACGTTCGGGGTTTAGTCTGGGTATTCGTCCGTAAAAAAGTTCTTTTGGTTTCTTACCTGTGGTTGAGTGGATAGTGAAGTTGTATTCATTTACGGCACGTTCTAGGAGTTCTTCAAAAGACCGTGGAGGTCCGTCAGATTTAAGACATTTATGATTTCGGACAATGTGGAGTGGAAACGTTCAACTTGACCGTTCACTTCACTTTTATATGGAGGGGTTTTAAAAATTTTAATTTGGAGGTCATTTTCTAGCATTGAGGTTATTGAGGCTGAATTTAGCGCCTTCTCATTATCTATTACAACAACTTCAGGTACGCAGTAGAAGAATATGATATCTCGTAATGGTCGTTTAATGTCTTCAATTGAGCGTGACTGAATAATTTTAGCTTGAGCGAATTTTGTGAATTTATCGAAGGTTGTTAAGACAAGTTGTTTTTCGGTGGAAAAGATGTCTATATGAAGGGTGTGCCCAGGATAATTAGGGATTGGTGTAGGTTTCAGGTGTGGTTTATTAGGGTGCCTGTCGTATTTATTTTCTTTACAGGTTGTGCAACAGTTTACTAAACCTATAACTTTTGAGGACATTTTAGGGAAGCAGACATTTTCTAACAACTGAAGAAGCGTTGCGATGAGCGCGTCGGTGTATCTTTAAAATTTTTTCTTCTTGCTCGGTTTCGCTGGGTATGTATTCCACAAATTTTTGAGTAAATCTAATGTGGTAATCTTTGAAGTGGAGCGGGTTAATTTCCTGTATCTTTCCCATAGTTTCTTCGTTCGTCAAGAGTCCATGTATAGTGTTAGGGTTCAAGTATCTCTTGAATGCTTTTACTAAGTCTGCTTCCGTGTACTCTGGTTTGATAAAATTGTGTTTTGTATAATTTTCGAACGGAGTTTTAATTTGGTAACTGTTTTCTTCGCCTATTTTTAGTATGAGTTGATTACGGAATACGTTTATTGGGGTTTCAACAGAAGGGATTAAGTTATCAGAAGAGCTATCGTCACTATGTTCGGTTGGGGTCATTGAATGAATTTCGGTTACTTAAAAGGGAGTCGGACACTACGTTTGCTTTCCCTGGTTTATACTTGAGTTCATAATTGTATTCTTCAAGAATATCCTTCCATCTTTTCATTTTACTATTGGTGTTTTTATTGCTCAAGGCGAGGGGTTGGTGATAGGTAAAAATTTTCACTTTTCGAGATCCGTAGAGGAAGTTCCTTAATGAATTTAGTGACCATATAATAGCGAGCATTTCTTTTTCGTTTGTCGAATAATGTTCCTCCGAGGCATCCGTGGTCAGTTCGAATTAATTAAGTTAATTAAAATAAGTGAGTTTTTGACTTTATTGAATGCTTCTAAGGCTTCCTTGTCTAACTGAACGGGTTTGTTTTTTGAAAGGTTTTTGGACACTCGTCCATCGTCCCCTCTTAAGAGAGATGTAAGGGGCTTCGCTAGTTTCGTGTAGTCCCTAATGAAGCGTCGATAGTATCCTGACATACCAAGAAATGAACGAAGGTCTGTAAGGATTTTGGGAGCAGATCGATTGGACTTTCTTTGGATTGGTTTTAATGCCATCTCTACCAATGATAAAGCCTAAGAATTCTATTTCTTCCTGAAAGAATTCACCCTTGTCTAGCTGAATTTTTATATTGCCAGCTTCTAGGGTCTTGAAAACTATTTCCAGGTTCTTAACCCTTTCATGCCATATGTTGCCTATAGGCAACATTCAATTTTATTTACCTTACACATCAAAACGAAAAGACCGAACCTCCGTTTTAAGGATCAAGCAATCGCGGATGCCAGAGCGCTTGGTCTAGATAACTGGAAGCAGCGTGCCCGGGATCGAAGAGAGTGGAAGGCTGCTGTGTCTCAGGCAGAGACTCATCACGGGTCGGGAGCCCGTTAAGTAAAGTAAGTACACATCGAAACAATTTTCGATAAAACCGTTGATGGTGTCCTAATCTGTGAAATTTGGGCCACGTACATACATATATTGATAGAAGAAAATCCGAGATGTCGTCGGATGCGTAAAGACCGAAAGCGAAAATTGGTGTGGATGCTCAAAATTTGTTTAAAATAGTTGCTAAATTGCATTAAAATTTATCAACTGTATTTTTTAAACGTGTACTAATATGTATATGTTCAAAAAGAATTATTAAAAAAAACCTCTCTTTTTATACCCTATCCTAAGGGTATATTAAGTTTGACACATAGTTTGTAACATAGAGAAATAATTGAGATAGACCCTATAAAGTATATATATTCGTGATCAGCATCAATAGCGAAATCGATTGAGCGATGACCGTCCGTCCGTCCGTATGTCACCGCTTTTTGGGCCTTAAATTTTGAGCTAGGACGATGAAATTTCATATCTGGGCTTCTGAGAAAAAGATACAGTACAAGTGTAAATTTTTTTTAAATCCGCCCACTTTTTCATAACTTCACTAAATTATATGCAACCGAAAAATTTTTTTAAGACCAAATATTTAGGCATTCAGATTCCCTATAATCCACCCATACAAAAGTTTTGGCCAGCCCACTTTTGGGGCGTTTTCATCACAAAACCAATTTTTGGACCTTAAATATTTAACTGTGACGCTGAAATTTCATATCTGGGCCATATCCGCCCACTGCCACGCCCACTTTTTCATAACTTCACTAAATTATATGAAACCGAAAAATTTTGTTAAGACCAAATATTTAGGCATTCAGATTCCCTACAATCCACCCATACAAAAGTTTTGGCCACGCCCACTTTTTGGGGGCGTTTTCATCACAAAACCAATTTTTGGGCCTTAAATTTTTAACTAGGACGCACAAATTTCATATCTGGGCTTCCAAGAAAAAGATACAGTACAAGTGTAAATTTTTTTTACATCCGCCCACTGCCACGCCTACTTTTTTATAACTTCACTAAATTATATGAAACCGAAAAATTTTGTTAAGACCAAATATAGGCATTTAGATTCCCTACAATTCACCCATAGAACAGTTTTGGCCACGCCCACTTTTTGGGGGCGTTATCATCAAAAACTCAATTTTGATAAAATTTCACATGTAACATTCTCAAACGTTCGACATTATAGTTATATTTGAGTACAAAATGCAATTTTGCCACGCCCACTTTATGGAGAGGAGGATAGGGTATCATACGATCCGTTCCAGACGGATTGTAGCTTTTCTGTATGTTTTTTTTTGTATTTCGGATTTATTTTCTATAGGAAAAGTGTTAAAAAAGGTGATTTAGAGGTCACATGGAAATTTGAAATTTGGTATTCCGATTTTTCGAGCTCCGAGTAGTAATTATTTAATAAAAAGAACAAATTTCCTCCAAAGAGAATAATTCTGGCATGAAAGGGTTAAGATGTTCAGCCTCGTTTTTCCCGAAGATGACGATGTCATCGATATAAACATAACAGCGCTTCCCGATGTATTGTTTCAGAATATCATCCAAAGCCCTTTGAAAAATGGAGGGGACATTCTTTAGCCCCAAGGGAAGGCGAGTGAATTCGAATTTACCGTTTTTTTCAATATCAGATTCTTTAAGTGGGATCTGATGAAAGCCACTTTTGAGATCAACTATAGTAAACCAATTATTTTTGCCAAGGTTGGCAAGAACTTCGTTAATCTCGGAGATCGGGTATCTGTCAGCGATGGTAACAGCGTTTAGCTTACGGTAGTCGATCACCATGCGATATTTTCTTTCCCCAGAGGCATCCATTTGTTTGGGGACAACCCAAACTGGAGAATTGTAAGGCGATTTAGATGGCCTAATGATGCCATCTTTTAGTAGATCGTTTATTTGTTTTTTATTTGTCTCCCTTAAGTGCCATCGGGTATGGATATGATTTTGAATAGATGGGCTCGTTGGTCGTTCGAATTTCCCTTTTTACAGTGGTGGTGTAAGTCAATTTCTTGTCAGGATCAGAAAATAGATTAGGACAGTCGTTAATTATGCCCTTGAGTTTGTCCGATTGTTCCTTACTCATGTGAGAAGTTCTTAGAGTAATATTATTAACTACTTGTGAATTATGCTGTTTGAGTGGTATTGAAATGTTTGGATAAATGGTCATATAACTTTCTTAGGCAAGTATCGTTGCCTATTATGCCGTCAAATGAGATGAGAGTGGGGAGAATGAAAAAATTTATTTTATCAGTATTATGGCCAAATAATTGAACAAATGAGTGGTGTGCAATTTGTACGCTCCCTTCGATTAAATTAACGTAGAAACGTCTTTCATTCGGGAGAGGATTCCTGATATGGAGGGATTGGATGTAGTCTTTGTTAGATCCTGTGTCTATTAAAAATTTTAGTGTCTCTCCGCTTCTTGCGATATGTTAGAAATACATAAGGAAGCGAAGAGGGCCTTAGTCTAAAAAATAAATGTCGTCAAGTTGCTCCGGTTCGTCAAGGTAAGGGTCATCTTGTGAGTCAGTGTAATTAGTTAGTGTCTTTTCAAATTTTTGGTTTTCTCGTTCTATCTCACTATTTTCTATCTCTATTCTTCCAGTGCCTTCTCATCTGGATCGGGCCCTTCGGTGTGGTAGACTCTCTGCGCTTTGTGTGGCTAATGGACTTGCTGTGAATGTTGGCGCTTCTGTGGAACAAACTGTTGGTTACGAGGTCTGTTCTATTAATTAACCTTTTGGGATTTGATGGAATAGTCGATGTCCATTGGCTTAGGAGGAAGCGGGCGTTGACTTGCCGGTGGTTGTTTCTGTTGGTATTTGTGTTTCGGTTGATATTGTGGTTCCCTGTAAAACTGCGGTGGCTGGGCTTTTCGAGGGTTATGGAGTAACTCAGGATGAAATTCGCGTCTAGGTGCGGGAATTGGTCCTGGTCCTGAATGTGAAAAATTGTTCCTTCTCTGGGGAACCGGAGGTGGTGTTTGTTGGAATGTCTTCCGGGTGCTTGATTGTGAATTGTTTGCATGCTGTACTCGAAAATCGACATTTTGCAATTTTTGGCGCAGGTGCAAAGCACGCGGATACTAAGTAACCTAGGCAGGCCACCTTTCAACCCTCTGACAAAGGTATCAAGTGCTTTGTTCCTGTAACACTGAGTCATATTATTCATGGATTCTTGACTCATATCCATCGAACCTAGCTTATTTAAGATAAGCAACAAATGGTGGTAGACAGCCTGATAGAATTCAGGAATCGTACTACCGCCCTGTACCAAAGTTGTCATTTTGTACTCGAGGGTTCCTAAATCCCTCTTGTCCGCATAATATCGGATAACCGATAGGATCCCATAATATTTAATGGTACCTTTCAAATGTTCATAGATTTCGAGTATCCTATCGACACTCTTTTTCCATGAGTTGAATTCGTGTGGTTGGCCGGAGAATTCTCTGAGGCTTTTCACCACATCGGGTATTTTGTCCATGTCGGACAGATTCCTATCCTTAGCCAGTTCTATTGGCTGATCTATGACGTTGTTAATATCGGACGCGGGGTTCATGATAGAATTAAAAAGTTGCCGTCCCTGTGTTTGAAGCACAGATTAATACAGATAGTCGACCTGTCATCCCCTGCCCGCTAAAACCCTCAAATGGGCGGAGCCTAAATCCTCTCCCATGATTCTCTATCCGTGAATGCATGTGACTAATATATTACAGGCATCAGCTGATTAAATTTCCTTTAGTGTGAACTAAGTTTTGCATGTGTTGGAAAATTGAGATATAAATTTCCTTTTTGTTTTGTTCCGAGAAATTCACCCGAATAGCTATAAATTAATTCAGCTCTACAGTATTGTTGTGTATGTCAATTGATTCATCTTATTGCACTGAATTCAATGCTGCAATTAGATATTGTCACATAGTATCATATAAGTACCTACCTACATTATATTTCTAAACGTAATCATAACTTAATAATAATACTCTCTCTACTATTCGAATGTAATTAGTTTATCGTTGACACCCGGTTTCTCTAGCATCACTTGTTTACCTTGTGACAAACACCAAAATGTGTAGAGAAACTCCGCCAGCGCATCTCGCCCTCTCGATCATCGTCTTCCCGTAAAGACGACGATAGAGAATTCGGCCCTCTTGATTAAGTTAGTTTTAAGTTAGTCGTAAGCTAGCATCTTGTGAATAAACAACCCTTCTTGCGATATATTGGTGCTTTTCATTTAATCTTATAAAACTGGCGCAGTCGGCAAACCGTTTTGTAAAAAAAAAAAAACCAAAAAACGTTAATGCTATTGGAACATTGAAATATCAATCAATTAAAACATTTAGACACGAAATAAAGATTCGCGAATATTTGTGTAACTAAGCCGTGGCATTAATTGATGCTTACACGTAACACAAAAATCGTATTTCGATTCAAGTCACATAGCAACAATAACTCGATAAAACACGTCGGAATCAGCAACATCCGTGTGCGGTGTACGCGTGCTCTTAGCACGTGGTGAAAAGCGCATGGTATAATCTCCCAAGGTCATTGTGCAAAGTCACTAAAGCAATTAAAGGCAAGTGAAATACACAAGAGCATCCAAATATACTGGCAGTCGACGACAACTGTACCAAGCGATCAAAAAAGGAAGAAAGAAAGCCGAACCTGAAACAAAAAGCAAAGTGAAAGTGAGTACTCTCAGAATATTTTTACCTCGTGGTCCCAATGGAAGTTGTTCAAGCAGCCGAGAAATTTAGAGTAGTATTAGAATTAATTTGTAAGATTCCAGAGTTCAATGGAAGCGATAATAGTCTTATAGAATTTCTGGACAGAGTGGATGCTTTGATGAGTACCGTAGATTCCTTCGAGGAATCCAACAAGGCCGTGCTAACGGGGTATATAAAAGATAGAATAGTAGGGAAAGCTAGATGTGCACTTCGGCGAATGACTTATTAGACAAAATAAGAACAGCAAGGGTAACTACAACCATAGAAGATTTCTACGACAGGATTAACGCATTTCTATGTAGAATTAATAATTCATATTTACTACAAAACCAACAAAACATTCAACAAATGATAGACTCCAATAATAGAATAGCGCTAGATACGCCGAGTGGTATAGATCGTCAATTTCGACAATCGAACTTCAATAGGCCAAATAATAATAATAGAACTAATCAATAGCAACAAAATTGTGAAATGGAACCTATGGAGATATCGCTCAATGAACGTATGACACCCAACGAACCTCAGCCAAATTACCAGCAAAATTTTCCAGAAGATCTTCAAAACAACTACCGTATATAGTTATAGAGACTAAAACTGAGCCTCTACGTTTTATAATTGACTGTGGTGACGAGTACAGCATAATAAATCCACATTTATGTAATCCAAAATGGAAATTGAATTGCGAAAATCGAACGCTTTAAGTGCTTGGTCGAAATATAAAAACTAGTGTAGAGTACAGTATCCCCTTATTCAAAGAATTTAAAAACAAAACAGCTATGTCAACCTTTTGGAATACCAATTCCACGACCACTTTGGTGGCCTATTAGGTAACAACATATTAGTCAGTCTCAACCCAATTATAGATTACAAAAACCGATCCCTTGTAACAGACAATGCGACCATCCCATTATATTTGAATGAACAGGAGGAAATGTACGTTGGAAATTGTAATAATGAATCTTTAAATGTATTCTGTAATGAAATACGTAAACCAGAAATAAGCAATCGAATGTTTGCAGATCATTTAAATGAGCTAGACGTCACGAAATTAAAATTTCTGCTTAATTCTTTTAAAACAATTTTCTACCGGGAGGGTGATAATTTAACGTCTACAAGCGAAATTAAACATAGGATAAATACAAAAAAGGAAGTTCCTATTTTTAGCAAACTTTACCGGTATCCCGAAATTCATAGAGAAGAGGTAGATAGACAAATCAATGGAATGCTGAAGCAAAATATAATTGTACCTAGCAATAGCCCCTATAATTCACCCATTTGGGTGGTGATGATGACAACGGTCGGATGCAATGACGAATCGTTGTCGATTATAGGAAACTTAACGATCAGACACTGCAGGATAGGTTCCCTACGCCCAATATCGACGACTTATTCGACAAGCTGGGTAAGTGTAATTATTTCACAACATAAGATCTTGTCAAAGGGTTCCACCAAATCGAAGTCGATCCGCGTGATAGAGCCAAAACAGCATTTTCAACCAGAAGCGGTCACTATGAGTTCCTCAGGATGCCGTTTGGTTTGAAGAATGGCTCAGCGACATTTCAGAGGCTAATGAATGAAGTCTTAAAGGACTTCATCAATAAAATTTGTGTAGTCTACTTGGACGACATTCTCATTTTCCCTACCAGCTTCGAGGAACATTTAGATTCTCTAAAGAAAATTTTTTAAAAGCTAAAGCAAAGTAATTTAAAAATTCAAATAAGCAAATGTCATTTCGCTGCATTATCTACTTCTTATCTTGGACACATAATAACAAATAATGGAATAAGGCCAGATGAAAACAAAGTAAAAGCAATTACATCGATGAAGTTACCAACTACTGTAAAAAATATAAAACAGTTTTTGGGAATCACCGGTTACTACCGGAAATTTATTAAAGATTATGCCAAAGTTGCTTATCCAATTATAAAATACCTTAAAAAGTCCGAAAAGATAAATGTGTCAGATCCCCAATACATTAACGCGTTCAACAAATTAAAGACCTTACTAACTACTGACCCCATTTAAAGTAGCCCAGATTTTAGTAGGCCATTTGTACTTACCACTGATGCATCGGGATTCGCTATAGGAGCCGTACTCAGCCAAAATAACCATCCCATTAGTTACGCTTCACGTACTCTCAATGATCATGAGTTGAATTATTCCGCTATTGAGAAAGAACTATTGGCTGTGGTCTGGTCCATAAAGCATTTTAGGACATATTTGAAGAAGAAGAACATTTACAGTCCGCACAGACCACAAGCCACTCGTTTGGTTAAATGGTATCAAAGAACCAAATATGAAGCTTCAACGCTGGAAAATTCTTCTCAACGAATATGATTTCAACGTCGAATACCTTAAAGGAAAAGAGAACTGCGTGGCGGATGGTCTGAGTAGGTACATCAATAAAGACTCTAAATGCAAAAAGATGCCCTGCAATGACAGAAAATCTTCACTGCTAACGAAGCGCCGGGAGACCATAACGACGAAGTTATGTCCACTGGTGCCACTGTGCACAGCGCGATGGAGGATCAAACAAGGCATATTTTTTATAACAGAAAAACCAGTGAACTTATATAAAAATCAAATACATTTATCCTATGGCAAAAAAGAAAAGATCACCATGAAAATACTGCAAAAAAAGATACAAAATCACGTTCAACTGGAAGAAAACAACAATAACTTATTAAATGTAATGAAAAGACTTATAATAAATAAAGGCCTAATCTGCGTATATTGTCAAAACCTTTCACTATTCCTTAAATTCCAAGACCTATACGTTAAATACTTCTCTATGAATAGAAATATAAAGCTGCTTAGATCAAATATTAAATTGATAGACGTTGTGGACAAGAATGAGATAATTACAATAATTAAACATACAGAAAAGCTACAATCCGTCTGGAACGGATCGTATGATACCCTATCCTCCTCTCTATAAAGTGGTCATGGCCAAATTGCATATTGTACTCAAATATAGCTATAATGTCGAACGTTTGAGGATGTTACATGTAAAATTTTATCAAAATAGGTTTTTTGATGATAACGCCCCCAAAAAGTGGGCGTGGCCAAAACTTTTGTATGGGTGGATTGTGGGGAATCTGAATGCCTAAATATCTGGTTTTAACAAAATTTTTCGGTTTCATATAATTTAGTGAAGTTATAAAAAAGTAGGCGTGGCAGTGGGCGGATGTAAAAAAATTTTACACTTGTACTGTATCTTTTTCTTGGAAGCCCAGATATGAAATTTCAGCGTCCTAGTTAAAAATTTAAGGCCCCCAAATCGGTTTTGTGATGAAAACGCCCCCAAAAAGTGGGCGTGGCCAAAACTATTGTATGGGTGGATTATAGGGAATCTGAATGCCTAAATATTTGGTCTTAACAAAATTTTTCGGTTTCATATAATTTAGTGAAGTTATAAAAAAGTAGTCGTGGCAGTGGGCGGATTTCAAAAATTTTTACACTTGTACTGTATCTTTTTCTCAGAAGCCCAGATATCAAATTTCATCGTCCTAGCTCAAAATTTAAGGCCCAAAAAGCGGTGACATACGGACGGACGGACAGACGGACGGACGGACGGACGGACGGACGGTCATCGCTCAATCGATTTCGCTATTGATGCTGATCACGAATATATATACTTTATAGGGTCTATCTCGATTATTTCTCTATGTTACAAACTATGTGTCAAACTTAATATACCCTTAGGATAGGGTATAAAAACGAACATATTAAAAACAATCACAGAGGAATCAACGAAATGTTTTTCTTTCCAAATCTTCAAACCGAGATCCAAAAATTCGTCAACAATTGCGACATATGTAACCTGGCCAAACACGACAGAAAACCACTACAAGTTCCTTTGCAAATCACGGAATCACCAAAGTACTTCAACGACATAATACACATGGACATCTGGTTTCCTGAACGAAACAACTACTTAACAACCATCGATAAGTTCTCCAAATACGCAACGATACACAATCTGCATGATAGAAATTGGATAGCTATTCTTGGAGCGATTAAGCAAAGAATTCAGTTCCTAGGAAAGCCAAATAAAATCATATCTGATGGAGAGACATGTATTATTCATTCAGCGGTAGAGCAGTTCTTAAAAGAGAATAACATCCTATTCCATAAAACCACAGGATCATTGAAGACCGGAAACTCTGACGTTGAGCGATTACATGGTACATTGAATGAACATCTGAGGATAAAAAGCGTTTTAAAAGACAATTCTGATTTGGACGAAAAGTTATTTAATATAATTACTATTTATAATAACACAATACATACTACGACGAGATTAAAACCAATAGATTTCTTAAACAAAAACCTGACTAGAGAAGACAGACAGTTTATCTTTGAAATTTAAAAAAGAGAAGGAAATAAGAATAAATAAAAGAAATAAGGACAAAGATAGGTGTTTAGATTTCTGTGAAAACGTAGTAAAGAACAAGACTATAGTAAAAAAAACAAGCCAAAATATAAAAAGTTAGGGAAATTCACCAAAGAAGGCAATTACATTATTGACCAAACAACTAAAAGAAATACTAAATACTACACCAAACAATGTAAACGGAAATATAAATACCAAAACACAAGCACGCAAAATAGTGACAATACATAACGAACTTTAAAATGCGTCAGACATATGTATCTACATTATTAATTAATTATTTATCTTTAAAATTTCAAATTTGAATCCATTTTCGTTCTTGGGTTTCGTTATGACAGTTAAGCGATTGCATCCAGTACGTTACTTTATGGATGTGTAAGGACATGTTCAGAATGCGTACACAATATTGGTATATGACGTGTAAGGGTGTGTTCATGGTGTTACAGATGAGTTCGTAGATCAATGTTTAGACGGGTTGTATTATGGAAGGAATCTACGAAATACCACTGTAGTGCCTTTGTCCAGAAAACAATGTAATTAATTAAAGTTTGAATATATGTATGTATCGCTTCATTGATATTAGCTTAAGAATTTAGATTTCGTTATATCTTGTCTTATCATACAGAGAAAACTTCATAATTTAAACAAATAAACTTGGATTTTGTCATTTTTATATTATAGTTATTACCTATATATCTAAAACATTGTAACTTCATCATTAATTTAAAGAAATAAACCTTAATTTTGTAATTTTTTTTTCTATCTTCGTTATTAGCTATGTACTTACTTTACTTAACGGGCTCCCGACCCGTGAAGAGTCTCTGCCTGAGACACAGCAGCCTTCCACTCTCTTCGATCCCGGGCACGCTGCTTCCAGTTATCTAGACCAAGCGCTGTGGCATCCGCGATAGCTTGATCCTTAAAACGGATGTTCGGTCTTCCTTGTCTTCTCGAACCTGGGGGCTGTGATGCGAAGATCCTCTTTGCTGGAGCATTATTGTCCATTCGCTCGATGTGGCCGAGCCAGTGTAGTCGACGTGTTTTGGCTTTTTGGACTACATCCACATCCTGGTACAGCTCATAGAGTTTGCGGTTATATCTTCTCCTCCATTCGCCCTCCTCGCATAGGGACCGAATATCCGACGAAGAATTTTTCTTTCGAAAGTGTTTAATATCTGCTCTGCTTTCCTGCTTATCGTCCAACACTCGGCTCCATACAGCAGAACTGGCAGGATCAAAGTTTTGTAGAGCAAACATTTCGTCTTCCGAGTTAGGAGTTTTGACCTCATTTGTTTCGCCAAACCGAAGTAGCAGCGGTTTCCTAGGGTAAGTCTTCGTCGAATCTCCACTAAGTTGTCATTCGTGGAGTTGGTATTTACTCCGAGGAAGGTAAACTCCTTAACCACTTCGAAATTACTGTTGCCAACAGTGACGTTTTGTCCTAGGCGGTGGACAGATGCTTCTTTGTTTGTTGACAACATGTACTTGGTTTTGTCCTCATTCACTTCAAGGCCAACTCGTTTCGCCTCTTCTTCAATTGCCGTAAAAGCCTCTAACACGGCGCGCTGGGAGCGACCGATGATGTCGTTGTCGTCTGCGTATCCCAGCAACTGGACAGATTTGTTGAAGATAGTGCCTTCCGTGTTCACACCTGCCCTGCGCACTATCTGTTCCAGCACAAGATGGAAGAAGTCACATGATAGCGCATCCCCTTGCCGAAATCCGGTGCATGTTTGGAATAGTTCAGAGGAACTGTTGCCGAATTGCACGTTGCACCGCGTGTTATCCAGCGTCACGCGGCACAGCTGGATCAGTTTAGCCGGCATCCCGAATTCGGCCATCGCCTTGTAGAGCTCAAGACGATGAATGCTATCATATGCGGCTTTAAAGTCGATGAAGAGATGGTGATTCTCGACTTGAAATTCGTTGGTCTTTTCCAGGATTTGCCTTAGTGTGAAAATTTGGTCGATCGTCGATCTGCCGGGCCGGAAGCCACACTGGTACGTGCCGATTAGTGTGCTGCAGAAAGGCTTCTGACGTTCACACGTACGTTGGATAGGATCTTATATGCGACATTAAGCAGGGATATGCCTCGGTAGTTCTTACAAGACATAGGATCGCCTTTCTTGAAGATGGGGCATATAGAGCTGATAGTCCAGTCATCGGGCATGACTTCATCCACCCATACTTGGTTGATGATTTGGTGCATGCACCCTACCAAAGCATCACCACCATGTTTGAAAAGCTCTGCTGGTAGGCCATCAGAGCCGGCGGCATTGTTGTTCTTCAGCTTTTTGATAGCGACCTCTTCAAAACTAGGAGGGGGGATGGATTCTTCATTGACTGGATGCAGGTTCTCTTCTTGCCCTATCACTCTCTCTACCTGTCCATTAAGTAGCTGCTGGAAATGCTGCTTAAATACATCTACTAATTCCTGTGCTTCGGTGACTAGGTTTCCTTCACTGTTTCGAAGAGCCTGCGTTCCGGGCTTGAAGCCAGCTGCCAGTTGCTTGGCTTTCCTGAAAAACATCCGGATGTTGTTCCTATCGCGGGACTCTTCGATATCCTTGAGCTGGAAGGCTGCGTGTGCCCTTTTCTTCTTACGCAGGATCTTCTTCTCCTCCCTTCTTCTGGTTCGATACTCTTCTCTCGCTGCCCTTGTTTTGCGTTGCAGCGCTTGCAAGTGTGCATTTTCTGTCACCTTTTTCCGGCGTACGCATTCATCATCATACCAAGGACTCTTTTTGGGTGGTGGCTGGTAGCCTATGGTGGTCTCTGCTACCCCTTTGATGATGTCGCGATATTGGTTCCACAAATTGTTGGCGTTTGTGGATGGTGAATGCACAGCGGAGAGTCTCTCACTCAGGCGCTCTTTGTAGGCTCTGGCTACTCCAGACGTGCTAAGGCTTCCAACGTTGAATTTTTTTTTCTGGGCGGTTTGCAGCTTCTTCTCATTGGATAGTCGAGCTCTGAACTTAGCTGCAACAAGAAAATGGTCAGAGTCGACGTTTGCCCCTCTGAACGTTTGCACATTCAGAATGTTGGATGCGTGCCTCGCATCTATTAGGGGATCTACATGGCGATTGATCGGGAAACTACTGACTGCCCAAAATATGGATTGGGCCAGTAGCGCAACAATCAAGTTCATAATGTAGTGCTTGCTTTACCTCCTCGTGGTGGTCCCCGGGCAACTACATGTATAAATCCTTATACTTGCAGGCCAAAATTGCAAGTGCGAGATTGTCTAGAGTCTTAAGTCTAGACTAGGTAACCTGGGCCAGCAACCCGCGTTACCGAAACCCGCCCGCTACGGAAACCGACACAACGCCTCGGATAAGGACTGATAACACGTTGACGACCTTTGGCTATTGTACCCGGACTAAGATTGGTTTCTGGAATGTGAAGACGCTCTTTGACTCCCAGAGTGAAGGACCTCAGAACGCCAGATTCCTTCAACTGGAACATGAGTTCATTCGATATAGGCTGGACATATTGGGAGTAAGCGAGATAAGGTGGTTAGATGCGGGTGAGTACCAATCCCCAACGCGTAACACTGTATTACTCTACTCCGGAAGACCATCCGGAAGCCCCCGTGGATATGGAGTTGGACTGCTGTTAACACCCACAGCACGCAGAGGCCTAATTTCCTGGCAGCCGCACGGTGATAGGATTTTAACGGCCAGATTCCGGACGAGAGTACGTCGCGTCACCATTATACAGTGTTATGCGCTCACGGATGGTTCGTCTGAGGAGGAAAAGGAGACCTTCTGCAACCAGTTGGGAGCTGTGTATAATACAACACCCAATGGCGACATTGTCATAGTGATGGGGGACCTGAATGGTAGGCAGCGACAACGAAGGGCTCAAACATGTTATGGGACGACATGGATTAGGCCACCGCAATGGCAACGACGAAAGATTCGTTGACTTTTGCAAGGCAAATCGCCTTGTCATAGGTGGCACCATGTTTGAGCACAAAGCCTGCCATAAAATCAGTTCGGTGTCAACTGACAGGCAAGCAACCTCCAACCAAATTGACCATTTTGCCATCAGTCGCCGTTTTAGAAGTAGTCTTCTAGACGTCCGAAACAGACGAGGAGCGGACATGGGGTTGGCACGAGATCACCATCTTATGATAGCTACTGTCCAATTACGCACTGCCGCCGTTCGAAGATCCAACTGCATGAGAACGCCCGACCGACTGAGAGATCCCACAGTACGCCAAGAACTAAGGGACCATCTTTCACGTGGAGTGGAAACAATCAGCAGCTCACTGCCCGCCACCATCCAAGACCATTGGTATGCTGTGAAAACTGTTTTCACATCAGGTGCAGAAAGGATTGTCGGTCGATCGCAAAGAAGTCATAGAGCGTGTCTTTCTGAGGATACCTGGAGAAGGATCGACGAACGAAAATAACTAAGAGCTCAAATTGCAGCAACTCCAGCAGCAGGGAGGATTGAGCTAGAGTCTCTATATCGAATGAAGATGAGAGAAGTGCAGCGTAGCGTGCGACGTGACAAGCGCAATTACATCAATGCGCTGGCTACGGAAGCAGAAGAAGCAGCAGCGAGGTGCGATAGAAGAACCGAAGCCGAACCGAACAAAAGAGCTAATAGGTGGCCGAAGCTCTACGCAACACCCAGTGAAAGGCTTAGACGGTTTGTTGCTTATATCGGATGAGGATCAACTCAAGAGATGGAAGGAGCATTTTGCTTCTGTTTTAAACAGAGTATTCGCCAGCAATATGCAACCAAGTCAGACTGAAGTATCCGTGGTAAGAAATTCCCGAATTCGCACCTCAACCCCCAGTAAAGAAGAGATCATTACCGCGATTAAAGCACTGAAAACCAATAAGGCGGTAGGACTTGATGGCATACACGCGGAGCTTTTTCGGGCGGCGCCCAATGCATCGGCTGAGCTTCTATTTCCACTTGTTGGGAGAACATGTGAAGCCGAGAGTTATCCGGATGAGTGGAAGAAGTGAATGATCGTCAAGCTCCCTAAAAAAGGCAACCTAATGCAGTGCGCAAACTGGAGAGGTATCCGCGTGCTACCTGCTGTGGCTAAAGTAATAGCTAGAATTATCCTGGAGCGAATCAAAGAACACCTCGAAGACACACTCGATGCTGAACAAGCAGGTTTCCGCTCTGGATCGTCCTGTATCGACCACATCAACACCCTGCGGATCATCATCGAGCAATGCGTTGAATATCGATCACCACTACACCTGCTGTTCATCGATTTCGAAAAGGCGTTTGATATTGTCAATCGGGAATGTATTTGGCTTGCCTTGCGCAGGGGAGGCATTCCTGATAAATTAATAGCTATTATCAAGGCTACTTACGATGGATCCACATGTCACGTTTTGCACAAAGGAAGGCTGTCTGAGGAATTCGAAGTCCAAAGTGGGGTTCGGCAAGGCTGCATTCTTTCACCAATATTATTTCTATTGGTGATAAGCGATGTGCTAAATGCGGCTTTATCGACGGGAAATGGAGGAATTCGATGGACTCTTACATCTGAACTCAAACACCTCGACTACGCCGACGATGTATGCCTACTGTCCCACAGAATAATAGACCTTCACCAAATGACAGCAAATGTGGAGAGAGAAGCTAACATCGTTGGGCTGAAAATTAACTCGGCAAAAACAAAAATGATCAGCCTACGACAGAACTCATCAACTCAAACATGCATTGCTGGACAAACGGTTGAGAGAGTAGAGAGTTTCCAATACCTTGGAAGTATTGTCTCAACTGATGGCGGAACCGAACTGGATATAGCCAGCCGAATAGGGAAAGCAAAATCTGCGTTTGAGATGCTATCCACAATTTGGCGTAGTAATGCAATTAGCTTAAACACCAAGCTATGACTGTTCCGTTCCAACGTTGAATCCGTGCTGCTATATGGATGTGGTACCTGGAGAGTGACCGCTACTATCACGAGGAAGCTGCAAACGTTTGTTAATAGGTGCCTACGCAATATCTTAAGGATTTTCTGGCCAAACCGTATCTCTAACGAACAGCTTTATCAGAGAACGGGTCATGAAGCTATAGGCACAACCATACAACGACGAAAGTGGCAGTGGATTGGTCACACTCTCCGAAAAGGTGACAGGTCCATAGCTAATCACGCGATGCAATGGAACCCGCTTACTCAGGATGGCAGAATACGCGGCGGTCCCAGAAGTACATGGCGCAGAACAGTCCAGAAGGAAGCACGGCAATTGGGAAAGAGTTGGGGAGAGCTGAGGCACATTGCCAGAAACCGCACACGATGGCGCGTAGGCGTTGTAGAGGCCCTAGGACCCACAAGGGGATACAGGACATAAGTAAAAGTAAGTATCTATTAGCACGTGGTCGATTTGGTTGGCGGTTCGACCATCTGGAGAGCGCCAGGTTGCTGTGTGGATTCGTAGTCTTGGAAACCTAGTGCTACTTATCACCGTATTACGAGCTGCTGCAAAATCGATTAGCCGGAAGCCGTTGTCTGTTGTCGTGTCGTGGAGGCTGTGCTTTCCAACTAATCCACCGAAGATGTTTTCCTTACCGATTTTGGCATTGAAGTCCCCGAGTATGATTTTGACATCATACTCCGGACAGGCTTCGTAGGCTCCGTCCAGGAGGTCATAAAACTCCTCCTTGATAGAGTCTTCAGCTTCGTCGGTAGTGGCGTGTGCACATATTATGCTGATGTTTTGAAATGTAGCCTTGATGCGGATCACAGCCAGGCGATCGCTGATCGGCTTTAAGTCAATTATTATTGAGCGTAGTCGATTTCCCACGACGAATCCGCATCCTAACATGTGCAGTCTTTTGTGACAGCTGTAATAAATGTCGCAATTTTTCCGTTTTTGCATACCTGATCCTATCCATCGTATCTCCTGGATCGCGGTAATATCTGCCTTGTACCGCGTGAGGACAGATTCAAGTTTTTGAATAGCACCAGGAGTGTACAGTGTACTCACATTCCAGGTGCATACTCTTATATCATAGTCCGTGTACGTTCCGGGTCGTGGTATTAAATGAAGGGGTCCATTATCCGAGGCTTGTGTCTCTCTCATAAGTAGTGTTTTTTTACGTGGTAAGGAAGTTACCCCGACGGCACAACCCCCAACCTGGAGGGCCAGTTCCATTTTTTTAAACCCCTAGGACGAGGGGCCAGTTTTAAACCGATGTCAGTAACCCGCTTCAGGGATATGAGCGGTGCCGTTGGCCCAATAAGGGATCATCCGCCACCATCTCTTTTCCAAAAACCTGACCTATTCTTGGAAATCTTTATCGGCCTGAGCTCCAAATATGTCGAAGTAGCCCAGATAAAGTGTTGTGCTTCCGTTTGAAGCTTTAACGCCACCGTTGACTCCATCGAGAGAGTTCGTCCGCTGTCGTATTTATAGTGCTGCAATTTTCTCTTGTTCAACACTCGCGCTTATAAGTTTAGCAAGTCGGGTCCGGATGGACACCAACCAGTACCCGATGGCTACCACTAGGAGGTAAAATAAGCACAATTGATGCGCAGTAACAGTTACAACACTGGACGTCGCCAGGTTGACGCCAGTCAGTGCCTACCCTATTCCTACAGCATCCAGCCATCCTATTTTATTACCTATGTACATATCTAAAACATTGTAAACACAAAATAAAAAATTAAATGATGATAATAAAATACTATTGTAAAGGATTCATAAACAGTACGAACTAAACCTCATGCTAATAGAAATTACATGTTAAAAAAAAAAAAAAAAAAGAGATATACTATGTATCATAGTTCAAATATTATGTTATTTAATCGTTTCTTGTAATTAGTGTAAATTTTTGGGGACCAAAAATGCTTAACGGGGGAGGTGTCACATAGTAGCACCTACATTATATTTCTAAACCTAATCATAACTTAATAATAATACTCTCTCTACTATTCGAATGTAATTAGTTTATCGTTGACACCCGGTTTCTCTTGCATCACTTGTTTATCTTGTGACAAACACCAAATGTATAGAGAAATTCCGCCCGCGCATCTCGCCCTCTCTATCATCGTCTTCCCGTAAAGACGACGATAGAGAATTCGGCCCTCTTGATTAAGTTAGTTTTAAGTTAGTCGTAAGCTAGCATCTTGTGAATAAACAACCCTTCTTGCGATATATTGGTGCTTTTCATTTAATCTTATAAAACTATATTGTCATACTCCTTTTGTTTAATAGTTATGGCACTTTCAAATTGCAAATTCAAATAATAACGAATAGGAACAAAAAAAATTCCCTGGTGGTAAATTTTTGACACCAAGATGGCTGCGCCCATGGGTTCCAGATCGCTCTAAGAATGTGTGCGTGAGGTCCCATTTGATTTGCATTGAAACACCTATACACCTTAAGAGCGATGGGGAAAAACAGCTGTTTTCTGGTGCGTTTTAGCTTGAGGGCCGAAAGAGAGAGCCGCTCTGAGATGACTATCTGTATAAGTATATAATCTGAGGTTTGAAGGGTTTCGGTCATAAATTAACAATACCTAGATAGTCAACTTTCCATCCCCAACCCGCGAAAACCCGCAAATGGGCGGAGCCTAATCCTCTCTTTCCCATCGGTGAATACGTGTAATGAGAGATTTGAAGTTTAATCAGCTCATCTACAGGTCCAAAACGATAGCTCATGTAATTTTGCATCAGAATGGAGTGAATCTATGCTGACAGTTTTCACCAAATTTCAGTAAATCGATCCTATTTTGTATCGGCTAAACACGTGCCTGTCAAAAATGGAGGTGATTTTCCTAACGTTTCCATTTTTTCGGCTTTTTGATTATGTTTTGGTCGCCCAAGCAGCATACGAAGAATCTTCATGTCATCAGAAACCATCGTTGGAAGTACAACCGGTTCTTCACAGCATCCATAGCTCGGCCACGAATATATTTCCGAGAAACCTGCAAGCACCATAGAGAAAAACTACAACCCGTCTGAAACAGATCGTATTATACCCTATCCTCCTTGCTATGTAGCCCTTATGAAGTAGGCGCGGCCATATTGCATTTTGTACTGAAATATGACGGTAACTTCGAACGTTTGAGGATGTTGCATGTAAAATTTCATCAAAACCGGTTTTTTTATTAAAAAGGTCGGCAAAAGTGGGCATTGGCAAATTGATGTGTGGGTGCATTGTTGACAATCTGAATATCTAAATATTTTGTCTTAATAAAATTTGTCGGTTCCATATAATTTAGTGAAGTTATGAAAAAGTGGGCGGATGCTGAAAATTTTTACACTTGTACTGCATTTTTTACTCAAAAGCCCAGACTTCATGTCTTTCAAAATCTTAGCTCAAAATATAAGTCATATACGGACGGATGGACGTATGTCGCTCAAATCGATTTCGCTATTGACACTGATCACGAATATATATACTTTATGGGGTCTATCTTGATTATTTCTCTATCTTACAAACTATGGCCCTTATTGTGAGTGTCGATCAGCAATCGCTACGACAATAGTCGATTGCATCGATTGAGTTTAGCTTTGGCATTGTGTAACTCAATCGAAGGAGGAATAGGTTATTGTAAATAAAGCATATAGGAAAGATACAATCCGACTGCCCTTTATTCTCGTCGCATTTCCTTATGCTAGAGAACAAGCAGCGACAAACAAAATTGCAAAAGGCGATGTTACCGCTGCCTTTTTCGTACAGGTTAGAACCCGCACAGATTTAATTTTTCTTCTCATTCCCACACAACAAAAGAAAGAGGGAAGGAGAAGAGAAACAGTCACTTACAGGCAAAATCGTAACAACGATCATGTACAGGCTACCGGAGACAGTTTTCTTTTCGTCTCTTCGCACTCACACATGTGAAAAAGAAAAAATTGTACAGCAACAGGCGAACACAATTCCGATGGTTATGATGACAACAGACCGGCAGAGCATTCAGTGCATAAATTAACTACTCTCTTTCGACCTACAGGCTGTGAGCACTGGTGAGCAAGAATGGGTTAGTGATTTTGCAGGCAAATTACGCACACACTCAAATCCTATGGTAATCACAACTGACAGGTACAACTGTCACACGGGCGCAGCCATCTTGGACAATATTGAGTCAAAAACTGACGACTTTTGGAGGGGATGCTGTGTCCAATAAACAGCTACCAAAAATATTCTTCGTTTCGTGGTGAATCTGTTAAAAGTAAGTTACATTTAAAATAGTAAAATTCAAAATGTAGCGTATGTTTTAAATCATTTATACTTAATAAGAAGCTAAATTAAAACATAAAACATATGTATCACAGTATAAACACATATATTTTAATTTCTTCCACTTTGTTTTTTGAACAAACAACAAGTAGATACGTTTATTTTATATTTTAGGTCAAATATAAAAGAAGAATATGTATGATTAAAGGACATATGTGTTGAGATGGTGAACGCAAATTGTTGTGTTATCCTTAACCTCCATATCTTGTTGTCCAAATATTTCAATTTGGTGAAAACTGTCAGCATAAGGCGTTTTTCTTTTTTAGTTCAGAACAGAGCTCAGAACAGAGCCTGAACATGTCGAGCGCGCTCTGAACGGAGCACGCTCTGAAAGCTCTGATTTATTTAAGAAATACGATTGAGCAGTTCCTGTCATATGACTGCAAAATTAATCGACGATTCATGCTTTTTGTCTTCTAAAACACTGAAATAGCGTTTATACACAAATAAAGCTTTCATTTAATTATTAACTACTAATAATTAATTAAAAACAAAACCTCGAACTCCATTTCAATTGTTTTCGATTTCGTTTTCTCATTGCTTTACCCCCTGTTAAACGTCAAATTCACTGTGCTCGGGTTTTGCTCAGGATGCTCAATCAATTCATGCTGAGCTGATAGAGCGCACTCCGAGCACGCTCTAAACGAAAAAAGAAACACGATCGAGTGCTCTAAGCGCTCTGAACAAAAAAGAAACACAAACATTTGTTTTGACAAATCAGGCTCTGCTCTGAACTAAAAAAGAAAAACGATTATAAGGCGTTTTTCTTTTTTAGTTCAGAACAGAGCTCTGAACAGAGCCTGAACATGTCGAGCGCGCTCTGAACGGAGCACGCTCTAAACGCTCTGATATATTTAAGAAACACGATTGAGCAGTACCTGTCATATGACTGCAAAATTAATCGACCATTCATGCTTTTTGTCTTCTTAAACACTAAAATAGCATTTATACACAAATAAAGTTTTCATTTAATTATTAACTACTAATAATTAATTAAAAACAAAGCCTCGAACTCCATTTCAATTGTTTTCGATTTCGGTTTCTCATTGCTTTACCCCCTGTCAAACGTCAATTCATGCTGAGCTGATAGAGCGCGCTCTGAGCACGCTCTAAACGAAAAAAGAAACACGAATCGAGTGCTCTAAGCGCTCTGAACTAAAAAAGAAACACAAACATTTTTTTTGACAACTCAGGCTCTGCTCTGAACTAAAAAAGAAAAACGACTATAGATTCACTCCACTCTAATGCAAAATTACATGAGCTTTTATTTCGGACCTGTAGATGAGCTGATTAAACTTCAAATCTCTCATCAGACGTACAAAAGAACGAAAGGAAAGGAACGAAAGAGAGGATTAGGCCCCGCCCATTTGCGGGTGTTCTCGGGTTGGGAATGGAAAGTTGACTATCTAGGTCAGAAATCATTGAGTAAAGAGATATTAAACTTGTACCTCTCTTTCCTCTCAAAACCCATTTGTTTACATTGTTTTTGTTGTAATTCGCTCCTCGTCTGTGAATACGTGTACATTGGCAACAACAATTCTTCTAGTGGTGGAATAAGTACATCAGCGGATGTGTTCGCAAAACGGAAGCATTTGCTATAAATATTGTGCATTGGAAACAATTCTGGAAAATCAATGTGAAAGGAAAAAATTAATATCAGAAATTCAATTTAAAATAATTATTGATTGTTTTTCGAATTGAATAACATAAAAATGACTCTTTTTCTAAAATAAGATATTATTTTTTTGAATATTGATCATAAATAGAAAATAATAGCCACCAATTTCAATTGAGATTGTTATTGTTAATTAAAAAATCAAGTAATTGCTACAAAAATTATTGTTGCAGCGAAATTAGACGGTAAAAACATAGCAACCAAGTTAAGTTACGGTAATTCTTGGTATACAGGTTACATATCCCAAACCCCAGCAGAACTCCTCCATATTTTCCATTCCGGAATAATATTACATTTTTGTTCCATTTTTTCTTTCCCACGGAAATCAAGTACGTTCACCCTGCATCGAATGCACGCGCGTTTGTTTTGCTTACCTTTTTAAACTTTTTGTAATGCATGCTCTGTAACCTAATCCGAAATTCTAAATTCAAATCTATAAATTCGCACGGTCAAAAAAAGCTGAGGTAGCAAGATAAAATTAACGTAGAAGATAAGTGAATAATGTTCAAGTTAGTTAGTAAGAAACCCGTGTAAGAAGAACACCTTAAATAAAGTGCTCCTTTTTTGGTTAAAAGAAAAATTCGTTTTTTTTTCGCTCAAGACGGAAAAAGCAACGTAAGTGGCGCAGTCGGTTTTGTTTCTTTCATACCGGAAGAAATATCGAACATAAAAAGCCATCGCGAAGACACGCAGACACATTAAAACGTGTACTAAAAATCAGTGCTAAAAGAGAATGTAGTGTTAATTAATATACCGGTGGTCGTATCGCTCCAAAAATAAGAGCATAATAAAGAAAAAGTGATAACTGAAAGAAAACAGTGACACGGACTAAACTAACTCAAAAAAAAAAACATACAGAAAAGCTACAATCCGTCTGGAACGGATCGTATGATACCCTATCCTCCTCTCTATAAAGTGGGCGTGGCCAAATTGCATTTTGTACTCAAATATAGCTATAATGTCGAACGTTTGAGGATGTTACATGTAAAATTTCATGAAAATCGGTTTTTTGATGAAAACGCCCCAAAAAGTGGGCGTGACCAAAACTGTTCATTGGGTGAATTGTAGGGAATCTGTATACCTAAATATTTGGTCTTAACAAAATTTTTCGGTTTCATATAATTTAGTGAAGTTATAAAAAAGTAGGCGTGGCAGTGGGCGGATGTAAAAAAAATTGACACTTCTACTGTATCTTTTCGTCATAAGCCCAGATATGAAATTTCAGCGTCCTAGTTAATAATTTAAGGCCCAAAACTCGGTTTTGTGATGAAAACGCCCCCAAAAAGTGGGCGTGGCCAAAACTTTTGTATGGGTGGATTGTAGGGAATCTGAATGCCTAAATATTTGGTCTTAACAAAATTTTTCGGTTTCATATAATTTAGTGAAGTTATGAAAAAGTGGGCGTGGCAGTGGGCGGATTTAAAAAATTTTTACACTTGTACTGTATCTTTTTCTCAGAAGCCCAGATATAAAATTTCATCGTCCTAGCTCAAAATTTAAGGCCCAAAAAGCGGTGACATACGGACGGACGGACGGACGGACGGACGGTCATCGCTCAATCGATTTCGCTATTGATGCTGATCACGAATATATATACTTTATAGGGTCTATCTCGATTATTTCTCTATGTTACAAACTATGTGTCAAACTTAATATACCCTTAGGATAGGGTATAAAAAAAAAAAACATCAACATTCTGGCCAAAGAAAAAAAAGATAAAACTCTAAAGTTTTGGAAAAAAATTCCTGAATTAGAAAACGAAGAAATGGACGCACAAGTAGCTGAGAGACTAACAGCGGCCCTAGAGGCACTAGCGCGGCAAAGTAACACAAATGGGCAAAGTCGTGCAGCAATTATCATCAAAGAAATCGCTTACATAAAAGAATTCGATGGAGATGGAAGGAAGCTTACGCAATTCCTAAGCATCGTGGGAACGCACCTGCAAGCAGTAGGAGAGGAGCTAAGAGCAGAACTATGGCAGGCGATATACAATTGTAAAATTACTGGACGGGCGAAGGAACTCCTATTAAGCAATCCACCAGCCGATTGGGAAGCAGCTAAAGCGTTACTCAAACTACACTTTAGGCCAGATTTCAATTATAAAGATATTTCTAGAAGAATATCTATGTTAAAAGTAAGTTCTATTTCTGATCTTAATCATAAGTTAGAATTAATCACTCAAGATATAAATACATTCGCTGTGTACGAATCAGATCCGGCACAGACGACACAAACCTTTTACATAATTTTAGTTAACAGAATAAAGCAAATAGTATCAGGGAATCTAGCCAGGGATATAAGAAACATATTCAATCTTCATGAAATCAAAACTATTCTGCACAGTTATGTAGGTTATGATAGTAATAATTTAGACCAAGAATTCACCATTCAAGACCGACGGAACGGACAGTATAACAGACACAATAGCTTCACATACCATACTAGTTCACAAAGGGATAGAAACAATAATAACGAACAAAGAAGAGACAACTACCAGTATTCGGGGAATGCTAGAAACAAGTTTTCAATCCATCAGTACAATACCGAAATTCAGGGCAATATAGGCAACCAACTTTTAATCCATCTGGGCAATTAAGAAATAGTAATCGACAGCCAGAGCCGATGGAAATAGGACAAATTCAATCAAGTCAGAACCGAAATCAGGCAGAAGAAACTATTAGGGAGGAGGTTCATAACATAGAACCACAATTTTTTCTCAACTGAGCCTCGGAAATAAAATATATCTCAATGTAACACTTAATACAACCACATACAAAGCATTAATAGACACCGGCTCAACAATGAGCATTATAAACTCCAGCTCAGTAGATTGTTGTAAGTTTAGGGTATATGATAAAGTAAAATTTAAATTACAGACGATAAATAATAGTACGACAGAAATGATAGAAAGAATAATAACGAGTATACCAAAAGAATTCAAGTATGACCCAAGAGGCGCTTGCAAATGGTGTAAAAGAAATTTAAAAGACAAGCCATATGATGTTCTAATAGGTATGGCCTTACTTAGTAAAATTGTCAAAACTCTCGATTTTGATAATAAATGCTTAGTATTGAAAAATAATACCAAGATACCCTTGTACTCTTATGAGAACGAATCAACGTTTGATTGTTTTGAACTCAGTTCCGGAGAACAGGTAATAGACTTAAATCACCTCAACGAAGAAGAAAAAAGGGAAATGACTATCCTATTAACAAAATATAAAAACTTAATCTACAAAGATGGCGACCAATTAACAAATACAGATTCGATAATGCACGAGATAAGAACCACGACAGAGCAGCAGATAAATGCAAAATTATACAGACTCCCTCCGAAACATGAGGAGGAGGTCAGAAGACAGGTAAAAGAAATGGAAGAGCAGGGGTTAGATAAATCAGGAAAGCAAAAGTTTAGGCTCTGTGTAGATTATAGAAAGTTAAATGAAATAACAGTGGACGATAAATACCCGCTGCCAAATATCGATGGTATTCTTGATAAATTGGGTCGTGCGCAATACTTCTCATCATTAGACCTTGCTAAAGGGTACCACCAAATCAAAGTAAATCCACATGACATACCCAAAACAGCTTTCGTAACTCCTTGTGGGTTATATGAATACGTTAGAATGCCGTTTGGCCTAAAAAATGCGCCAGCGACGTTCCAACGGTTTAAGAACGAAATTCTTAGAGAATATATAAATAAAATTTGCGTGGTATACCTAGACGATATCTTGATTTTTTCGACGAGTCTAGAAGAACATATAAACTCATTAAAGTTGATATTTAAAAAACTTTCGGAACATAACCTTAAAGTGCAATTCGACAAATGCTCTTTCATGAAAAAAGACACTGAATTTTTGGGTCACGTACTGACTTCCGAGGGCATGAAGCCAAATCCAAATAAGATTAAATGCATTCAGGACTATCCGTTACCTAAAACCGAAAAACAATTAAAAGGCTTCCTAGGAGTTACAGGTTATTATAGGAAATTTGTTAAAGATTACGCTAAGATAGCCAATCCAATGATTAAATATCTGAAAAAAGATAAAAAAATTAATATCAATGATCCGGAATATATTGAGGCTTTCGAAACTCTCAAATTAAATATCATAAAACATCCAATATTAAAATTCCCTGACTTTACCAAAACGTTCACGTTATTTACGGACGCCAGTAACTATGCCATTGGATCAGTACTAACACAGGAAGGGCAACCCGTGTGTTACGCTTCCAGGTCTTTAAACGACCATGAAAAAAATTACTCTGTCACTGATAAGGAATTTTTGGCAATAGTATGGGCTGTAACCTACTTCAGGCCGTACTTGTGGGGGAAACGTTTCAAAATCATAACAGATCACTTACCAATAAAATATCTCAATAAAAAATTTACAGGAAAAGAATTTAGCCAGAGAACACAAAGATGGTTATTAAAATTACAGGAATATCAGTTCGAAATAGATTACCTCAAAGGAAAAGAGAATAGAGTAGCAGATTTTTTGAGCCGATTACAGGAGAATGACGAAAAAGAAAATAGGAACAAAGAGGCAGAGTCAATAAACAATCTATCAGACAATAAACAATCTCCTCATTCTCAGGAGGAACAGCAGCTAGACCATATACCGATAAAAGAAACAATTGTTAATATATATAAAACACAACTCATATTAGCTAATGACGTAGACAGAGAAATAGAGATATTACACAAAAAACGAATTATTTTTATCAACATGACAAAAGACAAGGAACACTGGACAGACATCCTAAGGAGATATATTAAACCAGGCATAACAGGGATTTACACTGAACTCTCTTATCACGAATTCAATAGAATTCAGCAACTGTTAATAGAACTTTTTGGGCATGATAGGCAGGTTAAATTTATCAAGGCAACTTTACGAGCTAGGGAAATCAAAACTCTAGAAGAAGCTCAGAAACAAATTTCACTTTACCACACTAAAGAAAGCATACACAGTGGGATTGTAGAGACGTACCACAGCTTAAAAAATAGAATATTCTACCCTAATCTAATAAGAGAAATAACCAAAGTCATAAACAACTGTAAGACATGCATCGAAACAAAATATGAACGTAAACCAATTAGGCCTAAATATAATATTAGCGAAACACCCAACAGACCGAACGACATACTGCACATGGACATTTACTATTTTATGAAACAACCGTTCTTGACCCTAATAGACAAATTAACGAAAAAGGCATACGCATATTATTTACCAAACAGAAATTGGCAGAAAGAAATTGAAACTTTAGAGGAACATTTCTCTAAATTTGGCAAGCCCTGGAAAATCATAACTGATAACGAATTTAAGGCAGAAAACTTTAAGGACTTCCTAGGAAAAGAAGAAGTAGAACTTCATTTTACGAAACCTAATACTCATACGGGCAATAGTGACATTGAACGATTTCATTCAACTCTGCAGGAGAAATTAGTTGCAATGAGGAAACTAGATTTTACTCTTATTCAGAAGGTACATAGAGCAGTAAAAAATTACAACAATAGGTATCATTCTACCCTTAAAATGACACCTGAGGAAACGATGTTCGCGGACTTAACAACCTTAGTTAGACAAATAGAAATACAAAAAGAGAAACGGACACAAAAGTTAAATCAGAACAGGGAAGAATACGTAGAAAAAAGAAAGGTCATTCCGGTTAAAAACTATAAGCGAAACTATTATAAGAACGAGCCTAGGTATAGACTTAAAGAAATGGATAGGGAACACCCGATAAATATTAAGAGACCCCGTATATTTACAGATGATGACGCTAGCATTTCTTATACTGGTAGTATCAACGACACAACAAACAACAGCAACACTGACAATAGATAGAATTATAACGGACAACGGATACACCGAAGTTTACTTAGGAAATAATTAAGGACACGAAAACAATGCTTCATATTATAAATACTACTGACTTAAGACTAACTCTCAACTCCATACAAGAAAGTATTCAAAAATTGCGATTAGGTGACAATCTTATAATTAGGAAACTCATAGGAAGTATTCAAGCAAAAATAACTGCAATAGAACCGGAGAAGAGAACAAGACAAAGACGAGGACTAGTAAACTTCATAGGAACGGCACAAAAATGGTTATTCGGGACCATGGACGACAACGACAGACAAGAAATAACAGAACATATGACAAAAATAGAAGAAAACGACAGTAACGCAGTATACAACTTAAGCAAACAAATTGAAATCAACTCTCATTTTAACGACACAATTACTAACCTCAAAGACATCATAGAGACAGACAGGAAACAAATATCTCAGGCATATAAAGAATTAACTGAAAATGAAAAACGCATAATTCAACAGCAGTTAAGAACTGATCAAATATTAAAGTTAAGAATCCTAGAAGAAAAACTCAATCAAATATTAGATAGCATAGCACTAGTTAAACAAGGACTTGTCCATCCAAGCATGATGACAGCAACCGAAATAAAAGAAACGGGACTAGATCTGTATAAGTTAAAGAACGTAAAGGTAGGATTGTTAAAATACGACAAAGATAGACTAATAATAGCAATTAAAATACCACATACCTACGAACTTGTGGATTTTAAGTTCATAACAGCTATACCCAAGGAAAATAATGAAGAAATAATTATAGAAGACCAGTATGTCATAGAAATTAACCGAACTAAATATAAGTATGACAATAAGACTCTGTATGAAAAAGAATTATTGCCAATAAAAAATTGTATTACAAATAATAGTTGTAAATTTAGAGAACATAAAGTAGTTGAAATAAATTCATTAGATGATTATACTGTAATTTGCAAAAATATGAATAATGAAGAATTAGTAAACCATTGTGACGATCGAAAAATAAAGTTAAATGGAAGCTATTTAATCATAATCAATAACTGTTCAATTCAAATATTAAACCAAACATTTAGTAATAGAAACATGCAATTTGTTGATAGATTCGTCTACAGTGATGACATAAAGTATAACTTTACTAAAAATTTAAGTTTTGAAGAGATTGTACTCAAAAATTTTGTGAATTTGGAAAGCATTGAAATACTTAGATTTCATAAAAACATTAATTATATTGCTAGCTCAACTTTTGTTTTAATTTTCGCAACATTTATTTTTATCATATCCAAAAGAAATAAAAAATTAAAAGTTTCAATTAAAAATATAAGTAAAGAAATTCCTAAAATTCAGGAGAATTTTAAAATTAAGGGGGGAGAGGTTACATATCCCAAACCCCAGCAGAACTCCTCCATATTTTCCATTCCGGAATAATATTACATTTTTGTTCCATTTTTTCTTTCCCACGGAAATCAAGTACGTTCACCCTGCATCGAATGCACGCGCGTTTCTATTTCAAATCTATAAATTCG
The DNA here is from genome assembly GCA_905220385.1 of Xylota sylvarum. Taxonomy (NCBI): domain Eukaryota; kingdom Metazoa; phylum Arthropoda; class Insecta; order Diptera; family Syrphidae; genus Xylota; species Xylota sylvarum. The sequence goes on from LR999959.1 coordinate 36,815,625, forward strand.
CACGGTCAAAAAAAGCTGAGGTAGCAAGATAAAATTAACGTAGAAGATAAGTGAATAATGTTCAAGTTAGTTAGTAAGACACCCGTGTAAGAAGAACACCTTAAATAAAGTGCTCCTTTTTTGGTTAAAAGAAAAATTCGTTTTTTTTCGCTCAAGACGGAAAAAGCAACGTAAGTTACATAAGTAGAATGCCAGTAACAATTGTGTCTTGATTGATGAGGCTTTCTATTACAGATATTACGGCCGTTCCTGGATTTTGGCTTAACGAACTTTAATTACAATTATGTATAAACATACAAAAATCATTAAATAATAAAATTAAGCATTATAATTAGTAATTGTGTTAATCTCGAAGAAGTAGCCTAGAGTTCAAAAGCATATGAAAACGCAATTCGCTTACATACATACATACATATGTTTAAATATCCTGAACTAATACAATTGTAATACACAGCTGAAGTTACATTTGTAATTAAAAGTTTTATAATATGTACTCGTAAAACAGCCTTGCTAAAGCTATCAATAAAACTACTAGAGTAAACGTCGTATACATTTAGGTGCTTGAAAATATTTTTAATACAATATATGTATTTATGAAAATAGTATTAAAAATGTATTTGCAAAATTTTTGTTGAGCAACTGCTTATTTGTTTTTGATTTCAATGACAAATAGAAAACACTTGTTTACCGGAAATGTTTTTCTCTTTTTCACTTACATTCCGATATAATGCTTGAATTGCAATATAAAACCATTTTTAAATATTTCAGTGATGCAGCAAATAGTAAGCACCCAAGGTTGATTATGTGGATCATATCTTTCTCATATATATTTTTAAATATGTTTAAAATATTGAAATGTGTATGTATTTTGCCATAATGGATGTTACTAGCATCTGTAACTTTAGAAATGTCGCCGTTGTCTTAAATTCAAAACACATCACACATTTCGAACCCTATGTTAGGCTTATAAATAAAAACAATATTAATCCATGAATGCATGCATTCATATGTATATCAACCACTAATTTATTCTTTTGTTAATTAAATTACAAAAATGTAAATTTTGCCCGGTACAAGCTATGTTATCCAAACAATGTCCATCGTAGAATTTTTTTTATAAACAACATCCACTCAAGAGCAAAGTAATTACAAACCGAAATGTGATCAAAGGCATTGCATAATAATTAACCCTTTTATTAAGTGTATAGTTTGTACAGAAGAGAATCTTAAGTGGAGTGGTGCAAAATATTAATTTTTTATAGTTTTTGTACAGAGAAGGACAGTATAGTTGGGTAATTTTGTTTATGTCCAGTGCGGTGCAGATGTAAAATAGATCGTGGAGTGCCTTTGGTGGCAGATAAGTTTGTTTTCCTTTTGTGTGTCCGTGAACAGTTGCGCAGGCAAAGAGACGCTCTCCCTTTTCAGTATTTACAGTTCGTGTAATGAAATTGCAGTGTGCGTAGGATAATTATTTGCACTAAAGAACCAAATAAATCGAAGAAAGAGTATACATGTCAGGCGTATAGGGGAGAGCGGGGGAAAAGGAATTATTTAGTTAGTTTTTCTTCTTTCTTTTTTATGTACAAGTATTCCCCAGTATGGAGTTAGAAAAAGCATGCTTGTCAGGTAGCCACCATAGGAGTTAGAGTTCTATTGCTCGATAAGCTAGCACAGGATGCCAAGATTGTGAGCAACAGAATGTACAGGATATGACATGTCAGTAGAGGTGTTAGGGTTTTATCGCTCAATAAGCGAGCACAAGTTACCAAGATGATGGGCTTTAAACAAATGTAAAGGTTAGGACATGAGAAGATCATGTTAAAGCAATGAATTTATTCACATTGCGATACAGATCGAGGGGAACGTACAAACTATGTAATGATTTCATTCAGACAATGTATGCTTTTACATTATGGCAGAGATGTACAGACCAGAAACTGAAAATACCCAATAGGAGGTTAGATATTTGCAATTGTATAGGAGGTGATAGCATCAGATAGCTTGCACTCACTAATACGCCCCGCTCAGAGGTGGTTGGCCATTTCCGACCGGAGCTGGATTCTGTTAGTAGTATAGGTTATAATTGAATCATCTTTATTTCTTCCCCAAGGAGTGTTGATAGTTGAAGATGACATCCAACTATGCCAGAGCAGCAGCTCAAGCGGTTAGCATGGTACGCAAATTTGCGGAGTCGGAGCTGCGATCTCCTACAGAGACGCCAAGCTACGCCTCAAGACGGTACAGGAGGACTGGCAGAGCTTTTGCCGACTTCATATGGAGCTGCTAGCAGCACCCAAAGGTGACGACATAGTCTCTATAGACATGAAGGTCAAGGTTGACTACTTTAGGGCGTGCGCAGTGTATGAAGACAGGATGGAGACACTGCGCCCTAACGTACAGGCAAATGTACAGAGTACAGGTATTAACGTATAGGACCTGAAGAATACTTGGGTTGTGTTCGATAGATCTGCGCCAGTTTCTGCGTTTCCCGGAGCTAAGTGGTCAGCCGTCAGCGAATGACCTCCAGAGGACTTGGTCGTCCTGAAATCATGCGGCAGTTGAAGGCATTAGGGTTGCCAGTAGAGGCCTGGGACTTCTTCATTATCCACATCTTGAATGAGAAGTTAAATTCGACCAGAAGACCGCTCGTCAGTGGGAGCTCCAACGTGAATTCATCGACAAGCAGGTTGCCGCGTTATCTAACGCAGCAGGTGCTCGTAACAGCGGTATAGGAAAGAACGCGGTCGTATAGAAGTAGAGGTGGCTGGTAGAGAAGACACTGCTAGAGGCACTCCACTGCCTAAAGCCAAAGTACAGGAAAGGGCAACCGCCCCTAAGGGTCCCCGAAGAAGCACCGCACGCCCATGCGAGGTGTGCAGCGCGGATCATCAGATTTGGGATTGTCCGGACTTCTGTGCTCTCTCCTTCCGGGCCCGAAAGGACTTCCTAGAGAGACGAGCAATTTTTTTTTAAAACACGAAACTAAGGAAAACAATTGTTTTCTAAGAGGTTGCACTTGCTGCCCAGGGGCAACAAAGCACAACATTCACCTGTGCCCAGCAAAGGAGGTAAACAAACATGTGCTTCCAGCCGTGCGAGTACAAGAAACACCAGGAAAACGCGTACAGGGGCAAGTCCAGGAGGAGAGCCGATATGAGGTCAGATTGACTAGATAGAAGGCAGCGCAGACACATGCAGGAGGTCACTTACTTATCCAGTATAGATGTACAGATAAGCGGTACAGATGTAGAGGAAGCTAAGCAGCAGAGCCATGATCTCTTTGTGGCCAAATTAAGAAGGCTCAATGACGACATTGACCTGCTGAAGGATAAGGAGCTGAAGTTAGATCGCAAGTTAGAGGCTTTAAGTAGGAAGAGCAAATTAGAGGAAAATGTACAGGGTATAGTGCCGAAGAAGTTGCTTAAGATAAATAATGAAACATATGTATGTACAGCCTATGAATTTCTTGGAACATGAGGGTTCTTTGATCCTGACTGCCAAAGGTAAAGATTTCGTTTGATGGTTTAATGCACGGTCCTTTCCGTGCAATGTTAGATACGGGATCTCATATACACCTGATAATGATTTAAGGATTCCTACCAAGACAGAGTCATGGTAAAAGACTTTCCATGCTTCGCTTCGAGCCCGTTAGAGCCACACGCATTCGTGCCAGTTTGGTTTATGTCAGAAGAAAGCCAATTGCAGCCAGTTCTGCCATTAAACACAGTACAGGTGTATAGAAAATTAGATGCAGCTCACCACAGATATGACGATCCGAGCTACTTTGATCCAGCCCCAGTGAGTCTTTTGTTAGTGGACTTTTTTTGCAAAATCCATCGTATCGGTATCCTCAAGAGAAACAGATGGCACGGTTTTGCTGGAAACAGCAGCAATAGCGGGAGTTGCGATAAAGCCGAGAACACTTGTACAGCCATAGTTTTTCTGAAGATGATCAGTTAGACCACCTGTTGAAAAGGTTATGGCATATGGATCAGGTTGGTTCGTGTTCGAGCCGTACAGAAGAAGAAGACCTTGTAGAGCAACACTTTATACAGACGCACCATCGCTATAAAGATTCGTATTCGTGGTGAAGATGCCACTAGAAGATGGGCAGTTCAAGAGAGATTGCACTAAGCAGGTTTATGTGCCTCGAAAGGAAGTTAGAGAAGAACGTACAGATGAAAGAAAACTATATCAAAAAATGCGTGAAAGCATTCAGTTAGGTCATGTACAGATAGTGGAAAGAAAGGCGAGTACCGACGCGGTGGTATATCACATACCCACCACTGCATTCAAAAGAAATTTCGTATAGTTTATGATGCAAGTTTTCGTACAGATAAACGAGTATTCTTGAACGATGTACAGATGTTAGCAGAAAAGCTGCAGAGAGACAGTAATGCGTTTTAGAAAGCATAGCATCGCAGTATGTGGTGACATAGAGAAGATGTTCAATCAAGTTAGACTCAGTATAGAGCAATGGGATCTCCAACGCATCTTTTGGAGAGAGGACAGGTTCGAGCCGCTGCGGGAATACTGGCTGATGGTTGTCACATTTCGTTTGACATCATCAGCTCATCCAGCGGTTAGGTCAGTAGTACAGGCAGCAAGAAGCGCGGGAAGAATTCCCAGAAGCAGACAAGGCAATCGAAAACGACTACTACATGGACGATTGCACTACAGGCGAGTCAGAGGGGCAATAAGGTTAGCAAAGGAAATATACAGAATATTAAAAGGTGCCGGTTTCGAGTTGTGCCAATGGAAGTCGAACTCCGCTAGGTTCATGGAAGAGATGAACGCTGGCACTGATGAGCCGTCCATGGTGTTTTCGGGGGAAAAGAAATCATCCATTTTAGGACTAAAATGGCTAATTGGTTGAGATCAGTTCACATATGAGGTGAAAACATCACAGTTGCACGGTACACTCACCAAGAGAAAGATTGTTAGCTGTATAGCCCAACCATATGACCCAAATGGTTATATTTCTCCAGTCACGATTATAGGAAAGATCATGATCCAAGACATTTGGAGATTGAGCACAGGATGGAATGAACCCATACCCGTAGAGATAGAGTAAAGATGGAAAGAGTTATGGGATGAGATAATGGTTAGGCACGTTGGAAGAGGCAGACGTACAGATACATGGAATTTCAGACTCTTTAAGTTCAGCGTATGGAGCCGTAATTTACATTCGTACAGAACAATCAGATGGAACTGTTGCGCGCAAATTATTAGTGTCAAAGACGCGAGCAGCCCCATTAAAGACAGTGTCCATTCCGATGTTAGAGTTAGCTGCAGCTGAGTTATTATCCAGATTTATTTATTTATTTATTTATTTATTATATTTTGTCTACAAGCATATTCAGATAGCTAACAGACGTTACAAATTTACAAATTTTTTATTTTTTTTAGAGAGTAAATATATACAACAATAAAGATTTAAACTTGTCTCTAGATAAAGATACATCTATCTCGCTATAAACGCTGTTGAACGCAAGGATGGCTCTACATATAGGTTCATTTTGAACATAATTAGTTCTGTGACTTTGCTGAAACAAAAGATGCCTTATTCTTAAAGGTCTAGATGGAGCATATATGGGAACCAACGACAGCAGAGTAGGGCATCTTATCTGGTAGCAAAGTAAGTCTCTCACAAACATTACATCATGAATCTGTCTTCGGGATTTCAGGGATTTAATTCCAAGTAGAAGACACCTTGCTTTATAGTTTGGCAGAGGGAACCAATGCATTTTATAAAAAATATATTTTGTGAAACGCTTCTGAACCTTTTCGAGTCGATCTGAATAGGTAGAATATGCAGAATTCCAAATGACATCTGCATATTCAAGAAGCGATCGAACTAACCCAGTGAACAGTGAAAACAAAGCAAATGGATCTTTAAAGTCCTTACCGTTTCGTTTTATAAATCCAACAACTGAATTAGCTTTTGCAACGACATATTCAATGTGGGTTTTGAAAGAAAATGAAGGGTCAAGCATAACACCTAAGTCCTTGATTTTATCTACTCTGTTCAAACGAGTTGAGTGAATTGAGTAGTTAAACTCAATATGAGACGAAGATCTGGTAAACGAAATCGCATTGCATTTACTTATGTTGAGTGTTAAACCATTGGCGTAGATCCGATTGGATCAAATGACAATCTTCAATACGCTTAATAGCTGAAAAAAGTTTTAAGTCATCTGCGTACAGTAAACACTGACTATTTTTGACAACAGAAGTAATGTCATTAATGAAAAAAATGAAGAGTAAAGGGCCTAAATGACTCCCTTGCGGTACGCCGGAGGTACAGTTTATCATTCTAGATAGGGAAGGTCCAATTTTTACTCGTTGAGTGCGACCAGTGAGAAAAGATGAAATCCAGCGAAGGATTTCAGAATGAAACCCAAAATATTCTAATTTTTCAAGAAAAATTGAGTGCTGAACAGAATCGAAAGCTTTACTAAAGTCGGTGTATATGACGTCGACTTGACTTCTGTTCTCCATTTCATTAATAATGTAAGATGAATAGGAACCAGAAATGACATATTCCATACTTCTAAGAAATTGCCTTTAGAAAGAGAACGGTTAAAGATATTCAGCAAAGGAGTACTAAGGGAATTATTACAGTGTTTCAGTATAATGGCAGGTGTACCATCAGCAACCCAATTTGGATTTGGTTTGAGAGATTGAAGAGCCAGGAGGACTTCTTCAAGGCCAAGTTGTAGTGACCCAATGTTGACACAATTACTGATATTTCTTCTCGAATTGGTAAAAGAATTATTGTTTGAGTAGACAGATTCAAAGAAGGTAGCGAAAAAGTCTAGGGCTGATTCAACATTAGACGATTCCACGTTTTTATAAAGCATTGTATTCGGAATTCCAGCTGATTTTCTTTTAGTATTTATATATTGCCAGAACGATTTACTATTCTGTTTAATGTTACATTCAATAGACATGATATAACCTTTGTGAAGAAATTTACTGAGCCATATAAAGTCTTTACGCAGTTTCCTAAAGTTCACATAACGGTTTTGTTTATTTGACTTTTTAAACAACTTAAATGCTTTATTTTTTAAATTCTTTAAATGAATTAATTGTTTATTATACCAAGGAGGCTTGGATATAACCCTCTTCTTAGAAATTGGGACAAATCTAGCAAAGCCATCGCGCAAAATTTCAACAAAGCGTTTGTACATACAATCTAAATTCAAGTTATATATTTCATTGAACCAATCGATGTTGTCAAAAAAGTAATTAAGCTCCAAAAAATTAGTTTTAGAAAAGCTAAAACGATAATCATCGTTATTTACGTTAGGTTTTAAATAAGTATACGTTTCAATTTCCATTAATAATTCAATATGGTTTATAGAATCATTCAGTAAAGAGAAAGGAACTTGTGTAACAGTAGCTTTAAGTTCATCGCAACAAACAAAAATTAGATCTAATATCTTTGAAAAAGAGTTTTGTATTGGATTAATTGGATTTAAATTTAACGAGTCGATAACATATACAAAATAATACTCATGAGTATATTTAATATTATTAGCAATAAGCATTTTATCAGATTCAGACCAAATCCAATTAATACCAGTAAGATTAAAATCGCCTAGTACACAAAGCTTATTTGATATAGAACATAAGTAGTTAACAAATTCAATATTATTCATATGCTTTTCATAACAATCGAGCTTACTGTTGGGGGGCACATAACTTACTACAAAATACATACGATCCTTGTTAAGGTCATTTATGATGATAGAGAAACCAATTTGCTCCACATCTGAAAATGGTAGGTTGAGCTCTTTGCTCTATGATGATTCCACCTCCTCGTTCAGCAGCCACTTTGCATCGGTCAGATCGAAAAACATCATAAGGATGCTCAACAAATATTTCTTTATCTGATATTTTAGGATACAACCAAGATTCGACAATGATGATGATATCATAATGCAGATGACAAGAATTGTTGAACAAACTGGCAACTTTTGTCCTGATACCAAGGTTCGAGTGTCAATACACGATGACAAAGCAGTTTCTTTTAGGCTCTGCTTGCCATCGTTTCCGATACGATTTTTGACGTCTCTTCATTTTTAGATTTAAAGACAAAAGGTCTTATCTTAACACCACTTGGCCAGAACGAATCCGCGGGAACTCCAATTTTAAAATTGACAAACTTAAACTTTGACTCAGGTTCAACCAGCTTAGTTAATTTATAGCACAAAATTAATGACGAATCAATTCCAAGTGAAGTTGAAATAAAATCACGAACTTCCTCAGTCGATGTGGATAACAAAAAACGTCCAATATGATACCATTTATAATTCCTCGCAATTTTGAGATCAATGTAGCGAGAATTAGTCCCAACGATGACTTTTTTCTGCTTAGCAGATTGTTTTTCAATTTGGTCCTCTTTAACAATTCGTTGAGGTAGGTTGTAAACTGCAGCAGAAGTACTTGCGGCATTCACATCTAATACATTATTGGCTACACCGCCGACATCTAGATCAATGCTTCGCGCTGAGTTGTAATCATTTCTCATGCACGCAGTGATGTGAGAAACAGATGTCTCCGTTTTATCAGTGCTGTTAATAACACCGTTCGGCGAAGCATCCACACTCAGAGAGTTAACAGCAATGGTATCAACACAAGGAGAGAGTAAAGAACTCTCCGCACAAGCAACATCAACAACAGAGGCAGCCACGGCAGCGACAGAGGAAGAGTTGACTTTCGGCAAACAAGCGGACGACTTCATAAGCGATCGATTTTTAGGCAAAGCAGCAACCTTTTGAGAGCCAACGGGTGAGCTCTTGCTGTTGGCCGACGAAAGATGAATGAAAGGAGACGATGAAACTGCAACTTTGTCCCTGGTCGATTTTAAGGCTGGGTCAATGACCTTTCCTTTTCTTTGCATTAGTGTAGTTTCGCGAACAAAACGTTTGTTAGGCAGTATAGGTGTATTAACACTTGACGATTTACCACTAGCAGCAACAAGTGAGACTCCGAAATTGTTAACACATTGTATGTTATCATGCAAGTAAGCGTAAAGGTCATTGATTTTTTTTACACTATTTAATAGAGCATTACCCATGCAATTTTCACATTTATAAAAAATGTTTAGGTTTAAAGAAATAATTGTCAATTCATTCTTTCGAATTTCACTGCATTCACTGTGTATGTGATGTCCACAGATACCACACGACAGGAATTCCGTGTTAGTAATCGAACTTAGACATTTAAGACACGAAGAATTCATAACGAGAGAATTTAAATTTCGCGTGCGTCATAGACAAATAGCAAACTGATTGCTTGTATAGGCGAAAGAGTCAATGAAGTGGCAGGACGCATCCTGCTTCCGGTTTCAACAATACTCCCAATTTGTGTGGACAAAAATGTTTTGATTCAGAAAGAAGACTTGATAATAGTTTTTTCTTTGAATGTTTTTTGTCTTTTGAAGTGTTTAAAGTCATTATGATGCTAAACAAATCCAGTTCATCTTCTCGTAAAAGTTATCCAAATTGGTTTATTAAGAAGATTGCTTTTAATATTGTTGATGTTCTGGCACACTGAAATTACTGAAGTTACACCAATTTTCAAAAAAGGAGATAAATCCAAACTCAATAATTTCCATCCAATCTCTCTTCTCTCTGTTTTTTCTAAGATCTTCGAGAAAGTGATCAAAAAAGAATTATTGCCTACCTTGAGAAGAATTCGGAGGCGCTCCTAAACTTCTGTAGTCATGTTTAGAGTAGTCTAGATAACAAAAAAGTTACTGCTTCACTTTTTATAGATATTACCAAAGCTTTTAATACCGTTGACCATAAACTTTTACTATTAAAGTTAGAAAAAGCAGGTTTTAGAGGGTTTATGCTGAATTGGTTTGCATCGTATCTTAAAGATAGAAAACAAATAGTTAAGATAGGAAAAAGTATTAGCAAATGAATTGATATTCATGTTGGTGTCCCACAGGGATCAGTGCTTGACCCAATCCTGTTCCTAATCTTCATTAACTCCATCTTTAGTCAAAATTTGAAAAGTAAACAAACTGTGTTTGCAGACGATATAGCATGTATTTATTCGAATCTTTCCGTCTTAGATTTGGTTGCAGATGTTAATCATGATTCGGAAGTTTTAAGGCATTGGTTTGGTATGCACAAGCTAGTAATAAGCGATAAAACCAAGATTATGTTCTTCAACCTACCTGCACTTGATCTGCACTTTAATGATTTGATATTTCATAGTGCACATTGTACCCGTTTCTGTGTGAATGCTGATATTTGTGTTATGTCAAACTGTCCAACAACTTTTAATGATGATACAAGTTGTTCATAAAAATACTTTGTCATTGAAGGGGTCCTTGATTTAAGGTACCTAGGTTTACTCTTTGACAATAAAATGAACTGGAGCTTACATACTTCCTTACTAAAAAAGTATCTCTTAACTACAACGCACATATTATACCATCTAAGGCTTTTCTGCTCTCGTAGCCTTTTAGAAACGGCTTAGTCCAATCAAAGTTACAATATGGCCTGGCTTGTTGGTTAGGTACCCATGTTAATAAGCTACAGCCACTGATCATAACTCAAAAACATCTTCTGAGAATTATTTGGAAAAAAAAAACGACGTAAGCATAGTTTTTTACTCTTCTGCAATTCAAAAATTCTTCTTCTAAAGCATCTCTACTTTTACCAAGTTTTAAAAATATTTTTCATACGAAGTGAATGTCTAATAAATCAGAATTCAACTGCATATACACTTCGCAGTAATGACAGGAATTTGGTCACTGTTCCGCACTACAGCACTCATAAATCTCGTAACTTTTACACCTCAGTCGCACCTAGATTATTTAATATATTACCGTTAGAATTTCGGAGTATTAGGAAATCCTTTGCATTCAATAAAGAAATTAAAAAATGGCTGTTTAATTTTGACTTGAAAGAAATAAATCATTTAACAAGAGTGATAAGTTGAAATCGGTTTTTAAATATTTTTCTTTTTATCCCCACTACTCGCATTACAACCTTTTTGTATTTTTTTTTATATTCATTTATGACTCGATACATTCAACACTAGTTTCCTAAGGTAAAGAATGTATCTACATATGTATTTATTTCTAATACAAATCGTATTTAATCTATGGAAAACACTTTTAGTAACTTATTTTGATATTTATTCAGTTAAATATATCTATTGCAATAAGCATAATTATTAAGATTAAGCTATGAATAAATAAGAATACCTATTGTACTAAAAACTATGAAATATGTATGTATATGAAATAAATAAAAAAAAAAAACAAAAAAAAGGGGTGGCATAGGAATAAGGCAACCAAGAAGCAGAGAAGGTGAGTGCAATGGCATACATCTTGCGTAAATCGCAAGAAGAAATGTACAGTAGAGAAATAGCGGCGCTAAAGAACAGTATAGATTTACCCGAAAGGATCAAGCTGGAACCGCTCATATCATTGCTAGACGTTAGAGGCTTGCTGAGAGTAAGCGGAAGGTAGGACAGGAACGACAATTCATACGAGATGAAACACCCAGCTATTGTTCCGAATGGCTCCAGATTGGCATGGTTGATCATAGATCATGCGTAATGCGCAACAAAGCATGGTGCAGTACAGGTTATTATGCCGTTCGTAAGGCAGAAGTATTGGATTCCAAAACTTCGTAACGAAATGAGAAAATGTCTGCACAAATGTGTTATTTGCGCCAGATACAACTACAGGTTAGCACATCAGCTGATGTCAGAATTGCCAGCTGATAGAGTACAGACAGCTTCCCTGTGGTGTAGATTATGCGGGTCCGTTAGAGATGAAAGTCATCAATAGGCAAGGAGATCAAGACAAATACAAATACAAATTTTTGGCGCAACAGGTCCATGGGACCCAGGGGCTAGCTTCGCACAACCATTCGTGTTGTGCGTGTTATATTCTTTACACGAATGGAAGGGGCCTACTGTTTAATACCGTATCCGAAGAGCAATTTTTGTTTGGAGAAGCTTTTTCATGACAGTTTTATTCTCGGATGTTTGTTAGACGCTCGCGAGAGGTGGGGCCGTGAAAGAAATTTTAGATATTGTCTGGGGATTGAGCCTGGAACTCCTCGCTCCGTAGTCCAACGCACTATCCACTTGAGCCACGGCGCCCACCCGAGATCAAGGAGATCAAGACGCGAAGTTCAAATGCTGGGTCGTAATCTTCGTAAGCTTGAAGACTAGAGCGCTTTATAGCACGTAGAGGTAGCTGCGAACGCATGTATAGTGGCAACGGGACTTCGTTTGTCGGAGACTATAACGAGTTAAAAAGAGCAATAGAAATATGGACAGACAAGGATAGTATGTTTGAAGGTGCTCCCATACGAGCAGCTTTCAACGCTAAAGGTACAGATCGAAGCTATACTAAACTCTAGACCGATTCATCCCTTGAGTGATGACCCGGATGATGTACAGATCCTCACCCCAGGACACTTCCTGGTGGGTGAACCAACGATTCTCCCAATCCCGTTCGATGTCAGTTAGCAACCGAGTACAGTAGGCGTTAGGCTCATTTCACACTATCCGGTTTTAGTCGTATGGCAAAAATCCGAATGTTGTTGTTCATTCACACTATACGGTTTATGCACGGCTTTTTTCCACCGCAAGCTCAGTTAGTGATTAAGTGGTGTGTTGGTTAGTTAAAATGAATCGTAATCAAATTATTGCATTATTAGTCGTTTTTATTTTTTAGTTTAGAGCAGAGCCTGAGATGTCAAAAAAATGCTTGTGTTTCTTTTTTCGTTCAGAGCGTGCTCAGAGCGCGCTCTATCAGCTCAGCATGAATTGATTGACCATCCTGAGCAAAACCCGAGCATGATGAATTTGATGTTTGACAGGGGGTAAGCAATGAGAAAACAAAATCGAAAACAATTGAAATGGAGTTCGAGGCTTTGTTTTTAATTAATTATTAGCAGTTAATAATTAAATAAATACTTTATTTGTATAAGTTAATAATTAAACACGGAGTTTCATTAAAAAAAATTACTTTTGGAGGAGCCTCCGTTTTATTTGTATCAACCTTAAGAACTGAAAATACAACAAACTTTTACATTTATTTATTGACTAATTTTGCCTACTAAGCTACTTGCATCATGTTCATTTGCTGTATCGGAAATGCAAATGCGTTTAAGTCAAATTCCTGGAAATTCGTCTGGCGTGTGTGAATTGCAGTGCAGTTGCAATTCTTGGAATTCGACTGTGGGAACTCTTGTGTTAACTCTTCCCTCCTTGATTTGATTGTCCTCAATCAATTATTAGAAGTATGGGATGTCGTTGAACTTCAGTGTAGGTAACTGAACTGTGTGACCTATTACTGAAATGGGATGGACTTGCGGATGTTCTGGCTCCAGATTTTTAATGATGATTTCGGTGTTGTTTCGCTTGCAGATTTTGTAGATGGTTATAATTGCAGCTGTGCCCATGATGAGTATGATTACATACGTAGTAAAACGGTGTGCTGTAGCTTCAGATTGTAAAAGCTCAATTTCGTTTGTATTATTAATGTGTAATTCGTTCATCATTTCTAATGAAAGGAATTTACGGTATTGCTTCTCTTTTGGAGTTAGTTGAAGGATTGCGGGGAGTGCTTGATATTCTGATGCTTCTCGTGAGACAAACGTTCTGTCGTTAATGGTGATGCTGGTATTATGAAATTTGATTAAAAATGTGCCATCGAGCTTTTGCCGTGTTGATTCTGTTGCTAAGGTCCCATTGAAATCATTGAGCAAGATTACGCCTGTTGATACTTCGTCTATTTGCGGTAGATGTTGACTGTTTATAATGTTGCAAGTAGCTTTTACACTTTTTAAAATATTAGGAATACATGCTGTGCTAGTTAGATAATATCTTGAATTTTACAAATTGAAAAATAGTTACATGATTTGCAAGTTTGTTTTAAACCATATGTTTCGTTTTCTGATTTTAAAATTGTTTCGAACAATAAATCTGTTGCAATATTATTTCTTTTTACGGGTTTTAAAATAAGTTTTACATAATCATTTGGGCTTACTAGAGGTATATTTATAATATAAAGTATTGAAATTGAATTGCTTACAATTTTTACCTCTGCAAAGTTTAACGCTTCTACAATAGTGGTGAAAGGCAAATTTTCTTTGGATATGGTGCTTATGGCCAAGTTAACTTCTTGATTGGATAATATAAGAGAGTTAATAATACCTAGTTTCGCCCAATGTATGGCATAATTTAGATGTTCTAATTCTTCTTTAAATATTTAAAGTTTGTATTGAACGTTAACCAGAATTTCATTATTTAGCATTTTATTTTCTTGGAGTGATCTTATAATTTCATTTGACATTTTTGTGATATTATTAATTCTTTCGTTATACAGTGTATTTATTATAATCTGTTTATTGTTGTTTTGTAATACATTGTTCATTTTCTCTGTAATTGTTATATAATCCTCATGGTCGGGGTTACCCGCAACCCATTTCCAAGCCGATCCTAAAAAGTTAAGAGATCTTTTCACCTTTCGCGGTTTAAGATGATGTATTAGATTTTGGATTTGTTGAATTTCATGTTTAAGATAGGTGTACAGGGAGTTATTTCTGTGAGTAAAAATAATTGGGGTTAATTCTTTAGTCTTGTCTCGTATTGGTCCAAGTCGATCACGTGAATGAGTTTGAAGTTTCCTGTATGAAGTCTTGCGCGACCTGTGTGTATTGCTACCACTTGAGCGTTCCTAAAGTCCAGTATCTGGATTTCGGTTTTACCGAAATGAAGAAGGTATCTGAAATGGTATTTAAATGCTAATTCCTGATATTGCTTTTATGAACTGTTCTGCCAGAGTTCGTAATGATTGTGGAGTGTTTATTTTCCTTGACAATTTCTTTTCGGTATCTGATTGTTAGTTTTGATCCTATCCGTTTGTTATGTTTTACATAAACTATGTCTCCTGGGTTGTACTGTTTAATAGGTTTTCTCTTTTTGTTATGGTAGCTTATGTCTTTTTCCTGTTTAAGTTTCAGTCTCTCGATATTGTTGAGTCGTATTTGTTCAAATTTGTCTGGGTCTATGTTTGGGGAACGTCCAAAGAATAGTTCAACTGGTTTTTTCTTTGTTGTAGAATGTATTGTGAAATTGTACTCGTTAAGAGCTCTGTTGAGAAGTTGCTCAAATGAGCGAGGGCGACCATCGGCCTTCAGACATCGCATGATCTCTGACAAGGTTGAATGGAAGCGTTCAACCTGACCGTTAATTTCACTTCTGTAGGGGGGTGTTGTAAAGACTTGTATCTTCAATTCATCTTCCATCATAGAGAGTATAGAAATAGAGTTAAGTGATTTTTCATTATCGATTATCACTACTTCCGGGATACAAAAAAAGAATAATATATTTTGTAGATGTGGTTTGATGTGTTCAATAGATCTAGATTCGATTATTCGTGCTTGGGCAAATTTGGTAAATTTATCTATCGCTGTTAGGACAAGGTATTTTTCAGTAGAAAATATATCAAGGTGAATAGTGTGTCCAGGATATTTTGGAATAGGTGTACGATTTAATTTTGGGTTATTTGGGTGTCGCTCGTACTTGTTTTCTTTGCATATAGAGCAGTCTTTAGCTGTTCGTTTAAATTTAGCTGCCATTTTCGGAAAGTAGAATTTCTGCAATATTTGTAGTCTGTTTTCGTTGGCGTTACGGTGTGCTCGTCGGTGTTCAGTAAGTATTATTTCTTCCTGTTTAGTCTCGTTTTCTACATCTTCGACAATTGTTTGCGTAAAACTGATTCTATACTTCTTGAAATGGATTGGGTAAATTTCTTGTATTTTACCCATTGTAGGTTCATTAGTCAGTAGGCCATTAACAATATGTGGATTGAGGTATCTCTTAAATATGTTGATTATGTCTGATTCTGAATATGTTGGTTGTGTCACAATGTGTCTGTTATGAGTTGAAAAAAGAGGTTTGATTTGGTAACTACTTTCTTCAGCTATTTTGAGGATAAGTTGATTACCAAAGACGTTAACGGGAACTTCTACCGAAGGAATTAGGTTGTGAGCTGAACTTTCGTCGCTGTGCATTGTTGGTGTCATTGAGTTTATTTGGGCTACTAATGGAGGTCTTGAAAGGGAATCTGCAACGACATTTGCTTTACCCGGTTTGTATCTGAGCTCATAGTTGTACTCTTCTAATATTGCTTTCCATCTCTTCATTTTGGAATTAGTATTTTTATGATTCAACGCGAACGTGAGTGGTTGGTGATCGGTAAAGACAATAACTTTTCTGGATCCGTATAGGAAATTTCTTAAAGAATTCAAAGACCAAATTATTGCCAACATTTCCTTCTCGTTAGTAGCATAATTTTCTTCGGTTGTACTTAACTTTCTGGAGAGGAATGTAATTGGCTTGTTATCCTGAGATAACACGGCGCCTATGGCGTAGTCCGATGCGTTTGTTGTCAATTCAAAGCTCTTATTAAAGTTGGGATGAGAGAGTACAACTTCTTTAGACACGAGCGCATTTTTTAAATTTTGGAAAGCATTGAAAGCAGTTTTGTCAATATGGATAGCTTTATTTTTTGAAGCATTTTTGGACACGCGTCCATCTTCCCCTCTTAAAAGGGATGTCAAGGGTTTTGCTAGTTTCGCGTAGTCTTTAATGAAACGTCGGTAATACCCTGACATTCCTAGAAACGAGCGAAGGTCTTTAAGATTTTGAGGAGGGGGCATATCGACTATTGCGCGGACCTTCTTTGGATTGGCTTTAATGCCGTCTGTACCAACTATGAAACCTAAAAATTCTATTTCCTTTTTCAGGAATTCGCTTTTGTCGAATTGGATTTTCATATTAGCATTTTCGAGGGTTTTAAATACCAATTCTATGTTCTTGAAATGTTCTTCTTCGGTTCCGCCGAATATGACAATGTCGTCAATGTAAACATAGCATCTTTTGCCTATGTGTTCTTTAAAGATGTCGTCTAAGGCACGCTGGAAAATTGCGGGGGCATTTTTCAGCCCGAAAGGTAAGCGAACGAATTCAAATTTCCCATTATTAACAGAGCACGCTGTTTTCTCTATGTCAGTTTGTTTGAGTAAAATTTGGTGGAACCCGCTTTTGAGGTCAATAATGGTAAAGTATTTCTTTTTCCCAAGATTAGAAAGGACCTCATTTATTTCGGGGATAGGGTACCTGTCAGGAATAGTAACGGAATTTAGTTTACGATAATCTATTACCATACGATATTTCTTTTCCCCGGATGCGTCCATTTTCTTTGGAACGATCCAAACGGGAGAATTGTATGGCGATTTCGATAGTCTAATGATTCCTTCGTTAAGTAGTTCTTTTAGCTGCTTTTCCACTTCGTCCTTCAACGCCATTGGATATGGATAGGACTTAGAGTAAATTGGTGTGTCTGTAGTAGTTCGTATTTCGCCTCTTACTGTTGTAGTGTATGTCAGTTTTTTGTCGGGTTCTGCAAAAAGTTTAGGGCAGTCTTTGATAATTTTATTGAGTTTACCTTTTTGATAATCAGAAAGGTGCGAGAGTCGTAAATTTATATTATTAACATTTTCTGTAATATACTGTTTAAGTTTAATTTGGATGTTGGGGAAGATAGTCATATAGTTTTCATTCGTATGGATAACAGCTTTGAGTTCTCTAAGAGAATCATTGCCTATTATTCCATCAAATGATATCAGACTGGGGAGAATGAAGAATTTTAATTTTTTTTCACTTTGCCTAAATAAGTATATAAATGAGTGATGGGTAATTTTTATATTACCTCCTACGGAATTAGCCAAAAAGGGTTTTTCATTAGGAATGGGGAGTTTAATGCGTTTAGGCTGCACATAATTTTTATTCGACCCAGTATCTACCAAAAATTTTAGTGTTTCTCCACTTCTCACCTTTAATTCAAAGTAGGGAAGTGAAGAACGACTTAATCTAAAAAATAGATATCGTCCAATTCTTCCGTTTCGTCGTAATGGGGGTTGTCGTAAGAATCCACATATTCTTCATACGTTTGCGTATTTTGATTATTGTCTGCATTCTCGGGATATGTTTCCTCTTCACAGTTGTCCGGTGATGGTTCCTTTTCTTGGTCGTTGTTGTCCTGTTTGGTATTAAAGATTCTTTGGAATTTGTTTGGGGAATGAACCTGGTTGGAGTTGCCTTGATGATGCCGTTTCTGTATCTGCGGAATTCGTGGTCGGTTAGCATAGTTCACCTGTCTTGACTGAACGCTCCGATCTATGTCCATAGGCTTAGGTGGTAATTGAGTTCTGTGATATTGTTGATATTGTGGTCTCATTGGATGGAAATTTTTTGGCCGAGAATTTTGTTGAGCATGGTTTTGGTTTTGTGGTCTATTTGATTGCAATTGTGGCCAAGAATTTTGTTGAATAGGGTTTGGTTGAAATCTTCTTTCAAAAGTTGGTCTCATTTGCACCTGTGGGTTGTGTAGCAATTCGGGATAGAAATTTCTTCGCGGAGCTGGCATTGGTTTTGGCGGTAGGATAGGAGGTAATTGGGGTTTGCGCGAAAAGTGTTGGCTGTTATTTGCATACTGTGTTCTGAAATCTACATTTTGCAGCTTCAGACACAGATGTAGGGCCTGTGGAAGGTCAACTGGTTCTTTAATACTTAAAAGACGTGGTAGATCGCCTCGCAATCCCCTTACGAAGGTATCTAACGCTTTGTCTCTGTAGGATTGAGTCATATTATTAAGCGACTCCTTACTCATCTCCATACAGGACAGTTTGTTTAGGATTAGCGACAGATGTTGATAAACTACCTGATAAAATTCAGAAATTGAATTGTTTCCTTGCACAAGGGTTGTCATCTGGTACTCAAGTGTACCGAGATCCCTTTTATCGGCATAATGCAGGGTTAAGCATTTTGAAATTTTGCTCCAATTCAAAGGTGTATTGTACGATTCGAGGGCAATATCAGCTTGCCCTACGATTTTATTTCTTATTGTACTGAGAATTCCATAATATTTGGGAGTCCTTTTAAGATGATCGTAGATTGTAAGGACTCTATCTACGCTCTTCTTCCAGGAACTAAATTCTCCTGGTTGCCCTGAAAACTCGCGAAGACTTTTAGCGATATCAGGTACTTTGTCTAGGTCTGAGAGGTCTCTATTAGCGTTTATGTTAATAATCTGGTCAATGTCATTGTTAATGTCAGAACTTGGGTTGAGTATGTTATTAATAATATGTCGTCCGTCCCTTGCCAATACTTGTGAAACGATTCTTGTAATTTGTTCTGTGAGAGCATTTAAATTTAGAGGTTCGTTCTGGTTAAGAGGAGGAGGTGCGGCAATAGGTGCCGGATTTTCGTTAGCAATAAGTCGCGGTTGTCGGATCAAATTATTTGGATTCATTTTTACGGAGGTGAAAAGATTTACAAAAACGCTTATAAATGGAAATCGGCTTGAGAGTGCTTATAAAATTTCTAGCTTTTATGATAAATATGATATATGTAAATCTAGTATAATTTTGTTCAATAAAAAAAATCGTATGCAATTTATAATAATGTTTTCTTTTTATAAAAGATTGAATATTTTTGTTCACTTTGGTTGGATTTGGTTAATTTTATTTTAATTTAATATATTTGTTTTGATTTGTTTGAGAAATATAACTTAATAATAACTTACATAAAAAACAATCCCACGATGTGCATTGTCCTTTATGGAATTCTAAGATGATCCTTCGTGCACTTTACCCGGTGAGTGCGTTGGGTTGGTTGGGGCTGAGGGTGGTCTTTCAGATGAAACTGTATGGTCGGCTGTTCTCGAGTTGAACTCCTTTTTACCGGTTACACGGTTACTAGGGGGCCTTAATTTTACCACTACACTTGTAACACTGATTTCATAGGTTTTTAAGTTATTACTTGCCACCTGTCAAGTCTTCATACACTAGAATTATGTGAAGCTTTGGTTTTTACTTATTATCGATTAGTTTTTATTTCTTTATTATTTTATTTCAGTTCACTTATTCAAATACGCGAGAATTAGGTAGTACTTTCTGATTTTAACTTAACACACGTTTATTACTTTTATTCTTAAATATTTTTTATTATTTTTTCAAAACACTTTTTATTTTCACAAATTCACTCGATAGTTTGCATGAACAACTTTGTCTTCTGTCCCTGCTCGGGCGCCAGTTAATAATTAAACACGGAGTTTCATTAAAAAAAATTACTTTTGGAGGAGCCTCCGTTTTATTTGTATCAACCTTAAGAACTGAAAATACAACAAACTTTTACATTTATTTATTGACTAATTTTGCCTACTAAGCTACTTGCATCATGTTCATTTGCTGTATCGGAAATGCAAATGCGTTTACGTCAAATTCCTGGAAATTCGTCTGGCGTGTGTGAATTGTAGTGCAGTTGCAATTCTTGGAATTCGACTGTGGGAACTCTTGTGTTAACTTATATAAACGCTATTTCTGTGTTTAAGAACACAAAAAGCATGAATGTTCGATTAATCTTGCAGTCATATCGTGTTTCTATCAGAGCGTTCAGATCGTGCTCCGTTCAGAACTAAAAAAGAAAAACGTCTATTGTTATATATTCGTCGACGAAAGAGACGACAACGCAAACGTAATTTTTGGGTGCATCCTATCAATGAAAGGTGAGAGAAAATGACCTTATTTCATACCTTATTTGAGGGTGTACGGAAAGATGAAAATAAGTTTTTCAATTATTTTTTATTATTTTCGAATGTCCATTGCTTCCTTTGATGAATTACATGAATAACTCAAGGATGCCCTCCAGCGCCAAAACACACAGTTTAGGAACTGTATACAACCAATTGAGATGGTGAGATATAAATATAAATATATGTAGGCTCCGTTTACGCACACTTACATGTACGTATACATACTATACTCCTGAAATAGATTATTAAGATGTTCAAGACTGAAAGAAAAACAACACAAATTAACTAAATATGTATTTATTAACACATTTATTTTTTAAATAATGATATGATACATAGTATGTAGTTAGTTACTTGCACCAAAATCAATACTGTCTTCAATTGAGGATGCTCTTGAAGTAGAATGGCTATCCTCCTCTAGACAGGTGAATTCACTAAAATAACGCGATACTGGAGGCGGTTGTTTACTTCTCCCCAACACTGTGGGATGATATTTCTTTTGGCGGTTGGTTATTTCCAATTGTAAATGGCTGAAGGTTGTTACGTATAGACATTTGGCCGTAAGTTGAAGAAGATTCGCTATGCATGTTTAATTGTACACGGTAAAAAGGAGACTGATTAGAAGGGTTAAAAAATTGCTGAGGTTGACATTATGTTGTAGTTAAAGGATGGACAAAACACGGTTGAGGATAAGTTGAGAGTCGCTGATGAGAAAAATTAGGTGGTTGAGAGTACATTGCTTTCTTTTTTTCATTGATATTTTCTACAACTTTTAAAACATCCATTTGAAATTGTAGGAATTCCTCATCATCAAATTTTTGCAGATGAGGCATACGACTTTGTAAGAAAGTCATTTTACTGCAAGGTTCTCGAACTGCAACGAATCTCGAACATTAGTCCATCTCCTTAAAACTTCTTTACCTGTATCAGAAAAAATTAAGGGGATTCTGTGAAATGTCAAAGTATTGTACCTATATAACTTTTCTCTTCTAGGTTTCTTGCATGTGTTGTGGTTTTACTGATCTAGACTACATTTTAGAATTGGAATTTCAACGGCAAGTAGAATAGCACAAGATGTATGTAGAGCAATCTGGTCCGTAATGAGAGAAGGTTGAACTCCAGCGCCAACACCGGAGATATGGAACTCGATAGCACAGATAAGAGAAATATACAGATGTATAATGGTAGAGCAAAAGCATGTTACACAAAAAATTCAAAACCAGCATACACAATTCCAAAAACCAGCATCTACCATACAATACCTCGTATGAAATGCCTACAACATGAAGGAAATCAAAGAATGGTGTATGATTCAAACAATTTTTTTTTTCTCAATTTCCTTTTGTCTGTTTCAGTTTACCTTGTGTGATGTGGATGTTGTAATTGTACCGGTGTTTGTGCTCCAAATCGTTTTGTTTCGTATCAAGAAAACTGGTTCTTGTTTTTAGTGTAATAAATACCTACAATACTTCGAGTGGAAACCACTTTTTCGCGATCTTACAAAATATCTAGGCGGCTAACAATTAGAATTTTTTTTAGCAGCAGGTATCGTAAAATATTGCCCACAAATTAAAAAATATTTTTGAACTTCTCATGTAGAAAGTTCTTGCTTTCTTGTTTTCTTGATTTTTCACTAACTCAAGATTTTGATAAAAACGATTTTCCTTCAATGAAACTGAAAAGTGCAAAAAAAGCAATAGTCTTAAAGAAAACATGCTTCCGCAACCAGAACTAAGCGCTACCAAAACTTGATTTGCACTGAAAACGAAAATTGAATCAAAGAAATTCAACTTTTACGCCAGGGTGTTTTGTATTTTGCTTTATCCTTCCTTCATACTTGTTGGGACAGAGAAAGAAAGGCGAAAATTCACACAAACGTTCACTGACTTTATCCGTCTGAATACATACAGAATAGCAACAAATACAGAAAGGAAGAAAAATAAATCGACACCATACCTGCATGATCATAGAGGAAACGAAAAACAGAACAAGTGGAGCCATCTGCATAAAAGAATAGAATTAAACGCGATGAATACCATATTCCACATATTTCTTTTGTCTGTGTCGATAGTTTCGGGATTTCAGACTAAAGCTTATTTCCCACATTGCATCGGAGCAGTCGATGGGAAACATAACCGCCTTACCTGCCCGTTTAAAGCTGGTTCAATGTACTTTAACTATAAGGAATACAATTCTATAGTTTTAATGGCAGTAGCAGATTCCAAATATAAATTTGTGTATGTTGATGTAAGAAGTTATGGTAAGGACTGCGACTCATCAATATTTAAGCGATCCAGTTTGTGGCAGTCAACAGAAAATAAGGAACAAGAACTACCGGAAGAAAAACCTTTGCCTGGAACAGAAAGTCCAAACATACCCTACTTCTTCCTCGGGCATGAAGCTTTCGGATTGCATAAGCATTTACTGAGATCCTTTGGAGGAACACATCTAACAGCGGGTAAAAGAATATTTAATTATCGGCTGTCCAGAGCAAGAAGATATGTCGAGTGTGCCTTTGGCATTCTCAGTAATATGTGGCGCATTCACCGGCCAATTAATGTACAACCAGACTATGCTGTCATTATTGTAAATGCTTGCATTATATAATTTCATACTCGAGAGAGATGGATAAGGCGATGTAGATACAATGTCTATCACAGGTTTAGAAGAGTTACCACAAGACAGAACCATAAGAGGACTGACTGTAAACAACGTGAGAAATGTATTTTCTAAATATTTCGTTTCTGCCGTCGGAAGTGTGCCATGACAAATGGCAAAAATATAAATTTAAATTCATCCGTACTGTAGCTAACCGAAATTAAGCATTAAAAAAAGAGTTTTTTGCACACTAATTGTATCTTTTAAAAAAATAAATTAAGTACCTACATACATACATATATGTATGTACATATATAACCAATAATATTATTTAAAATTCTTACCAAACGCATTTTTATGCTTGGCATCAAGAGCCTCAAACTCTGGGCGTAGTTCTATGCAAACTTCATCCCAGGCATCTTGGCCTAGCTTTTCTTCAGGCCACTAAAATAATTTCGCCGTACGTTTGGGAAAGGTGGAGCACAGAATACTTGTCCACTCTTCAGCAAAGGAAGAAATGGCGTAGAGATAAAGAGCAGTTGAAGGTCGGACAGCTGGTCACCTTGGCCAACGAAGGGTTCCCCTCAGCACATTGGGCGCTCGGCAGAGTATGCTAGTACATCATCAGTAAGGACTGGTGCGCTCCGTAGTCGTGCACCGAAACAGGAAGTTTGAGACGTCCCGTGCATTGAAAATTGAAAATATTACTGGCACTGTATCGAATCACTCATCCGTGAGTCGTATTTTACACTCACGTATGGGCTTTTTTATTTAATATGAGCTGTATATGTCTGTAAGCTCAGTCTGATAGAGTCCCGTTAAGGTTATACCGTAGTACAGACCATTAGTTAACATAAAGAGTATAATGTGAATTAAAGTTAAAGTATAGTCGGGTTTTTGTATTTTTTCTCGACTCTAAACAGAATTGTGTTTTTTATTCCTGGAATGGATACAAGGGCTGATTGTCTAAGCATCTAAAGTAAATGCAAACATAAAGTAACAAGAATAACAATATTAATCATAAAAAAATGACAAGAAAAGTTAACAATGATGCAAGAAAAGAATAGATAGAATACATAAACATAGATGAAATGCTAAAGCTGTAGTCAAATGAAATGTGCTTCGGATGACATCGGTATTTTTATTATTTATTTTTCTTTCTCACGAAAACAAAACCATGGTATAAATTTGTTATATTCCTATATATGTATGTTAGTGTGCAACATCTAATTAAAGTTTGTTTGATTTTAAATTAGATCGAAGACGTCTTAAAGTATCCTCCTTTCCAAAAATGTCCATAATCTCTGCTACACCAGGCCCATCCTACAGGAAAAAAGTAAAAATATAACAAAGATATAATTTAAAAACAAAAACAGGTAATACCTTTAGTCCGCTTAGAGCTGTGCGCAGTGTTTTCATTAATGCAGGAAACTTAACTGGAATTTTGGCTGAATATATTTTTAATGCTCGGTGCACATTATTCTTTGAGAAATCTGTTTTTTCCAAACTATCGATAAGGTCCTGAATCTGATCTAGGATAAGATTAATATTTACTATCACTAAGCAAACAATAGCTTTACATAATCTACCTATATACATATATAAAACAAAGTGGCAAAATGCGTATGTTTCCCTCTATCGCCCGTAATTTTCAAACAATTTAGCTGGTTTTTGTTTGAAAATGTAGATAATTACGGTACAAAGGTAATAAGTAAAACAAAACTACAAAAACATTGAACAAAAAATTAGACATTTTTGTGTGCGATACCTTTATGGTACACACCGTTACACACAACTGAGTACAACACAAAAAAAAAAATGCAATCGACGAGTTATGTCTGTGCCTGGCGAAGCGGGCGAGGTTTAAGCTAATTTTATATAATTAAAAAAAATCGAAATTAAATTTAGAATGGAATTTGAAAAATCTACATTTCTGATCGGATCGTGTCTCTATGTATCGACCAAAGATTTTCAATGATCACAAGAAAATAATTACGATAGCTAGGGAAAAATCTTTTATATCATAAGATATTCATGTTAAGAAAGGTGACAAAGTCTACAAAATAATGATCGTGTAAGAATATATATTATATATATATATATTATTAGATATTATAATTTTATTTCTCATTACTTCATTATAAATTATAAAGAAGAAAGAAATATTTTATGACATTCTGTATTTAGAACACAAAGTATGTATAAAAAATAGATTTAAATGCCACTTCAAAGGGCTATTACTATTAATATTAAATAACAATATTGGGTGCGGTGACCCTTTAGAGAAGTATTAACAAAATTCAAAGACTAAGTTAAGAGGTTCGACGTATAAAGCTACATATTAAATGTTATTGTAGATACAAAAACTGACTTCATTAAAAATGTGCAATATAACGAAAGTGAAAAAGTAAAACAGACGTATGAAATAATGAAATTATACCAAAATATCAGAAATAATTCACCCTTATTGTCGTCGTCGTCTGGCGAAAACGACTGGCGACATCTGTCGAGTCGAGGCGTTTGGAATTTCACATTGCGTAACTAAAACGACACGACTCTCTGAACACTTAAATTCCACATACATTCCACACACTGCACACATGTGTTTTGACATTTGAGTCGACAAAATTATTTTTTCGTGTGACTGGGTGGAAAATATTTTAAAACAAATTTGAAAATTAATGAAATGTTGAAATTAGTCTGGGACTAGATGATGATTGAGTGGGTGATTCTATGGACGAAGACGATGGTTAGTGAAAAGATATGTATGTCGTTCCAATGGCGACTAGCATCACTTTTATTATGCCCTTTGTAAATGATTTTGAAAAAGGGATATTTTTCCATTTCAGGCAATAATTGTTGAAATTGTCTTTTATTTGTTATCTTTATTCTGAAAAATACTATAACTGACATATTCGTTCATTTCGTCATTCAAAAATTAAATACACATATTTTTCTTCAACACTTAATCACACAGTCGTTCGCAAAATTATCGACGACAAAAATATAACATTTCCGCGACAAACGTCGTCATAAAACGCTTCAGCCAAAGCTTTGTATTTTTAAAAAACATTCCAGGTATTGACATTGATCTTATCGACAGAGGAAGTTTGTTAAACAAGCGATACGATGAGACAGAATAAAAATTACGAAAGGCAGTAGAAAAAAGGGTATAGTTAACACATTCGAAAGATTTCCACGTAAATTGTAATTTAAAATTAACCGAAAATTTCGATTTCCAGATTTCATAAAGAAAGACATTAACACCTTAAAACAATACAAATGTCGAACAGGCAAAATTTTTAAATCACAGAACAAAGGAAAACTAGGATGACTAACATGTTTTTGACATATTTGTCTAACAACATATTTCTGCAAAATTAAGAGCGGTTGAATTTTATTTAGGTATATACCACCCCAACACGTAATTCCATATTGAAGCTTAGAGTGAAAAATGTCCTAATAAATCGTTTTTAAAAGCGTAGTAGTGCAAATATTGCGCAAATAGAAAAAATGCCTAAGTGTGCATCGGAAATAGTTTTTCAATATATCCACATGCTTCGAAAAACTCATTCTAGAATCTATTGTGAGCTCCAAATACTTAAAATCATCAACCCTTTCGATTAAAAAGCATTTATTACTACAGCTTGTTTTGCTACAAAAAGTAGGAGAAGGAGAACCACGTTTACAGATGCAATTGCACAGTTTGTATCTTTGACACTCTGGTGCGTGGAAATACACATTTGCTTCCAATTTGTGTAAAGTAGATTAAAAAAAAAACATTTTTTTAGTGTTCGAACTTATAACTAGATTGTGCCCAGCAAACCAGTGCCTCAATAAATCAAGGTCCCAATTAAGACTGCAAGCCAAGTCCAAATTACTATTTACGCCATAAGAAAATCCTATATCGTCTGCAAAGGCGGTTGGTTAGTTAATGGCAAATAGCGAATTAATGTAAATTAAGAGCAATAGTGGACCCAGAACCGAGCCTTGTGGAACACCTAAATTATTGAACTTAATTTCACTCCTAGTCTCATCAATCTTAACTGTTTGCCTCCTGTTTGCAGGATACGATCTAAACCAATTAAGCATAAATCCACGAAATCCGGCTTTTCAAGTTTTAACAATAAAAAATTATGGTTGACTATATCAAATGCCTTGGTGATGTCAATAAACAAACCAGCTGTGCATTTTTTCTCATCTAGGTTTGACATTATTTGGGCACAAAACTGCAGCAATGCTTTTTGAAATCCAAATTGTAAAGGATTAAAGAACTTAGTTTTATTCAAAAAACTCACTACCCTATTTTTTACAAGTTTTTCAAATATCTTACTAAAAACAGGCAGAAGTGAAATAGGCCTGTAGTTACACATCTCAGCAGCAGAACCCTTATTGAAAAGTGGAATAACATCAGCACATTTAAGCTCATCCGGAAAGACTCCTTCAAATACGAAACGATTAAAGATATCTGCCAAGACATCTACTAAGAAGCATGCGATTTTTTTGATAAGTAAACTATTAACAATTCGCCATTCGTTTTTTTAAATTACCCTTAGCAGAATTAAACTGATTACAATAATAGGCCTCGCGACAAATAGGAATCTCCTTTTTAAGTTCAGCACACAACTTTTTATATTTATTTTTTAAACTTGTATTATGAGGTTGTCTGTAGCATTTGATTCTAAGCTTATTTTTGCCATTTATCTTATTTACTAAATACGTCGAAATCCAGGGTTTTAGCTTTTTAACCACCTTCTTTGAAGGCCCAAAAGAAGAACAATCGAAAATGTGTTTCTTTACAGAATCAATAAGTCTTGTTAGGGAAGTTGAAACATCACTACACGAATAGACATCTTCCCAAAACTCATAAGCCAGATTGCTTTTTAGCTTACTGAATTTCATTTTCCTTACCTTTACTAATGGACTTTAAATTATTAATAGTTCTACTATTAGAGTTGCTTATTAAAATTCCTGTCATTGCATGGTCAGTTATCATTAGCTCAAACACACATTTTTCGCAGCTCATCAGAGAAGTTATTAAAAAGCTCATAGAAGTGGTCTAAACAGCTTCCAGATACAGATCTAGTCGGCTCATTAATGAAACTAGCTAAGCCATGCGGCGCTAATAAAGCCAAATAATTTGAAATAGTATCACTTGAATCCAAAATGTCAATATTATTAATTAATTAAATTTTTAGATTTTTCCTTATCCAGTAGTCCAGAAAACTCGTTTATAAACATTGAAACTTTAAACATATGCAGCCTATAAACACATAAAAACACATATACTTCATGATTAATTTCAACAGACATTTTTAAAACATCAGCAGTTAAAAAATCGACGCAAAAAACATCAAGAACGACATAATTATCGTTCACAAAACACCCAACACCGCCTGCAGCGTAATTTTCATTAGTTTTACAAAAGAAATTGAACCCGGGAAAAAAGTAATCGCATTTTACAAAGTTGTAAATCCAAATTTCAGATCCAAAGACAATATCTGGAATACATACAAAAGAGTCAAGGTGAGTAACAAGGGCTGTAAAGTTTTCTCTTAAACTGATATTTGGATGAACAATACAAAATTTGTTACAGCAATATTTACTATGTGCAGCGACTAAATCACAAATGGGACTACTAAGATTGGAGGTAGAAAAGTCATCTATTATGGAAGATTCATTAGTCATTGTGAAAAAGACACATTATATACAACAAATGCACTAAATAAGTGCAAGATCAGTAAAAGATTATATGGTCGATAGTATTGTCAATAGTATTGTCAATATTTGGTCTTAGTCGGTGCAGTTACAAGTACATTGTAGTTGATAAGACAGTAAAGTTCTGAGTATATTTATCTATATTTATGAAGCTCATCAATTCCTGAAGGAAATATGTATACGTTGGCGTTCGATAATTCCGTACAAATTCAACAGGTGGCGGTGCCAGCCTCAAATCGACTTCGGTTTCATCTGGTAAGATTCTTCAAACCATGACCTACAAAATTTTTGACAGATATGACATTTAGTTTGTGTTTGACAACCATTGGAAGAAAACATACATACATATCTGATGTACGCAAACATGTGATTAGGAAATATACTATGTGCAGTAGGTCAGGTCAGGTTGTGTTATTTCATTAACAAACAATTAATTCTTCTGTATACAAAAACTTATAGAAAAGCTATAATTACCGCCAATGGAGGTAATATTGGATTGTGAGTTAAAATTTTAAAACCACGTAGAAAACTTATCGAAAAAGCAAAAAAAAAAATTATTTTTAAATAGAATTCGAATGCATTGTGCAATAAATATTTAGAACGTCATTATTAAACCTCATTTGGAGTATAAGAAAAATGCTAAAAAGAGATTTTTTTTTAATTAAAGATTTACAAAGGATTAAAGTTTTGTTTGTTTAAGTTGCTCCTAGTCGCTGTAATTGAGCTCCGGGAGGGAGAAAGTCACCGCACAGTTTTTCTTTCTGTGCATATAAAATAAAAACAGTCACCGACTAACCTTCAAAGCGTGCACTTGTCGTTCTACTAGTATCAATCAGTACTAATTTGACATTACTTATTTCAAAAGTCAAACACACATACAACCATCTCTTTCCCTCCAACTACTTTAATTGTATCGCGACCGCGTGTTTATTATTATCGGTGAACGGTCAAACCTTTTACCAAACACGATGGCCCCGGGGCCAGGAAGAAAAAAAGCCGGGAACAGATTTGACTTGTTAGCGGATTCCACAAATTTGGAACCTAGCGCAAAGAAAATCAAAAGCTCCTCACTAACTGACTTCCCCCAACTCCCTGAAATCACAAAATCGAAAAGCCCCAAATTTATTACTATCTCCCCAAAAAATGATAATCAATGTTTTGCTAGCAAAAGTGTATTCCTACTTAACAAGGCTATTGATGCAATAAGTAAGGAATATGAAAAGATATCACTATTACGAGATGGGAATATTTTAATTCTCACCAAATCTCAAACCATCGCAGACAAGTTTCTAAATATTTCTAACTTGGCGGAAATGCCAGTCTCAGTCAAATTACATGCCAATTTGAATTCATCGAAAGGCGTGGTATACGCTCCGTGTCTAATAAACACACCCAAGGAAGAAATAATAGAAGAATTAAAACCACAAGGTGTTATTGATGTGCATAAATTCATTAAGAAAACAAACACAGGCGAACGAACAACAGGTCTCATGCTATTCATCTTTGATCGCTACCAACTTCCATCATCTATTGACATTGCTTGGTACAAGACCAAAGCAAATGAATACATCCCAAATCCAATGAGGTGCAAAAGGTTTCAAATTTTGGGCCACACGGACAAAAACTGCGAAGAAGAAAGATCAAATTTGCGAAACATGTAGCCTTCCATTACACGACCCAGCAGTTTGTACCAGAACATTGTGTGCAAATTGCAAGGAAGCACTTCCATCCTCATCAAACACATGACCAGCATACATACAGAATAAAGAAATCCTCACAATAAAAACTAGGGTCAAATGTAGTCTGGCTGAAGCAAAACGCACTTACAGGCAAGTTAATCCGATGAAACCTATCTTTCAAGCAAAAACATATGCAGCAAAAGCAACAGAAGCGTCTACTGCTCCTAAGACAGCAACTAACACACTCTCATCAACAAAACCTACACAGCCTCCAAACACGCCCGTTTACTACAAAGACGCGTACGCAAACGCTAGATCAACGTCACCTAGACCATCAACATCTTGGGCGGCAACAACTCAGAACATTGCAACCAAATGCCCAAATCAACCTAAAAACACTTCCACCGCCACCTCACACCAGCCAACCTACAATCCCACTAAAAACATTACCAAACAAAACAAGTCATACCACCGAAAATAAAAACAAAATAAACTCACCAATCGCAAATATAACTAATAATCTTATTCAAGACAAAAACTACTTCATATCTATATCAGACTCAGAAGAAAATGGATATTAACCATACCCAAATTGCCTATCAAAGGTCGTGAACTTCACTGGCTGCAGAGACAGCGGCGGGTGTTCAACCTCCACGATCTCCCATCAGCCAGAGAGGCCCACGACCAATAATAACCTATCAAAATCAGAACCACACACATATAGCAAATAACATCAAAATAATCCAATGGAACATAAAAGGATACTACAACAACCTCCCATATTTGGACATACTCGTCCAAAAGTATAACCCGACATCATAGCCCTACAAGAAACTAAAATCCTTGTTGAAAAAGCACCATCAAAATACAAAAAGTACATCGCCTACTTTAACAACAAACAACATGAACGCAACAAAGATGGTACTACAGTATTAATTAAATCAAATATTCCACATACATATGTACACAAGCTGTCAACATGGGATGCTCACCCAAACCTTAAAATTGCACCTACCCTCTTATGCGCTAACAATTAAAAATATTTATAGACAAACAAATCAAGATACTTCCCAACAAGATTATCATAATCTGGGAGCAAATCACTTGCAGCATAGCATAATACTAGGAGACTTTAACGCCAACAATACAATGTGGGGATCTCCACAATCAAATACTGCTGGCACTATTGTAGCTAGCTGGCTAAACAACTCAGATTTAGTGCTCCTCAATGATGGATCTCCAACACATTTTTCGACAAAAAACACGTTTACGGCCATTGACCTGACAATTGCCTCGCCGGCAATAGCGAATATAGCCAAACGCACAACAACTTACAAGGTAGTGACAACTTCTCTTTAATTATAGATACAGGAACTCCTTATTCTATAAAAAGGAAATTCCAATCCCGATTCATCGAGAAAAAAGTTGACTGGACAAAATTCTCTGAAAAATCAGGACAACTTCTGAATTCTATTCAGGAGTCTCAAAATGTGAATAAAGAGGCAGCCAATATAAGAAAAATAATAAGGCTGGCAGCTTCCACCTCAATTCCCGCCTTTTACACACACAACTCTTCACAACAACCAGTCTGGTTTAACCCCACCATAAAAAAAATTAACCATCGAGAAGAGAAATGCCTCGCATATAGCAAAAAATCACCTCGCCAACAGTAACATCATAGCATACAGGCGCCTAGCAGCTAAAGTTAAACGGATGATGCATGAAGCAAAAACTGCAGCTTGGACGAATCTCTTATCTTCAATAAACTCAACGATGAATTCGACAACGCTCTGGAACAAGGTCAAGGCTATAAATAATAAACAGACTAGAAGCAACATCACGGCAATCAAAAAAGACTCTACAGTGACAACTGATCCAAATGTCGCGCAACTTTTTGCCACTAAATGGGCAGGATACAGATGAAAACTTTCCACCCCATGTTATGCAGCTCAACAATAATATGAAAGTAAACACCCTTTTAACTGTCGAACATGTTCCACCAATTATTCTACCAGAAATGTTGTAAGCCCTTTACGCAACAAAAGGATCAACCCCAGGCTCGGACAAAATAACTTTTAACATGTTAAAAAAGTTGCCCACTATAGTCATGTTGAGGTTATTAAAGTTATACAACAGCATTCTAAAAACAGGAGTATTTCCACATGAATGGAAAAAAGAAAATTTAATTCCGATTCCAAAACCAAATGTTGACCCGCAATACATCGAAAGTTACCGCCCAATTTCCCTCCTCTCGGTTTTGTCCAGATTATTTGAAAAAATAATTGTAAACAGACTAAAAGGAACTCTCGAAAAATGTCTGGACAATTGCCAACATGGCTTCAGACCTCAAAGAGGCACAAGCACTCTGTTGCATGTGCTTGACCAAGCAATACATACAGAAATTGCCTCTAGAAACCACTCTTCTTCTTCTTTCCATGGACTTGGAAAAGGCTTTTGAAAAAGTAACAACTTTCGGTGTCATTACACAACTCCAAGAATGGGGGGTTAACTCAAATTTGCTTAATGCGATAAAATCATTCATGTCTAACAGACTGCCCTACATGTATGCAGGAAGAAAAACTGTTCAACCACCACCTTAAACATAAACTCCATCCAAATTCCCATCAAAGAACAGATGAAGTTGCTTGGTCTTATCTGCACAAAAACGTGGAAATGGAATGCACATGCTAAATTAGTGGAATAGAGGTTAAACAAATCTCTAAAATACAAAGGTCCTCACATAAACACTTCGATCGAGATAGCCAAAACTCTCATAAGAGGAGCAACACTGCACGGTTTTACTATCTACACCAACTGGACTAAAAATAAAGATCGACTAGCCCAAACTAAAATCAACGCCATACTGCGAAGAGCAATAGGTGCCTTACCATCTACACCTATTGATGCATTGTTCGCAGAAACAAACACTCCACATTTCATAGACATGAAGAGAATCCACCAAAGCAAACTAATTGCAAAAAATCTTTCAGACTATAGACACCCATTACATGAAATTTGCAGAACAGGTTGGAAAATCAACGCAAAGTCAAAAATAAAAAGCTCAATTTATAACTCCATACTTTACCTCACAGCCATAATCACTTTAACCCCCAAAACTTATAAATTTGAAATAGACACCTCCGCTTGGTCATTCCCAATAAGCTGTATAAACACAGCATTGAGTAAAATGCCAAAAGAACACACTCCGCCCGTAGTATTCAGGAAACATTTTGCAGAAATTATAGAAAAAGGAAACTTTGACTGTATTCTGTACACCGATGCGTCCACAACAAATTCCATAACTGGATAGTGTTTATAGATACGACAGCAGTCATGAAAAAATTGTGTCCCAAAAACTCACAACCCCCAACCAAAATCCGTATATTGGTGAAGTAATGGCATTAGTGGATGCATTCGCAATCGCCAACTTCAACAATTATAAAACGGCTATTTGCAGTGACTCCTTGAGCGCAATACAAAGTATAGGTAACAATAAAGTTAAAACAACCATAATCAAGTACATAAGAACAATCATCCGCTCAAACTTCCCGAGAATTCATCTATTATGGACTCCAGGCCATGTTGGGATAAAAGGCAATGAGAGGGCAGACTTGGCTGCCCGCCAAGCTACAAAAATGCCACTGATTTACATAACCCCCCCTTTTGCATCATCAATACATAATAACATATTAAATAAAATAAAAGAATGTCAAGCAGAACGTTGGCATAATTCAAACACCTTCTTGAGGAAACACAAAACAACTTTATGTCAAATCACATACAACATCGCTTTGAGCCGTTCACAAGCAATAGCACTCTGCCGTATTAGATTAGTGCATGCACGGTTTAACAAAATGCATCTTTACAAAAAGGAACAAGCACCAGTGTGCAGTTGTCATCAAACTGTAGACATGGACCATCTATTGTGCAATTGTCCTGTGACGAAACAACACTTCCAAAACAAGACACCAGCTTTGCAAACCCTATTGGATACCACGATCAATCCCGAAAACTCATCACTTTTCCCCTTACTTAAAAAACACAACATATCACTTAATCAAATTTAAAACCAAATGTTCAATGTAATTGCCATATGGGCTTAGTCCCCCGGCACTGAATGTAATGTTTTTTTTTTTTTTTTTTTTTTTGACAATGTAAATTAATTTGCATTGTACCTGTGTAAAATAAAAATAAAAAAAATAAAAACAAACACTTGAGTCCCCTTAAATGCGTTTAAATAAAAATAAATAGTTCTTAACAAAAAGTAAGCAACAACAAATGACTGGGATGTAAGAGAGTTGAGAAAGTGATCGCTATACACGAAGGAGGAATACGCACAACTTCGTGTGATATAACCCTTATATGCTTGGAAGTTTGTTACTGCAACTTAGTACATCCCCACAATTCACTTAACTGATCTTGGTTCTAGTATTTACTTTCAAAAGGTAAATATTAAATAACATGGCTCAACGAATAACTGAAGTGAAGAAGAGTTGGTTAAAATAAATGTGATCGTTACCCACGGAGCAGGAATACACACATCTCCGCGGGGAATAACAAAATGACGGGCAAGCGGAATCACCAGGCAACCCTGTCGAACTTAGAATGTGGCTGGAGGGCTCTAACGACTCATTGGTACCAAACAGAGCGGAATCGCCTCCCCCGTTGGCTTTCAAATGGTCGAATCTTACATCTCCATCACCACTCTGGGCTACAACCATTATATGTTTGATAATTAATTAACTCAACTGTCATGATAATGACATAATTTCATAAATTCTCTTTCTCATTTCTTACGTATTCATATTTCTTATCATTGCACTCAGCATAAAAAATATTTTCCCAGACGGGCAGCAGAATGTAAGGTGTCTATTGCTGTCTGGCTATTTTGTTTTCATCTGTCTACACCTAAGTAATTAAACTCTTGTAAATTATTTTGTATAGTTAGCAATATTTTAGTATTTAAGATCATGTTAATTAAGAAATAAAGTCAGTTCTTTTCGAACCAACACACATCAACGTCTTCATTTTTCACTTCCCCCCACCAGTGGTACGGGGTCGTAATAATAGAAATATATTATATTCATAATATTACATTCATCATCATAACATTTGGTCCTTCGAGCCAACAAAAGCGTAACCGGGGCTTTAACATTGGTTTAATACATTAAATTTACAGTCAGTAAATCTGTAGCGTTATCGTACGTAAAACTTATAATAGCGTTACCAAGGCTAAACATTGGTAAAACATAACATAAAATATTTTTTTTAAAGCGTTGCCAGGGCTAGTAACACTGGTAGTGAAGTGAAAAGTGAAATACAAAAAAGGTGAAACAATGCTAAATTATAAACAAATAATCAATCATCGATGAACGATTACGAAGTTTGCATTATTGTTGCTAGGCAGAAGGCCTTAGCGCAAGAGTTAGAAAGAGCGCAAATAAACTTTGGAAAAGCTAGCGCATCTCGGAAAACACTTCAGTATAAAACTGACCGAATCGCGAAAATCGACGGAATTTGGAAAGGGTTCGAGGAAAACCATGAGAAAATTCGAGGTGTCGTAAAGCCTGATAGTCCATATATGCGGGCAAACACATTCGAAGTCGTTAAATCGATATATAAAAATTTAAGAATAGACTTGGAAAATATTGTTCCACCATCGGAAGAAACCGAAGTCCAAAAAGAATTGCCAAGGACTTCCAAAGACGACACCCAGCGGCTACACCTTAAAAAATTAGAAATCAAAATTGGAGCCATAATAAGAACGATAGAATTATTCGAGCGGACATTTGAAAATTACTCGAGGAAAGTATGTATACGAGTATCAACAAAGGATTCTTCTAGATCAATGAAGAAACTTAACCGAATTGCATGAAGAATTCCTTTCAAATGCAACAGCTCAAGATTATAAGACCTCATATGTAACCGAAAAGAGGTATGAAGGTGTGAAGGTGATCAGTATAAAACTGACCGAATCGCGAAAATCGACGGAATTTGGAAAGGGTTCGAGGAAAACCATGAGAAAATTCGAGGTGTCGTAAAGCCTGATAGTCCATATATGCGGGCAAACACATTCGAAGTCGTTAAATCGATATATAAAAATTTAAGAATAGACTTGGAAAATATTGTTCCACCATCGGAAGAAACCGAAGTCCAAAAAGAATTGCCAAGGACTTCCAAAGACGACACCCAGCGGCTACACCTTAAAAAATTAGAAATCAAAATTGGAGCCATAATAAGAACGATAGAATTATTCGAGCGGACATTTGAAAATTACTCGAGGAAAGTATGTATACGAGTATCAACAAAGGATTCTTCTAGATCAATGAAGAAACTTAACCGAATTGCATGAAGAATTCCTTTCAAATGCAACAGCTCAAGATTATAAGACCTCATATGTAACCGAAAAGAGGTATGAAGGTGTAAAAGAAGATGTCAATAACTGCCTATTTCAAATGGCTTCCAAATCCTCAGTAACTCAAATAGCCACAGAGTCCCCTTCTAACTCAGAAGTGCGACTACCGCAGCTTAAAATTCCCGTATTCAAAGGGAATTATTTAGAATGGCAGTCGTTTTGTGATATCTTCACAACTATAATACTCAATAAAGCTACTCTTGGGATCACCGAAAAAATGGAGTACCTCAAAACGCATCTGGAGAGCGAAACATTGCTGTTGATACAAAATTTTACCATCTCAAGCGAAAATTACGCAAGTTCTTGGGAAACTGTAAAAAAGCGATACGACAATGAGAGGAAAATCGTGTCAATGCACTTAGAGGGAATGTTCATAATTGGTTATCACGGCAACCAGTCCTCTGCAAATAAAGAAGGCCTTGCGGCTCTAAAAAATATGGGGTTCGAGACATCATCCTGGGGACGCATTATAGTTCATCTCATCGTAAAGGGATTGGACTAGGAAAGCACAAACCTTTTTGAGCAAGGGATTAAAAGTCCAAACAAAGTTCCCTCACAAGAAGAACTCTTCGATTTTCTGACCAGAAGGTATCAGGCATTAGAGGTATTAGCTCCATCTCGTCAAAGACTCCATCTAGCAACAAGACTCAGTTGCATTTGTTGTAAGGGTGATCATAATATTTACTTCTGCAACAAGTTCATGGGCTGGACACCAAACGGGAGATATGAACATATTAAACACGTCAAGCTTTGCATCAATTGTCTAAGACATGACAAGAAGATCACCTGCCCAAGTCTGCGAACTTGCAAGCAGTGCGATAAAAAGCATCATACACTGCTTCACCAGGAACATTACACTGGAAGACACCAGATCAATCCAACCAACGCTGCGTCATTTAAAGCCCAACCTGTAAAAATGGTCATCAAAGCCAAAGTGTGTTACTAGCCACAGCTATCGTTATTGGCACCAACATTGATGGACATCGCAAGGAATTGAGGGCACTCATAGATCCAGGATCCCAAGCGACACTCATTACAGAGCAAGCTGTCCAGTCGCTATGCTTACCGAAACAGAAGATCTACGCAGAAATCAGTGGTTAGGAGCAACGGACGCTGGGACAGCCCGCAGTAAGGTGGACGTCACAATTGAACCAAGATTCAAATCAGATTTCAAGCTCGTAATCTCAGCGCTTGTGTTACCAAATCTTACCAAACTTATGCCCGATAAAAACGACATCACTACGATTCCTACTCAACTCAAAAATCATGAATTAGCAGACCCAACATTTTTCGTTCCTGGACCGATTGACATGATATTAGGAGCCGATGCGTACGGAGACATCATACTCAATGGCATTAAGAAGGGTTCGAAAGGTTTCCCTGTCGCGCAAAAATTTAGGATGGTTTACTCAATGGTCACTCAAACAACAATAGAAAATCAACTTAAACGATTTTGGGAGGTCGAGGAAATACCGAAAAAAATCGTCTAACACAATTGGAACAGCGTTGTGAAGATGACTATGAAGAAACTCACTATCGAGATAACAGTGGCAGATACGTAGTTAGCATTCCATTTAATCAAGAGATGATGCAGAAGCATAACCTTGGTGCATCACGTGACCGAGCGGTAGCCAGACGATTTATCGCCGACCCAAAGCTAAAGGTTGAATACACAAAATTTATGGATGAATTCATAAAACTTGGGCATATGGTCGAAGCTACTGAGCATAAGGAAACCAACACCTATTACATGCCGCATCCTGCTGTCTTAAAACCGGACAGCACCACTACGAAGTTACGAGTAGTGTTTGACGCATCATCAAAAACATCAAGTGGAACAAGTCTTAACCAATTGATGCTCGTTGGTCCAAGACTTCAAGAGGACCTAACAACAATTATCATGCGCTGGCGAAGACACCGCTACGTATTTACAGCGGATATCGAGAAAATGAACTCGACCAACGACCCAATCCAGGACTTCAAGCTAACGACAGTTACATACGGTACGGCATCAGCACCGTATTTAGCTGTAAAGACCCTCCATCAATTGGCCTTGGAACAATAACATTATCCAATCGCATCTGAAATTCTGTGAAACGATTTCTACGTAGATGATGTGATGCCTGGAGGAGATACCTTATCTGAATGTAAAGCGGCTCAACATCAACTAATTAAATTACTGAGCACTGGCGGATTTCATTTAAGAAAATGGGCCACTAATCACAAAAAATTAGTTGTGTCCAATGCAGTGGACAACAATCAGTGCTGCATCAACTTGGATAAGAAAGGGGTTATAAAAACTCTAGGAATCCATTGGAACCCATCCTCAGACACATTTTTATTCAGAGTAAACATCAACAAATCAACATTTAAACTTCATCAAAGCGTGCCACACTCTCTGAAATAGCACGTCTCTTCGAACCGTTAGGATGGCTTGCACCAATCACCATTACCGCGAAGATGTTAATGCAGCGAATTTGGAAGGCCGATCTCGATTGGGATGAACCATTAACAGCTGAGCTACAGAAATGCTGGAATCAATTCAAAAGGGATCTTCCAATGGCTGAATCTATCAAAATTCCAAGGTGGATTGGTGCATATGGTACCCAAAAAGAATTACTGATCAAAATGGAATGCACAAGGTTACTGTACTCACATGTAAGACACGAGTAGCACCTATAAAGAAGCAGCTCACCATACCAAGGATGGAACTCTGCGAAGCACACTTACTGTCGAAACTGCTGAATGAAATGAAGCAGGTATTTAGTACTCCGACAGAAAATGTCTATGCCTAGACGGATTCAACTATCGTTTTAGCCTGGATAAGAAAAGGATCCACGAAAAGGCGTTTATTTCCAACCGAGTAGCTCAAATACACGAAAACACAGAGTCAACTTCATGGAGACATATAAGGTCAGCCGAAAATCCAGCAGACTGTGCATCAAGGGGTATAACACCAATTCAGTTAAAAGATCATCACCTGTGGTGGAGTGGACCAGCATAGCTTCGAAAGGATATGGTACATTGGCCTCAATACCCGGAATCACCAGCAACTTCAGACTATCCTATAGTTGATACAGTTGCATCTACAGTTGCAGTAACATCTACAATCAAGGAAAATAACATTTGTGAACGATTTTCGTCCTACACGAGATTGATTTGATCAATTGCTTACTGCAAACGATTGTTTTCAATGTAAGGAACAGCAAGGAAGCGAACCAAACTGAAGATTTAACCACAACGGAACTGGAAGAAGCTCAAAGAGCTATGATCCAACTAGTTCAGCAAATGGAATCTGCACACCTAGATAAACATAATCTCTTGGTTGTCGGAAGTCGACTTGAAAACGCAAATATGCCCGAGAAAGAAAGGCATCCGTACATACTACTACGCAACAGTAGATTCACAAATTTGCTAATCAAACATATTCATGAGAAAACTCTACATGGAGGAATTCAGTTACTATTGGCTACTCTTCGTCAGTCGTTCTGCTTCAACGCAGCCTCTAGGACACAGATTATGGGAATGCTTCCAACTTCACGAGTCACACCATCCCGTCAATTTACACACACGAGGATTGACTATGCCGGCCCGATTCAAATACTTATCTCCAAAGGCAGAGGGAATTGATCAACAAAGGGCTATGTTGCAATGTTCGTTTGCTTGGCAACGAAGGCCATTCATCTAGAACTGGTCAGTGATCTCACGTCAGAAGCATTTATTGCAGCTGCAAGAAGATTTACATCCCGGAGAGGACTCTGCGCTCATGTCTACAGTGATTGCGGGACAACATTCGTAGGAGCG
This sequence comes from Xylota sylvarum, assembly GCA_905220385.1. NCBI lineage: Eukaryota > Metazoa > Arthropoda > Insecta > Diptera > Syrphidae > Xylota > Xylota sylvarum. The sequence continues at coordinate 36,856,489 of LR999959.1, forward strand.
AACAAAGAACTACAAGAGCAGCTCAGACTTGTGATCGCCCAAGGCAACAAAGAAGCCGCAGATAAAATGACTACAAATGGAGTCCAGTGGCACTTTATCCCTCCGGTAGCGCCACACATCGGTGGTTTAGGGGAAGCAGGGGTAAAATCGATGAAATACCATCTAAAAAGGGTTATCGGAGATACTACCTTGAAGTTTGAAGAACTGTCCACCATACTTACGCAAGTCGAAGCCTGTCTAAATTCTCGTCCGTTAGTTGCAATAAGCAATGATATTGATGACAACCCTATACTTACGCCTGGACACTTTCTCATCGGCGCTGCCTTAAATGCCTTACCTGATCCCAGACTAGACCAAACGAAAGGCTGTCGTTCACGGTGGAGGTTGTTGCAAAAAATAACGCAAGATTTTTAGCAGATATGGTCGTCAGAATACTTGGCACAACTTCAACAAAGATCCACGTGGAAAAAAGCACAAAAAGACGTTTCTATTGGTGATTTAGTGCTAATTAAGGACGACCGGTTACCGCCAACTAAATGGAACTTAGCTAAGATAACAGAGCTACATCCAGGAAAGGATAATCATGTCCGTGCAGTAACAGTCTACTCCAATAAAAGGAATGCAAAACGACCATTATCCAAACTGTGCCCGTTGCAAATGGAAGACGATACGGGAGACACAGGACCAGAAAACAACAGAACGACGGCTGAAGACAACTCTAGAAAAGTAACACTAGAACACAAGGTCGTCAATTCTTTAATGGCAAGGACATGCTTTAAGCCTCTTCTATGGTTATGCATCATAGCCATAGCAATGAGCCCTATAGGATCACTAATAACTTTGAGATCACACCATTTGAAACACAACCAGGTATATATTTTGAAGACATCGGTCGAGTAAATATGATCATCAGCTCTTGGAAGACCATAGTATTCTTCAATCTCACAACTTACTGGGCAGAATACTACACTTAAAACACATGAAGCAGATTTGTGCGCCGTAAATGTGACACTACCGAATTCATTGCTATGCAATAACGCATTAGAACTATTTGAGCGTCAACTTCAACAGATAGACCTCAACAACGAAGTACTTCTGCATGCAAACAACGATTCGCCAACAAACCGATTGAAACGTTCGCCCTTTGATTTTATTGGGACAATCACAAATAAGCTATTCGACATCTTGGATCAACGTTTTGCACACCAAAACGAGGAAAACATTGAAAGGATAAAGGACAATAAACAACATCTACTGGATCTAACGAAAAATCAAACCACCATCATAGATTCAACGTTAAATATCTTCAAGACACAATATGCATCAACTGATCAACAGTTAAAGGCAATCGCCCTTATTGTCGTCGTCGTCTACGACTCTAAAAAAAAATGACGCGACTGTTTGGCATTGGCGATGACAAATGAACGGCATTTGTCGCCTCGTCGATCGACAACAGTCGTTTGAAATGTCAAAGTATGCGGATAGTATTGTTCGGCGACGATCGTCGGTATTGTCTGAGACGTTTTATAACGACGTTTGTCGTGGAAATGTTATATTTTTGTCGTCGATAATTTTCGAACGACTTTGTGATTAAGTATTGAAGAAAAATATGTGCATTTAATTTTTAAATGACGAAATGAACGAATATGTATGTCAGTTAAAGTATTTTTCAGAATAAATATAACAAATAAAAGACAATTTCAACAATTATTGCATGAAATGGAAAAATATCCCTTTGGCAAAATCATTTACAAAGGGCATAATGAAAGTGATGTTAGTCGCCATTGAAACGACATACATATGTATGTATGTACATATCTTTTCACTGAATTATCTTGGCAAATGGCAAGTTTGTTCGGAAAATTTGTGCACACGCATTTATGTATATATTTATAATTAATCTTTTGTATGTACATATGTAGCTTTGGAGAGATGCCAAATATAAACTTTATCTTAAACTCCAGCACAATAAAAAGAAAGTCAGGTAGTAGGAGGAAGAGATTAGATATTATCAGAAACAGTTGTTTATCTGATTTGTAGGAAATAATTTCCAGGATTATTTCCTACGATGGCTTAATAAACACCAAAGGAACTGACATAGGGTCTAAATACATCTGCCCCACAAGTTCTACCAAAGTCACCATCGTCTTCGTCAAAACTCAAATGTCAAAACACATGTGTGCAGTGTGTGAAATGTATGTGGAATCTAAGTGTTGAGAGAGTCGTGTCGTTTTAGTTACGCAATGTGAAATTCCAAACGCCTCGACTCGACAGATGTCGCCAGTCGTTTTCGTCAGACGACTACGACAATAAGGGTGAATAACCAAAACGGTCTCAGCATTATGATGAGCATGTATTTCAAACATTTATATCAACTGCCTTCCCAAGCATTTTGACAATGATACATTATCAAAACACACAAAATGATCTGCTTAATGTTGTATTAGCAACACATCGTGGTCAAATACATCCATTAATATTAACAGTTCAACAACTCAAAACAGAACTGGCTCGCATTCATGACAACATCTCAAGGACAATGATGATACCTGGAGATCGACACCATGAGTCAATCCTTCAACTGTATAAGGCCTGGGGCCTGGTTCGGGCTACCAGGGGGGTCAGCACGTGGCGGATAGCTGAACGGCCTATATATATATAGGTTAGCTGCGAATAACTAATAAGCAGTCCCCGACCAAGAGCGGCAAAAACGGAGGGTGTAACGGAAAAAACACATTAACCCTATGAAATTTTTGTGACAGGGCGAACAGATGCCGCCCTTAACTAAGCGTCCCGTCCCGAAGGCAAAGTGTCAAGCGACCCGTGCTGAGGCCTGGATGGTGCTGGGGACATTAAATCAATACAGCATCGCTAACGGAGCCCTCCAGATAACTCATGCCCTCTGGTTGTAATGAAGCCTTACTACATTAGTGGGGGCTATGATGTAGCTGACCTATTTTCCCCTACACTCGTGGGATCCAAAATGAATTTAAATCCAAACAAAACAAACCAAAAAAATCAAAAAAACAAAAATGAAAATGAAAATGGAGAAGCAGGAACACCTGATGGAACTCAACAGACTGAGGAACCGTTTAGGAGAAGTTCCTTGATGATGCGATCACCGCCAAAAAGCATAGCAAAGGAGGCGGTTAGCACACCTGTCACTGCAGAACTGGCTGTAAAAGAATCAAATGTCCACCATGTCATTGAGATAGAGGACCTGTTCGCAGCAGTCGCGGGGAACGGTTTAACAAGAGCTAATAAAAAATATGATGCTCTTACAGCCCTGGGAGAAAGAATTGATAAGCTGATGGACTTTATTAAGACTAAAAATAATGTCCACACCGAGATTCGTAAGCTCACCAGCTCCATTCGTCTAGCCTACTGTTCAGTGGTGGACAGCGCAAAGAATAGTAAGAAAGACGGAGTTGAAAAGGCAACCCAGACACAGCACTTAAATTTCCTTAAACCCTGTGCCGGAAAAGAAAAACCCATGCAAACACTGGTCAAGGAAGGCGAAATTGAGACACCTAAGAGAAGAAGAGACGTAACCCCAAATGGTGACCAAATGGGCCAAGATCTACGAGGTAGCGTGCTCCCAGTTCCTAAAAGGAAAAAAGAGAAGACGCAGATGGAGCCAAAGCGTAAAAAGCCAAGTAAGGCAGACACACCAATAGAGCCCATCATCCCCCAGTCCCACCTGGCTCAGGTAAAACCAGCAGTGAAACCAATTGGAGCAAAGTGAGTAACAAAAAGCGAAAGAAGCCAACACGCCCAGACGCAATCGTTATAAAGCCGACAGGTGAATGGTCTTACGCAGATATGCTCCGAAAAGTTAAGAACGACCCTGACCTTAAGGAAATAGGACAGAGCGTGAACCACATAAGGAAGACAGCAAAGGGGCACTTGCTCATAGAACTTAAGAGGTCTGCGGACTTGCAAGCTTCACAGGTCCAAAACAAGAAAAGACGCTAGTGGAGCATGCTGAGGTTAAAATGCTAACACAAGAAGTACTGCTTGAAATTAAAGATCTCGACGACGTTACTACGGAGGGAGAAATCCTGGAAGCTATTACCGAGCGGTTAGAAGGTGCTCCTACGATCCAACCGACATCGATCAAGTCGATCCGAAAAGCGTATAGTGGACCACAGACGACAACATTGAGTCTCCCAGCAAACGCGGCCAACACGCTGATAACTTTGGGTAAAATCCGAATAGGATGGGTCTGTCGCATCCGCGAAAAAATTGTCCCAATGAAGTGCTATAAGTGCCTGAACTTTGAACACAAAGCACGGCAATGCAAGTCCACAAAAGATTTGTCCAGCTGTTGCATGAGATGCGGGGAAAGCGGGCATGTAGCGAAAACCTGCACGCGTGATCCTAAATGTCTCCACTGCCGTGGCAACGAAGGAATAGATAGCAATCACTTCACAGGAAGTAGAAGATGTCCATCTTACCAAAAGGCGATAAAGGAACTGCATCAACCATGAAATTTCTGCAGCTAAACCTAAACCACTGCGAGGCTGCCTAAAATCTTCTGCTGCAATCTGTACGGGAACTGAATATCGATGTGGCTATCCTAAGTGAACCGTATAAGCAGCACGGTAGAAATAGATGATCCATACTGACAGCACAGGCAAAGCTGCGATCTGGTCCTGCAGCAATAAACTCTTTCAGGAAACGGAGGTGGTACCTAATGCTGGTTTCGTACGAACCAAAATTAGTGGCATCAATGTATATAGCTGCTACGCCCCACCGAGCCTCACGATAGAGGAATTTGAAAACTTTCTCGATAGACTGACTCTAGATGCAAGAGACCGAAGCCCGGCTGTCATAGCTAGTGATTTTAATGCCTGGGCTACAGAGTGGGGCAGTCCCAGAACAAACCGAAGAGGAACTTGCCTGTTAGAGGCTTTCGCCGCAATCGACATAGCCCTTCTTAACAATAACCTGGAAAAAACATTTACCCGAAGCGGAATGGGCTCGATTATAGATCTGACGTTTGTTAGCTGTTCTCTATTTCAAAACGCTTCATGGAAAGTAAGCTCCCACTACACCCACAGTGACCATCAGGCCATACTTTTTGAGATCAAAGCGAGAAGAAATCCTTCAGCTGGAAATACGACTCAAAACCTAGGATGGGAAACCAACACCCTGGATAGAGATGCACTTATGGTTATGCTAGAGAACACGACGCTGACAGGGTCAGCAGTAGACAAGGCGAAACAAACTATGAGCCACCTTACAAATGCCTGCGATGCCTTTATGGTGCGAAAAAAGGTAAATCGTAAATATACTACCTCAGTTTACTGGTGGAATGAAAATATTGCGCAGCTACGCTCCGAATGCCACCGCATGAGAAGGCTGTATCAACGTTCTAGAGGAAGGGACACGTTCGAAGACCTTCAAAACCGGTACAAAAGAGCGCGTAAGGACCTAAAACAAGCTATCCAAAATAGCAAACGTAGATGTTTCTGGGAATTATGCAATGAAGCGGACCAAAATCCATGGGGGATGGCGTATCTAGTGGTTCTGAAAAGACTTAAAATATTCCATCAACCACCACCAACGTGCCCGAACCTGCTCCTCGAGATCGTTAATTTGCTCTTTCCAAGTCAGCGTGAATTGCAATCCAGTACAGTACAGCTAGCATCAACCCAGTTGATACCTATGATAACAAGAGAAGAGCTGGTTACTATCTGCAGCAGAGTTGGAGACAAAAAAGGTCCAGATGCGATACCCAATAGTGCACTAAACATACAGAAAAGCTACAATCCGTCTGGAACGGATCGTATGATACCCTATCCTCCTCTCTATAAAATTGCAATTGCAAATTGCATATTGTACTCAAATATAGCTATAATGTCGAACGTTTGAGGATGTTACATGTAAAATTTTATCAAAATAGGTTTTTTGATGATAACGCCCCCAAAAAGTGGGCGTGGCCAAAACTTTTGTATGGGTGGATTGTAGGGAATCTGAATGGCTAAATATTTGGTCTTAACAAAATTTTTCGGTTTCATATAATTTAGTGAAGTTAAAAAAAAAGTAGGCGTGGCAGTGGGCGGATGTAAAAAAAATGTACACTTGTACTGTATCTTTTTCTTGGAAGCCCAGATATGAAATTTCAGCGTCCTAGTTAAAAATTGAAGGCCCAAAAATCGGTTTTGTGATGAAAACGCCCCCAAAAAGTGGGCGTGGCAAAAACTTTTGTATGGGTGGATTGTAGGGAATCTGAATGCCTAAATATTTGGTCTTAACAAAATTTTTCGGTTTCATATAATTTAGTGAAGTTATGAAAAAGTGGGCGTGGCAGTGGGCGGATTTCAAAAATTTTTACACTTGTACTGTATCTTTTTCTCAGAAGCCCAGATATGAAATTTCATCGTCCTAGCTCAAAATTTAAGGCCCAAAAAGCGGTGACATACGGACGGACGGACGGACGGACGGACGGTCATCGCTCAATCGATTTCGCTATTGATGCTGATCACGAATATATATACTTTATATGGTCTATCTCGATTATTTCTCTATGTTACAAACTATGTGTCAAACTTAATATACTCTTAGGATAGGGTATAAAAAATACATCGTCTCGGGGGGAGTGCCACAGGGCTCGGTCTTGGGGCCGCTGTTGTGGAATATCATGTATGATGGAATACTTCGGCTGCCAATACCACGCCATTGCTGTAGTGGCCAAATTTTTGGAGGAAGTCACCCAAATCAGCAACGACACTATTCGGATAGTCCAGAAATGGCTTACATCAGTAGGTCTTAAGCTCGCTGAAAATAAAACCGAAGTGGTGCTGATTAGCAGCAGGAAAGAGTGCAAGACAATCACCATCACGGTAGGTGGACACGAGGTTGAATCGAAACCCGCAATCAAATACCTGGGTATGATGTTAGATGCTAGGCTTACCTTCAAACAACACCTAGAGCATGTAAGCGAGAAAGCCTCACGCATTAATAACGCCCTCATGAGGATAATGCCAAATGTAGGAGGACCTAGGTATAGTCGAAGACGATTGTATGCAAGCGTAATTAAGTCCGTAATGCTATATGCTTCACCAATTTGGGCAGGAGCTATGAAGACCAAGTCGTATAGGAAAAAAATCGAAACGACGTACAGACTATGTGCCTTGAGAGTATGTAGTGCATATCGTACAGTGTCTAGCGACGCAGCGAATGTCATCGAGAGAATGGTCCCCATTGACCTGCTATCAGATGAAGCGCAGAGAAGCTACGAAAAGAAAAGCGACGGAATGAACACCACTGAAGGAACTAATGGCATAAACGAAGCTGAACGAACTGTTAGTTTAGGCAAATGGCAGCAGCTCTGGAATGCATCTGAGAAAGGTCGATGGACGTACCGAATTATCCCGACAATAAACGATTGGATAGAGCGGAAGCACGGAGAACTAAACTTCCATATTACTCAAATGCTGAGTGGGCATGGATGCTTTCGTGCTTACCTACATAGGTTCAAACTTGATGACACGCCCAATTGCCCGACATGCGAGGGAATACCAGAAAACGCTGAGCATGTATACTTTGAATGTCCACGATTCCAGCCTCAGAGGGAAATCCTGCTCTACCAAGGGATCTGGAAGCTCTACCAAACCCTGAAAGCATTGTAGGTCACATGCTAGTCTCAAGCAAAATGGGATGCAGTACACTCCTACACAAAATACATCTCATGTGAACTTAGACGACTGGAGCGGGAAAGAGGCAGAGATGCAGAAACAAGAAGGAACCAAGAGACTGGTCATGTAGAAATCTGAAGAAAGCAAGAATTGCTAAATCCTGCCCCGCGGGGCATAGAAAAAGATTTAAAGGGAGGTGGTTTTAGTCAGTAGAAATCTGGCATGCTGATCAACCGAGTATTTCGTCAGTATCTTTTAGAAAATTTCCCCTTCCATATAAAAAAAAAAAAAAAACTGTATAAGGCCTTACAGCCAAGGGCACGAGTGACAGATCAAAACATCATCATTGAACTCACCTTGCCGCTTTTATATATTGAAGAATTTAAAATGTACAAGGTTAATTGTTAATAACAACTTTACATTCATCGAACCATCATCAGACTACATGATAGTAAATCTTCAAGGCGATCATTATTATCCCATGAACGAAGGCGCATTCTCTTCATGCAACCGAAGAGCCCTGGACTTTTATTGGTACGAGATGCAACATCCATTATATACAGCCGGGTCAACTGTAAGTTCCTGTGAGATAAACCTCTTCCAAATACAAATTTTTGGCGCAACAGGTCCATGGGACCCAGGGCCTAGCTTCTCACAACCACTCGTGCTGTGCGTGTTATATTCTTCACACGAATGGAAGGGGCCTACTGTTTAATGCCGGATCCGAACGACAGTTTTTTGTTTGAAGAAGCTTTTTTTTTCATGACAGTTTTACTCTCGAATGTTTGTCAGACGCTCGCGAGAGGTGGGGCTGTGAAAGAAATTTTAGGTGTTGTTTGGGGATTGAACCTGGAATCCCTCGCTCCGAAGTCCAACGCACTGCACTAACCACTTGAGCCACGGCGCCTACAGTGAGTAACTCACCCACAAAATTATTTCTAAAATATATTTTATTAAAACCACTTGGTATAAAACACACCGTTTAAAACCAGATTTTTAAGAAAATAACTATTCTATTATAATCACTCAAAGAAAACTCGCATATATGTACTATTATACACTAACCACGAAATTATTATAAAATTACAACCAACTTAATAGAAGTCAGTGACAAACACACATAATTAGAAATTTGGTATTTGATTTATAATAAAATAACCAAAGTTATAAACTACTCTAAGAAAACTCAGTGAAAAACATACAGAAAAGCTACAATCCGTCTGGAACGGATCGTATGATACCCTATCCTCCTCTCTATAAAATGGGCTTGGCCAAATTGCATTTTGTACTGAAATATAGCTATAATGTCGAACGTTTGAGGATGTTACATGTAAAATTTTATCGAAATAGGTTTTTTGATGATAACGCCCCCAAAAAGTGGGCGTGGCCAAAACTATTCTATGGGTGAATTGTAGGGAATCTAAATACCCAAATATTTGGTCTTAACAAAATTTTTCGGTTTCATATAATTTAGTGAAGTTATAAAAAAGTAGGCGTGGCAGTGGGCGGATGTAAAAAAATTTTACACTAGTATTGTATCTTTTTCTCGGAAGCCCAGATATGAAATTTCAGCGTCCTAGTTAAAAATTTAAGGCCCAAAAATCGGTTTTGCGGTGACACGGACGCTATGTCCGTATGTCACCGCTTTTTGGGCCTTAAATTTTTAACTAGGACGCTGAAATTTCATATCTGGGCTTCCAAGAAAAAGATACAGTACAAGTGTAAAAATTTTTTAAATCCGCCCACTGCCACGCCCACTTTTTCATAACTTCACTAAATTATATGAAACCGAAAAATTTTGTTAAGACCAAATATTTAGGCATTCAGATTCCCTACAATCCACCCATACAAAAGTTTTGGCCACGCCCACTTTTTGGGGGCGTTTTCATCACAAAACCGATTTTTGGGCCTTAAATTTTTAACTAGGACGCTGAAATTTCATATCTGGGCTTCCAAGAAAAAGATACAGTACAAGTGTAAAAATTTTTTACATCCGCCCACTGCCACGCCCACTTTTTTTATAACTTCACTAAATTATATGAAACCGAAAAATTTTGTTAAGACCAAATATTTAGCCATTCAGATTCCCTACAATCCACCCATACAAAAGTTTTGCCCACGCCCACTTTTTGGGGGCGTTTTCATCACAAAACCGATTTTTGGGCCTTAAATTTTTAACTAGGACGCTGAAATTTCATATCTGGGCTTCCGAGAAAAAGATACAATACTAGTGTAAAATTTTTTTACATCCGCCCACTGCCACGCCTAATTTTTTATAACTTCACTAAATTATATGAAACCGAAAAATTTTGTTAAGACCAAATATTTGGGTATTTAGATTCCCTACAATTCACCCATAGAATAGTTTTGGCCACGCCCACTTTTTGGGGGCGTTATCATCAAAAAACCTATTTCGATAAAATTTTACATGTAACATCCTCAAACGTTCGACATTATAGCTATATTTGAGTACAAAATGCAATTTGGCCACGCCCACTTTATAGAGAGGAGGATAGGGTATCATACGATCCGTTCCAGACGGATTGTAGCTTTTCTGTATGTTTTTTTTTTAAATAAAGGATTGTACAACACTGCTCTATGTATGGAATAGGTATGTACCATAAAGGGTAAAGGATTATATTATTATGTATACATATATGCAGAGTTGAACCTGGATTAAAATTCATATATACCCGAGTCGAGTCGAAACCGAGTCGACTGTACTCGACTCCACTATCTTTGCCGCGTTGAGTCGAAAATATGTGCTACTACCTGGGTCGAAGAGTCGAACTGACAGATGGCTGCAGTTTAGGTTTTTTTTTTCTTTTGTAGAAAGGAAAAACATTACTTACTTACTTACTTAGGTGGCGTTACAGTTCGGGTGAACCTGAGCCTCCATGAACAAGCATCTCCAGTTAGCCCTGTCCTTAGCTAACTGTCCCCTTCAACTTGTGCGCGCCACCTAGCGCGAGATCTTCCTCTTCTGTGTTGTCCCTCCGGGTTGGAATCGGCCGGAGCATTTGTGTTCATCCGCTCTACATGTCCTAACCATCTTAAACGACTAGGTCGATGTCACTGTACAGGTCGTATAGTTCGTCGTTAAATCTCCTTCTCCAAAGCCCGTCAACGCAAACGGGACCGAAAATTTTTACGAAGAATCTTTCTTTTTAAGTGACCGAGGATATCTTCATCCGCTTTCGATAGAATCCAAGCTTCAGCGCCATAAAGCAGGACTAGGATGATCAAGGTCTTATATAGAGTCTCCTTAGTTGTTCGGGATAGGGCCTTACTACTCAATTGCCTTCTCAGCACAAAGAAACAGCGATTGGCAAGAGTTATTCTTCGTTTTATTGCTGTCGAGGTGTTATTGTCAGAATTAATAGCAGAGCCGAGGTAGACAAAGTCCCTTACTACTTCAAAGTTATAGCTGTCGATTGTGACGTTCTGTCCAATTCGTCGATGTTGAGTGTCCCTCCTTGTTGACAGCATATACTTGGTTTTGGCCTCGTTTATCGCTAAACCCATTTTGCATTGTTGCCTTTAGCTGATCTACGACATGAGATGGATCCTCATTAGTAAAATGAGAAAATGCGATGAAATACTCTGTAGGGACCTTTAACGTTTAGCCGCATACACCGCCGCAGAGCAACCCAAGTCTGCTTTTACAGCTGTTCTGATAACAAGCAATACAAATGGTAGTTCTTCACTCCACTGCACAGTGGGACCGAAACAGGTTCTCTGTCTCAAAAATCTGTATCTCTTATGTTTTAAGTAATAGCAACTTGAAAATTTGTACATAAGTATATTATTGAATGTACATGCTTTTTAATGAAATTAGTTTTAGGTGAATTAAAAATGGATAAAACTTGTTGGTTGAGTCTCAATGTACTTTTTGCTTGTACTTTTTACTTAATTTTTATTAGGTTATTTTACATTTGTGTTTTTAATAAAAGGGAGTAGTGAATGTAATTGACAATAAATTGTAGCAAGTGAAAGATTTTAGCTAGTTAACGATTAATGAGCAATTAAGTTTTGGGCAAATGAGTTCAGTTTACAGTAAAATAAAAGTAATAAGGCATAGAAAAAATTTGAAAATATTCGAATTTAGAAAGATTAAAGTTGATATATTCTGGAACAAGTATAATATGTTGATTATTCACTTTCAGGCAGATTCCACTTCCAGGAATGATGTAGTCGGTATCGTCTGTAGACTTTGTTCCGCGCTTCCTGTGCATCTTCATCCAATTGGCCTATTGGTAAAATTGCGAATTGCCTTATAATACTCTCCCCGTTAATAAGGATTTTATGAACAGAGAACGGCATGTAATACCAATTGTATTTATTCACAAATATTTGAGCTGTATTCGTTGCGTATTGACCGAATTTGGTAGCATTTACTGCGATTCCAGATATTGATTGTAGTTTAATATATAGCCGTTTTATCAATTCTTCGTCAACTCCAGTAATATTAGATGAACAATGATAGTTGGAAAATAATCTTCGTGTACTATTTCCATCATTACTATTACCAGCTCCTTGTCGGGGTTTGTCGATATGGAGGCCAAGTTCAGTTCGGAATCTGCTTTGCATATATTTTTTTCTTTTCTTCCTTGCTCGTTTTATTTTCTGGAGTTGTTGCTGACCATTTCTCGAACGAAAGATTATAAGAAATATGAAGAATGGTTTCCATACATCTAATCCAGGCAAGAAGAGTGGAAAGGCCATATTGGAAAGCATCTTCGTTTTCGGGTTTGGAAGTAACTTTGTTTAAATCATTCATCTCCTTAGGTCTAGCTCCACATATATGTAGTACACACAGCACTAGATGATGTATCCGTTAATATTTGAGCAACTTTACCGTCAATCATCGTCAAGAATAGTTTATGTTTGATCTAAACTACAGTGCCATTTTTATTAACCAGCGATGGAGTAAGTTGGACAATTTGACGCTTTATATTATCAACAGTTTCTATAGTCTGCTGTGGAGTTTCTTTGACAAATTTTATAGAAATAGGTCGGCAATACCGAACAGAAGAGCACGTAGTATTTTGCCAGATCACAAGATTTGTTGATAAATCAAGTAGTTTTATAGGTACAAGAGAAGCAATGAATAAATTAGCGTCCGATATTAACTGGGTCTCACATGGTAATAGCTGTTTATATTCACTTTGCGCGTGAAAGGTAACAGTGCATGCGAAAGAAAATATATTTATTATTTACCTACCATTAGAGTTGTTACTAACAGTTCATACCACTTAATTGATTGTTTTAAGTCATTTTTTATTTTTAATGATCAACTAGAAAGCAAACTCTTATTAAATATTACTTTTATTAAGGGTTTATGTTGGGAATGTAATGAGAAACAATTAATCCAAAAAAATGGTAAATTTTACTTTGCGACATATTTTTGTGTCTGACAAAAAAAAGGCAAAAAAGGAGCAAAAAATTTTGATCCTCTTGAAACTAAGACTAATTAAATATTTTAATCAGACAAGTAACTAAGCAGCGGCAAACAGCGCTAACCGTGAAATGTCTGTTTGAATATAAAAAAAACATCTAAGAAAAAGGGCAGATTAAAAGAAGATATATCCTCTACATATTACACAATACTATAATGTTTGTATTTTTTGTAAAAACTTAAAGCTCTGCGCTTTCCAAAAATGTATAATACCTATATAGTTCTGAATGAAAGGTTTCCAGGAAACGCTTTTGAAAAATCTGTACAAGTCGGGGAACCCTACTTTCCTAAAAACCATTTACGAAATGGCGTTGTATGGAGGGTTTCCACTGTTCACTGCCGCGCATTTCCACGAGCTATTATTGATGCCATTGGCTTGAGGATGGTAAGCTGAGGTACGGATACGGTGTGCACCCAGAATACTGGTGAGAGCCTACAACAACTTACGACTCAAATTGTGTGCCTTGGTCGGTTGTTATTCGATCTGGAACACCGAATCGACAAACATATTGTTGCACAAGGTCCTGGCTATCGTAGCTGCACACATGTCTGGAATCGGATATACTTCTGGCCACCGAGTGAATCGATCCACTATGGTCAAAACATATGAGTATCCATTTGATGAGGCCAAAGGATCAACAATATCCATGTGAACGTGCTCCAAGCGTCCTGCAGTAATTTTAAAAGCGTCAAACTTGGATTTCGTATGTCCGAACACCTTTGAATGCTGGCAAGAAAGAGATGTTCTTCGCCATTGGTTACAATCCTTATTATCGAAGTATCTACATGTTACTCTCTTTCGCGTGGCTCGAATTCGTTCATGCATGAGAGTGAATTAAAAATAGCTCTACGAAGCTCATGAGGAATGAAGGAACGGTTCTTCCCAGTGCTTGGTTTACATCAAATTTTTTCGTCAGATATAGGTATGTTAACGACTTCCAACTTGAAAACAGAATTGATTTTGGTATTACCAGAGATCAGAGGTTTTAGTTCGTCATCTCTTTCTTTCAATTAGCTTACTAGGCCTATCTCTTTATTGGCTTTAACATCCGAGCGTGAGAGAAGATCGGTAACTACATTTACTTTACCACTGATATGGCGGATATCATTGGTAAACTGTGAGATGTAGTCAAGATGTAGTGCTTGACGCGAACTTCTTTCAGCCTTCGACGTTAATGCTGTCGTCAGAGGCTTGTGATCTGTATAAACTACAAACTCCCTGCCTTCTACGAAAAATCGAAAGTGTTTTATTGCCATGTACCTAGTTATTCGCGGTAGCTTATTGCTTAGTAAGCTATATAATGCTGGTTTTCGGGGTAACATTTTTAATGGTTTCAATCGTATTTCACGTACAGAAAACAAAGAGTTAATGCAAATGGAATATTTAGTGAACTACTTTTACTTTGACTTTTAAAAAACGGTATACCACAGGGTTCTGTACTTGGCCATTGTTTTTCTTGATTTACATTAACTCTTTATTTAAACTTAAACTTAATACCGCTTTTGCAGACGATATAGCTCTCACGTACTAATTCCAAACTGTATTTGAATGTAAAATGGAGGAAGATCTCGAAATTTTAAGATCGTGGTTTACCTCGCATAAATTAATTATGTATTAGTGAAAAAACGAAATTGATGTCTTTCAAGATATCTGGAAATACTCTTCATGATTATAACCTTTGTTTTCACTTACATGACTGTAAAGAATTTTCATTACCTGTTCATAAATGTGTCCAAAAAAATTTTATATACATACCTATAACATGCAGTGTTCCGAAAATTGTTTTAAAATTGAATCGATACAAATTGCAAAGACCATATTCAAACTTTGAAATATATATGAAATCATATTTATTAGATTGCACTTGCATATCAGAGAAACTCTTCGCTTCTTAAAGATTGGTTATTCACTATATAAATATTATGACTGCATTTAATCTTTTATCTAAATTCTTGTTGTACTCACCAGCACAAGAATGTTCATATACATATGTACATATATTATCTATGAATTATTAAGTTTAAATATTTTGTTTTCCTTTGAAGTTTTGAATTAATTTTATTTTTTTTTTCTATTATCTTTTTTTATTTTTTTATTTATTTTTATTTTTATTTTTTGTTACTACATACATAAGTAAACAATGATTGATGTTACCCCACATCATATGTGAATTGAATGTAAAAAATCCTTCATGTGTCATTCACCACTAACTATTTAAGTTAAAGAATGAACACTTTTTTTCTTTTATATGAAGTTATATGAACTTTTAACTTAAAAGCTTTTTCTGTTAAATAGCTTTTCAGTTAAAAATTAATAAAATTACTGCTACTACTACTACGGTAGTATTTCTGCTCTGTGGGAGATAGTTTTTTTGAGAAAAATGCAAGTGGCTCCCAATCCGTGTGATACCGCTGTTGAAGCACAGCTCCCACTGCAGTGTTCGATGCATATGTTGTTATATTAAAAACATACAGAAAGGCTACAATCCGTCTGGAACGGATCGTATGATGCCCTATCCTCCTTTCTATGTAGCCCTTATAAGGCCAAATTGCATTTTGTACTGTAATATGACTATAACGTCGAGCGTTAGTGGAAGTTACATGTAAAATTTTATCAAAATCGTTTTTTTTTATAAAAACGCCCCAAAAAGTGGGCGTGGTCAAAACTGTTCTATGAGTGAATTGTGGGCAATCTAAATGCCTAAATATTTGGTCTTAACAAAAATTTTCGGTTTCACGTAATTTAGTGAAGTTATGAAAAAGTGGGCGTGGCAGTGTTTGCAATGTTTACACTTGTACTGTTTCTCAGCAGCCCAGATATGAAATTTCATCCTCCTAGCTCAAAATTTAAGGCCCAAAAAGCGTTGACATATGGACGGACGGACGGTCATAGTTCAATTCGCTATTGATGCTGATCATGAATAAATATATTTTATAGGGTCGATTATTTCTCTATATTACAAACTATGTGTCAAACTTAATATACCCTTAGGATATATCCAAACAGAATGTTCGTTTGGATGAGCTAATAATGCTACTTGAGATAGAATTTCTTTTGTTGTCATAAAAGCCGCATCACATTCATCAGGCCAAGAGAAATGGTTTTTGTTCTTTTTGGTTTTTTGAAGGTTAGCTATATGACAATGAAGCGGTGACAACAATTCGGCACTTCTTGGAAACGATTGTAAAAGTTTACCATTCCGACGAATTGTTGTATTTGACGGATCGAATTTTGGAGACTTATGTTCATTATTGCCTCAATTCGTTCCTTTGACGAGGCGATACCGTGCCAAATAAACATTTCGATCGTTTCAAAAGGTCATCAATGTATGCAAAGACAAAGTCTAAATCTTGAACTACTGCATTTATGAACCTTTGAAATGTTTGACTTGCAATCCCTAGGCCAAAAGGCGTTCTCTCGAATTCAAATAAGACAAATGGTGTAGTGATCGCAGTCTTATGCACGTCCTCTGGAGCAACGGGTATTTGATGGTACGACCTCACTAAATCAATTCTCGAGAATACGTAGCAACTATTCAACTGCATCGAGAAATTGTGGATGTGAGGTATTGGGTGCCTGTCTGGTATCGTGATGGCATTTAATCGTCTATAGTCGTCACAAGATCTCCAATCTTCGCTACCTTTCTTTCCCAACATATGAAGGAGGGATGACACGGGCGATGAAGACGATCTACAGATACCTAAGTCAACCATGTGTTGAAATTCTAACAATGCAGCTTTGTTGTTGTGAATTAAGTTGGCGGGGTTTAGAAAATGGTCACTGACCTTTGGTCAGAATATGATGTTGAACGGTATGTCGAACTGGTTTGTTGAAATCTGGAGGAGCAGTGAGCGATAGAAACTCTTTTAAAATTTCATCAACATCTTTACTCAAGGATATCTGTTTTGGTGGTGGTGTATCTACTATTGCTTGCATTGCGTCTGTGAAGGTTAGTGGTTGAATCAATTAAACGCCGATGTCTTATATCGACTAGTAATCCAAATTTCTTAAAAAAATCAGCTCCTATTATCGGACGGTTTACTGATGCAATTGTACTCATGGATAAATTGTCTTCTGAAGTTGAGACGTGTGTTCACTACTGCTGACATTTTTGTGACATTCGCCTGATATAATCGTTCCTGATGCTGACATTGAATGTCAGCTCAATGTTTAATGCGGCGTTCTTCGCTTAGCGAGTAACACTCTATTAAAGTTTTCTTGAAATGATCATAAACCCTGTCCGTTGGCGGAGATTCGACAAAATCTAGAACCGTCTCTAGAACATCTTGCGGCAAGGCTCCTAGCACGTAGTTGTGTCTGTTTAACGAATCTATATTAAAGAAATGTACTCTAACTGTAAAAATTAGCTGAACTCCCACTCATCTATCACACACACATTAGTTGCACTAACCTGTAATTGCAAGACTGAGAAAAAAAAATTAATCCGTAAGACCGAACTTTGAGCTTGATACTTTGATTAAGCGTAGCTATCAATGATGACTCTTTTTATAAGAACTGTTAAAATAAAAAAGGAATTACATATAATAAAAACATACAGAAACCCTACAATCCGTCTGGAACGGATCGTATGATACCCTATCCTCCATCCTATGCAGCCCTTATAAAGTGGGCGTGGCCACGTTGCATTTTGTACTGAACAACGATGATAACTTCAAACGTTTTAGAATGTCGCATGTAAAATTTTATAAAAATCGGTTTTTTTAACTTTTCTAAAACCAATTTCGTTGCACTAACTGATTATTTGAATAGTTTTAACTGGGATGAACTGCTAAAATCCCCCAAACTTAAAACGTAATTATGATTTATTTATGGGCAAAATTAATTCTGGTTTTGATTTATTTGTTCCTAAAACGTGTCATTTCAATGGATTTAAATTCAATAAAAGATTGGTGAATTTACGTAACGTAAAAAGAAAATGAATTTTTTAAATAAATTTTTATATAAACAGCATGTCTTGTCCGTGGAATCATCAATAAAACGTAACAGCAAATCGTTTTGGAGTTACGTTAATTCAAAAAGAAATACCTCAAGCTTGCCTAAGGTCATGGAGTTTGATAATGTAAGTTCAACAGATTTGAAAAGCACTTCCGATTTTTTTGCAAACTTTTTTGAGTTTGTATATAACAAATCTCAAGTGTCGTTGTCAAGAAATCACTACGTATGTATATATTCCGGAACTTTTAGACATAGATGAATTACAGTTCTCGGATGAGGATGCTATTATTGCATTGGAAAAACTTAATTTAAATATCAACCCAGGACCTCATGTGATACCAGCGGTAGTATTAAAGAAATGTGTTTCTTCCGTTTTTCATCCACTTAAAATTATTTTTAACCAATCACTTAGAACTGATTATTTTCTTAGTGAATGAAAATATTCAAATTTTAAAAAGCGGCTTAAGACAAAAAATTCAATATTATCACCCTATATCAAAGTTTTCTGCGATTTTATTTTTGAATTTTGAATTGTTTGAAAGCATTGTGAAAGATTAATTTTTGATGTATTCTACACAGATTTTACAAAAGCCTTTAGCGGCGTACACACTTACGCGGAAATCTTAGCACTTGCATGCGGATTTGTATGCTCGCGGGGAAGTACGTGTGTCTGACTTGGCTTTAGAATAAAGAAAAGAGCAACGCACTTGAGCGCGTGCTTACCTGATCGCATTTGCTCGCAGATTTGCGCGACAATGTGTACGCTGCTTCACTAGGTTTTCATTCATCAATGCTTAAGTGGTTTCTATATTATTTAAAAGACAGAAAGCAAATGGTAAAGGTCAATGGTTTGACATCCCGCGTTATAGAAGTAACTTCTGGTGTCTCTCAAGGTAGTCACGTGGGCCCGTTGCTATTTATATTATTTGTGAATGATGTCCATGATATCTTTCAACTTTGCAATGCCTTAACCTTCGTGAATGATTTAAAGTTATATTTTCGTATAAATAGTACAGCAGATTGTATTCATTTTCAGTTGACATAGATAGGTTGTCGAAATGGTGTAATTATAATGCTTTGGAGCTTAACATATCCAAATGCAAATTTTTTTCAGCACACCGCATTACAACGCCGCTTTTTTACGATTATTTAATTAACGGTCATGGACTTAAACGTTTTGATGAAATCAAAGATCTCGGGGTCATATTTGACAGTAAATTTAGTTTTTCCTTTCATTATGAATACGCTATTGCTAAGTCTAACTCTATGTTAGGCTTTCTTAAACGTAATTGTAAAGACTTTCGAGATGTATATAGCCTTAAAGCTATATACTGCTCATTAGTCAGACCTTATTTAGAATTTTCATCTATCATTTGGGATTCACCATATGTTATTCACGAGCTTCGTTTAGAAAGAGTTCAAAAAAACTTCACGAAATATGCTATTCGCAAATTAAATATGTTTGATGAACTTCCTAGTTATGATATTATTATTATTATTCGCGATATTATTAATTATCATATTAATTCACCAGAATTAGTTTCTCTCGTAAATATTTATGCTCCCCAAAGGTCACTTCGGGTCAGAAATTTATTTTTTTCTGATAGGCATAGAACCAATTATGGTAGTAATGAGTCAATATCAAGCTGCATATGCAACTTTAATCAGCTTTGCAGCGAAATTGATTTTTGCTTATCCCGAGTAGAATTTCGGAATAGTATTTATTCACTTTTTAATTAATATATTGTTCTTTGAAGTAGTCTATAAGATTGAAGATCGGTAGATGATTCCGTTGTCGCGCAACAAAAAACAGTTGTGTTAAGCGATACTGACAGTTTACACTGAAAGAGCGGTGTTTTGTGTGCTATGTGATAAAAAAAAAACGCCCCCAAAAAGTGGACGTGGTCAAAAATAATGTATGGGTGAGTTGTAGTCAATCTAAAGGCTTAAATATATGGTCTTAACAAAAATTTTCGGTTTCATATAATTGTACATAATATATAAAGATTATTAGCCATTGCTTTGATCTCCTTATTTAACTGTTTGATGCAAAATCGTGTGATGATTATCGCTTGATAGCTGTCTTTGTATGTTGTCTTTACTGTTCGATATTACTGTAGTTACGAATAGCAGATGCGCTATTCACACGTGTGCTTACGTGAATTATTGTTACACATAGTAATTATGTAGGTTTAGGCGCACATTTTTTTTAAGTACGATAAACTATTTTGTGTCTTTGGTTTATTTTTCTTATTTATTATTTTTTCTTTTTTCAGTTACGCATCATGGCCTTAAATAGTCTAATAAGACTAAAGAGATTTCTCATCAGCACAATAGTAGGTATCATCGGGAGGCATGCTTTCAGGCTGGGTGTCCCGGCAAATGACTTCTGTAGAAGCTGCATGGGACAAGGAAGATGAAGAGACTATTCTTCACCTCCTATACATCTGCCAAGCTCTCTGAACTCGAAGGAAACTGTATCTAGGAGAGTACTTCTTCGACAACCTTGGCGAATTAGTCAACATAAGTATTAACCGCCTCCAGCGCTTTATAATAAGCTCATGTGCCAGTTTGATGCTATGTATTTATACAAACTTTAGCAAAGCTTTTGATTCTGTAAATCATATGCTGCTGAGTAAGAAACTTGAGAGCTTTGGATTCCACGGACCAAAGCTAAAGTCGATGGTTTCATCGGAAGGGCGCAGAAAGTCAATCTGGAATTGTTGTTCCATAAGGTAGCCATCTGGGACCGCTACTATTTATTATTTTTATTAATGACATTGTTCAGGACATTAAATTTTGTCATTGCTTAATGTATGCAGATGACGTTCAAAATAAAAAGCCTAGAAGATTGTATGAAGATCCAGATGGACTTTAATAATATATCTGATTGGTGTGTTGCTAATGGCTTAAATTTAAATATTAAAAAATGCATGGCTATTTCTTTTCCAAGATCCCAAACGCATTACTTGTATAACTACTGTCTTAACCTCATATCCTTAGTAAGAGTAAACAAAATTAAAGATCTTGGTATCTTAATAAATTCAAAAATTGCATTTACTCCTCATATTCAATATGTTGTTGTTAATTTGGTTCGTCAAAATGAATTTTAAAGATTTTTCAGACCCCGTACTATCTATCACTCGCATTAGTAAGATCAGTACTGGAATATGCTAATGCTGATTCGGACCGCATTGAAAGAATACAGAAGAGATATTCTAAATATCATATATTTTTTCAAATGCATTGGGATTTTGAGCCTTTTTTATCATGTAAGATGTCAACTGTGAAGTATAATGACTCTTGAGGTTAGAAGAAATGCCCATAATATAATGGTTATAAGAGATGTTCTGTGTTCCTATATCAAAAGTCTTGTCATTTTATCTATGAACTCAATTTATGTTCCGAAACGGGTGTTAAAAGATAGGGGTATTTAGGGCACAGAAAAAACTATGTTCAAATTAGCCGATCTCTACAGCCTTTAAATCTTTTAATGAGATTAGTAGACAGGTCGATTTTCATATTTCGAGGGATTGCTCGAAAAACATTTTGCTTAGATTATTTGCAATTCAATTATTCTTACTTGTATCGTTCTTATATTTATTTATCTTTAAGTTATCATGGTTAGTGGCAGTCACCCAACTTGTCCATATTCTCTTTTATATTTTCTCAGTCGTATTTTGTTAAAATAAATACAGTTCACTGAAAGTCGTGTTTTCTTAACCAAACCAATTGTGTTGTAGTTTTTCTTAATAAGAACGGTGATAGTAAAACTCGACTTACATATGTTGATAAAAATAAAAGCATATGATTTAAACTTACCTCCTGTCAAATCATTTGTAAATATTGTGCCGCCATCAACCCAAAGAAAACTCAATTTATCTGATGTAAGATCAGATAAGGTTGACAATCTATTCGCGGACCAATTGAGCACATTCCTGATATAAGGTGTTTGCAGATCCACAGCGTTTCTAAGAGAGAAGAAAACTTTCGAATTTATTTCTACAAAACGAATTCCAAATAAATTACTTTTGGGGATATTTTGAAAGAACCATGTCTCGAACTATTTTAATCAAACGATCTGTTTCGTTTTCATCCGAAAGTTGCCTCGTAATTTCCAAATTATTGAATTCAACGAGTAAGTTTGGATCTAGCCTGCTTGGATGTGAATTGAGAGCCTCTATATCAAACTGGAAAGATGTACATCTAGTTAACATTTGATAGAACCTATATTATTTTCAGAATTACACACCCCTGCCGAAAGCGCCTCTAGCGATTGTATTGTAGGTTTTTTACATTGTTCTCTTTGAAATCCACCTCCAGCAGACATAACATAATTTACTAAGGCAAGTGGAAAAATTCCGCGATCACTGAAATGAAAGAAAAACATACAGAAAAGCTACAATCCGTCTGGAACGGATCGTCTGATACCCTATCCTTCTCTCTATAAAGTGGGCGTGGCCAAATTGCATTTTGTACTCAAATATGGCTACAACCTCAAACGTTTGAGGATGTTACATCTGAATACCTATGTAAAAAAAATTTACACTTCTACTGTATCTTTTCGTCAGAAGCCCAGATATGAAATTTTAGCGTCCTAGTTAAAAATTTAAGGCTCAAAAATCGGTTTTATGATGAAAACGCCCCCAAAAAGTGGGCGTGGCCAAAACTTTTGTATGAGTGGATTGTAGGGAGTCTGAATGCCTAAATATTTGGTCTTAACAAAATTTTTCGGTTTCATATAATTTAATGAAGTTATGAAAAAGTGGGCGTGGCAATGAGCGGATTTAAAGAATTTTTACACTTGTACTGTATCTTTTTCTCAGAAGCCCAGATATGAAATTTCATCGTCCTAGCTCAAAATTTAAGGCCCAAAAAGCGGTGACATACGGGCGGACGTATCTGATCACGAATATATATACTTTATAGGGTCTATCTCGATTATTTCTCTATGTTACAAACTATGTGTCAAACTTAATATACCCTTAGGATAGGGTATAAAAAAAATTTTTAACATACAAAATATCTAATAGATATATGTACATGTACATACATATGTATGTATGCATATATATAGGGTTGGCCATTTGCTGGTTTCTTTTCGAATTACATGATATTCTACGATTACCGGGGCGACAAAATTTGAAAACTATGGACAAATCCCGTCAATCGCACCAGATGAACTGGACGAAGCATGCAGGAAGATAGGCGACAACAAAGCGTCTGGACCCGACGGCATTCCAAATATAGCCATAGCAACCGTAAAACGTACATAAAAGCTACAATCCGTCTGGAACGGATCGTATGATACCCTATCCTCCTTTCTATTTAGCCCTTATAAAGTGGGCGTGGCCATATTGCATTTTGCGCTAAACTAAAACGATAACTTCGAACGTTTAAGGATGTTACATGTAAAATTTCATGAAAATCGGGTTTTTGATAAAAAAAACGCCCCCAAAAAGTGGACGTGGCCAAAACTGCTCTATGAGTGAATTGTAGGGAATCTAAATGCCTAAATATTTGGTCTTAACGAAATTTTTCGGTTTCATTTAATTTAGTGAAGTTATGAAAAAGTGGGAATGGCAGTGGGCGGATTTCAAAAATGTTTACACTTGTATTGTATTTTTTTCTCAGAAGTAAAGATATGAAATTCCATCATCCTAGCTCAAAATTAAAGGCCCAAAAAGCGGTGACATACGAACGGACGGTCATGGCTCAATCGATTTCGCTATTGATACTGATCACGAATATACATATATACTTTATAGGGTCTATCTCGATTATTTCTCTACGTTACAAACTATGTGTCAAACTTAATATACCCTTAGGATAGGGTATAAAGAAGTTCTCCGACAGATATTCGAAGGGGAAAAATTTTCCGATTGTTCGTGGGTCAAATAAATTTTTACGCGGTGGGAATTCCTGTACGAAATCGGATACCGTGATTGCAATCGGAATTGTATTACGATTCGTAACTTTTTCGGAACAGATACCATAATAGGTCGATAAGCAATGAGATGGCCGACATACTACCCAGAAAAGGGTCTGCATCGTCCGTCATGATGCCAAGGCCATTCTGTGGACTACCTATCAGCACTGTGAAATGTTGCATTAAAAACACCATTACAGGAAGAAAAGTGCAGGTAACAGATAAGCCAAAATGTTCATGCCAAACACCTCATTACAAAAACGAAACAACTTTTAGGTCCAACTAGAAATCAGATTCGGATTTACAGGATTCCTTACTGGTAAAGTCAAAAAACTCCTCATGACTATGAGAATAGCACAAAATAACACTTGCAGAATGTGCAACAAGGACGAAGACTCAGCATAATACATCTTGTGTCACTATAACTGTTTAATCAGAACACGTCATTGTCACTTAGGTAAATTCTACCTTGAGGCAGAGGATATATCTGCGAGCTTACTCAAACACCTACTCTACCGCCTCATACATATAACGTAATCTAATCTAATAATCCTTATCTGACCACCAGCATGGTTTTAGAAAAATGCATTCTGTTGTCGATGACATAAAAACGGTAGTAGATACAACACCCGAATCGAAAGTTCGGAAAAGACTGCGAGGGGCACAAAGAAGTACTGCGCAGTAGTAACGCTCAACGTTAAAAATGGCTTTAATTCTTATTACTTTAGCCTGGGAAATAAAATTTGTTAGAACAAAATAAACAAAGTAAATTTGGCTAGAGGTTATTTCTTGAACATGGTAAAAGATCCAAGACACAATTGCCAAGAGATACAATATACAAGAAACTTAGCTTTGTTTACGTATTTACTTTTACCTAATCCCTAAAACCATACAAGGTTAGTTGGTGTATGGTGGAGTTGGCCAGAAACGTCCCGTCCGACGAGCTGTTTACAGATTTATTTTTACCTAATCCCTGAAACCAAATAAGAATATTAGGTGGTGTATGGTGGAGTTGGCCAGAAACGCCCCGTCCGACGAGCTGACCCGAGCAACCACAAGCATGCCGGTGCCCTCCTCAAAATAATAGCGTCAAAATAAATTACGGCTAGAAACACACTGCAAGTCCCCCGTCATTTTGCAACAGCTTCAAACACATTACTTTATTCCATCAGTCACCGACTAGCTTTCGAACTGACCGCATCGTTCTCCACTCGTCGTGTGCCTTCTACCGCATCTGCGTAAACCGGTATCTCCCGTTATACCACCCATCCCTAATCAACTCTTTTTCTTTTCTTTTCTCCCAGTGAAAAAAAAAAAAAAAAAAAATTTTTTTTTTTGTCTAATTTTTTGCCGCAAGTGTCTGGTGTCGAACAATTAAAATGGCCCATGGGCCGAATTGGCCTGACGGGTGTCGCTTCAGGGAACTTGACCCTGATTTAGATACGCGTCCAAGCAAAAAACAAAAAACTATTCAAATTCCTCTCGCAAACTTCCCTGATCTCCCACTCATATCAAATAAAAACAACCCTAAATTTATTGTGATGATCTCCACAACTAAAGATAAACCATTGTCATCCTTAAGTCCTTTCCTTCTAAAGAAAGCAATAGACAATATCAGCACAGAATACGAAAAAATATCATTGCTTCGTGATAATAGCCTGCTTATTATGGCTAAATCCCAAAAGAGTGCTGATAGGTTTCTTAAGGTAAGTAACTTGGCTAACGTCTGTACAGTTGAAGTAAAACTCCACGACCGTCTAAATTCCTCCAAAGGCATCGCATATGCGCCGTGTCTTGTCAATGTCACTGAATCCGAGATTGTAAGCGAAATGAAAAATCAAGGCGTCACCGACGTGTACAAGTACACAAAAAATGACGAGAAAGGTAAGCCAAAGCCATCTGGGTTAATGTTGTTCACATTCAATCTATTCAACCCACCCAAATCAATTGAAATTGGCTTCTACAATGCTCGCGTCACGGAGTACATTCCAAATCCCATGCGTTGCAAGAACTGTCAACTGTTGGGCCATACAACTAAACGATGCAACGGCAACACCAAATGTGACACATGCAGCCTTCCACCACACTCCCCAGAGGTATGTACCCGCATCATGTGTGCAAATTGTTCTCTTGATCACCCATCTTCATCAAAAACCTGCCCAAGCTATAAGCAAGCAAAAGAAATATTATCAATTAAGACAATCAATAAATGCACCATGAGCGAAGCTAAACGCATATATAAGGAACGAAACCCCACTCAAATTCCTACGTCATCACATACATTTGCTCAAAAGCTCCAACAAAATATCTCTCAAAAAAATACCCAAGTCAAAGAAACTACCAAAAAAAACCCTCCACAGAATGAACACGAAATACCACAAAACTCAATTCATCTCTCTAACCAACAAAACTCTCAAAACATCAAAGATCTCTCTTGTCTTCCACTTGCATCTCCATCCTACTCTCGCGCCATATCAAATGGCTCTTCAACTAACACACTAACCACACCCTCCAAGAGTTTATCTCCTACTCATTTGACACAAGTGCAAACTCTCTTAAATTCAGAAAAAACTGCCTCATCAATACCACTTTCTTCAAATACCAACAAAAACAATACTAAAATTACCAACACCTCCCAGCCCAACACCCCTTTACCAAAACAAATACCCCTTCTCAATGACTACGCCAACCAAACCAGAACTACATTACTAAACGACGATGATGATGACATATAAAAATAAACTTTGCAACCAAAACATAGACTCTGCGACTCAGAGGCCGAATCACTCGAGCTCCACAGGGAGCTCTAATGATTCTGCTTCTGGTTCGCAGAGTCAATATCTTAACAACCCACACCAACAAAACTCTTCTAACTTACAACAAAATCAATCCTCTCAAACAATAATTGCAACCACAAGTAAATACCCTTTTCCTGCTTCAGGTAGAAAAAATTCGTGTTTACGAAAAAAAACCTATAATATGACGTTAAATATACTACAATGGAACATGAAAGGTTATATAAATAACCTTAATGAGCTAAGTATTTTAATTAAAGACCAAAATCCTGGCATAATATCTCTACAAGAGACACATTGCCCTTTTCAATCAACGCCTATCAGTCCTAAAAACTATGAAGGTTATTTCGATAATCTTCCTAGCAACACAACAGCCAAACAAGGCATAGGTTTATTGATAAAAAATAATATTCCACATAAAATTGTACCCATCAACTCGAATATTTTAACTCTGGCAGTCGAAATACAATACCAACCTAAAGTAACTTACGTTAGCTTATACATCCACCCTTCGCAAACATTTTGCAAAAATGATTTGGATAATATCATAAGTCAAATAGACTCTCCAGTGATCCTTGGTGGTGACATAAATGCGTGGAATACGCTTTGGGGCTCACCAGTCACAAGCAAAAGAGGAGAAATCTTTGAAGAATTTCTACTAAGTGAAAATCTAATTATTTTAAATGACGGCTCACCAACACACCTTTCCACACATAACACATTAACCCACATTGACATAACCTGCTGCTCACCCGAACTATTTCCTATCACCACCTGGGAAACGCTAAGTGATTTACACAATAGTGATCACTTCCCCATAATTTCACGTTATAAACCCGGAATAATTTACTCAAAAACAGCCCCCATTGCTAAATTTAGAACTGACTTCTCCAACTGGACAATTTTTAGAAAAGTGGTTACAAAATACTTATCTGACAAACCCCCAAGTCCAAACAACAACAAGGAGGCAGCTTTAATCCAAAGAGCAATAAGAACCGCTGCGAATCTTTCGATTCCACAAACTACACCAAAAAGCAAACCCCAAACCAAACGCACTGTCCCCTGGTGGAACCCAACCCTTTCGACACTGCGCAAGGACAAAATGAAAGCATTGTCAGAATTCCAAAAATCACCCTCTCAGTCCAAATTAGTTTCTTACAAAAAGGCTAATGCTAAGTTTAGGCGTGAGCTTAAAAATAGTAAAGCAAAAAGCTTTGCAGAGTTTACTTCTAGCATAAATCCCAAATCCACGACCACGCAAATTTGGCAAAACATCCGACGACTTACTGGTAATCCAAACTCCCTTAGAATTTCCTGCATTAAATCAAACGACGAGCTTATAACAGATCCAGCACAAATATGTAATCTATTTTCCCAAACTTGGTCGGAATACTCAAAGGACGAAAATTTCCACATAACCTTTAGAACCAAAAAAGACCAATTCCTCAATAGCCCCCCTTACACACCCTGTAAGAATATCTTTGCCCAACGGATAGAAAAACCCATCTCCTTAGTAGAATTTGAAGCATGTTTAAGCAAAACTAAGGGTAAAACACCTGGCAGGGATAGAATTTGTTACCCAATGATTAAAAATTTACCTTTGGATATAAAGCAAAGGCTTGTCAAATTATACAATAACGTTTTCGAAACCGCAGTAATTCCACAAAGTTGGAAAACTGCTACGCTACTCCCCATACCCAAGCCTAGCAAGGACAAACGCTCGATTGACGGATACCGCCCAATATCTCTCATATCCTGCCCTTCAAAAATTTTAGAGAAAATTGTTGCAAAGCGCCTGATGTGGCTTATTGAATCAAAAAAATTTATATCTCCCAATCAAGTTGCTTTTAAAGCAAATAGAGGA
Organism: Xylota sylvarum; assembly: GCA_905220385.1. Classification (NCBI taxonomy): domain Eukaryota; kingdom Metazoa; phylum Arthropoda; class Insecta; order Diptera; family Syrphidae; genus Xylota; species Xylota sylvarum. The sequence continues at coordinate 36,885,135 of LR999959.1, forward strand.
TGTGTTGATGCACATCTTCACTTAGATTATTATATCTCTAAGGCGATATCCTCAAAAAATCATGTGTCTGTGCTCTCGCTTGACTTTGAAAAAGCCTTTGACAGGATAGGTTTCCACATACTGCTCAACAAGCTTAAAACATGGGAAGTTGGAACAAAAATCTTTGGGTATGTCAGATCTTTTCTATCCAATAGAAAATTCTTCACTAGAGCTAACGATTCTTACTCTAATACACACGTACTGAAGAATGGAATCCCCCAAGGATCACCATTATCGGTCGTATTATTTATAATTGCCTTCGATGAAATTTCAAATATATTAAATAATTATAAACTCTTAGACAGCTGCTTCTATGCAGACGACATTTATATATTAAGCAAAACAAATGATTTAAATGACAGTAAAACTCAACTCGATAATGTTGTTAATGATATTTTAGAATGGTCATCGGCCTCAGGAGCAAAACTATCATTAAAAAAATGCAAAATTCTTCACATTTGTAGAAAAATTCATTGCCCTGGACCTAGTTTAAGTATAAACAATGTACAAGTCGAGAATGTTAAAACCCTAAGTATACTAGGTTTAGTATTTAGCAATAAGTTCAATTGGAAAGAACACTGTTTAAGTTTGAAAAAATCCCTAGCTGCGAGACTTAACATTATTAAGTATCTAGCAAGTAAGAAAAGTCATGTGCATATTAATACTTTATCATATGTAACCAAAATGTTAGTCCTAAGTAAAATTGATTATGGTATATATATTTATGGCAATTCTCCAAAAACTACCCTTAAAATAATACAGCCAACCTACCACCAGGCAGCGAGGAGGAGCATTAACGCTTTCCCTACCACACCAATAAAAAATATACTTGCAGAAGCAGGCCTGCCAACAGTAGAAGAGCGTTTCGATGAAATTACATCAAAGTTAATTGCTAAGTTAGTTTTTTCAAAAAACTCAGTTATTGATAAGGACATCCACCAATCCATTGGACACAAATGCAAAAAACGTATCCCATCCTCAATCAGTAAAATCCTTGAAAAAGCGAAACAAATGGGAATTCCTACAAAAAAGCCTCAAAACTATATCTTAACTCACCCTCCATGGCATATCAAACCGGAATCTATTATATTGACTTTGGCTCATCATAGCAAAACAAACACCAACAAAGCTCTATACTGCTCTTTATTTTCGGATATTTCATCAGAACTTAAAAACAAAGGCTGGAAATTTATGTTTACTGACGGATCCAAATCACAAAACAATACATCGTTTGCCGTCACATCAGAAGATGGTTATATTCAAAGCATTGGCACCCTCCCGGAGTTCACCTCAATTTTCTCGGCAGAAGCATTTGCAATCCTCCAAGCGACAAAGGCAACCATGAACCAAAGAGGCAAATTTGTTATATGCTCTGATAGTATATCGGTTCTAAAAGCTGTACTAAACCCTAACAACAACACCGAACTAGTTTCCGAAATAAGAAACAAGATTATTATGATGCCAAACAAAATCAAACTTATGTGGACCCCTGGACACGTAAACATTCGTGGTAATGAGGAAGCTGATAAAGCAGCAATATCTGCAAAAGACGCACCAGTATACAAATTCAATTTATTTACAAAACAAGATCTCCACACATTTATACATAAAAACCTTAAAGCCAAACAAGCAATTGACTGGAGCCTCTACCACCATCATTACAAAAAAGTAAACGAAGGAAAACACCGACCAAGATATCCCACAAACCAATCAAAGCACAAAATTTCAAACTTTGTTCGCCTAAGACTCGGTCACACCTCAACAACCCACCAACACCTCCTCACCAAAAATAACCCGCCGCTATGCACCGCCTGTAACACAGCATTAAATATCCCCCACCTCCTAGAAAATTGCCTAGCCTCAAAATCCATTATGGAATCTATCTTTCAAAACATACCAATCTATGATGTATTAAAAAATCCTAACTATACAAACATTGAAAATATAAACAAATTTATTGAAATCCTTAAATTAACTATATAAATATTTAATTAGATAAGAGCCAATAGTCTCTGCAGCTAGGCTCTATAATCTTTTATGTTACCTTGTAATTTTAATTACCTGTTAATAAATAATAATAATAATAATAATAATAATACTTTATTTCATCCTTCACAATTTCTTTTTATCTTTGGCAGTGATTAAGGACTGTTTAAGCTGTTTGTTTCATCAGTTTCATCAGTCTGAAGACAGATCTCCAATTAGTCAGATTTCATGTGGATACTTTGTCCATCTTCGTGTTTATCCATGAAGTCCTGGCTAGCTAACCATTGGGTTTACCTGATAGCTTGCAGTGGAAGGGATAAACTTCAGCACTTGTCTAGGATCCGAGGTAGCGGTCACAACTATAACGTGACGGGTACAAACGTTTTCAACTTGGACAAGTACCTACAAACTGATTAAGTCTTGGATGGTTCCTGGAGAACCTGACCAATCAGATTTTTAACTTTTTTTTTACTTATTTTAGAATTTTATGTAATTCTGTTTTCTGGATTTCCTTTTTCTACCCTATCCTAAGGGTATATTAAGTTTGACACATAGTTTGTAACATAGAGAAATAATTGAGATAGACCCTATAAAGTATATATATTCGTGATCAGCATCAATAGCGAAATCGATTGAGCGATGACCGTCCGTCCGTCCGTCCGTATGTCACCGCTTTTTGGGCCTTAAATTTTGAGCTAGGACGATGAAATTTCATATCTGGGCTTCTGAGAAAAAGATACAGTACAAGTGTAAAAATTTTTAAAATCCGCCCACTGCCACGCCTACTTTTTCATAACTTCACTAAATTATATGAAACCGAAAAATTTTGTTAAGACCAAATATTTAGGCATTCAGATTCCCTACAATCCACCCATACAAAAGTTTTGGCCACGCCCACTTTTTGGGGGCGTTTTCATCACAAAACCGAGTTTTGGGCCTTCAATTATTAAGTAGGACGCTGAAATTTCATATCTGGGCTTCCAAGAAAAATATACAGTACAAGTGTAAACATTTTTTACATCCGCCCACTGCCACGCCTACTTTTTTAGAACTTCACTAAATTATATGAAACCGAAAAATTTTGTTAAGACCAAATATTTGGGTATTTAGATTCCCTACAATTCACCCATAGAAGAGTTTTGGCCACGCCCACTTTTTGGGGGCGTTATCATCAAAAAACCTATTTTGATAAAATTTTACATGTAACATCCTCAAACGTTCGACATTATAGCTATATTTGAGTACAAAATGCAATTTGGCCACGCCCACTTAATAGAGAGGAGGATAGGGTATCATACGATCCGTTCCAGACGGATTGTAGCTTTTCTGTATGTTTTTTAAATGCGTTTGCATTTTTTTTAAAAATAAACATTTTTCAAAAATGGTAGATTTCAATACATATTTATGTGCGGTTATTAAAAACACGGAGTCACAAGGAGCAAGACGCCTACGAACGAACGTTGACGGTATTAGACAGGAAATTCTAACGTCAACTAGACTAACAGGACAAGTATTTCGACATATCATCATAAAGCTTTATTTTTAGAATTTAAATTTGTTAGTTACTATAACAGAACAACACCTATGCTAAGACCGATTTCATTTTACTGAAGGATTATATAAACCGTTTTGATTGGGACATTTTGCTGAATTCCCTCGATGTATTTATGTATATAAAAAATTAATTCTGGTTTTTTTGAGATTCATAAAGAAATATGAGTTCTTGAATAGATTTTTATATAAACAATATTCTTGTCCGTAGAGTGTTCGGTAAAGAATACTGGTAAATCATTTTGGAATTACATTAATTCAAAAAGAAATACCTCGGGATTGCCTAAGGTAATGGAATGTGAAAGTGTAAATTCAACAGATTTGAAAGGAACTTGTGATTTATTTGCTAACTTATTTGAGTCGTTTATAATAACTCTCGATTCTATTCGACGATGAACCATTACTCTAATATTACGGAAGTATTGGATATAGGTGTGTTGCAACTCTCGGATGAAGAATAAACGCGTTACAGAAACTTGAGTTAAATAGCAGCCCGGGCCCCGATGGATTCCCTACGGTAAAATTAAAAAAGTATTTATCTTCCATCTTTCATCAACTTAAAATTATTTTTAACCAGTCACTTGTGACATCACAGCTTTCTGCAATCCCAAAATAGTTTGAGAGCATTGTTAAGAATACGCTTATTTTCACGATTAAAGAAATTATTTCCAGTAATCAGCATGTCGCGGTCGGTCATGTACTACAAATTTAACTTTATTAAATAATTATATATTTGATAGTTTTGAAAATCGTTTACAAGTACAAGGGTACATCACACTTCTAGCTAAGCTTAAATCGTTGGGTTTCCACTCTTCAATGCTGATCTGGTTTTCTAATTATTTGAGTAATAAAAGACAATTAGTAAAGGTCGATAATCTTACACCTCGCGTAATAGAAGTAACTTCTGTCCCACAAGGTAGTCATTTGGATCCGCTGCTGTTCATTTTGTTTTTAAATGATATTCATGAAATATTTGATTTTTGTGAGGTTTTAACGTTTGCAGACGATTTAAAGTTATTTGCACGCATAACGAATATACATATCTGACTGTATTCGTTTTCAGTCGGATATATGTACATATGTACATAAGTTATCAGAATGGTGTAAACATAATGCGTTAGAGCTTAGTATTTCTAAAAGTAAGATGTTTACAGCGCACCGTATTACATTGCCACTTTTTCATGATTATTTTATTAATGATCTTATAGATTTGGGATTCCCCATATGGTGTTTAAGAACTTAGATTCGAAAGAGTTCAAAAGAATTTTACGAGATACGCTATCCGTAAATTAAATATGTTTGACGAACTTCCTAATTATGAAGAAAGATGCAAATTGATTGGAATACGTTTGTATTCAGGCGAAAGGCAACTTCAGCCATGTTTATCCGCGACATTATAAATTATCACATAAATTCACCAGAATTAGTTTTTGTCATAAATATATGTACATATATGCTCCTCAAAGATCTCTTCGGGTGAGACATTTTTTTTTGATAGAAGACATAGAACAAATTATGATAGCAATGAGCCTATTAATAGGTGCATAAGCTCGTTTAATGAGCTTTGCAACAAAATCAATTTTAGCTTATTTCGATTAGAATTTAAAAATTGTTTATTCTTTGATTTTAAATTAATAATATTATTGTTTATTAAAGTAATCTATGAGATGCAAAATCGGTAGATGATTCTTAGTCACGCAACAAACATCTGTTGAGACACTGAGCATGCACCGAGAACGTAGTGTTCTGTGCACCCTGTGATGGACAAAAAAAAAGAAAAAAGACAAGACAGTAGGTAGTTCCGGCCACCGTGAAAACACGGTTGAGGCCGAAGCAATGAGCCCTTCCAGAGGCAGAATCCTATATTAGACTCACAGACGCTGACAGACCTGACGTTTCCGACGACCAATACAACGTACTTGACGACAAAATAAATGTGACATACAAAAGGTAGTCTCTCAATCTGTGCAAAAGCGCCAGGATGAAATGATGTCGGCGTTTGCTGGAAGCATGATCGAGATGCCCACCTTCCAAGAAAGCATCCGCACGATCAACGACATCGACAACCTGGAGCTTTGGACGTCAGCTCCGTAATAAGAGAACTGCTCCGACAACCGATACCAACAGACCACGGACAATACCGACGACAGTACCCATCACTAAACCGGTATTCAGCTGCGCAGTTGTCCGCCTAGACCGTAAGGTCGATATATACAAGTGGGGAATTAAGTTCAGCGAGACACCAAAAGCAATGCTAAATTATTAACCCATATTGTCGTCGTCGTCCACGACTCTAAAAAAAAACGACGCGACTGTTTGGAGAAAAAGTTACATTAGACACACTAATGTGTGTAGTGTGTGTAATGTATGTGGAGTGTTCAGAGTCGTGTCGTTTTAGTTACACAATGTGAAATTCAAAACGCCTCGACTCGACAGATGTCTCGCCGTTATCGCCAGACGTCGACGACAATAAGGGTGCAAAATTATTGACGGCAAAATTATATCATTTCCAGGACAAACGTCGTCACAAAACGCCACACAATAGCGACGACTGTTGTCGAAAAATACAATCCACAATCTTTGATATTTCAGACGACTTTTGTGGATCGGCGCCGCAACAAAAGTGGTTCATTTGTCATCGCCAATACCAAACAGTCATGTCGTTTTTTTTGTCATGGACGACGACGATAATAAGGGTGTTTATCTTCCTAACTTAAAATTTAAGGTCCAAAAAGTGGAAACTTACGGACAGACGGACGGACATGGCTAAATCGACTTCGCTATTGATACTGATCAAGAATATATCCTTATAGGGCCTATCTCGATTATTTCTCTATGCTACAAACTAGGTATCAAACTTAATATAGCCTTGGCTGGTTTCTTCACACTCTTAAATTCAATAAAATTACCGAAATTGTTTTATATTTATATCACCCTGGCGTTTGCTTAATTTAGTTCCATCTGCATTAATCAATAGTGGCAAGTGTCCGTATTTGGGAGGAGTCCAACCAAACGCCCTGAAATAAAAGCAAATTAAGCTTAGGCGATACGACCGCTATCAAATTTACTTGTAGAGTAATAAATGTTTCGTAACAGATGTCTGCCATTCTACTCCCCGAAACACATGCGTTATTTTCATCGTGTGATCGTCCACTACATTTGCAAAATGGTAAGTAGGAAACCCATCTGTCTTAATAATCACTGGATCGCCTTCATTATCGGTAGTATTAATAAAAATGTTTCCATAAATTAAGTCGTGTACGGGAATATTATAATCATCCATTTTAAAGCGAATGCAAAAAGGTAATTTCCTCCTTAACTTTTCTTCGACTTCCGAAGCTGTAATATGACGACATTTATTATCGTATCGCGGAATTTGCCTTAATTTAAGCGCCTCTTTTCGTAACAAGTCCAAACGAATTTCTGTGCAGAAGCACCTGTAAGCAGCTTTAGTCTCCAATAATTCTTCCACAGCTCGTCTGTAGGTTGAGGATTAATATGCAATGTATTTCAGAGCGATTCATACGAATGTCTAAAAGTACTTATAAATATATATACGTTGGCTCTGAATATACGGGGCATGCTTTCCTCCCAATGTTGGTCCTTCATCAATCGCTATCCCGACCCATCTTAGGTCTTCAATGAGAGATACCGTAGCATCTCTTACCAAGCGTGTTTGGTCGGTATCTTCTATTCTTAATACGAATGTTCCCCGATGTTTTTTGGCAAACAAATAGTTATACAACGCCGTACGAAGACCTCCCAGGTGAAGGTACCCTAAAAGAAGTTATGTGACTAGTGATACATTTATGTACATATATGTATATATTTTACATTTTTAAATACCTGTCGGACTTGGTGCAAAACGAACTCTTACGGAATGTGCACATCGAGAGATAGCTAAGTTGCACTTAAATGCAATTAATTTGTATCCGGATATGTGCCTCATTTCAACGCTAAATCCCTTCAGCCAAGCAAACAAATGTTTGGGTAACTTAACTAATAGGTATAACGGCAATTAAAAAATGTACTAATACACAAGGATAATATAAACATGATATTCCTATAATTGAGGGCAAATTATTCCGAAATGATAAACATCGCGAAATCCCATCGCTTTCACCACAGATTAATACAGACACAGATTAATACAGATAGTCGACCTGTCATCCCCTGCCCGCTGAAACCCTCAAAAGAACGGAGCCTAAATCCTCTCCCATGATTCTCTATCCGTGAATGCATGTGAAAAATAGGCGTTTTTCTTTTTTAGTTCAGAACAGAGCTCTGAACAGAGCCTGAACATGCCGAGCGCGCTCTGAACGGAGCACGCTCTGAACGCTCTGATTTATTTAAGAAATACGATTGAGCAGTACCTGTCATATGACTGCAAAATTAATCGACCATTTATGCTTTTTGTCTTCTTAAACACTGAAATAGCGTTTATACACAAATAAAGTTTTCATTTAATTATTAACTACTAATATATTACTAGTCGTTTTTCTTTTTTAGTTCAGAGCAGAGCCTGAGTTGTCAAAAAAAATTTTTGTGTTTCTTTTTTAGTTCAGAGCGCTTAGAGCACTCGATTCGTGTTTCTTTTTTCGTTTAGAGCGCGCTCCGAGCGCGCTCCGAGCGCGCTCTATCAGCTCAGCATGAATTGATTGAGCATCCTGAGCAAAACCCGAGCACAGTGAATTTGACGTTTGACAAGGGGTAAAGCAATAAGAAAACGAAATCGAAAACAATTGAAATGGAGTTCGAGGCTTTGTTTTTAATTAATTATTAGTAGTTAATAATTAAATGAAAACTTTATTTGTGTATAAACGCTATTTTAGTGTTTAAGAAGACAAAAAGCATGAATGGTCGATTAATTTTGCAGTCATATGACAGGTACTGCTCAATCGTGTTTCTTAAATATATCAGAGCGTTTAGAGCGTGCTCCGTTCACAGCGCGCTCGACATGTTCAGGCTCTGTTCAGAGCTCTGTTCTGAACTAAAAAATAAAAACGCCTACTGTCATCAGCTGATTAAATTTCTTTTAGTGTGAACTAAGTTTTGCATGTGTTGGGGAATTGAGAGATAAATTTCCTTTTTGTTTTGTTTCGAGCAATTCACCCAAATAGCTATAAATTAATTCAGCTCTACAGTATTGTTGTTTATGTCAATTGATTCATCTTATTGCACTGAATTCAATGCTGCAATTAGATATTGTCACACTCCTTTCGTTTAATAGCTATAGAGCTTTCAAATTGCAATTTCAAATAATAACGAATAGGAACAAAATAAATTCCCTGGCGGTAAATTTTTGACACCAAGCTGGCTGCGCCCATGGGATCCCCATCGCTTAAAGAATATGTGCGTGAGGTCCCATTTGATTTGCATTGAAACACCTATTCACCTAAAGAACGATGGGGAAAAACAAATGTATTCTGGTGCGTTTTAGCTTGTTGATCGAAAGAGAGAGCCCTCTGAGTTGACTATCTGTATAAGTATATAATCTGAAAATACACATCACAGATTAATACAGATAGTCGACTTGTCATCCCCTGCCTGCTAAAACGATCAAATGATCGGAGACCATAAATTTACGATATTAAATGGTCAAATTCGATGGGGTCTCTCTTTGTCCTACAAGCCCAATAGAACTGGTGAACAAAGATGTGTGAGTGAATTTGCACACAACTCACGCACACATTCAATTTTACTGGGTTCGTGACATCTGTCAAAAGGGCGCAGCCATCTTGGACAAATTGTGTCAAAAATGGAAAAATTGTGGTGGGGACGCTGTGTCCCAAAAGCAACTACCGAAAATATTCTCTGTTTCGTGGTCAATCTGTTAAAAATACGTTACATTTAAAATACTTTAATAGTAACATATAACAAATTTGTTTATCATACATTTTAAGTCGAATAAAAAAGAAAACATGTTTGATTATAGGAAATGTGTGTATGATAGGTGAAACTTATTTTGAATATACATATGTAAGTGATACTATTAGTTAGTAGCGATTCTGGGAGTTTTGAGATTTGTATGTAAAAGAAAAATGGAAAAACTAGGAATTCAAATATTCCGACCCTTTGTTTCTTCTTCATTGTATTGTTGGGAAATATGCGTGTGTTTACTCAATTAGGTATTGGTTTTATATTATAATAAACTGCTGCACTAATTCCATTGTCACCAAAAAAAACAAAAAACGATAAAAATATTTACACCGAAATGGATGTTTATTTTCTAGAAATTCTGATTTTCCAGGCGGTAAAATTTCCTAGAATGGGGCATCACTTCACGACTGCAGTATATTACTCAAGTAAAGGTAATACTATCGGTGGCTGCTTGACGGAATACTATAGTTTCCAAGGCGCATAGATCGAAAAACAATAGACCTCAGTTTTGTAGACCTCGGATATCTTCTAAACTACAAAATTGCGTTTTCAGATCTTGGGGCTTCGGAAACTATAGTATCCCCAAAGAAGTTTCGCGTACAAAAATATGTATCAATAAATTAAATGCGCTACAAGCATTTAATTCAATACCTTATCTACTTACTTGTCACGTATAAATGGACTTTGTATACATTCAAAGTAATAGTCCACACGACAATTCTGACCATAGATTCAGGATTTCCGTTTATGTACCTTCAAAAAGTAAACCAACTAACAACTTTTACCTCGTTGTATCAAAAATGTATTCCATGATTAGTTTTGTTACCGTTGACTCTCGTCATGTGGCTGTTTCTGCAATGTCAGCACCAACAACACGATCAGGTTTCTTTTGCCATGACTTTACTTCTGTGTATTCTACCTGCGTCTTCGCTACCTTGATCGATTTCAAGACCACGTTTGATGACTATGGCTGAGATGAACACTTGCACTGAACAGCGTCACGTTTCCTCTGCTGCCCCTAGTTATATCAATTTAGAAGAAAATGTTAATAATAAGTAAACCTGCTCACCGTTTAATGCTCCCAGAATCTGTACCATCAGAATCAACGATGAACTACTGCCTACGATGTATTGAAACGAAAAATGGAATAATACAACTTATTATCACAAATAAAATTATTTTCTATACTTACATTTTTAAAAGCAGTAGATTCGAGCGGCAAACAAATTAGTAGCTAACAAATAAATGAATAGAAAAATAAAACAAATTTATGGCACGAATGTGGCAAAATAGAAACTCACCTCGTTATACTTCAGATTTTGACATAGACTTATTCAACACTAATGCAGAATTTCATGAGCTATTGTTTTGTACCTGTAGATGAGCTGATTAAACTTCAAATCTCTTATCACACGTATTCACCGATAGTAACAAAAGAGAGGATTAGGCCTCGCCCATTTGCGTGTGTTCTCCGGTTGGGGATGGAAACTTGAGTATCTATTATTGTAAATTTATGCAAAATAGTTACACATTAATTCAGCTCTACAGTATTATTGTTCATGTCAATTGATTGATCTACAGTATTGTTGTGTATGTAAATTGATTCATCTTATTGCATTGAATTCAATGCTGCAATAGGAAGGAGGATAGGGTATCATACGATCCGTTAAAGACGGATTGTGTCTTTTCTCTATGTTTCTTTTATAGTTCAGAGGAGAGCCTGAGGTGTTAAAAAAATGTTTGTGTTTCTTTTTAGTTCAGAGCGCTCAGAGCACTCAATCCGTGTTCCTTTTTTCGTTCAGAGCGTGCTCAGAGCGCGCCGAATTTGACGTCCGACAGGAGCTCAGATTATATACAGATAGTCAACGCAACGCACCACATCGCTCTTTAGGTGGATAGGTGTTTCAATGCAAATCAAATGGGATATCACGCACACATTCTTTGAGCAGGGAATTTTTTTTGTTCTTATTTGTTATTATTTGAAATTGCAATTTGAAACTGCTATCACTATTAAACGAAAAATTTACCACCAGGGAATTTTGGTTGTTCCTATTCGTTATTATTTCAAATTACAATTTGAAACTGCTGTCACTATTAAACGAAATGTGTATGACAATATCTAATTGCAGCATTGAATTCAGTGCAATAAGATGAATCAATTGACATACACAACAATAATGTAGAGCTGAGTTAATTTTTAGCTATTGGGGTGAATTTTTGGGAGGAAAAAAGAAAGGAAATTTATCTCTCAATTTTCGAACACAAGCAAAACCTAGTTCACACGTGTTGACACGTTCTCCGCCGGAAACTTAATAGCTGAGGAGAATCAGTGCAACCACCTTCAACTGTCACCACTTGGATGTGCTCACCAACGCTTACCACAACGGGGTAAGCTAATTTGGGTAGTTTGCAATTGAAAATTAACATCTTCTTGTTCGACAGTTGAAACCAAATGGCACCGGCTAAGTGCGTCCACATGACCAATAGAAAGACCACTGCAATGTTGGATAGTGTAGTCGTAGTTTTCTTACTCTAAAGCCCACTTAGCTATGCGGGGATTGACAGACTTTTTACTTAGTGTCAGAGTAACCGAACTGCAATCGGTCTCAATCTTAAACGATAAGCCTTCTAAATATACTCGAAATCGGCGTAGTGCTTAGATTATTGCTAATGTTTCCAACTCGAAACTGTGATATTTTTGTTGAACTGTGGTAGTACTTCTTGAAAAATAAGCAACTGGATGCAGTTTCCAGTCCTCCTTACATTGGAGAAGCACAGCCCTAAAACCCAGGGCACTGACATCGCAGTGCAGTTCCGTTTCTTTTGTTGGGTTGTAGATAGCTAATACCGGTGGGCTTAGTAGCTTCTGGCGCAATGTTTCAAATGCCTGCTGACATGAAGGACTGAAATTAAACTCCATGTCTTTCTTTAAAAGACATCCCCCCAAACAAGGGACAGACAATTACCGAAAACGCGTGAAGCTCCCTAGTATTTCTTGGAATTGGGTACATTTTTATAGCTTGAACGTGCCTGTCGCTTGGTCGTATACTTTGGGCTGTAACTTCATACCCCAGACATTCCATCTCAGTGTTGCAGAATTTACATTTTGATAATTTTAGCTCTAATTGATATTCTGATATGCAGTGCAAAACCTGCCGTAGCAGATTGAAATGCTCTTCTAATGATGCAGTGGCGGTGATTATGTCATCAATATGTACTATAATTTTTCACCAAAATTTACTGAAAACTTGACCGACAAATCATTGGAATACTGAAGGAGCATTCTTTAAGTCGAACGGCATCCTTAAGTATTCGTATTGGCCTGACGATGTCACGAATGCGGTGTATTTCACAGAGTCTTGAGCAACTTTAACCTGGTGGATTCCGTCCTTTAAGTTTAATAACGTAGAGTACCGTTTGCCTCCTTCCAAGTACTCCAGGCAATCTTCTATTAAAGGTAGAGGAAAATTATCCCTCACAGCTATCTTATGGGTACCCCGAGTTTCTTCGGATCTTTTTTCTACCAAGAGGAGAGGTGAGGCGTATGGAGAACAACTCGGACTTATGATGCCTTGTGGTAAGAGGTCGTTGACTTGTTTGTCCACTTCTTGTTTTCCACAGAATGACAAACGTCTGGGCGGACTGAAGACTGGAGTGTCGGAAGACAATCTAATTACCATTTCATAGTTATGGTCGACGGGGGAAATTGTTTTTGCGTTGATGTATTCATCCGAAATTAAATTGCGCAATCACAGGGCGACGGCCTCTGATACGGTAGAGCCAATACTGACGTTTAATGCGTCAGCGCCAGAGTCAATAAAGTTAACACTTAATAAATTATCAAAAATGGTTTTAATTTCTAAGGAGTTTCACTAATTACAGAAGGTATTTTCAACAGTAACATTTTTCACGGAAAGATCGGAATGCTTATGAGGATTAATATAATGTAACGAATCAAAAACACAATAATTCGATTGCTTCATAAGTTTTGTTTTTTTGCAATATATTTTGGTTGTTCCACCTTTACACAAGGGTTTCCAACACATAAGCGTATTTCAAACAATTGAAGGAAATCTGTACCCAATAAAAGAGAAACTTGAATTTCTTCATCGGGGAGGATAATCAGTTTTATTCCTTTTCGTTGATCCATGAATTGTATGACGCATTCGCTTTCTCCATATGTAATCAGCTCAGTATTTCGGAGACCCCTATAGTTAGATACGCTTAACACATCGGCACATACATGAGATGGCAGCATTGACCGCTGGAGGAGACTACCGGTATCAAAAAGAGAAAAGCAATCGAAGTATTTAGTATCACTTGATTCGTTATTCTGGCAGAAGGCAACACTCACCATTTGTAAACAATCTAGAGCATAAATTAACAATACCTAGATAGTCAACTTTCCATCCCCAAACCCGCTAAAACCCGCAAATGCGGGGAGTAATCCTCTCTGTAATAAGAGATTTGAAGTTTAATCAGCTCATCTATAGGTCCAAAACGCTGGCTCATGTACTTTTGCATTAGAATGGAGTGAATCTATGCTGACAGTTTTCACCAAATTTCAGTAAATCGATACTTTTTTTGTATCGGCTAAACGCGCGGCTGTCAAAAATGGAGGTGATTTTGCTTTTTCCCCATTTGTTTACTTTTTAGCTCAAAAAAGAGCAAATATATTTTTGATCTTTTATATTTTTTTTTATGCCACTCGATTCGATTTATTGCACTGAATTCAAATCTGTACTCAGATGTTGTCGTTCTTGTTCCGTTTAAGAAATATAGCACTCTAAAATTGTCGTAAAATAAAGTAAACAAAGGCAGTGAGTCGCCGCGGGTATTTATGGAAGTGTAGTGGGGAGTTTCGGATGTTAAAACAATATCTTTTTTATAAATAAATGAAATGTGTCTTACACAAATAAACAAATTGGTATAATGTAACTATGAAATTGTTGGAAGTGGATATTTAGATTTTTAATTATTTTATTTAAGTAATTATTATTCTGTTGTGTTATTATTCTACATTTGTATGAAATTTCGTACTGGATTCAGTTGTTCTTCGCTTACGTGCTTACTGATTTGTAGAAAAGTTTGATTTAAAGTATATATATGTACAATATACTTACATATATGTATGTAAAAATTAACCTAAAATATATAATAAACGTATCTATTTGTTATTTCAAACGTATCTACTTGTTAGTTCAAAAAAACAAAGTGGAAGAAATTAAAATATGTATGTTTATACTGTGATACATATGATTGTATGTTTTAATCTAGTTTTTTATTTAGTATAAATGATTTAAATTATACGTTACATTTTGAATTTAACTTTTTTAAATGTAGCGTACTTTTAAAAGATTCACCTCGAAACGAAGAATATTTTTGGTAGTTGTTTATTGGACACAGCATCCCCTCCACAATTTGCCAATTTTTGACACTATTTTGTCCAAGATGGCTGCGTCCATTTGACAAATGTCACGGACCCAGTGAATTTGAATGTGTGCGTGAGTTTGCCTGCAAATTCACTTTGCTCACCAGGTCCGTCGGGCTTGTTGGTCGAAAAAGAGACCCCCTCGAAGTTGACCATCTAGTATAGTTAATTTATGATCTAGAGTACGTGTACGTGTACGTAGAGTACGTACATAGGACACAGCTGCAACTTGGTTTCCTCGTTTTGTACGCCTTGCACACAGTGCTGCCAGACGTTTTTCAAGTATTTACATATATGTACATCACAAAACTCCGCAACTTCCAACCAGCTCGATTGAAATCGTTTCCTCTTGTTGTCTTCAACTCCTTTTGACCTAAACAGAAACGTTTATCTACCTAGTACCTAGAATACGAAAAGTGCACAGTGCCTAGAATAGTAATTGGCACAAAATAATAGTAGAGATCGCTACGCATACAATCACCAAATATGTGAGATCGCCGAAATTAACCCTTTTAAGTTATGGAATGAATTCATTACTGACTATTGCAGTGAAAATAAGCGAGTCAATTTTCCTTTTTTGTATGGAAATCGGAAAATATTACCTTTTTACCATAACTTGAAAATTTGAGTTGAAATTTACCACGCAAAGGTAAATTTACCACAATCTGGCAGTACTGCTTGCACAGTCGGAGTATTTGTGCTCCTTACTTCCCCATGTAAAGCAAGAACAAGGGGCTCGCTTGGGTTTTCGGCAGTTTGCTGACAAATGTCCTATTGCTGAGAAGTTGAAGCACTAGCTCTTTCGAATTTCATAAGCGTTGTCGCCGCTAAATGATGGTACGGCATTAGAAATGTCGGAGAAGTCCACGTGGCTTATGCGGCTGGAAGTGTCGCTTTCTTCAAGCAGTTTTAGCTCACGACATAGTTGGAGTATTTGCTTCTGTTTTTGGAGCCTGGACAGCAATCTCGATCGTTCCATCTCGATATTGTCATCGAATGCGTCCGGATTAGGTCGAATTTGCTCGGAGTTGGATGCGCCCGCGGAAGCATCGAAGATGCAGGTAGGATGGGCGGATTGGAACAGTTCTGAGTTAGTGGCTTGCGTGTTGACTGTAGGTGTTGTTTGACTCGTTGATTAATGGCTGGTGGTTGCTTATTAACTCGGCGGAATTCTTCATTGTAGAGGGATCTTAGCTGCGGCAGTGTGGCGCTACCTGGGAATTCGATGGCGGCGGCTTGAAATGCGGCAATTAATTGTTGTTTCGTTGTATTTCGAAGACCTTCGGTTGGCTCGTCCATAGTGTATCGAAGGTTATATAACCATTTTTTTTTTTTGTTTTGATTTTCAGAAGTTTGTTTTTTTTTTGTTTTATTTCAGAAGTTTTACCAATTGCTGAAGTATTATTTTGTAATGGCGTCTTGTCATTTTTTACGAATGGTAGCACACAGCGCGAGGGGAGGGGATTTAGGCTCTGCCCATTCTAGGGTTTTAGCGGGCATTTCAGTAATGCGGGCATGTCTACTGCTGTACTGACTTGCTCTTCTGCGACATCGAATGGCATCGTATCAGGATCTTCGCCGGCTACTCGAACATGTTTTTGTAATTTGAGCATCAATTCTTTCTTGTTGCCTGTTGTGGAGAGATTTCGCTTGGAAAGCACATCCTTCAGTTCAAGTAATGTCGAAGGAAATTTGTTGTGTTATCGCAGTATAAATGTTGACAGTGCCCTCTGCGACCGATGAATCGTTTCAATGCTGCAAGAAAGGATTCGATCGTCATATCGCTTACAAGTTCTATATGCACCGCCTTCGTGGCGAAGCAACAGAAGATTGCCACATAAGCCTTTTGAGGTCATTTGCCGTGAATTTTGTAATGAATCCAGAATGGTGCGCAGTAATCCACTCCTGAATTTATGAAGGGTCTTGCTGGTGTAATTCTGGGTGATGGTAAATATCCCATTACTTGTGGAAGTAATTGTGGCCTGGCTTTAGTGCATTTCACGCAATGCATGTGCCAAAATCTTTGCCTTATATAAGCTAACAACGTCTGGGTGCCGCAGAGCCTATGCTTCTCGTGAACTTCCTGCATTAATAGTTTTACTAACGGATTATTGTACGGTATTAGCATCAAACGGAAGTGTTTCCGATTCTAATCGACCTCCAACTCGAATAATACCCTGATTATCCAGAAATGGAGCGAGGCTGGTGAAATGACTTATTTTCTTCGGTTCCTTATAGGTCTGCAGGTCACTGATTTCCTTTTTAAAATCGAATGCTTGCATTGCTCGAACTATCACAGTGAGTGAATTCTCTAATTCCTTGACTAATAAACTAATTATCTCCTCTTGATGTTGATTTTTGGGTGTTCTGGCATTATTGCAAAGTCGTAGGATGTAACCAATTATTCTCTGCAGCGTGTTGAATAAATTGCGATGGGTAATTTCATAAATAAATTTCTGATTACAAAACTAAGTCGTTATTGTTACAGTCAGCATTAGTTCTCTTTCTGCGTCTTTCGGAATAGACCGCTCCTTGACATGTTTTGCTGGCCACATATCTTGATGTCCAGATAGAAAGAGAGGATCATAAAACCACAGTGCGCATGATGGCAAATGTGCGGTTTGCAGACACCTTGATAATACATCCACTGGATTATATTTTGACGTCACATGCCGCCATTACTCGGGAAGTGTTAGATCTTGTACATATAGCGGCTACTCGATTAGCGGCAAATGTTTGGAATGATGACGAAGGAGAGCTTATCTATGATAGAACGATTTCAGAATCTGTTCATAAAAATGTTAGTGAGATTCAAGTTTTTCTTAATTCTGTTGGTTAATTGAGCAACTAGAACTGCAGCACATAGTTCCAATTGTGGCAATGTTTGTTTCTTTAGTGGAGCCACTCGTGGTTTGAAATATAACAATCTTAGGATTGTACCATATTTTGTAATTGTTCGAAGGTACATCGCTGTGGTGCAGGGACATAAGTCTCAAACTTTTTTTTCGGGACTTATGTCCCAATTCATCTGGACATAAGTCCTAAATCGAATTAGGGACTTATGTCCCACCGCATCGGGACATAAGAACCATCACAAAATGTTGGGACTTATGTCCCACCTATAATAATCTTAGAGAATTCAAATACCCAGAAGAGCATGGAACAAGTAAGTACATGATAAAGCTACATTAATTAAATTTTGCTTTATGTCACTTATATGCATAAACAGTGGAATATCTATCAGGGGCATGTTGCCTACCTGCAACCCCGCTGTTTGGGGACACTGTTAGTTTTGGTGTAGGTGCGAGGTTGAGTATATGCAAAGTTTCATTATATCCATGTTTCGCATGTTTCGCATAAATTTAAAGAAACTTTGCAGATACTCAACCTCGCCCCTACTCAACTTCGCCCCTACTCCAAATCCAACAGCGAATGTCCCACCCTATCGGGACATAAGTCCCTAATTCAGATTGGATCTTATGTCCCAGTTAAGTGGGACATAAGTCCGAAAAGAAAAAATGGGACTTATGTTCCGGGGACTTGCGCCCACTGATGTACCATATGCCCTTTCAGATGCATCAAAAAACGCGTGGATCTGTATGCCTACTGGTACGGAAAGTGAAATTGTGTAATTCTTTCAGATTATTTTGAAATGTCATTCATCTTGTACGTAGTTCAGCTGGTAATGCTTCATCTCATGACAATTGTTGTTGCAATAGCTCCCGAACGAAAAGTTTTTTTGGCTATGACAAATACTGGAGCCTTCACGCCCAATTAATGGAATAATTTGGCAAGATCTGAAGTGACAATCCGTGTTGTTATTCTGCTATTCTTATCACACAGAATCTATTGTATCATTCGTTCGCTGCCATGTCAAACCCAATGTCTTGATTGATGTATTACTTTCGTCGTTAAAATCGAGATCAATTTCTTGGTCCTCTTTAGCAACGTCTTATATATCTTTTGAGAAAAAGATGCAGTACAAGTGTAATTTTTTTTCAAATCCGCCCACTGCCACGCCCTCTTTTTCATAACTTCACTAAATTATATGAAACCGAAAAAATTTTTTAAGACCAAATATTTAGGTATTCAGATTCCCTACAATTCACCCATACAACAGTTTTGGCCACGCCCACATTTTGGGGGCGTTTTCATAAAAAAACCGTTTTCGATGAAATTTTATATGTAGGATCCTCAAACGTTGGAAGTTATCATAGTAATTCAGTACAGAAAATGCAATACGGCCACGCCCAGTTTATAGGGGCTCGATAGAATGGATGAGAGGGTATCATACGATCCGTTCCAGACGGATTGTAGCTTTTCTGTATGTTTATGTGGCGATTGCATAATTGTCGCATACTTGCATTGTTACACTACATACCTCATCTTTTGTACGCTTGGTATTGGTTGCTTGTTAACCATTTAAGAAAACAGATCAACAAATTGTCTCCTTTTCAAATACTCACCATCGAATTTAATAATTGTAACCTTTGGTAGGTTTATGGAATTCTGGTTAGCAGTGCTGCTGGGTACACTTTTTTTGTGATTTTCACTG
Source organism: Xylota sylvarum (assembly GCA_905220385.1). Classification (NCBI taxonomy): domain Eukaryota; kingdom Metazoa; phylum Arthropoda; class Insecta; order Diptera; family Syrphidae; genus Xylota; species Xylota sylvarum. The sequence goes on from LR999959.1 coordinate 36,904,577, forward strand.
TCTTGTGGTTGATAAGGCAATAAGGTGCACCAGTCAGTTACCTCCCAAATTGTGCAGTTTAGGGCTTCAATCTGTTGTCATTGTTGATCGATTGTTCTGAGTTTGATTTCGTAGTACTGTATAGGTTCATCTTAAAATAAAAAAAAATACAAATTTTTGGCGCGACAGGTTCATGGGACCCAGGGCCTAGCTTCTCACAACCACTCGTGCTGTGCGTGTTATATTCTTCACACGAATGGAAGGGCCCTACTGTTTAATGCCGGATCCGAAGTTTTTTTTTTGTTTTTTTGAGAAGCTTTGTCATGACAGTTTTCCTCTCGGATGTTTGTCAGACGCTCGCGAGAGGTGGGGCTGTGAAAGAAATTTAAGGTGTTGTTTGGGGATTGAACCTGGAATCCCTCGCTCCGTAGTCCAACGCACTAACCACTTGAGCCACGGCGCCCACTGGTTCATTTTCATTCAGTGATAATCCCTCGATTATTCTTTTTAGCGAACTCATGATTGCCCTCTGTAACGAATAACACCAACGTTTTTTGTTGAAATTTCTTTCACTGTTTCTTGCACTGTTTCAATGGTTGCCTTAATTGGATCAACCTTTGATGTGGTTGATTGTTGGGCTATGTCAGTTACTATGTTTCCTTCAAGGGAAGCTATTCCTTCTTTAAAAAGTCTTTTGTACTCTGCGACTTCATTAATAAAATATTCATGATCAGCAGGAGTATTCGGTAATAGCTTTATTTTTAAGTCTGCTTGTTCAAATTTAATCCAGTGCTCTTGTAGGCGTTGTAGTCGTTCTTCAAAATATGTAGGTCCTTGATTTCTTTCTGTCTGCGGAGTCCTTCCTGAAGTTGGAGAATATTCGCCCAGTTGCCAATTGTCCCATCACAAGTTCTTCAAATCAAGTCATGGTTGCCTCAGAACGCGGTTTAACCTGGGTCTAGATTAACTTGAACAGCAAACGAATCTTGATTGAGAAATCACGTCGTGGTCACCAACAGACTCGTTTGTCTGAAGTGTAGAAAAAAGATATCAAGCACTTAAACTTGATATATTAAAAAATGTTTTTAGTGAAACAAGCACTGAACTTGTTCACTTGTGGAGAACTTAAGTTGAGGAAAAGTAAAACCCAGTATCTGATTGAATACTAAACTTTACTACTAATTAATTGTTTCTTTTAAACAAATATTTTGCTTATTCTAGGTTACAGAAATAAAATTGCTTAGTTTAAGTTATTACATAAAAAGACAATAAAAACAAAACGAAAATTGATTGCCGGCAGCGATGCACCGTTAGCATTGTAGGTCGTTGGTCTGACTCATGTATCTATTAAGTGCGTTTGGTTGTCCATTGGAAAGCGTGCGCTGCGTCAGTGAGAGAAATTTGTTGGTCTCGGAGAGGTAATTGGACTAAATACCTACTGTAGCATATATATGTACGCAGCCAGCAACGAGTATGTCATATATATATACCACAATGATGCCGGTAATTTATTCTTACATGAATGCGTCTGCATGGGACATGAGTTTTGCTTGCACGTCAAATAACATATATGTACAGCCGCCGTCTTCTATTTACAACACTATGCCGCCGGTAAGGTATAGTTTCTCGAATGCGACTGCAGGGAACATGAGTTTTGCTCGCACGTCAAATAACATCTATATACAGCCGCCGTCTTCGATTTACAACGCTACACCGCCGCAATATGCCAGGTATTTTGCTAGCTCCTCAAACACTACGGTGTCTCGAAAGGTTCAGGATCTCCCAGCGTTTGGCGGACAGATTGAGGATTGTCCGCGTACGTTCAATCAACAGCCTCCTACAACTACACCAATCTAGAGAACAACTTGTGGTTGCAGAATTCCCTAATAGGTGAAGCCAAGAGAGATCGGTTAATCCCTCCTTATCCACCATGAGAAAGTGGATGCTATTAAGGACCAGCTGCGCTTTCGGTTGGGCGTCCAGAACAGCTTATACGCAGTCAATTGAACCAGGTACGGGAGATCGCCCCAATCAGTGGAAACGCAGGGATTAATTAGAGGAACTAGTTTCAAAACTTCCAAGGTCTAAAAGGTCTGGTGAGTCCTAGGTACGCTGCACGAGTAAAACCATACCTAACGATTGCAAAGTTCAGCGACTGGTTAACCAGACTTGGCCAATCTAGTTTGTATTGTACAAAATGATGTCAACAGGGAGCCGAAGAGATGCATGCCAATCCTACTTGCCGCGGGAAAGCACCGCACATCTATCCCAAAGTGTATTACTTGCCAGTGTCAACACAAGGTCAGCGAATGTAAGCGATTTACTGACTTAGCAGTATCTGAGAGGTGGTCAAAGCTAAAACATAACCGCTTGTGCTTCACATGCATGATTCAGCCGCAGGATAGGTGTGCCCAAAGTTTTCTTTGGCGTGATGGTGATGACTCAAAGGAACCGGACACGTACAAAATGGTTGTCATGACATTTGTGGCTGCTTGCTCGCCTTGTGCAGTCCAATTCGTGAAGACGACCAACGCTATAGAGCATCGAAATCAAAACCCACGCGCCTTGAAAACTATTAAAAGCTATCACGGACTATCACTATGTGGATGACTTTGTGGATAGTTCCGAGTCCGTAGAACAAGCCATCGACATATCGCTGCAGGTAAGAGAGATCCACAAGAAAGCCGGTTTCGAACTAAGGAACTTCACCTCGAATTCGACAGCAGTTCTAAATGGTTTACAAGGTAAAGAGGCCGGTGTATTGATGAGTGCTAAAGATAGCCTGGAGACCGAAAAGATACTTGGCATGTTTTGGCAGCCAGTCAGCGACAACTTCAGGTACCAGTTATGGTTCCATCACGTTGATAAATACGTCATCAGTGGAGAACAAGCCCTACAAAGAGAGAGCTGATAAGCGTTATTATGTCAGTTATTTATCCGTTGAGGTTACTAAGCCATTTGACTATCGCGGCCAAGTTACTGATGTGAGAAGTATGGCGACACCATATACGATGGGATGAGTTATTGTCTGATGCAGTTCTTCTAGGGTGGAATAGGTGACGGTCAAAGCTGTCAGACATGGGTGGAATAGGTGACGGTCAAAGCTGTCAGACATGGCCAATTTCAATATCCAACGCTTTTATTTCGGAAACGGTGCCCCGCAAGAAGTACAACTTCATATTTTCGCTGATGCCAGCGTAGATGCTTTGCTGCAGTGGCGTATTGGAGGGTAGTCAGTACGGATGGTAAAGCGAACACGTCGTTTGTTTGTTCAAAAACAAAATGTGCTCCACTGAAGCCGCTAACAGTTCCACGCCTTGAGCTTCAGGCAGCCGTCTTGGGAGTACGCCTGATGACAACTACACTAGTGGCCAAACAAATGTTACCACGCCTTTGTACATTATAATTTACATAGATATAGCTGAAAGCCAGCATTATTTTGAGAGTAAGCTAAACTAACAGATTTCTGTTATCTGCAGAAATTAGCTAAGAACTTGGCGATCAACATGGAGAAGACTGCAAGAAATTGGGCTTTATGGGCGATGGCATTGAAAAAAGCCGACATTGAGCTCTTTGCCTGAGATTTGCAAAAGACTACCCGCATCAAAATAAGACTCAGGCCGATTGAAGAATGGCAATATTTACAGATGAGTCCAATCAGTATCTCCTATATACGCCGAAGAGAGACTGCAGACTTAAGAGAACACTGTGCTGTTTCTCAGAATAAGTTCCCTTTATTTTTTACGGATTCAATCAATGATTCATTATATAAACATGAATTTTCATTTAAACAATATTCAAAATAATTAAAATAAGAGTCAAACTTTTGAAGTTAAAGCTATAAATTGAAAAAATTCCTAACGATGGTAACATTTATTTGGCCACTAGTATATAATAGAGCAGCATTCGGTACATGTCTCTCGCAGTGTCTTGTTGAGTGACTCAACAACAGTCATAAAATGGATTAACAGTGAACATCGTCGGTACAAACCATTCGCGGCGCATAGAATTGCGGAAATCCTGGCTACTGTTCCATCCAACTGGAGGTGGGTACTAACATATCCTACTGATGAAGCTACGCGGTCAAGCGGTCATATCTCGACTTCAGCGCTTCATCACGCTTGTTAAGAGGTCCCGAATTTCTGGCCTTTAAGTGCCACCGCCATCACTAGCGTACGGGCGATGATGAAGAGCTTCGCCCAAAATATTTTTTGATCATCGTGAGTATAAGTATCATAGATTTTAATCGTTTCTCCTCTCTTAACAAGTTCGAAAGAACAATGGCCTACGTATAGCGATTTTTGGATCGATGTCATAAACGCTCCCGTAACGAGAAGGGAAATAGTTTAACAGCTTCCGAGCTTGAAGCAGCGGAAATGGTATTGTGTCGTGAGACCCAATCCGAAACGTTTCTGGCACAGATGAGAGAAATCTGGGTGCAAGGTAGAGTCGATGCAGCCAGCTGGCTCACTTATGCCGCCACGCAGCCAGCTGTTTTACCGCACTAGTCGTTGCAGTCGTTGCGTTGAAGCAACAATCTGTGAGATCCGCCAGAAGTACTGGATTCCCCGTCTTCGCAAAAAAATATGCCGCTTAAGGAAAACAATGGCGATAAGCCCGATAGCTGACGGATTGGCTTTGGAATCGATGGGCAGCCGAGTACTTGCCAACTTTAACACGCCGTACCAAATGGTGTCAAAGGTCTAGACCAATTTCAGAGGGAGACTTAGTGTTTGTCTGCGACGTGAACGTACCGCGGAGGCAGTAGTATCGCGGTCGAATCAAAAGGGTGTATACCGGAGTCGATGGAGAAGTCCGAAGTGCCGATGTTTGCATATCTAAAAGAGTAATAAGACACCCTGCATCAAAGCTAGCCGTTATGGACCTGAACATTAGTGAATCGGGGTTGGTTCAACGCGGCTGGGGTTTTGCAGAATGACTAACTTAATGTTAACGCAGCCTTACTCTTCTTCCTCTTCCTTTGCCGACATTTATCCGTCGCTTTGCGCGCAGACATCTTAAATTTGGCGCATTCGCCATTTATAAGTCGGCCAGGAAAGAAGGGAATAAAACTGCGGTAAGAAATATATATTGTATTTGACAAACTGATCTTCATTTTCCCTTTGTATAGAAATAAACGTTTATGAATTCAACATTTGACTTCGCTATTCCGCTACAACTGGCATAGGCAGCACTAGAGCGAGTTCAACTTCGTCTTCATCATCTGCTGCAGATTTCCGACTGCTCAGCTGGGAATGGTTCGGGATGTTTGAGGGATGTTCTTTGGGGTCAGAACACAAGGGCGCCAGGTAATCTTTAGAGATAAAACTACCAAAACTATTGGAATAAAAAAAGACGTGGTGTTAAGTGGTAAAAGAAACTGGTTATGTATTTTTCTTTTCACTAACAAATAAGGACGCAATTGGAAAGAAATAAAACGAATTTCCCGAGTCAAGTATTGGGGTGAAAGTAAAGTAAGTTGAGGGACAGAAGGTAGCCCCGGATTCCCACTCGGTACGGAGTTAAAGATAGGGGTCACAGTTTTAAACACCGGAATAAAACTCTTCGGTGACTAAGAAACGAATGGTGGCTTACTCGAAACTACTATATTGTAATATTCTTGCTAGGATTCGGAAGATAAAATCGTCCTTCTCCAATACTCCAAAAATCAAACAAGTCCTCTTTTAATCACTCTTTCAAATTGTTTATTATCTATCGCTTTGTAATTCGTTTACTTACTTACTTACTTAGGTGGCGCTACAGTTCGGGGTGAATCTGGGCCTCAACTAACAAGCCTCTCCAGTTAGCTCGGTCCTTAGCTAACTGCCTCCAGTTGCGCACTCCAAGCTTGTTCAGGTCCCCTTCAACTTGTGCGCGCCATCTAAGGCGAGGTCTTCCTCTGCTGCGTTGTCCCTCCGGGTGTGATTCCAAGACTCTTCGGGCCGGAGCACTGGTGTCCATTCGCTCTACATGTCCTAGCCACCTCAAACGACTAATGCGCAGTTTTTTGACTAGGTCGATGTCGCTGTACAGCTCGTATAGTTCGTCGTTGAATCTTCTCCTCCAAAGCCCGTCAACGCAAACAGGACCGAATATTTTGCGAAGAATTTTTCTTTCGAAGTGACCGAGGATATCTTCATCCGCTTTTGATAAAGTACAAGCTTAAGCGCCATAAAGCAGGACTGGGATGATAAAGGTTTTATATAGATTCTCCTTAGTTGTTCGGGATAGGGCCTTACTACTCAATTGCCTTCTCAGCCCAAAGAAACGGCGATTGGCAAGAGTTATTCTTCTTTTTATTTCTGCCGAGCTGTTGTTGTCAGAATTGATAGCAGAGCCGAGGTAGAAAAAGTCCCTTACTACCTCAAAGTTATAGCTGTCGATTGTGACGTTCTGTCCAATTCGTCGATGTTGCGTATCCCTTCTGGTTGACAGCATATACTTGGTTTTGCCCTCGTTTACCGCTAAACCCATTTTGGCAGCTTCTGTTTCAATTCGTTTACTATTTCACTTTATTATTCAATAACATTTATCTAAGACATCAATTCAACTTTAATCACAATCCAATCAACTTTTCACGCTATTATGATCTTCGTCCTAGTCCTTTGGTGGATGTCTCTGATCCTTTCTCTAAGGTCTGCCACGTAATCTCCTTCACATTTGGGCTCCTCAGTAGGGGATCCAAACTTCACTTCACTAGGTAGGCGGACTGTTCAACCAAACAGAATTTCAGATGGAGTATGTCCGGTAATAGTGTGTGCTGCATTTCGGTAGGCCATCAAAAACAACTGAATATCCCAATCACGTTGGTAGTCGCCGACGACTTTTGAAAGATGTTCGTTCAAAGTCCTGTTAAAACGTTCTACCATCCCGTCTGATTGTGGATAAAGCGGAATTCTTGATTCCGAGTAGCTGGCATATCTCTTGGAATATGGACGACTCGAAGTTTCGCCATTGGCCAGAGTGCAGTTCCATTGTTACACCAAATCTGCTCACCCATTTGTTGACAATTTGCTCCACGATGGTTTTAGTTTCTTGGTTAGGGAAGGCAAACGTTTCTGGCCACTTGCTTAAATAGTCCATGACAACTAGGATAGATCGATTGTCATTCTTGGTTTCTGGAAATGGTCCTGCTATGTCGGCTACGATTCGTTCAAATGGTGCGCTTACGTTATACTGTTGTATTTTTCCTCGCGTTTTAACTCTCGGTCCTTTACTAGCTGCACATGCGACGCCTTTTCGAAACCAGTTTTCAACGTCTTCTCTTGCACTGAGCCAATAGAATCTTTCGCGTACCTTCTCCAGTGTCTGGTTCGCAGCCAAATGGCCTCCGGATGCATTTCCTGTAGCACTTACTCTCGACCGCGGAACGATGAGCTGCATTATGGAGGATTTCCCGCCTGGCCTTTCCCATTTCCTCTTCAAGACCCCATCTTGTACATGTAAAGAGTCCTATTGTGCCCAGTATGCCTTAAGGGTTGGGCTTCTGTCGGAGATGTCTCTTATGCTTGATTTCTCCACATGCTCCTTCCAAGATATCGGGGTCTTCTTTCTGGGCATTCCGGATTTCCTCTGCACTCCAGCCAGCGATGGGTTCAGCTCTTATCCGCTGCGTGGAGATAACGTTCATCTCTTTTGTCACACAATGCTTGCAATCGATCTTGCATGGTCGATGTTGAATTTCGAAGTCGTACGTCTGCAATCATTCAATAACAGTTCTCGCCTGGTTACACAGTAATTCCTTTCCGGCTTAGACAGTACTTTGCTGAAGTAGGCTATCACTTTCTCCTGGCCATTAAGTACCTGCGAAAGGACTGCTCCAACTCCGACTTTACTAACGTCTGCATCCACAATAAATGTTTTGCCGGGAGTGGGGTAGGCTAGTATTGGGGCTTCGCATAGCTGTCGCTTAAGTTCTCTAAAACTTTTTTCGGACTCACCTGTCCATTTATATTGCCTTCCTTTTGGCAATTCCGGCAAAATCCCTTACGAACCGTCTGCAGTACGTGCGAGTCACAGAAAGCTTCTCAGTTGGTGCTTGTACTTAGGGACTGGCCAATTTTTCATAGCTTCGACTTTCTCTGGATCGGTCCCCACTCCTTCTGATGTAATCACATGCCCCAAAAACTTAACTTCCCGTCGCAAGACGGCACATTTCTTTTGATTGAGTTTCAGGTGGGAACTTCGAAGTCGTTCAAATACATCTCTTAGGTTGTCTCGATGTTCCACAACGATGACATCGTCCAGATACACCAGGCATGTTTTCCAGGTTAATCCATGAAGGGTACGATCCATTAAACGCTCAAAAGTTGCCGGAGCGATGCACAACCCGAATGGCATTACTGTGAACTGCCACAGTCCATTTCCTGCAGTGAAAGCGGTCTTCTCTCGGTCTTCCGGATGGATCTGTACCTGCCAGTAGCCGCTCTTAAAGTCGATGTCTACGCCGAATCGAGTACTGCTGTCTTTCTTCCTGACTAAAACCACAGGGGATGCCCACGGACTCTTGGAACTTTCGATCAGACATTCTTTCTTCATCGTTGACACCATTTCTGCAATCTCCGTCTGCTTCGCCAATGGGAGTCATCGACCGTTCTGACGAATTTGTCTGGCATCTCCAGTGTCTATTCGATGTTGTAGTAGATGTGTGCAGCCATATACTCCCCATCATGTGAGGCGAATATATCGGCAAACTCACCGATCAGGTTCCCCGCTGAGATTTCCTGCTCCTGATCCAGTTCACAATCTTTTAGTATAGCCTCTCGTATTTCACCCAATTTAGCTGATGAGACAGGATCACGGATTCTCTCTTGGCTACCGTTGGAATTGCGCAAATCGGTGCACATTTACCAAGCACCTCCCCTTGATTTATTTTTACGCTCTACTGCTTCAAGTTCATAACTTTTACTGGAACCATGTTGTTCTTTGGCTCCACTAACATTTTTCCAGCGATGTAGTTTTGGAAATCTCTCTCGGAATCTGGCCCAAACAGATAGAATCGGTGGCTCCCAGGATCACCCTCCAGCTTTGTCCAAATAATAGTCTCTGATGAAGGCGGTAAGACTTCGTCCTTACTAATTATTGTCCTGAGATGTGAAGTGTTCTCGTTCCCGTACAACATAGGAATTTCAATGTTTCGATACCTCAGCACTTGCATTCTGATGTCCAAGACTACTTTATGCGCCTTCATGAAGTCCACTCCTATGATGCACTCGTCACAAATGTCGGCTACCAAAAACGCGTGAGAAAAAGCCAGTCCTGCCAATTGTATAGATAGGCGAACTTCCCATATACCTTCGCAGATTCTCCTGTCGCAGTTTTCAGGTAGTAGCAGCTGGGGTTGTGTAGCCATTAGTTTTGGATGAGATCCGTTTGGTTTGGGAGACTTGGATGGCATCGATTCCATCAACCAACTGCTGGCTTGCGAAGCTGGTTCTTAGGCGTTTCCCGACTGGTCCTGAGAAGCTTGGCCAGCAGGACAGATGTTAGCCCTGCCGGGTGCTTCTTCTTTGCGCCGTCTATTTTCACAATGTGGACAATTACTGCGTCTCTAGTTTGTAGCAGTTCCAGCAACGGACTTGTCCTCCACGAACGTTGATGTTTCGGTCTTCAGTCTCTAACCTTCCACAAGCGCAATCAAAGTTAGTCACCTCCCTAACACGGTGGATACCCTGAGAGGCCTAAACTTCCGCCTCCATTGCTAGAGCAAACGCCAAAGCCACTGCGAGTTTTTTCTTCCAGGTCATCCGAATTGCCAATTGTAGTTTTTAATCAGTTATATCATGGGTAAACGCCTCGGTAGCCATTTCATTGATTATTTCCTCGCTTGCATTGCGATAGGATAAATGTGCCAGTCGTTCCACATCTGCTTGCAACTGTTGCAGAGATTCCCTTTCGCCTAGATTCTTATACGCAACTGGACACTGTATACTTGCTGCATATGGTCGTCCTCAAACCGCATCTCAATTTACCAGATTCTCGTAGTTGCGTTGTTTGTCTTCGGGAATAGTTTGTAGCATTTCAGTTGCACTCTGAGTGCAAGCGTAAGTGCAATAGACTTCTCTTCATCGTCCCAGTTGTTTGTCAATGCGGCTGCTTCGAATTGTTTCTTGTATATTGACCATGATGTTTGGCCATTGAAGACGGGAAGCTGCATTCGTCGGTGGAATATTCACGAACTTTCTGTTTTTTCACGCGGTCGAGTTCTTTGGCCAGATCTTCAAACTTACCCTGAACGGCTTCCATTTTGGTTTCGATGGTCTCAATCCTAGTTCCTAGTTTCCTTTTTTGGAATCCCTTCCTGGATTCGATCTCTATCTTTTTCTTCAAACTCTTGACTTCACAACACCTCTCTTATCAATCACTTCTCTCGCTCAAAACCTCTTGTCTCTCAAGTTCAAACAAAAAGCGACGTGTCGAAACATGTTCGACTTTTTATAGGTATGTACATACACTCGTACGCATTCATACACCCACACATTCTCCCACTCACTCTCAGGACGAATTCAGCCGTCTCTCTGGCGAGGATCTGTATGGTGGTATTGCTCGTGGCTGAGTTCGCCTTGTTTTCTCCGCTGCAGTTGATTTAGCTGCCAGAGCAAAGGGAGTTATATCTAGAGCTCTGACAGCTTCCTCTCTCACGGCTTCAAGTTCTCACTCTCTTATAGTTCTGTTTGTTTTGAGTGACTGCTCGGGTTCGCATTCAACCTCCTGACCAGGACTAATTATAAAACTAAATGGAGACTATGTCATTGACAAAGAGTGAAAGGATAAGTTTAACGCGGAAGCTACCTACCGTGTAAACCATCGTGCAGACATTAAGGGGCAAAAAGGGTGCCCAGAGAATCGGGAGCTATCCTTTACATAATAAGTTTTAGGTCCCTATTTGGGAGATGTGTATTATAAATATTGTTGGTGTCATCACGCGAACAAACAGTAAAATATAGGGTGGCAGCAGATCGTTTTTGAATGCTGGGGGACCTTGTGAACCCCTTTGACGAAGATTATTTGGTTTGTTGGGGGACCATATCAACCCCTTCGATGAATCTCTCACAACATAGAGATCATTTGGACTGTTGGGGGACCTTGTTAACCCCTTTGATGAATTGATGGAAAAGGATCAGGATGAGTCCTCAGGCGGTCTGCCTGGCTCTTCCTGCTTCAGACCGTCCGTCTGGCCCTGGGGTCAGGAATGGAATGCTCAGTTAACCCACAGCTCTCAGAGAACAACAGATAAAAAGAGAAAAAGGCAAGGCAAAAATGGTGGATTGGTGCGAATGGAAGGAGCGGAAAAGGAATTTTTTGCATAATTTGCATTTTCAGGAGCGGATACAAATTTTTACATCCTTTTAGAGAAATAGGCGATTTGGCGAAACAACGCCAATGCATCGCCTATTCAGCCAAAATATCGTTTTGTACGTGAAAACAGTATAAGAAAAAAAGAGACAACAACAATGCCTTCCATTTCCGTCGTAATGATGCAAAGGTCAGAGTATGCAAGTCATTCTTCAAGGACACCCTAGATATAAATGATAGAACGATTCGTACTGTCCTGGCAAAGCAAAACATAGTAGCAAATGCTTTACTGGAAGAAGACCGCCGCCGCAGAAAACATAATAATTAGCAAAAATTGAATCCTGCTTTGAAGGAAGGTGTAAAAAATTTTATTGACAAGATACCGACGATTAAAAGTCACTACATACGCGCAAATACATCTAAGCACTTCATCGATGGAAGTAAGTCTATTGCAGATATCCACAGGGATTATGTTACCTCACGTTTTACCGAATTTTCACAGAGGATTTCCATATTTCGTTCTTCTTACCTAAACATACAGAAAAGCTACAATCCGTCTTGAACGGATCGTGAGATACACTATCCTCCTTTCTATGTAGCCCTTAGAAAGTGTGCGTGGCCATGTTGCATTTCATACCGAAATACTACGATTACGTCGAACGTTTGAGGATGTTACATGTAAAATTTCATTAAAAATCGGTTTTTTGATGAAAACGCCCACAAAAAGTGGGTGTGGCCAAAACTGTTGTATGGGTGGATTGTAGAGAATCTGAATGCCAAAATATTTCAAATATTAAATCTTAACAAAATTTTTCAGTTTCATATCATTTAGTGAAGTTATGAAAAAGTGGGCGTGGTAGTGGGCGGATTTGAACAATTTTTACACTTGTACTGCATCTTTTTCTCAGAAGCCCAGATATGAAAGTTCTTCCTCCTAGTGTTGCACTTATTCCACGAATAAAAAAAACAATTAGGAAAAAAGAAAATCCGACACCACCTGATGGATGTAATTACCAAATTAGACTGCAGAGAAAAAAAAAACAACGTGGTGGTCGATCGGTGGCGAAACGTCAAAATAGCCACAGATGATCCCACCGAAGAAGGTCAAGTGCAACTGCAGCTCGTTGGAAGCTGCTCACCGGCCACTCAGCTGGGGTGGGTTCGCTGAAACGGAAAATAAAACAACGTGTGTGTGGGAAAGAGAAAGGGGCGCCACCAGGTCTTTGGAATTGAAGGAAGACCAGGAAACCTTTGGGAATGGAAATTATGATCGGGGAAACTGGAAAGAAAAACCAAACACAAGTGTTACCTCGTTATAAAGCTCAGTTTGAGCGACGACAGTTTTATTAAAAAAAAATTATCAACTACGTGTAAACTTCAGAAGGAAATTTACACAAGGGTATATTATGCAAAAGTGGTTTGCAAAAAGGAAAAGAAAAACAAAGTTACTGGTCGGTTAAAAAAAATTAAACCAATTGGCGAGTTTAATTAAAAAAAAAAGAACCGACAGAAAAAAAGTTAAAGAAAATCGCCGTTGGGGTGGCCCGTTATCGCGCGGTCCCGAACGGAAAATATTTAATCTTAATGGGTCGCGCGTCCCGCTTTTTCCGGGAAGATTGCGGAACGAGATCCAACCGGAACAATAGAGAACGGTTTCCCACTAAACGCACAAGAAAAAAATTAACAGAGAAAACTTATCTTTTTTTTTCCTCGGGGACTCAGCTTCCTTCTCCTCGCTATTTTTATGTCTCGGCTGTTCCTATTTTTCTCCTCCTCACTATCACTTTTCCTCCTCCTCACTATCACTCTTTTGTTCAAAAAAAAAAAAAAAACTACTCGGCACTACTCCTCACTTTGATAATATCAACTCTGCCTTAATCCGGCACTTTCAGTGGTCAACCAAGAAGTAGTTGTTCAACTTCGTACTCTGCCCACTCAACCCGAGAGTCTCTCGCACACATGCATAGATTTCCGCTTTTCCGACCATAGCGGGTCTAATCACGGCTTTGTTCGCCAAACTCCGCTCATTTGCTGGAGAAGGCAACCGTTTTTGAACCTCCGCTAGTCGTTATCTATATCATTTCCCCTGACTCTCCAAATTCGCCACCCATGGCAGTTCAGCGGGTCGAGTGAGGCATTTCCCTTAAACTACTCTGGCAACTACGTGCTCAATACCCAAGTGAAGGTCGTCACCACTACTCTCAAATTATTGAATGTGGGCATTCTCCCACTCAAGTATTTGCAAAAAGGAGGAAAAGAAAGGATGCAGAGGTTAAAAGTTTATTCAAAATTACCGTGTCAAACAACGGTTTTCGTTGGACCCCGAGCGAGAAGAAAGAAGCGATTGAGGACCCGGGTGTCAAACTATCGCGAAAACTTAATCTATTCTGGTGGAATCTCGCGCAGATTTTGGGAATGGGGACGAGCTGATGACGTGCCACCCCGCACAAAAGTCATGAGATAGGTTGGGCTCTCGGTCATTGATGATCTCCTCCAGAATCCGCTTTGGTCCGTGCGTCACAGCTCTTGGTCGTGTTTAATGTATCGTCGTTGATGTATATGTTTTAGGACCGCCCGTCCTCTCTCTGTCAGTGCGAAGTTGGTGCTGATTGTTATGTGATGATGAATGTGATGTTTTGTGTTGAGTAAGTGATTGTGTTGCGAGTAGGGATAGTCCGTCCCTCCTCGCAGTATCGTATTGGTGTGTTGCGTTGATGATGCGTCGTACTGTATTATAGGACCGTCCGTCCTCTCTGCCTCTCTCTCTCTCTCTCTCTCTCTCTCTCTCTCGCTGTCAAGTTGTCGTAGTTTGTGGTGTATTGATAAACGTTGTCATCTAAGCGTAGTTTGTGATGTGTTGTTAGATGTTTCGCTCTGGGACCGTCCGTTACCTCTCTTCGATCGCCAAGTGTTCGTAGGTATTGTATATGTATAGATTTATGTGTTCGTTCTTCTCGTACTCTTGGGACTGTTCGTCCCCTCCTCTCGATGTCGTGATTATGTGTTTCGTGTAATTGTATTTGTGGATCTTATGTTGCAGTGTCGCTCGGTATCGGCTGTCCCTGTCTCATGTATGTGTCTTCTCGTTTAACTCGTGGTCGGTCGCTTCTGAGGACATCTCTCATGTCTCTGGTTGGAAGAGAGACCGCCTGTCTCAATCATCATCTCAGCCTCAGGTAACCTATATTGATTGCCAATGCAAAATGCTGAGGAAGTGGGCCTATGGCTGGTGGGACCATGGCTGCCCTCCACTTTCCCAGAATTTTGCAGAGGCAATGGAAGAGAAAAGGGAGCGAAGGAATTCGCATAGAGTGGTCCTTGTTGTGGTAAATTTTACTGCAACAAATCCCACCCTTACCTCCAAGGAATTGTGCTTATGATTCGAAGAACCGTAAGCCATTTCCTAAGGTTGCTAGGTAAGACAACGAACATGGGTAGGGTCCACCACGGCCAACTTGCCAGTCTATGATCAGGAAACGAAATAAAATCGAAACAAAAAGAAAAAAAGCTACTCTACAATGGGACTTTAGACTTCGTCATCGGGTGAATTGTTACAATACGGCTTTAAATCCTTAGCATGCCATGTACCGCGTTCTTTGCCGTTTTCATCTTTTAACGCGTATGTCCAAGGCGACACCCGCTTCCGTACAAAGAAAGGACGAACGAATTTAGGAGCCAATTTGGCTGCATAATAGTTAGCGACATCCGATAACACGAAATTTCTTCGCCATACAAGCTCCATCGGGAGATACTGGACATCTCTCCGACGGAGATTGTAAGCTTTCGCGGACTTCTTGGTTGCCGCTTCTAACTTCCTGCCTATGTCTTCGCTAAGTGCGTATGGCACAAGCTACCTTGGCTAACTGAGAATCCCAGTTGCGGTGATTCTCAGAGACATATGCTCTTAATGTTGTTTTTATGATTTGATTAATCCGTTCCGCCGGATTTGCCTGGGGATGGCAATGTGCCGTAAACCTAATTATAGACCCGTACCCTTCACACAACCTAGCTAATTCCTTACTTTTGAATTGAGGTCCGTTGTCGCACACAACGAACTTGGGTACCCCAAACAACAAAAAGACCTGGTGTTCAAGTTCCCTACACACCGAACTTGCAGTCGCAGATCTGAGTGGAAACAACAGGGGAAATTTAGAAAAATAGTCAACCACAGTCAGAATATAAACAAAACCCCTACTCGACTTTGGGAGTGGACCGACCAAGTCCACGCAGATCATCTCCCAAGGTTTAGAAACGCCTACCCTCTCAACCATTAGACCGGCTGGTTTCTCGTTCACCGGCTTTACTTGTTGGCAAAATTTGCAATTCCTAACGCATTTAGCTATATCGGCCCTCATTTTGGGCCAATAATATTTCCTCCCGACCCTAGCGAACATCTTCCTAACCCCCATGTGTCCTGACAGAGGACTGTCGTGACACTCCTTCAAAATTCCTAACCTATTTCCCTTCCCTATCACTAACTTCCACTCCTGATCATCCTCGAGGACCTCTACGCGACTCGACTTCACAAATTTAAATAGTCGCCCCTATTCCACCCTCCAGCTAGGGTAAACTAATGGGTCTGACTCTACCTTTGAGATCATTTTCTTAATCCAAGGGTCTGTATCCGCGTCTGAGACCTCGGCCACTACCGGGACTCCTCGCGAAAGCATGTCGGGAACTACATGCTCCTTTCCTTTTCTATGGACTATCTCAAAACCGAACTGTTGGAGCCTTACAGCCCAACGCGCTAGTCTACCTTGAGGATCTTTGAGGTTGTTTAACCAAATCAAAGAGTAGTGATCCGTTACGACCGTAAATCGAACACCTTCGATGTACGCTCGCAACTTCTCTATTGCCCACAAAACTGCTAAACACTCCTTCTCTGTTGTAGAGTAATTACGTTCGGACCTATTCAATGACCTACTTAAATAGCAAACTACCTTCTCACCCTTCTCGAATTGCTGCGAAAGAACTGCACCTATTCCAAAGTCTGATGCATCGGTCTGTACCACAAAAGGCCGATGAAAATCCGGGCACTTTAATATTGGTGATATTCGCTTTCCTAAAGCTCTCCTGACATTCGTCCGTCCAAACGAATTTCCTACTTTTTTTTTAACAAGTCTGTTAAAGGCCTAACTAAACTAGCAAAATTTGGTACGAAACGTCGGTACCACGAAACTGTCCCTATAAAACTCCTAACTTCTTTCACATTCTTTGGTGCTGGAATCCTAACCATGCCCTCCACCTTTTCCGGATCTACATGCAAGACATATCCTAAGAACTTTAGTGAAGGTCTTCAAAAATTGAATTTTTCCCGACGGACCTTCAGCCCTGCCTCACACAAACGCCTAAAGACTTCTTCCAGTATCTCAAGGTGTTTCGAGAACGAATTCGTGACGATAATAATATCGTCAAGATACACAAAAACGTGTGGCTCGAGATCGGCACCAAGAACGCTGTCGATGAACCTCTGCCACGTCGCCGGTGCATTGTGTAACCCGAAAGGCATTCGCTTAAACTGGAAAAGACCCCTATTAGGAACCGTGAAAGCTGTGAGTGGGCGTTATCCCTCCTCCGCCGGGATCTACCAATAGGCCGACTTGATGTCTAACGAAGACAAGTATTTCGCATCGCGAAGTTTGTCCAATGTAGACGAAATGAACGGAAGTGGATAAGCATCCCTATCTGTAACCTTATTCAATTTCCTATAGTCGACGCAGAAACTATAAGAACCATCTTTCTTTTTGATAAGGACTATCGGAGACGCCCACGGGCTACTCGACTACTCTATCATCCCCGCGTCGAGCATCTCCTTAAGCTCCTTATCAATATGATCCTGCATAGCAGGAAAAACCGGGTAATATCTCTGTTTTATAGGTTCGGCCGACGTCCTAATCCTATGCTCTACCAACGTTGTACAACCTAAGCCCTCTGCCATCTTTCGAAAAATACCCTCAATCAATTGCTCTAAGTCCCTAACTTCGGATCTGTCCAAATCTGACTTCTCCTTTAGGGCTGTTATCAAAGCCACTATCTCCTGACTCAAAAAACTCCACATGCTAGATCGTAGATCCGGGACTATTCCCGCGAGTGCCCAAAAATCTGCACCCAGGATCATCACATGTGGTAGAGCTGGAATGACGAGACATTCCAAACATACAGAAAAGCTACAATCCGTCTGGAACGGATCGTATGATACCCTATCTTCCTCTCTATAAAGTGGGCGTGGCCAAATTGCATATTGTACTCAAATATAGCTATAATGTCTAACGTTTGAGGATTTTACATGTAAAATTTTATCAAAATAGGTTTTTTGATGATAACGCCCCCAAAAAGTGGGCGTGGCCAAAACTTTTGTATGGGTGGATTGTAGGGAATCTGAATGCCTAAATATTTGGTCTTAACAAAATTTTTCGGTTTCATATAATTTAGTGAAGTTATGAAAAAGTGGGCGTGGCAGTGGGCGGATTTAAAAACTTTTTACACTTGTACTGTATCTTTTTCTCAGAAGCCCAGATATGAAATTTCATCGTCCTAGCTCAAAATTTAAGGCCCAAAAAGTGGTGACATACGGACGGACGGACGGTCATCGCTCAATCGATTTCGCTATTCATGCTGATCACGAATATATATACTTTATATGGTCTATCTCGATTATTTCTCTATGTTACAAACTATGTGTCAAACTTAATATACCCTTAGGATAGGGTATGAAAAGACTGACTTTTCTAGTACTACTATTGGTAGAGACACTACTCCCAACACTTCTATTCCCGCACCATTAGCTAAAGCTACTGACCCTACTCTACTCTTTTCTAAACGTACACCTAAACCTTTCAGGATATTCCATCCTTCCCTACAAAAGATGGTGCGTGATGCCCTTGAATCCAGTAAAGCTGAAAACCTAACAACGTATATGCTAATCCCTAAATATGGACGTCTATCCTCGCCGTTTGCTTCGAATGTAAAGCCTAATCGAACACTAACCGAAAACAACTGGCCTTCTACCTAACGCTACCAAGTCTTGGACCGACTTGGGATCGGCCAGACCAAGCTGCGTTTGATAGAAGGGTGCTAGGTTCTTCTGCAGAACAGCTAGCTTTCTTTTCTCCGATAAGGGTTCCGACAATCGTCTAAACATGTTTTGCATGGTGGCGACGTACACACCTATGGACTCTTCTTTGCCCTGTGTGCGCCGCCTGATCTCATCAAGTAAGAGATCGTCATAATTCGGTGGTAAAAATTCTAATTTGAGTTCCTTCACCAACTCATTCCAACTACCTATTTCCGACCTAACCGCCCTAAACCATATAAGCGCCTTCCGGATGAAAAGATCGACCGCTGATCTGAAGAGGCGGGCCTCCGATATGCCTCGCGCCTCCCGAAGTTCTTCGACACGTTGTAGAAAAGCGTTCAACGTTCCCCAGTAAATTTGACCCCCCCACTTGTCCATTCGTTCATTATTGTGCGCTGGATCTGGATCATTACCACGCACTGGGTCTGGATCATTACCGCGTACGGGGTCTGGATTACCCCGCCCTGAATCGGTGTTGGCTTCAGGAATATCTTGTTGCTCACTACCTCCGTCCATTAGGTCCGAAAGTAGCAATAGCAGCTCATTCTTTATCGCCATCTTTATATTAAGGTCATCCTTTCCTTCGTCCCGCGCCCTATCCATACGCCCCAACGCCCATTCTATCTTTGTTAGAATCTTCAAGTAGTCCGACGACTTAGGGTCTGTCGGCCTACTTTCTAACAACTTCTTAATTTCGGCGGCCTTAGCTTCCACAGCTTCGCAGTCTTCTTCGAATGTGAACGGGTAATCCGCGTTCACCCCGACCGAACCCCTACGCTCTAAGAGTCGCGACGACCTTAATGATTTCCTCATTACGTCCACGTTCGCAATTGGAAGACCCCTTACTTGCATTTCATATGCCAACTCTTCTTGAGAAAGGCGATTGATTTCCATATTGTCATAATCAAAAAAAAAACAGAATCGCGAAAAAAACGAAAAATCAATAGCAATGTAAAATGAAATCTAAATAACCAACGAAAACTTTTGATCCACCAATCAATAAAAAAATTTAAGCCGATCCGAAAAAGAAACCCCACCGCAAAACTTCAAAGACTCCCGAAAATAATTTGAAAGAAAAGAAAAGGAAAACCACGAAACAAAATAGAAGAAAGGAAAAAAAAAACTCCCCGCAAAATCAGTAAAAAAAAATAAATCATCAAGAAAAACCAATTACAAAAAAAACAAAAGATATGTCAACTTGCAACACACACTGTATGTTGCACTGTACGTTGATCGAAAAAAAAAGAGCAAAAAACATACAGAAAAGCTACAATCCGTCTGGAACGGATCGTATGATACCCTATCCTCCTCTCTATAAAGTGCGCGTGACCAAATTGCATTTTGTACTCAAATATGGCTATAACCTCGAACGTTTGAGGATGTGACATGTAAAATTTTATCAAAATCGGTTTTTTGATGAAAACGCCCCCAAAAAGTGGGCGTGACCAAAACTGTTCTATGGGTGAATTGTAGGGAATCTGTATACCTAAATATTTGGTCTTAACAAAATTTTTCGGTTTCATATAATTTAGTGAAGTTATAAAAAAGTAGGCGTGGCAGTGGGCGGATGTAAAAAAAATTTACACTAGTACTGTATCTTTTTCTTGGAAGCCCAGATATGAAATTTCAGCGTCCTAGTTAATAATTGAAGGCCCAAAACTCGGTTTTGTGATGAAAACGCCCCCAAAAAGTGGGCGTGGCCAAAACTTTTGTATGGGTGGATTGTAGGGAATCTAAATGCCTAAATATTTGGTCTTAACAAAATTTTTCGGTTTCATATAATTTAGTGAAGTTATGAAAAAGTGGGCGTGGCAGTGGGCGGATTTCAAAAAATTTTACACTTGTACTGTATCTTTTTCTCAGAAGCCCAGATATGAAATTTCATCGTCCTAGCTCAAAATTTAAGGCCCAAAAAGCGGTGACATACGGACGGACGGACGGACGGACGGACGGACGGACGGACGGACGGACGGACGGACGGACGGACGGACGGACGGACGGACGGACGGACGGTCATCGCTCAATCGATTTCGCTATTGATGCTGATCACGAATATATATACTTTATAGGGTCTATCTCGATTATTTCTCTATGTTACAAACTATGTGTCAAACTTAATATACCCTTAGGATAGGGTATAAAAAGGCCGCTAATAAAATGTCTATAGATAAAAAAAAAACTCTTCCCCGGATAATAGAATAGGATAATGTACGAATATATATGTATGTATGTATGAAATATTGAAAATATAAATGTAATATATATGTATTGTGAAGTATATATGTAATAAACAGTTAATACGGAAAATATATGTATGTACGGGTATATATAAATCGCGCACAAACGCCGCGGGTTTGGAAAACAAAAAAAAAAAAAAAAACATACAGAAAAGCTACAATCCGTCTGGAACGGATCGTATGATACCCTATCCTCCTCTCTATAAAATGGGCGTGGCCAAATTGCATTTTGTACTCAAATATAGCTATAATGTCGAACGTTTGAGGATGTTACATGTAAAATTTTATCGAAATAGGTTTTTTGATGATAACGCCCCCAAAAAGTGGGCGTGGCCAAAACTATTCTATGGGTGAATTGTAGGGAATCTAAATACCCAAATATTTGGTCTTAACAAAATTTTTCGGTTTCATATAATTTAGTGAAGTTATAAAAAAGTAGGCGTGGCAGTGGGCGGATGTAAAAAAATTTTACACTAGTATTGTATCTTTTTCTCGGAAGTCCAGATATGAAATTTCAGCGTCCTAGTTAAAAATTTAAGGCCCAAAAATCGGTTTTGTGATGAAAACGCCCCCAAAAAGTGGGCGTGGCCAAAACTTTTGTATGGGTGGATTGTGGGGAATCTGAATGCCTAAATATTTGGTCTCAACAAAATTTTTCGGTTTCATATAATTTAGTGAAGTTATGAAAAAGTGGGCGTGGCAGTGGGCGGATTTCAAAAATTTTTACACTTGTACTGTATCTTTTTCTCAGAAGCCCAGATATGAAATTTCATCGTCCTAGCTCAAAATTTAAGGCCCAAAAACCGGTGACATACGGACGGACGGACGGACGGACGGACGGACGGACGGACGGACGGACGGACGGTCATCGCTCAATCGATTTCGCTATTGATGCTGATCACGAATATATATACTTTATATGGTCTATCTCGATTATTTCTCTATGTTACAAACTATGTGTCAAACTTAATATACCCTTAGGATAGGGTATAAACATACAGAAAAGCTACAATCCGTCTGGAACGGATCGTATGATACCCTATCCTCCTCTCTATAAAGTGGGCATGGCCAAATTGCATATTGTACTCAAATATAGCTATAATATCGAACGTTTGAGGATGTTACATGTAAAATTTTATCAAAATAGGTTTTTTGATGATAATGCCCCCAAAAAGTGGGCGTGGCCAAAACTGTTCTATGGGTGAATTGTAGGGAATCTAAATACCCAAATATTTGGTCTTAACAAAATTTTTCGGTTTCATGTAATTTAGTGAAGTTATAAAAAAGTAGGCGTGGCAGTGGGCGGATGTAAAAAAATTTTACACTTGTACTGTATCTTTTTCTTGGAAACCCAGATATGAAATTTCAGCGCCCTAGTTAAAAATTTAAACCCCAAAAATCGGTTTTGTGATGAAAACGCCCCCAAAAAGTGGGCGTGGCCAAAACTTTTGTATGGGTGGATTGAAGGGAATCTGAATGCCTAAATATTTGGTCGTAACAAAATTTTTCGGTTTCATATAATTTAGTGAAGTTATGAAAAAGTGGGCGTGGCAGTGGGCGGATTTCAAAAAATTTTACACTTGTACTGTATCTTTTTCTCAGAAGCCCAGATATGAAATTTCATCGTCCTAGCTCAAAATTTAAGGCCCAAAAAGCGGTGACATACGGACGGACGGACGGACGGTCATCGCTCAATCGATTTCGCTATTGATGCTGATCACGAATATATATACTTTATAGGGTCTATCTCGATTATTTCTCTATGTTACAAACTATGTGTCAAACTTAATATACCCTTAGGATAGGGTATAAAAAGAATAAAAAACATACAGAAAAGCTACAATCCGTCTGGAACGGATCGTATGATACCCTATCCTCCTCTCTATAAAATGGGCGTGGCCAAATTGCATTTTGTACTCAAATATAGCTATAATGTCGAACGTTTGAGGATGTTACATGTAAAATTTTATCGAAATAGGTTTTTTGATGATAACGCCCCCAAAAAGTGGGCGTGGCCAAAACTATTCTATGGGTGAATTGTAGGGAATCTAAATACCCAAATATTTGGTCTTAACAAAATTTTTCGGTTTCATATAATTTAGTGAAGTTATAAAAAAGTAGGCGTGGCAGTGGGCGGATGTAAAAAAATTTTACACTAGTATTGTATCTTTTTCTCGGAAGTCCAGATATGAAATTTCAGCGTCCTAGTTAAAAATTTAAGGCCCAAAAATCGGTTTTGTGATGAAAACGCCCCCAAAAAGTGGGCGTGGCCAAAACTTTTGTATGGGTGGATTGTGGGGAATCTGAATGCCTAAATATTTGGTCTCAACAAAATTTTTCGGTTTCATATAATTTAGTGAAGTTATGAAAAAGTGGGCGTGGCAGTGGGCGGATTTCAAAAATTTTTACACTTGTACTGTATCTTTTTCTCAGAAGCCCAGATATGAAATTTCATCGTCCTAGCTCAAAATTTAAGGCCCAAAAACCGGTGACATACGGACGGACGGACGGACGGACGGACGGACGGTCATCGCTCAATCGATTTCGCTATTGATGCTGATCACGAATATATATACTTTATATGGTCTATCTCGATTATTTCTCTATGTTACAAACTATGTGTCAAACTTAATATACCCTTAGGATAGGGTATAAACACACCTACTTGGTACTCCTCGGTACGCAAAACTGGATCCTCCCGAACTCTTCAGCACAAAAAAGCAACTCCTGATTCTTCTGATTCTCTTGATAATATAATTAATCAAAGAGAATTAATAATGTGTGTATCTAATTCCTCGTACAAATTTTTCCCAAACGTACTCCTAGAAAAAACATACAGAAAAGCTACAATCCGTCTGGAACGGATCGTATGATACCCTATCCTCCTCTCTATAAAGTGGGCATGGCCAAATTGCATATTGTACTCAAATATAGCTATAATGTCGAACGTTTGAGGATGTTACATATAAAATTTTATCAAAATTGGTTTTTTGATGATAACGCCCCCAAAACGTGGGCGTGGCCAAAACTTTTGTATGGGTGGATTGTAGGAAATCTGAATGCCTAAATATTTGGTCTTAACAAAACTTTTCGGTTTCATATAAGTTAGTGAAGTTATAAAAAAGTAGGCGTGGCAGTGGGCGGATGTAAAAACATTTTACACTTTTACTGTATCTTTTTCTTGGAAGCCCAGATATGAAATTTCAGCGTCCTAGTTAAAAAAGTGGGCGCCGTGGCTCAAGTGGTTAGTGCGTTGGACTACGGAGCAAGGGGTTCCAAGTTCAATCCCCAGACAATACCTAAAATTTATTTCACGGCCCCACCTCTCGCGAGCGTCTGACAAACATCCGAGAGTAAAACTGTCATGAAAAAGCTTCTCAAAATTGCCGTTCGGATCCGGCATTAAACAGTAGGCCCCTTCCATTCATGTGAAGAATATAACACGCACAACACGAATGGTTGTGAGAAGCTAGGCCCTGGGTCCCATGGACCTGTTGCGCCAAAAATTTGTATTTGTAGTTAAAAATTTAGGCCCCCAAAAAGTTTGCGTGGCCAAAACTTTTGTATGGGTGGATTGTAGGGAATCTGAATGCCTAAATATTTGGTCTTAACAAAATTTTTCGGTTTCATATAATTTAGTGAAGTTATGAAAAAGTGGTTGTGGCAGTGGGCGGATTTCAAAAATTTTTACACTTGTACTGTATCTTTTTCTCAGAAGCCCAGATATGAAATTTCATCGTCCTAGCTCAAAACTTAAGGCCCAAAAAGCGGTGACATACGGACGAATGGACGGACGGACGGACGGTCATTGCTCAATCGATTTCGCTATTGATGCTGATCACGAATATACATATATACTTTATAGGGTCTATCTCGATTATTTCTCTATGTTACAAACTATGTGTCAAACTTAATATACCCTTAGGATAGGGTATAAAAAAACAATTAGGAAAAAAGAAAATTCGACACCACCTGATGGATGTAATTACCAAATTAGACTGCAGAGAAAAAAAAAAAACAACGTCGTGGTCGATCGGTGTCGAAACGTCAAAATAGCCACAGATGGTCCCATCGAAGAAGGTCAAGTGCAACTGCAGCTCGTTGGATGCTGCTCACCGGCCACTCAGCTGAGGTGGGTTCGCTGAAAGGGAAAATAAAACAACGTGTGTGTGGGAAAGAGAAAGGGGCGCCACCAGGTCTTTGGAATTGAAGGAAGACCAGGAAACCTTTGGGAATGGAAATTATGATCGGGGAAACTGGAAAGAAAAATCAAACACAAGTGTTACCTTGTTATAAAGCTCAGTTTGAGCGACGGCAGTTTTATTAAAAAAAAATTATCAACTACGTGTAAACTTCAGAAGGAAGTTTACACAAGGGTATATAATGCAAAAGTGGTTTGCAAAAAGGAAAAGAAAAACAAAGTTACTGGTCGGTTAAAAAAAATTAAACCAATTGGCGAGTTTAATTAAAAAAAAAAGAACCGACAGAAAAAAAGTTAAAGAAAATCGCCGTTGGGGTGGCCCGTTATCGCGCGGTCCCGAACGGAAAATATTTAATCTTAATGGGTCGCGCGTCCCGCTTTTTCCGGGAAGATTGCGGAACGAGATCCAACCGGAACAATAGAGAACAATTTCCCACTAAACGGACAAGAAAAAAATTAAAAGAGAAAACTTATCTTTTTTTTTCCTCGGGGACTCAGCTTCCTTCTCCTCGCTATTTTTATGTCTCGGCTGTTCCTATTTTTCTCCTCCTCACTATCACTTTTCCTCCTCCTCACTATCACTCTTTTGTTCAAAAAAAAAAAAAAACTTTTCGGCACTACTCCTCACTTTGATAATATCAACTCTGCCTTAATCCGGCACTTTCAGTGGTCAACCAAGAAGTAGTTGTTCAACTTCGTACTCTGCCCGAGAGTCTCTCGCACACATGCATAGATTTCCGCTTTTCCGCCATAGCGGGTCTAATCACGGCTTTGTTCGCCAAACTCCGCTCATTTGCTGGAGAAGGCAATCATTCCCCTGACTCTCCAAATTCGCCACCCATGGCAGTTCAGCGGGTCGAGTGAGGCATTTCCCTTAAACTACTCTGGCAACTACGTGCTCAATACTCAAGTGAAGGTCGTCACCACTACTCTCAAATTATTGAATGTGGGCATTCTCCCACTCAAGTATTTGCAGAAAGGAGGAAAAGAAAGGATGCAGAGGTTAAAAGTTTATTCAAAATTACCGTGTCAAACAACGGTTTTCGTTGGACCCCGAGCGAGAAGAAAGAAGCGATTGAGGACCCGGGTGTCAAACTATCGCGAAAACTTAATCTATTCTGGTGGAATCTCGCGCAGATTTTGGGAATGGGGACGAGCTGATGACGTGCCACCTCGCACAAAAGTCATGAGATAGGTTGGGCTCTCGGTCATTGATGATCTCCTCCAGAATTCGCTTTGGTCCGTCACAGCTCTTGGTCGTGTTCAATGTATCGTCGTTGATGTATATGTTTTAGGACCGCCCGTCCTCTCTCTGTCAGTGCGAAGTTGGTGCTGATTGTTATGTGATGATGAATGTGATGTTTTGTGTTGAGTAAGTGATTGTGTTGCGAGTAGGAATAGTCCGTCCCTCCTCGCAGTATCGTATTGGTGTGTTGAGTGGATGATGCGTCGTACTGTATTATAGGACCGTCCGTCCTCTCTGCCTCTCTCTCTCTCTCTCTCTCTCTCTCTCTCTCGCTGTCAAGTTGTCGTAGTTTGTGGTGTATTGGTAAACGTCGTCCGTTACCTCTCTTCGATCGCCGAGTGTTCGTAGGTATTGTATATGTATAGATTTAAGTGTTCGTTCTCCTTGTACTCTTGGGACTGTCCGTGCCCTCCGCTCGATGTCGTGATTATGTGTTTCGTGTAATTGTATTTGTGGATCTTGTTGTTTATGTTGCAGTGTCGCTCGGTATCAGCTGTCCCTGTCTCATGTATGTGTCTTCTCGTTTAACTCGTGGTCGGTCGCTTCTGGGGACATCTCTCTTGTCTCTGGTTGGAAGAGAGACCGCCTGTCTCAATCATCATCTCAGCCTCAGGTAACCTATATTGAAAATGCTGAGGAAGTGGGCCTATGGCTGGTGGGACCATGGCTGCCCTCCACTTTCCCAGAATTTTGCAGAGACAATGGAAGAGAAGAGGGAGCGAAGGAATGCGCATAGAGTGGTCCTTGTTGTGGTAAATTTTACCGCAACACTAGCTCAAAATTTAAGAAGCTCAATCGATTTCGCTATTGATACTGATCACGAATATATGTACATATGTACATATATACTTTATAGGGTCTTCCTCGATTATTTCTCTATGTTACAAACTATGTGTCAAACTTAATATACCCTTATGATAGGGTATAAAAAGGATCTGTGTGAAACATACATTGCTTACGAAAATGCGGAAGAAAAGAGCAAAGATAAACTAAAAGTATTTTACGAGCGCCACCTTATTGAAAAGAAACTTTCGAGAATGGAAAAGCAAAATGACAAGGAGAAAGCTGGCGCTGTAGTTGCAGTAATCAACATGCAGACTATAATGCAGTTGCCTAAACGTGATGTGTCTGTGTTTTATTATAAATCGAAAGTGAACGTTTACGGTATACGATTTAATTTATTTATTTAATTTATTTATATACAAAATATCGCTGTACATGTAACAGAATACACTTAAGATAAGTACAGGTAGTAGATTTCAAATTTATCACGTATACAAAATGAATTAGTGTTATCAAAATACAATTAAAAACATACAGGAAAGCTACAATCCGTCTGGAATGGATCGTCTTATACCCTATCCTCCTCTCTATAAAGTGGGCGTGGCCAAATTGCATTTTGTACTCAAATATAGCTATAATGTCGAACGTTTGAGGATGTTACGTGTAAAATTTTATCAAAATAGGTTTTTTGAGGATAACGCCCCCAAAAATTGGGCGTGGCCAAAACTGTTCTATGGGTGGATTGTAGGGAATCTAAATGCCTAAATATTTGGTCTTAACAAAATTTTTCGGTTTCATATAATTTAGTGAAGTTATAAAAAAGTAGGCGTGGCAGTGGGCGGATTTCAAAAATGTTTACACTTGTACTGCATATTTTTCTCAGAAGCCCAGATATGAAATTTCATCGTCCTAGCTCAAAATTTAAGGCCCAAAAAGCGGTGACATACGGACGGACGGACGGTCATCGCTCAATCGATTTCGCTATTGATGCTGATCACGAATATATATACTTTATAGGGTCTATCCCGATTATTTCACTATGTTACAAACTTAATATACCCTTAGGATAGGGTATAAACAATACATCAAAATAGAAAATTAAAAAAGAAACATACAGAAAAGCTACGATCCGTCTGGAACGGATCGTATGATACCCTATCCTCCTCTCTATAAAGTGGGCGTGGCCAAATTGCATTTTGTACTCAAATATAGCTATAATGTCGAACGTTTGAAGATGTTACATGTAAAATTTTATCAAAATAGGTTTTTTGATGATAATGCCCCCAAAAAGTGGGCGTGGCCAAAACTGTTCTATGGGTGAATTGTAGGGAATCTAAATACCCAAATATTTGGTCTTAACAAAATTTTTCGGTTTCATGTAATTTAGTGAAGTTATAAAAAAGTAGGCGTGGCAGTGGGCGGATGTAAAAAAATTTTACACTTGTACTGTATCTTTTTCTTGGAAACCCAGATATGAAATTTCAGCGCCCTAGTTAAAAATTTAAACCCCAAAAATCGGTTTTGTGATGAAAACGCCCCCAAAAAGTGGGCGTGGCCAAAACTTTTGTATGGGTGGATTGAAGGGAATCTGAATGCCTAAATATTTGGTCGTAACAAAATTTTTTGGTTTCATATAATTTAGTGAAGTTATGAAAAAGTGGGCGTGGCAGTGGGCGGATTTCAAAAAATTTTACACTTGTACTGTATCTTTTTCTCAGAAGCCCAGATATGAAATTTCATCGTCCTAGCTCAAAATTTAAGGCCCAAAAAGCGGTGACATACGGACGGACGGACGGACGGTCATCGCTCAATCGATTTCGCTATTGATGCTGATCACGAATATATATACTTTATAGGGTCTATCTCGATTATTTCTCTATGTTACAAACTATGTGTCAAACTTAATATACCCTTAGGATAGGGTATAAAAAGAATAAAAAACACACCTACTTGGTACTCCTCGGTACGCAAAACTGGATCCTCCCGAACTCTTCAGCACAAAAAAGCAACTCCTGATTCTTCTGATTCTCTTGATAATATAATTAATCAAAGAGAATTAATAATGTGTGTATCTAATTCCTCGTACAAATTTTTCCCAAACGTACTCCTAGAAAAAACATACAGAAAAGCTACAATCCGTCTGGAACGGATCGTATGATACCCTATCCTCCTCTCTATAAAGTGGGCATGGCCAAATTGCATATTGTACTCAAATATAGCTATAATGTCGAACGTTTGAGGATGTTACATATAAAATTTTATCAAAATTGGTTTTTTGATGATAACGCCCCCAAAACGTGGGCGTGGCCAAAACTTTTGTATGGGTGGATTGTAGGAAATCTGAATGCCTAAATATTTGGTCTTAACAAAACTTTTCGGTTTCATATAAGTTAGTGAAGTTATAAAAAAGTAGGCGTGGCAGTGGGCGGATGTAAAAACATTTTACACTTTTACTGTATCTTTTTCTTGGAAGCCCAGATATGAAATTTCAGCGTCCTAGCTCAAAACTTAAGGCCCAAAAAGCGGTGACATACGGACGAATGGACGGACGGACGGACGGTCATTGCTCAATCGATTTCGCTATTGATGCTGATCACGAATATACATATATACTTTATAGGGTCTATCTCGATTATTTCTCTATGTTACAAACTATGTGTCAAACTTAATATACCCTTAGGATAGGGTATAAAAAAACAATTAGGAAAAAAGAAAATTCGACACCACCTGATGGATGTAATTACCAAATTAGACTGCAGAGAAAAAAAAAAAACAACGTCGTGGTCGATCGGTGTCGAAACGTCAAAATAGCCACAGATGGTCCCATCGAAGAAGGTCAAGTGCAACTGCAGCTCGTTGGAAGCTGCTCACCGGCCACTCAGCTGAGGTGGGTTCGCTGAAAGGGAAAATAAAACAACGTGTGTGTGGGAAAGAGAAAGGGGCGCCACCAGGTCTTTGGAATTGAAGGAAGACCAGGAAACCTTTGGGAATGGAAATTATGATCGGGGAAACTGGAAAGAAAAATCAAACACAAGTGTTACCTTGTTATAAAGCTCAGTTTGAGCGACGGCAGTTTTATTAAAAAAAAATTATCAACTACGTGTAAACTTCAGAAGGAAGTTTACACAAGGGTATATAATGCAAAAGTGGTTTGCAAAAAGGAAAAGAAAAACAAAGTTACTGGTCGGTTAAAAAAAATTAAATCAATTGGCGAGTTTAATTAAAAACATACAGAAAAGCTACAATCCGTCTGGAACGGATCGTATGATACCCTATCCTCCTCTCTATAAAATGGGCGTGGCCAAATTGCATTTTGTACTCAAATATAGCTATAATGTCGAACGTTTGAGGATGTTACATGTAAAATTTTATCGAAATAGGTTTTTTGATGATAACGCCCCCAAAAAGTGGGCGTGGCCAAAACTATTCTATGGGTGAATTGTAGGGAATCTAAATACCCAAATATTTGGTCTTAACAAAATTTTTCGGTTTCATATAATTTAGTGAAGTTATAAAAAAGTAGGCGTGGCAGTGGGCGGATGTAAAAAAATTTTACACTAGTATTGTATCTTTTTCTCGGAAGTCCAGATATGAAATTTCAGCGTCCTAGTTAAAAATTTAAGGCCCAAAAATCGGTTTTGTGATGAAAACGCCCCCAAAAAGTGGGCGTGGCCAAAACTTTTGTATGGGTGGATTGTGGGGAATCTGAATGCCTAAATATTTGGTCTCAACAAAATTTTTCGGTTTCATATAATTTAGTGAAGTTATGAAAAAGTGGGCGTGGCAGTGGGCGGATTTCAAAAATTTTTACACTTGTACTGTATCTTTTTCTCAGAAGCCCAGATATGAAATTTCATCGTCCTAGCTCAAAATTTAAGGCCCAAAAACCGGTGACATACGGACGGACGGACGGACGGACGGACGGACGGACGGACGGACGGACGGTCATCGCTCAATCGATTTCGCTATTGATGCTGATCACGAATATATATACTTTATATGGTCTATCTCGATTATTTCTCTATGTTACAAACTATGTGTCAAACTTAATATACCCTTAGGATAGGGTATAAAAAAAAGAACCGACAGAAAAAAAGTTAAAGAAAATCGCCGTTGGGGTGGCCCGTTATCGCGCGGTCCCGAACGGAAAATATTTAATCTTAATGGGTCGCGCGTCCCGCTTTTTCCGGGAAGATTGCGGAACGAGATCCAACCGGAACAATAGAGAACAATTTCCCACTAAACGGACAAGAAAAAAATTAAAAGAGAAAACTTATCTTTTTTTTTCCTCGGGGACTCAGCTTCCTTCTCCTCGCTATTTTTATGTCTCGGCTGTTCCTATTTTTCTCCTCCTCACTATCACTTTTCCTCCTCCTCACTATCACTCTTTTGTTCAAAAAAAAAAAAAAACTTTTCGGCACTACTCCTCACTTTGATAATATCAACTCTGCCTTAATCCGGCACTTTCAGTGGTCAACCAAGAAGTAGTTGTTCAACTTCGTACTCTGCCCACTCAACCCGAGAGTCTCTCGCACACATGCATAGATTTCCGCTTTTCCGCCATAGCGGGTCTAATCACGGCTTTGTTCGCCAAACTCCGCTCATTTGCTGGAGAAGGCAATCATTCCCCTGACTCTCCAAATTCGCCACCCATGGCAGTTCAGCGGGTCGAGTGAGGCATTTCCCTTAAACTACTCTGGCAACTACGTGCTCAATACTCAAGTGAAGGTCGTCACCACTACTCTCAAATTATTGAATGTGGGCATTCTCCCACTCAAGTATTTGCAGAAAGGAGGAAAAGAAAGGATGCAGAGGTTAAAAGTTTATTCAAAATTACCGTGTCAAACAACGGTTTTCGTTGGACCCCGAGCGAGAAGAAAGAAGCGATTGAGGACCCGGGTGTCAAACTATCGCGAAAACTTAATCTATTCTGGTGGAATCTCGCGCAGATTTTGGGAATGGGGACGAGCTGATGACGTGCCACCTCGCACAAAAGTCATGAGATAGGTTGGGCTCTCGGTCATTGATGATCTCCTCCAGAATTCGCTTTGGTCCGTCACAGCTCTTGGTCGTGTTCAATGTATCGTCGTTGATGTATATGTTTTAGGACCGCCCGTCCTCTCTCTGTCAGTGCGAAGTTGGTGCTGATTGTTATGTGATGATGAATGTGATGTTTTGTGTTGAGTAAGTGATTGTGTTGCGAGTAGGAATAGTCCGTCCCTCCTCGCAGTATCGTATTGGTGTGTTGAGTGGATGATGCGTCGTACTGTATTATAGGACCGTCCGTCCTCTCTGCCTCTCTCTCTCTCTCTCTCTCTCTCTCTCGCTGTCAAGTTGTCGTAGTTTGTGGTGTATTGGTAAACGTCGTCCGTTACCTCTCTTCGATCGCCGAGTGTTCGTAGGTATTGTATATGTATAGATTTAAGTGTTCGTTCTCCTTGTACTCTTGGGACTGTCCGTGCCCTCCGCTCGATGTCGTGATTATGTGTTTCGTGTAATTGTATTTGTGGATCTTGTTGTTTATGTTGCAGTGTCGCTCGGTATCAGCTGTCCCTGTCTCATGTATGTGTCTTCTCGTTTAACTCGTGGTCGGTCGCTTCTGGGGACATCTCTCTTGTCTCTGGTTGGAAGAGAGACCGCCTGTCTCAATCATCATCTCAGCCTCAGGTAACCTATATTGAAAATGCTGAGGAAGTGGGCCTATGGCTGGTGGGACCATGGCTGCCCTCCACTTTCCCAGAGTTTTGCAGAGACAATGGAAGAGAAGAGGGAGCGAAGGAATGCGCATAGAGTGGTCCTTGTTGTGGTAAATTTTACCGCAACACTAGCTCAAAATTTAAGAAGCTCAATCGATTTCGCTATTGATACTGATCACGAATATATGTACATATGTACATATATACTTTATAGGGTCTTCCTCGATTATTTCTCTATGTTACAAACTATGTGTCAAACTTAATATACCCTTATGATAGGGTATAAAAAGGATCTGTGTGAAACATACATTGCTTACGAAAATGCGGAAGAAAAGAGCAAAGATAAACTAAAAGTATTTTACGAGCGCCACCTTATTGAAAAGAAACTTTCGAGAATGGAAAAGCAAAATGACAAGGAGAAAGCTGGCGCTGTAGTTGCAGTAATCAACATGCAGGCTATAATGCAGTTGCCTAAACGTGATGTGTCTGTGTTTTATTATAAATCGAAAGTGAACGTTTACGGTATACGATTTAATTTATTTATTTAATTTATTTATATACAAAATATCGCTGTACATGTAACAGAATACACTTAAGATAAGTACAGGTAGTAGATTTCAAATTTATCACGTATACAAAATGAATTAGTGTTATCAAAATACAATTAAAAACATACAGGAAAGCTACAATCCGTCTGGAATGGATCGTCTTATACCCTATCCTCCTCTCTATAAAGTGGGCGTGGCCAAATTGCATTTTGTACTCAAATATAGCTATAATGTCGAACGTTTGAGGATGTTACGTGTAAAATTTTATCAAAATAGGTTTTTTGAGGATAACGCCCCCAAAAATTGGGCGTGGCCAAAACTGTTCTATGGGTGAATTGTAGGGAATCTAAATACCCAAATATTTGGTCTTAACAAAATTTTTCGGTTTCATATAATTTAGTGAAGTTATAAAAAAGTAGGCGTGGCAGTGGGCGGATGTAAACAAAATTTACACTTCTACTGTATCTTTTCGTCATAAGCCCAGATATGAAATTTCAGCGTCCTAGTTAATAATTTAAGGCCCAAAACTCGGTTTTGTGATGAAAACGCCCCCAAAAAGTGGGCGTGGCCAAAACTTTTGTATAGGTGGATTGTAGGGAATCTAAATGCCTAAATATTTGGTCTTAACAAAATTTTTCGGTTTCATATAATTTAGTGAAGTTATAAAAAAGTAGGCGTGGCAGTGGGCGGATTTCAAAAATGTTTACACTTGTACTGCATATTTTTCTCAGAAGCCCAGATATGAAATTTCATCGTCCTAGCTCAAAATTTAAGGCCCAAAAAGCGGTGACATACGGACGGACGGACGGTCATCGCTCAATCGATTTCGCTATTGATGCTGATCACGAATATATATACTTTATAGGGTCTATCCCGATTATTTCACTATGTTACAAACTTAATATACCCTTAGGATAGGGTATAAACAATACATCAAAATAGAAAATTAAAAAAGAAACATACAGAAAAGCTACGATCCGTCTGGAACGGATCGTATGATACCCTATCCTCCTCTCTATAAAGTGGGCGTGGCCAAATTGCATTTTGTACTCAAATATAGCTATAATGTCGAACGTTTGAAGATGTTACATGTAAAATTTTATCAAAATAGGTTTTTTGATGATAACGCCCCCAAAAAGTGGGCGTGGCTAAAACTATTCTATGGGTGAATTGTAGGGAATCCTAAATACCCAAATATTTGGTCTTAGCAAAATTTTTCGGTTTCATATAATTTAGTGAAGTTATAAAAAAGTAGGCGTGGCATTGGGCGGATGTAAAAAAATTTTACACTTGTACTGTATCTTTGTCTTGGAAGCCCAGATATGAAATTTCAGCGTCCTAGTTAAAAATTTAAGGCCCAAAAATCGGTTGTGTGATGAAAACGCCCCCAAAAAGTGGGCGTGGCTACAACTTTTGTATGGGTGGATTGTAGGGAATCTGAATGCCTAAATATTTGGTCTTAACAAAATTTTTCGGTTTCATATAATTTAGTGAAGTTATGAAAAAGTGGGCGTGGCAGTGGGCGGATTTAAAAAATTTTTACACTTGTACTGTATCTTTTACTCAGAAGCCCAGATATGAAATTTCATCGTCCTAGCTCAAAATTTAAGGCCCAAAAATCGGTGACATACGGACGGACGGACGGACGGACGGACGGACGGACGGTCATCGCTCAATCGATTTCGCTATTGATGCTGATCACGAATATATATACTTTATAGGGTCTATCTCGATTATTTCTCTATGTTACAAACTATGTGTCAAACTTAATATACCCTTAGGATAGGGTATAAAAATTATAAAAAATAAAGAAACAAAAAAAAAATTAAATTAACAGTTAATATTTGATACATGGTTCAAGAAAGAACTAAGAAAATTAACATAAGAAATTTGAGTAATATCAGTTTAAGTTAGAGACATGCCGATTGAAACTTTCTGTATTCGACTTTCGACTTCACCTGGTAAGGCAGGTGGTTCCAAAGATTTACAGCATGAATGAAGAACTGTCTGCGTGATGTCACACATGTATATATTGACGGCCTTACAGTTATGTAGCGACTAGATCGGGATAGGACGAGTTTATTGTAAAGATATGCAGGTTGCTTCTTGTGAATGATTTTGAAGAGTAGAACGCAGGATCGATATTTTAAAAACGCTTCCAAGTCACAACCAAGAAGTTTGCGCGTTTCCGCTGAAACATGATCATACCTACGAAGATTAAAGACGTACCGATCAGCAGAATTGAGCGCCCTTTTTAACTTTAGAAAAGAGCTGCGGTCACAGTCAGCAAAAAGTTAACATCCATAAGTAATAATTGGCACGATAAGTGCTTTTACAAGTTTCAACTTAATGTTAATAGGAAATATGGATCTACTAACTGAAAGACCTCTGAGGGATGCATATATTTTAGACACTATACTACTTATGTGATCGTTCCAAGTAAGCTCACTATTAAAAATGATACCAATATTCTTTACATGTGTGACATATTCAATGGATGTAGAGAGTAGTTCTATTTTGGGGAAATCAGGAAGATAACTTTGGTTTTGTCTGGATTGATCATCAGTGCATTTTGAGTGGACCACCTGATCACAGAGCGTAGATCCTCATTTAATCTTGCTACTGAATCTTCCACCATTCCAATTGGGAAGCTTAAATAGAGCTGAACATCGTCCGCATATATATGAAAATTGCAATGGGACAACACAGTAGGGAGGTCATTGATGAACATAGAAAAGAGTAATGGACCAAGTATAGACCCTTGGGGGACACCACTATTAATAGGAAGAAAAGTAGACAGTTTAGAATTATGACAAACAGCTTGGACACG
This sequence comes from Xylota sylvarum, assembly GCA_905220385.1. Lineage (NCBI taxonomy): Eukaryota > Metazoa > Arthropoda > Insecta > Diptera > Syrphidae > Xylota > Xylota sylvarum. The sequence continues at coordinate 36,940,467 of LR999959.1, forward strand.
ATTAGTGAGGTACGAGAATATTAGCTTGTTAGTGGGACTAGAGAAATTAAATTGTGTTAACAGTTTATTACAAAGAATTGACGGATTTACACAGCCGAATGCTCTTGAGAAGTCAAGTAATGCCAACAATGTCGTTTTATTTTCATCAATAGCATGGCGGATGTCATCAGATACTTTCAATACTGCTGTTATGCAGCTGTGTCCTGGTCGGAAACCCGATTGCATAGGGGTCAATAGCTTTTTGTTTTCTATATATGTCTTTATTTCACGACTTACAAGAGGTCCGAAAACTTTAGACAAAAATGGAAGTATAGCTATTGGTCTGTATTCTGGAGTGTTGTGGTTAGAGAAATAAACAATACTAGATGTGACTTCACTTAACTATTTATTAATAAAAGTTAACTTATAACTATGTAGGAAACTGATTGAAGAGCTCTTGAAATGTGTGGTTGGTTTCGGCGCGAATCAAAGAGGTTATAAAAAACGCAGTGTATAAAAGCATGTGTGTGTTCATGACAGCAGCAAGTCAGGGTGACCAATAGTTCGCAAATAATACGTAGCGATAATGCTGCCAGATCACATCAGCCTCCCTCACACTTATTTGTGATTAAATCTGACCTGCTTAGAGCGTAACCGCTCAGATCGTCGAAGATCTGGTGTTGTACCCGCTGGTTCTAGATCTTCTGCCAAATTTCCTGGATTCACGCTTCGGATCGGACTAGCAATAGGCTGAGGTGAATCTATGTTTATGGTATGTGGTGAGTCTGGATACATTACAACATCGGAATTATCTGAGTTAGTTCGATCATCGTTCGGCGCTGATTGGCTGACTCCTGTGTTACTGTGATTGCTAATCGTGCTGGATATCGGTGTGAAAGGGTGGACATCTTCCATTGCAGATCGAGATCGCATTTGATTCTGGTGCCGCCGAAACGTACTTGTGTTGGACCTCACCAAATACATTCTTCGGCCTAGACTTTTTTGCACAACTGCAGCAATCCACTTTTCTTTTCGTTGATACTGACGTACGAAAACTGCTTGGCCAACAGAAAATTTGGTTTTGACGTCCTCCTTCACTTTCATGGCTTCTGCGAGCATCGCAGATAGAATAGAGCGGTGTTGTCTTCCATGGAGCTTTACTGCAGGCGATGTTCCAATATCATCTGGTGTAGATCGGTATGTGGAGAGAAAAACTAGGAGAGCTTCATCCCATCGTGGTGTATCTACTGAAATTTTTCGAAGTGCGGTCTTGAATGTACGTACCATCCTTTCAGTTGCGCCATTGGACTCTGGGTTGAAAGGCGCTGAGGTTACGTGTTGAATGGAGTTACTCCGGCAGAACTGCTGGAACTCGTTCGAAGTAAACTGCGTTCCGTTGTCAGGCACCACTGTTTTGGGTAATCCCTCTATTGCGAAAATTGATCGCAAAGCTCGAATGGTTGCTTCTGACGTAGTAGATGACATTCGGACGACAAACGGGAACTTGGACTTGGAGTCGACCACAATTAACCACATATGCTTGTGGAAAGGTCCAGCGAAGTCGATATGTAGTCGTTCCCACACTTCTTTAGTCGGCGGCCAACTGGTGTACTCCCTTGGTGAAATGTTGGCATTGGTCTGACAAGCAACACAATGTGAAACCGTCTTGGTGATGTCGTCATCTATGTTTGCCCACCAGCAATATCGGCGTGCCATCTGTTTCATGCGGGTGAGTCCCCAGTGTCCTTGGTGAAGCAGTGCCAGGACCCTCGCTTGTAGCTTCTTTGGAATAACTACTCTGGGGCTGCCACTGTGAAAAAGAAGAACATTATTACAAATTTCAAAAAACAGTCTTCTGCGAAAATAAGGTAATAACGCATTGTTTGCTTCTCGCAGCTCGTTTACCCATCCCTTCTCGACATAATGAATAACCTTAGTGAGAAACGGATCACTACGTGTGACCTTGGCTATGGTGACAGGAAAGTCTTCCTATTGGAAAGTCTTCCACGAGCGAGGAGCAGACTTCATCCAATTGATGACCAGAGTCTTCGGTGCGGTCAAAACTCTCGTCCGGACCGGTTGGTAACCGCGACAGGCAATCGGCATTTCCATGCTGCTTTGTGGGACGATAACGTATGGTATACGTGTATCCCATAAGAATGAGCGCCCATCGTTGCAGGCGTTGTATAGTCATATGTGGAAGCTTTTTGGATGGACTGAAAATTGTGACTAGTGGTTGGTGGTCAGTAACCAATTCAAATTGACGTCCGAAAAGGTACTGGTGGATCTTTTTAACTCCGTAAATGATGGAAAGAGCCTCCTTCTCAATCTGGCTGTATTTTTTTTGAGCATCGTCCAGCTTTTTCGATGCAAAAGCGATTGGTCTTTCCGTCTTGTCTGGGTAGACATGGGAAATCACGGCACCAATGCCATGTGAGGATGCGTCCGTAGCTAGGGTGATTGGTAAGTCATCGCGAAAATGTACCAATCGCGATACCTTCCAAATGTTCTCTTTGAAATGGTCGAATGCCCGTTGTTGGTCTTCTCCCCAAATGAAAGGCTGATTAGACGATCGCAGTTTGTTGAGTGGGGCGGCAACTTGAGCGAAGTTCTCAATGAACTGATTATAGTAATTCAATTTGCCGATGAAAGCCTCAAGTTCCTTTAAATTCGTCGGTTCAGGTAAATCTCGAATTGCTGCAACCCGCGATTCCGATGGACGTATACCTGTAGCATCGATGAAATGACCCAAGTAGTCGATTTCACTCCTTGCAAATTGACATTTTTCCAAACGACATCGCAATCCATGACGTTCTAAACGATCTAGTAGAATCTGTAGGTTATGCAAATGTTTAGCATTGGTTCGTCCAGAAACGATAATGTCATCTAAATATGACGTGCAAAGGTCTATGTCTGACGTTAATTGTTCAATGTAGCGCTGGAAAATTCCGGTGGAACTGGAAGTTCCGAAAGGTAGACGTTGGTATTCGAAAAGGCCAAATTCGGTACTTATAACGCATAATTTTTTGGACTGTTCATCTAAAGGGACTTGGAGGTAGGCATCGGACAAGTCGACCTTTGTAAAATATTGACCACCTTGTAGCTTGTGGAACAGTTCTTGTATTCTGGGAATGGGGTGCCGGTCGATCTCTAATTGTGGTTAATCGTAACTCGAGAATCTCCGCAAATACTTAAGCTTCCGTTAGCTTTCCTTACGACAACTATGGGTGCTGCCCATTGACTAGTCTCGACAGGTCGGAGAATCCCTAATCGTCGTAAACGTTCAATCTCAAAACGAACGCCTTCTTTCAAACAGAAAGGGACAGGGCGACGCTTAAAATATTTCGGTTGACTATTTGGCTTCAGCATCAAATGAGCGACAAAAAACTTACTGCATCCCAGTTCTGGAGTGAAAACTGCTTTGTGCCTCTAGCAGATGGACTTTGCCTCAGATGATAACATCTCTTTTGATTCGCTTGCTATTTGCAGAACTGATTCCCCCTTCGAAAAATTGATTGAAAACTCAAACGCCTCGAACCAATCCAACCACATTATGTTAGCATCGCACGAACTCTCGCTTACCAAAAGTGATAAATTACGGGTTTTATTTTTCAAACGAACTGATACGTATACAACCCCCTTGATCGGAACACTTACACCTCCATAAGCCTTCAACGTACGGCTAGTAGGTTTGCAGTTTGGATTCCCTAGAGCTCGATACCCGTCAAGGCCCACCAGTGAGCAAGTTGCTCCGGTATCTAACTCGAAAACCATTGGTTGCTGATTAACGTGAAGCGACACAAAAATTTGACGGCCCTTTCGTTCGGTCTCCCACTGCGCTGACGAAACTTCGTCGAGACCGCTTTCGATTACTTCATTGATTGAGTGATTCGTTTTCGCGTGCTTGCGGCGATAACTGATGTTTGAGCGAATTTATCTACGTCCACGGCTTTTAGGTCGCTGTCGCGACTTCATGGGTGCACCTGTTTCAGAGTTTTTGGCTAACATACAAACAGCACTTATGTGTCCTCGCCGCTGACACTTATTACACACCGAGTTCGAGATCTCGATCGTGATGAATTAAACATCGTTGGCAAGACTTTCTAGCAAGAAAATTCTCATTTGACTTACTTGTATAACGTCTTTCACGTTTATGGCTAAGTTGGTTGATTTCAGCTGATACTGGTGCTGTCGAAGCGATATTTCCTTTTAAAATTTCAGTGGCTGTCTGAGTTGACTCGAATGCCATTACTAGCTCCTCAATTTCCTCTAGAGTTGGGTTTTTCTTCTGTGTTGCTGCCATCCGAACGGATTCATGCGGGGTGTAGTAGACGATCATGTCTCTTATCATGCAGTCGGCGTATGATGTACCACAGCCTTGCTTTGCACAGACGAAATTGCAGTCTCTGGCTAGTCCCCGTAAATCGGCAATCCAGTCAGCGTACGTTTGACCTGGTGACATCTTCTGTCACAGAAATTTACACCTCGATGCAAGCACATGCAGTTTAGTTTGGAAATGACGTGTCAATTTCGTTGTTAGCTCTTTAAATGAATGTATACTCACATCGGTGGTCTCAAAGAGTTTTTGGAGTACCTCGTTAACGTAATTCCCACAGGTTGACAAAAAATGCGCCTTCTTTAGACTGCCGTCTTCTACAGCGTTCGCTTTGCTTTTTGCTTTTTTGCTGCTGAAGCTGGAACAAGTAGTTATGCCAGGTCTCCTTTTCTAATGAAAACGCGCGAAACTGTGGAATAGAGCTGGATGTCGTAGACATCGTGGATGATGATGGGTCTCGCAGAATTTTTTCCATACATTCCTTCTGCTGTGTTAACAATTGCTCCACAATTTTTAGGTCCATTGTTGTTAGTACTTTTACCTCGTCGCCAAGATGTTGTGGTTAGAGAAATAAACAATACCAGATGTGACTTCACTTAACTATTTATTAATAAAAGATAACTTATAACTATGTTATAACGTATAACTACGTCGGGGTAACTTCCTTACCACGTAAAAAAATTTAGTTATGAGAGAGACACAAGCCTCGGATAATGGACCCCCTCATTTAATACCACGACCCGGAACGTACACGGACTATGATATAAGAGTATGCACCTGGAATGTACGTACACTGTACACTCCAGGTGCTATTCAAAAACTTGAATCTGTCCTCACGCGGTACAAGGCAGATATTACCGCCATCTAGGAGATACGATGGATAGGATCAGGTATGCAAAAACGGAAAAATTGCGACATTTATTACAGCTGCTAAAAAAGACTGCACATGTTAAGATTCGGATTCGTCGTAGGAAATCGGCTACGCTCAATGATAATTGACTTTAAGCCGATCAGCGAACGCCTGGCTGTGATCCGCATCAAGGCTACACTTCAAAACATCAGCATAATATGTGCACACGCCCCTACCGACGAAGCTGAAGACTCTATCAAGGAGGAGTTTTATGACCTCCTGGACGGAGCCTGTCCGGAGTATGATGTCAAAATCATACTCGGGGACTTCAATGCCAAAATCGGTAAGGAAAACATCTTCGGCGGATTAGTTGGAAAGCACAGCCTCCACGACACGACAACAGACAACGGCTTCCGGCTAATCGATTTTGCAGCAGCTCGTAATACGGTGATAAGTAGCACTAGGTTTCCAAGACTACGAATTCACACAGCAACCTGGCGCTCTCCAGATGGTCGAACCGCCAACCAAATCGACCACGTGCTAATAGATGCGAGGCACGCATCCAACATTCTGAATGTGCAAACGTTCAGAGGGACAAACGTCGACTCTGACCATTTTCTTGTTGCAGCTAAGTTCAGAGCTCGACTATCCAATGAGAAGAAGCTGCAGACCGGCAAAAAAAAAGAAATTCAACGTTGGAAGCCTTAGCACGTCTGGAGTAGTCAGAGCCTACAGGGAGCGCCTGAGTGAGAGACTCTCCGCTGCGCATTCACCATCCACAAACGCCAACAATCTGTGGAACCAGCATCGCGACATCATCAAAGGGGTAGCAGAGACCACCATAGGCTACCAGCCACCACCCAAAAAGAGCACTTGGTATGATGATGAATGCGTACGCCGGAAAAAGGTTGTCAGAAAATGCACACTTGCAAGCGCTGCAACGCAAAACAAGGGCAGCGAGAGAAGAGTATCGAACCAGAAGAATGGAGGAGAAGAAGATCCTGCGTAAGAAGAAAAGGGCCCACGCAGCCTCCCAGCTCAAGGATATCGAAGAGTCCCGCGATAGGAACAACATCCGGATGTTTTTCAGGAAAGCCAAGCAACTGGCAGCTGGCTTCAAGCCCGGAACGCAGGCTCTTCGAAACAGTGAAGGAAACCTAGTCACCGAAGCACAGGAATTAGTAGATGTATTTAAGCAGCATTTCCAGCAGCTACTTAATGGGCAGGTAAAGAGAGTGATAGGGCAAGAAGAGAACCCGCATCCAGTCAATGAAGAATCCATCCCCCCTCCTAGTTTTGAAGAGGCATATCCCTGCTAAATGTCGCATATAAGATCCTATCCAACGTACTGTGTGAACGTCTGAAGCCCTTCTGCAGCACACTAATCGGCAAGTACCAGTGTGGCTTCCGGCCCGGCAGATCGACGATCGACCAAATTTTCACACTAAGGCAAATCCTGGAAAAGACCAACGAATTTCAAGTCGAGACTCACCATCTCTTCATCGACTTTAAAGCCGCATATGATAGCATTCATCGTCTTGAGCTCTACAAGGCGATGGCCGAATTCGGGATGCCGGCTAAACTGATCCAGCTGTGCCGCGTGACGCTGGATAACACGCGGTGCAACGTGCAATTCGGCAACAGTTCCTCTGAACTATTCCAAACATGCACCGGATTTCGGCAAGGGGATGCGCTATCATGTGACTTCTTCCATCTTGTGCTGGAACAGATAGTGCGCAGGGCAGGTGTGAACACGGAAGGCACTATCTTCAACAAATCTGTCCAGTTGCTGGGATACGCAGACGACATCGACATCATCGGTCGCTCCCAGCGCGCCGTGTTAGAGGCTTTTGCGGCAATTCAAGAAGAGGCGAAACGAGTTGGCCTTGAAGTGAATGAGGACAAAACCAAGTACATGTTGTCAACAAACAAAGAAGCATCTGTCCACCGCCTAGGACAAAACGTCACTGTTGGCAACAGTAACTTCGAAGTGGTTAAGGAGTTTACCTACCTCGGAGTAAATATCAACTCCACGAATGACAACTTAGTGGAGATTCGACGCTGCTACTTCGGTTTGGCGAAACAAATGGGGTCAAAACTCCTAACTCGGAAGACGAAATGTTTGCTCTACAAAACTTTGATCCTGCCAGTTCTGCTGTATGGAGCCGAGTGTTGGACGATAAGCAGGAAAGCAGAGCAGATATTAAACACTTTCGAAAGAAAAATTCTTCGTCGGATATTCGGTCCCTATGCGAGGAGGGCGAATGGAGGAGAAGATATAACCGCAAACTCTATGAGCTGTACCAGGATGTGGATGTAGTCCAAAAAGCCAAAACACGTCGACTACACTGGCTCGGCCACATCGAGCGAATGGACAATAATGCTCCAGCAAAGAGGATCTTCGAATCACAGCCCCCAGGTTCGAGAAGACAAGGAAGACCGAACCTCCGTTTTAAGGATCAAGCTATCGCGGATGCCAGAGCGCTTGGTCTAGATAACTGGAAGCAGCGTGCCTGGGATCGAAGAGAGTGGAAGGCTGCTGTGTCTCAGGCAGAGACTCTTCACGGGTCGGGAGCCCGTTAAGTAAAAAAGTAAGTAACTTATAACTATGTAGGAAACTGATTGAAGAGCTCTTGAAATGTGTGTTTGGTTTCGGCGCGAATCGAAGAGGTTATGAAACATACAGAAAAGCTACAATCCATCTGGAACGGATCGTATGATACCCTATCCTCCTCTCTATAAAGTGGGCATGGCCAAATTGCTTATTGTACTCAAATATAGCTATAATGTCGAACGTTTGAGGATGTTACATGTAAAATTTTATCAAAATAGGTTTTTTGATGATAACGCCCCCAAAAAGTGGGCGTGGCCAAAACTTTTGTATGGGTGGATTGTAGGGAATCTGAATGCCTAAATATTTGGTCTTAACAAAATTTTTCGGTTTCATATAATTTAGTGAAGTTATAAAAAAGTAGGCGTGGCAGTGGGCGGATGTAAAACAAGTTTACACTTGTACTGTATCTTTTTCTTGGAAGCCCAGATATGAAATTTCAGCGTCCTAGTTAAAAATTTAAGGCCCAAAAATCGGTTTTGTGATGAAAACGCCCCCAAAAAGTGGGCGTGGCCAAAACTTTTGTATGGGTGGATTGTAGGGAATCTGAATACCTAAATATTTGGTCTTAACAAAATTTTTCGGTTTCATATAATTTAGTGAAGTTATGAAAAAGTGGGCGTGGCAGTGGGCGGATTTCAAAAATTTTTACACTTGTACTGTATCTTTTTCTCAGAAGCCCAGATATGAAATTTCATCGTCCTAGCTCAAAATTTAAGGCCCAAAAAGCGGTGACATACGGACGGACGGACGGACGGACGGTCATCGCTCAATCGATTTCGCTATTGATGCTGATCACGAATATATATACTTTATAGACCCTATAAAGTATATATATTCGTGATCGATTATTTCTCTATGTTACAAACTATGTGTCAAACTTAATATACCCTTAGGATAGGGTATAAAAACGCAGTGTATAAAAGCATGTGTGTGTTCATGACAGCAGCAAGTCAGGGTGACCAATATTTCGCAAATAATACGTTGCGATAATGCTGGCAGATCACATCATGAAGTATTAGCTTTTTTTGGGATCGGAATAATTTTAGCTTTTTTCCAAAGATTTGGACAGGTTGACGTCATAAGGATGGTATTAAAAATGTGGGTAATATGAGGTAATATGTACTATTGGGAGTAATATTTTTATAAAATCTGGGTGGATATTATCGAGGCCGACGGATTTTCGTTTGATAGCAAGTATTGCCATTCCGACCGAGTAAACATCGAACCTATTGACTGTGAAAGCTTGTTCACTATTATTTTGTGTCCATGGCGATGGAGAATCAAAATCAACTGTAGGAACAGTGACAAATCGATTGTTTAATTCATCTAGGTTGATATCCTCATCATTGGCCCTACTCTTTTTGCATAGTCCAATTTCGCGTATTTAGTTCCATAGGAATTTAGATGATCGATCGGAATTAAAAGTAGCATTATAGTAGTTTATTTTCGCAGTTTTTGTCATACATGTAACATGGTTTCGACTAACTTTATATTCCGTATGCATTTCTGTGCAGCGAAACCGTTTCCACCGTCGATATAAAAAGTCCCTTCGCTTCATAGCGTTCCATATTTCATTGGACAACCAAGGACATGCTTTGCTTTTCAGCATACGAGTTTTACATGGAACATGTTTTACAAAAAGATACTCAAGACTCATATTTAAGAACTCTAGTTGTTTATTCACGTCAGACGACATATATATATTACTCCACTCAATATTGCTACAAGCACAAAACAGGTTTTGAGCGTTAATACTACGGAAATCACGATGTTGGACGCCTTGTGAATAATTTTTACGCACATTTACATTGGAAGTGGCAAATACGAGATCGTGATATAGTAACACAGGAACAGATAGTTGACTGTAACATTTTACAATACTTTTATCACTTGTCAAAATAACATCTAACAATGATGGGGAACAATTAGGTTTAAAGTGGGTTGGGTCTGTTGTGTTTACAAAAAATAGATTGAGAGATCTTATGGTGCTTTTTAAGGACGAGCTAGACGACATGCTAAGTAGATTCATATTGAAATCCCCACATAAAATAAGTTTTGGTGTCAAGTATGAAATCCCTTCAATAATATCGCACACAATACTAGGGTGTGTTACATTCGGTGCCATATAAATTGTACCAATAATACACTTGTCCTCTCCATTAAGAATTTCTATAAAATAAAACTGACTTAAATGTGTATCATCAGAACAACAGAGATGCTTTGACTGAATAGTACTTCTTACGTATATAGCAGCACCTCCACCTATTCTACCACTAAGATCTGCACGGTAAAGTTTAAATCCTTTTAGCGAGAAAACTTCGCTATTTACGTTAGGGTCAAACCATGTTTCGGAAACGCATATGATATCGATCTGACTGTTCTCAAAAATCAATCTGAACTCATCTATTTATTTACAAGACTCTGCGGATTTATAGGGCAAACATGTAGGCCATCGTATCTCTTGCACATGGTTTTTAATAAAAAATTCGTTTTTTCATTCATGCTGTTACTTACTACTACTTATATTATTGCTGTTTGGCATGATAGAGGATGATAAAAAAGAAAAGAGTCGAATACAGAAGATGGCAATGAAGCAGTAGGGCTAAAATTAAAAAATTTATAAAGGTTAAAACTGAAATTACTCTTACAATATACAACAAAAACAGAAAAATAATAATAATGAATAACAAAGAAACATGGTGCAAACAAAATAAGAAAAATAAGAGAGAAGAGAAAACACAAAGAGGAAATTGAAAAATTAATTATCTCATATTTGTATGCTGCTTGCATTGGGATCATCTATGTTCGGTCCGATGGCATTCCTAAGATCTTCCATATTATTTATTAGGACGGGTGGTTGACTTGATAACTGGCGTACGTGAATTTGTCCATTAATTGCATGAGAGCGCGGCAATTTGAACACTAATGAATGTTTATACCCTATCCAAAGGGTTTGATACATACATAGTTTGAAACATAGAGAAATAATCGAGATAGACCCTCTAAAGTATATGAAAAAAAAACCCACGATAATTTTGGATGTGTATTTAATAATGGATAGTAAGATAGTAATGGATGGAAGAATGAACAAAAACAACATATGAATTCAAACAATTTAGTGGACATTGCCAGATACTAATGATTAAATATATTTTTTAGTTCATTTTAGATTTAATTAAATTCGTTAATTATTATTATTTTTCAACATCCTCCGTCCCGCAAAATCTATTGTATATCTAAAGGATATAATAGCTGTGCTGATCTTCTCAAAGTTTTCTGATCTGTTGTTCTGACTTTACAAGCTCGGACTTTACCATCTAGTCCAGGGTATATAACTGATACACGGCCAAGCTTCCACAAGGTTCGAGGCAAACTTTCGTCATGGATCAGCCCCACATCGTCAATCTTTATATTTGAAGAAAAACGTCTTGGGCTACAGTGAACGGACCTCAGAAGTTGTAGATAGTCTGTGGTCCAACGTTTACGGAATTTCTTGATTGACTTGTGTCGTCTAACCCAAACCTGCATTAAATCAGCATTAGTAAAGTTATGATTAAATTGATTACTTATAGGCGGAAGACTAATAAATGGAGAGGAAATCAGAAAATTTGCAGGTGACAAGGGTTGTAGATCGCCTGAACTATCCGATATGTATGTTATTAGTCTTGAGTTTATGGTGCTTTCAATTTCGATCAAAAGAGTTTGTAATTGGTCATAGGTAAGCAAATTTCTTCTAAGAACGACCTTCAGATTTTCTTTCACACTTCTGACTAATCGCTCCCACCCGCCTCCCCACCATGCAGCTCTTTCAACAATAAACCTCCATTCGATGCCTTGATGTAAAGGAAAATTATATAAGTCCGGACCATTGACTACATCTGCAAGCGTCTTCAGTTCCAAAGCGGCTCTTTTAAAAGTTTTTGCGTTATGAGAGTACATTATCGCAGGCACTCCTCTTCTAGCGGTGAACCGTTTTATATATACAACTCTCTGTTGTTAAATTGGGTACCAGCTCCAAGTGAATCGCTCTAACTACTGCACAGGTCAGCAACATGATATAAACTTTAGATGTTTTCTCCGATGACACAGCGCTTTTGATGTACAATGGTCCAGCGAAGTCAATTCCTGTTGTTTCAAATGGTTTGGCTACGGTGATTCGAGGATGATGAGGATGTTTAATGTAAAATTTCATCAATATCGGTTTTATGATGAAAACGCCCCCAAAAAGTAGGCGAGGCCAAAACATTTGTATGAGTGAATTGTAGGGAATCTAAATGCCTAAATATTTGGTCTTAACAAAATTTTTCGGTTTTATATAATTTAGTGAAGTTATGAAAAAGTGGGCGTGGCAGTGGGCGGATTTAAAAAAATGTACACTTGTACTGTATCTTTTTCTCAGAAGCCCAGAATTCATCGTCCTAGCTCAAAATATAAGGCCCAAAACGCGGTGACATATGGATGGACGGACGGAAGGTCATTGCTCAATCGATTTCGTTATTGATGGTGATCACGAATATACATATATGTATGTATACTTTATAGGGTCTATCTAGATTATTTTGCTATGTTACAAACTATGTGTCAAACTTCATATACCCTTAGGATTGGGTATAAAAATGAGTTTATTAGGGGCTGCAAAAAACACTATTGCTGGATTTCCACCTACAGAAGCCTGCTATATCGACGCTATTAATTTACGACAGTAAGACAATAAAGAGATCGTTATCGGCATTAGGGGTAGGAGCAGGCCAATACAACATCATGCAAAAATCTGTCATCATGCGTTCCCTTCCTTCTGATTTAAAAACATACAGAAAAGCTACAATCCGTCTGGACCGGATAGTATAATACCCTATCCCCCATCGTATCAAGCCCCTATAAAGTGGGCGTGGTCATATTGCAGTTTCTTTACTGAATTACGATGATAACTTCGAACGTTTGAGGATATTACATGTAAAATTTCATCAAAATTGGTTTTTTAATGAAAACGGACCCAAAACGTGGGCGTGGCCAAAACTGTTGTATGGGTGAATTGTAGGGAATCTGAATACCTAAATATTTGGTCCTAACAAAATTTTACGGTTTCATATAATTTAGTGATAAATTTGAGAAGAAAAAGGATATATTGAAAAGATACGGTTGTTGTTTTAGATGTACCAAAAGAAATTATTCCGCAAAGACCTGCAAAGTTTTTCTGAAGTGTAGGATTTGCAATGTTAAACATGCTGTATCAATGTGTGATCCTGATTTTGTTCGTCAAAAGAGAGAAAGAAAACGAGATATACACAGTACTTCTAATCAGAATGTAATCGCTAATTCTAATGAGACTGCAGGTTTGTTTGCAACAAATACTAATCAAATTAAGAACATCTATTTGCAAACGGCTTGCGCGTATGTATCAATGTGGAAAATCTGAACTGTTTGTAGATACGATCAGTATTCGATGGGGGTTTTATTCCCTTTGGTATTATTCCCTTTGGTTCCAATAAAAAATCCCCAAAGCAATTGTGTAACAAAGTTGAATTAAAAATAAAACGACAATATTATAATGAAACGATATTGATTGAAGCCATTGAGGTTGCAGATATTTGCGTTGATATTTGCTCTATACCAGATAGCAATAATCCATCGTTTCAGAATTTGTTGTTGGCTGATGCAAGGGTTAAACATACAGAAAAGCTACAATTCGTCTGGAACGGATCGTATGATACCCAATTGTATTGTAGGGAATCTGAATACCTAAATATTTTGTCGTAACAAAATTTTTCGGTTTCATACAATTTAGTGAAGTTATACAAAAGTGGGCGTGGTAGTGGGTGGATTTCAAAAAATATTACACTTGAACTGTATCTTTTTCTCAGAAGCCGAGATATGAAATTTCAGCGTCCTAGTTAAAAATTTAATGCCGAAGAATCGGTTTTTTTATGAAATTGTCCCCAAAAAGTAGGCGTGGCCAAAACTTTGTCACAGGTGAATTGTAGGGAATCTAAATGCCTAAATATTTTGTCTTAACAAAATTTTTCGGTTTCATATAATTTAGTGAAGATATGAAAAAGTGGGCGTGGCAGTGGGCGGATTTCAACATTTTTTACACTTGTACTGTATCTTTTTCTCAGAAGCCCAGATATGAAATTTCATCCTCCTAGCTCAAAATTTAAGGCCCAAAAAGCGGTGACATAAGGACGGAAGGACGGATTTTGAAATCCGCCCACTGCCACGCCTACTTTTTTATAACTTCACTAAATTATATGAAACCGAAAAATTTTGTTAAGTCCAAATATTTGGGCATTTAGATTTCCTACAATTCATCCACATAACACTTTTAGTCACGCCCCCTTTTTGGGGGCATTTTCATAAAAAACAAATTTTCATGAAATTTTACGTGTAGCATACTCAAACGGTCGAAGTTATCATCAGTACAAAATGCAATATCACCTCGCCCACTTTATAAGGGCTACATAGCAAGGAGGATAGGGTATCATACGATCCGTTCCAGACGGATTGTAGCTTTTCTGTATGTTTTATGTTCGATTCAGAATTGATATAGGCTTTGATCACAAAAAGCAAATTTAGCACTTCATTTCACAATTTTGAAAAAAATTGGTTTAAACTTTTGTTTTTTTCATTTTTTTTATCAAAATTTTGAGTTTGCATGCAAAAACTATTGACATAAATAATTTATTTTAAATTTAGGATTAAAGAACAGGTTTCTTGCTTTCAAAACCGGTATAATACTTCATTGTAAGTGTTGTCGTTGTTTTTTAATATTTTTTTTTTCATTTTAAGTAATTTTTTTCTAAAATTCCCCCTACCTCCTAAACGGGGCGAGATAGACCCCCCCTCCAATAGTAAAAAATGCTTGTTTTTGACCGCTCTACAAAAAACCGTTATCAATTTTTGGCGCCAATGTTATCGTACTCTCCCCTAACATACAGACAGACGGACGAACGGACGGACATGGCTAAATCGTCTTCGCTATTGGTCTATCTCAATTATTTCTCTATGTTACAAACTATATGTCAAGCTTAATATACCCTGAGGATAGGGTATAAAAATATACAAAAAAATTACAATCTGTCTGGAACGGATCGTATGATACCCTATCCTCCATCCTATCCAGCCCCTATTAAGTGGGCGTATTGCATTTTCTTTACTGAATTATGATGATAATTTCCAACGTTTGAGTATGTTACATATAAAATTTCATCACAATCGGTTTTTAGATGACAACGCCCCCAAAAAGTGGGAATGGCCAAAACTTTTGAATGGGTAAGTTGTAGGGAATCTGAATGCCTAAATATTTGGTCTTAACAAAATTTTTCGGTTTCATATAATTTAGTGAAGGTATGAGAAAGTGGGCGTGGCAGTGGGCGGATTTCAAAAATTTTTACACTTTACTGCGTCTCTTTCTCAAAAGCCCAGATATGTAGTTTAATCCTCCTAGCTCAAAATTTAAGGCCCAAAAAGTGGTGACATACGGACAGACGAACGGACGGACGGACATGGCTGAATCGTCTTTGCTACTGTAGTAGTAGTAGTAGTAGTAATTTTTTATTTCATTATATATAATACATGTGTAAAATTTACAAGATTTGAACACAATAATTCATTAAATAAATTAAAAAATATATAATAGAAATAATATAGTGACATTTTATATTTTCCATACATAAAGTATTAAAATAGTGCCAAATGCCACTTCAATGGGTTTTACTATTATTAATATGTGGGTGGGGTGACCCGTTTAATTACATACAAAGAACAAATTAATTTGAGATACAATTATACAAAGAAAAGTGAAGGATGCAAATCAAAATAAATGAACTACATAAGAATAAAGAAAAGTCAAGAGAAAGTTAGAAAAAAAAAATCTTTATTTACACCAGAATATCAGAGAGAAGGTATTCCACGTTCTGTGAGTCATAATTAAAAAGCCAAGACTTTATGGACCTTTCAAAAATTCCAGAAGTTCTTATCATTCTAATATTCAGAGGGAGCTTGTTAAATAGTCGACATGAAGAGATATTATAAAAATTACGAAATGCAGTTGTACGGAAAACGGGTACAGTCACAACATAAGAATAATTTCTGCGTAGATTGTAATCAGATATAAGTCTGTAATTTAAATTTCCTGATCTCTGAAAGAACGTTTTCAACACTTTAAAACAATATAAATGACGAACTGGAAGAATTTTCATATCACAAAACAATGGGAAACTTGGATGACGCTGATTCTTGTTACAGATTTTCCTCACTACACTTTTTTGTAAGACTAGTAAGGACTTGATTTTATTCTGATACACGCCCCCCCAACAAACAATTCCATACCGGAGTTTAGCGTGAAAGAAACCATAATAAATGATTTGTAATAATTTCTTTGAACAAACATTTTTTAGATAAAAAAAGTGTCTCAGGGTATTTCGAAAATATTTCCTTAGGGACTCTGTGTGGCTTGCAAATGGCATCCTAGAATCAATTGTGAGCCCAAGATACTTAAACTCGTCTACTTCCTCAATTAAAAAGCAATTATCACTACAGTTAAGACTGCTACAGAATTTTGGAAGTGCTTGACTAGAATCACAATTACAACCTGCTAATCCATACCTTTGTCATTCTGATGCGTGGAAATAAACGTCCGCATTCATACTCATTGGGGAAGCTAAGTTAAAAAACGTTATTTTTGTCTTTGAGCTAATGTTCAAATTGTGCTCTGCGAACCAAATTCTTAGTAGGCTAAGATCCCAATTAATGTCGGAGATTAAATCCAAGACACTTTCAGAGCCATATGAGCAGCCAACATCATCTGCAAACGCCGTAAGTCTACTTCTGAAGTTTACTGAAAACAGTGAATTTATATAAATTAGAAATAAAATGGATCCCAACACAGAACCTTGAGGAACTCCCAAACTGAAGAAGCGAATCTCGCTTCTCATACCATCAATCTTCACTCTTTGAGATCTGTTTGATAGGTATGATCTAAGCCATTCTAGTATGAACCCACGAAAACCCGCTTTTTCCATTTTATCCAACAGTATATTATGGTTGACCATGTCAAAGGCTTTTGTAATGTCAACAAATAAACCAGCTGTAGAATTTTCACCATCAAGGTTAGAGAAAATGTTTGAGCAAAAATTTAGAAGAGCGTCTTCGGTAGATTTACCCTGCTGAAAACAAAATTGCATTGGACTGAAAAACTAAATTTTTTTCAAGTAAGACATTATTCTCTCTTTAATAACCTTTTCGAATATTTTGCTAAAAGTGGGCAGAAGTGAAATTGGCCTATAGTTTTTCATATCGTCTGCAGAGCCTTTTTTAAACAACGGAATTACGTCGGCGCATTTGAGCGCCACGTGAAATGCTCCTGCAAATATACTGCGATTAAAAATGACTGCCAGGACGCCAATCACATAGCATGCTATTTGTTTAACAAGTATATTTGTAATATTATCAAAGCCACAAGAGTTCGAATTTTTTAGGGATCCAATTGCTTTTAGGAGCTCTAAAGCAGTGATAGGTTCGAAGGCAAAGCTCGTGCTTTGCGACAGGTCACCACCACCACCTATTGAATTGTAACAACGAGTGCAATTTCTTAGGACTGTTTGTGTGGGTATGCTGTTTGTTATTGAGGTGAAATACTCATTGAATGCATTAGCAATGTCAAGTTTGTAAAAAAGTTCGCAATTGCTCACATAAATTAAATGGGGTTTTGTTGTAGAACGAGACTTGTTCAGAATATCATTCACTACTTGCCATTCTGATTTAAGGTTACCCTTAGCAGAAATGAATTTAGTTCGATAATAATTATCGCGGCAAAAAGCAATCTCTTTTTTCAAATCCAAACATAGCTTTTTAAACTTGTATTTCAGCCTGAGGTTCATGGGATTCTTGGAGCATTTTATTCTTAGCTTGTGTTTCACGTTAACTTTTTTAATGAGTTGATTAGATATCCAGGGTTTTAGTCTTTTTTTTAGATTTTTTCAAGGGTTCCGTAGAGGAGCAATTTGATATATGTTTATTAAGGCCAGTCATGAACACATCATAAGAAGCAGAAGCATCACTTTCCATGTAAACATCGTCCCAGGACTCATAAAGTAGAAGATTTGTCAGCTTTATAAAATCAATTCTTGTTTTTTGCTTTTGGCTATTTACTTCGGTCCAGCTGGTCCCTTTGCTTTGAAAAGTCTTCACCAATAAACCTATCATTGAGTGATCAGTGATTTGCAAGTCATATGTGCACCTTTCGCAGGCATTCAATGGAAAGTCTGCAAATCGCCCATAAATATGATCCAAACACGTACCTGAAGACAACCGAGTGGGTTCATTTATAAAACTAGCTAAACCGTGGAAGGCCAAGAGAGCCAAGTAATTAGACACAGTTTCGCTACTATCTAACAGATTAATATTGAAATCTCCCAAAATAATTAAGTTTTTTGCTTTTATTGTGTTCAGCAGACAAGAAAATTGTTCTATGAACGCCAAAACATTGAACATATGTAGACGATAAACAGACAACAGAACAAAATCTATCTGATTAAACTTAACAGAAACCTTTAGAATGTCTGCACTCTGAAAGTCGACACACTTAGCTTCATGAACTATTAGTTTCTCTTTAATAAAACAGCCGATACCGCCCGCAGCATATTCTTCATTTGGATTCGCAAAGAAAAGAAAACCCGGTAGATGATAATCGTTAATTTCAAACCCATAAATCCAAATTTCAGAAACAATAATAATATCCGGAATGCAATGAAAAACATACAGAAAAGCTACAATCCGTCTGGAACGGATCGTATGATACCCTATCCTCCTCTCTATAAAGTGGGCGTGGCCAAATTGCATTTTGTACTCAAATATAGTTATAATGTCGAACGTTTGAGGATGTTACATGTAAAATTTTATCAAAATAGGTTTTTTGATGATAACGCCCCCAAAAAGTGGGCGTGGCCAAAACTGTTCTATGGGTGAATTGTAGGGAATCTAAATACCCAAATATTTGGTCTTAACAAAATTTTTCGGTTTCATATAATTTAGTGAAGTTATAAAAAAGTAGGCGTGGCAGTGGGCGGATGTAAAAAAAATTTACACTTGTACTGTATCTTTTTCTTGGAAGCCCAGATATGAAATTTCAGCGTCCTAGTTAAAAATTTAAGGCCCAAAAATCGGTTTTGTGATGAACACCCCCCAAAAAAGTGGGCATGGCCAAAATTTTCGTATGGGTGGATTGTAGGGAATCCGAATGCCTAAATATTTGGCCTTAACAAAATTTTTCGGTTTCATATAATTTAGTGAAGTTATGAAAAAGTGGGCGTGGCAGTGGGCGGATTTCAAAAATTTTTACACTTGTACTGTATCTTTTTCTCAGAAGCCCAGATATGAAATTTCATCATCCTAGCTCAAAATTTAAGGCCCAAAAAGCGGTGACATACGGACGGACGGACGGACGGACGGTCATCGCTCAATCGATTTCGCTATTGATGCTGATCACGAATATATATACTTTATAGGGTCTATCTCGATTATTTCTCTATGTTACAAACTATGTGTCAAACTTAATATACCCTTAGGATAGGGTATAAAAATCAAGGTGGGTAGCAAGAGATGCAAAATTTTCTCTCAAACTTCTAATATTCTGGTGTACGACAAACAGTTTGTTTATGGAGTATGAACTATTTTTAAAGACATTATCACAATTTGCAAAACTTAGGTCGAGGATAGAAAAGTCATCATTTGTGTCATTAAATTTAGAATTCATTATTAAAATAAAAAAATAAAAACAAGTTCAAGATCATTAAAAGATTTAATCGAGATGACATTTCCACCTTCCTCCTTCCTCATAAGTATTTGGTTGTTCTTAAACCACACAAATTTATACTGTTTCCGCTTTCTTACTTCTTTCGCTTGCATGAAGAGAGCCCTTGTGTATGACGTAAGAGCATCGTTGATGTATATCCCGCTTTGCCTTTTGTCTTTGCTGTTGCTGCTGTGGGCGCTCTCGTTAACAGTCGCGTTAGAAATTAGATTTCCCTTCTTCTTCTTCTTCACACTCATGATTCGCTGCTTCAACAAGTCAGTGAACTTAACACAGATGATCGATTTGTTTGGAGGTCCGTTGTTTTTGTTGCGCACATTTTTTACATAGCATCTCTCTATGTCAGCATCGGGAACATCAATTGACAAAGCATTCTGGAGTATTGTCTGGGCTTTATTCATAGCATTACTGTTGGCTACATTTGATACACCAACAATTTTGATGCAGTTGGAGAGAAGATGTTGCTGTTGCCAATTTAGCTTACTCTCCAGTGAATTTACCTTCGCTTTCAGCTCTGCATTTTCGGTTCGTAGCTCGTTGAGTGAAGCCAGGAAGCGGTTGTTTGTTTCTTCCAGCTTGGTTAGCTTAAGGTAAATCATTTGGAGAGTGAATTCCGATTCAGCTTCAGTGTGTGCAGGTGTATCTGGATGTGTTGCAGTAGTTTGACCTCTGTTGTTAGTTCCTTGGTTTCGGTTAGCAGTGGAGGACGGTGCATTTTCTTTTCTTTCTCCGCATTGTTTGTTGTTGTTGCTGATAATTGTATCAGAGATCCGCATAGATCTACGCCTGAGCACTCCGCACTGATACTGATACTGATCACGAATATATATACTTTATAGGGTCTATCTCGATTATTTCTCTATGTTACAAACTAAGTATCAAACTTAATATACCCTTAGGATAGGATATACAAATAATGCAATTGTTTTGACGCGAGCTTTCTCCTCAAAGCCCAACATTGCTGAAAACGAAAAGAAAGATCTTCTGGATTTGGTGCAGAAAAACCACATGCCGAAATGCTACAGTTCATTCCTTCAGAATTTGTAGTTAACTTTAATTTAACCCTTTTGTGTTTTAATTTCGCATTCCTTCTTGAATTTTACCACTTACCTGAATACGTGATTTATTATACCCTATCCTAATCGAGATAGACCCTATGAAGTATATATATTCGTGATCAGTATCAATAGCGAAGACGATTGAGCCATGTCCGTCCGTCCGTCCGTCCGTCCGTCTGTCTGTATGTCACCACTTTTTGGGCCTTAAATTTTGAGCTATGAGGATGAAACTACATATCTGGGCTTTCGAGAAGAAGAAGCAGTACAACTGTAAAAATTTTTGAAATCCGCAAACTGCCACGCCTACTTTTTCATAACTTCACTAAATTATATGAAACCGAAAAATTTTGTTAAGACAAAATATTTAGATGTTCACATTGTCTACAATTCGCTCATACATCAATTTTGTGCACGCAAACGTGCTCTGCCTTTAATTTATAGTGGAACGCTTCTTGATTATATTAGTGGATGCAGGAATATGTATCCTCTCAAGATTGTGGTGAACTTTCTCCTGAAACAGTTGTAAGCAAAGTTGTTAATGAACCCGATCTTGGTTTATCACTTTTAGGTGCTATCAATGGTTTTGCGAGTGAAAATCCAAGCCCACATAGAAAATTCCTTCGTATTGTTGTTTTTTGTGTTGTTTGCCGATTCAGATTCACTTCTTTGAAAATAATGAATGAAATTAAAGATTCCTCCTGTTCGACTTACGATAATAAAAAACTCCGCACTGATTTGGTTATCTTATTTATTAATTACTGCAATCCTACAAGTCAAACTTAAGACTGACTTAATTCTAACCAAGTTCCTTCCTCATTGCCCACGGTTCCAGTATCCAAACTCCAGACTGCTGAATTGACGAAATGGGTCACAGTGCGTGTAGAATATTCGGTGCCGCATGCATGTCACCTGATCCTGTTGCATTTTCCCATGGGAACATGTTCGAACCTTAAAAAGCTTAGTCAGCGGATCTGCAACGATTCGCTGTCACGCTCATATGGCGTGACCTGCATGCGCCGTGTTAACTCCTCCCCTCTCAAAGATCTACGCCCCGTAGATCAAGCGTGGCGTCAGAGGCCGATGACCAGATTTGTGCTGTCGGCGACCCTTGAGCCCGAGGAAGTCCTCCTTCAATTCCAAGATCGGCTCCTGTACCAAGAGTGTTTACGGATGGGAGCTTCAGGTCCCGGTTGTTCCTTCGCCATATGACCCATGCTATGGCCAATACCAATGCGATTATTGATGCGTCCATGAGGGAAGTGACGTGGTTTGTGAGGTCCTTTAGTCGTTCTATGTTTTGCACCCGCTTGGTGATATTTGCAAGAACGGGCGGAAGTACCTGAATATGGGAGTACGTGGAGCTCGAAAATGTCCTGCTTACTAGTCGAATCACTTCATTGTCCAGCTGTATCACCTAAGTACCGTTGAGAGTTCGCGAACTGTTTCTTGAAATTAGTTGGCCTTCGAAATTTGTTACAAATACCGTGTCCTCCACCTAAACGGGGCGAGATAGACCCCCCTCCAATAGTAAAAAATGCTTGTTTTTGACCGCTCTACAAAAAACCGTTATCAATTTTTGGCGCCAATGTTATCGTACTCTCCCCTGACATACAGACAGACGGACGGACATGGCTAAATCGTCTTCGCTATTGGTCTATCTCAATTATTTCTCTAAGTTACAAACTATATGTCAAGCTTAATATACCCTGAGGGTAGGGTATAAAAATATACAAAAAAGCTACAATCTGTCTGGAACGGATCGTATGATACCCTATCCTCCATCCTATCCAGCCCCTATTAAGTGGGCGTATTGCATTTTCTTTACTGAATTACGATGATAACTTCCAACGTTTGAGTATGTTACATATAAAATTTCATCACAATCGGTTTTTAGATGACAACGCCCCCAAAAAGTGGGAATGGCCAAAACTTTTGAATGGGTAAGTTGTAGGGAATCTGAATGCCTAAATATTTGGTCTTAACAAAATTTTTCGGTTTCATATAATTTAGTGAAGGTATGAAAAAAATTTTACACTTTACTGCGTCTCTTTCTCAAAAGCCCAGATATGTAGTTTAATCCTCCTAGCTCAAAATTTAAGGCCCAAAAAGTGGTGACATACGGACGTCTGTCTGTATGTGCAAAAGTGCAAAAATTTTCAAATCTGCCCACTGCCACGCCTACTTTTCATACATTCACTAAATTATATGAAACCGAAAAATTTTGTTAAGACAAAATATTTAGATAATCAGATTGCCTACAATTCACTTACACATTAATCTCTGCCACGCCCACTTTTTGGGGCGTTTTAATCAAAAACCGATTTTGATGAAATTTTACGTGTAACATACTCAAACGGTCGAAGTTATCATCGTAATTCAGTGAAGAAAATGCAATACGGCCACGCCCACTTTATAGGGGCTCGATAGAAAGGAGGATAGGGTATCATACGATCCGTTTCAGACGGATTGTAGCTTTTTTGTATGTTTTCTTTTTCTACTTCATCCCTCATGCAGGCGGGATAAGGGTAGCTCTTTGTATATACTGGTTCGTCTATGGTGGTCTTAATTTTGGCCCTAACCGTAGTTTGGATTAGCTCATTGTCGTTTACAGGGCCAAACAAAATGCTGTACTTTTCCAGCAAGTGCGAGAGCCTCGACCGAACTTCTTCTGGAATTTTATCATCGAAGGTGTTGATCTCTTTTGACAGTTTATTTTTTAGGGGGATTTTTATATTTGGTGCTATTGTTAATAAATTTTGTTTTCGGTCGATGACGGCTTCCAGCTTTTTTAGAGTATCGTCACCGATAATGCCATCAAAAGAAGACGTGACCCTAGCAGAACGTAAAATGTGATGAGTGAGTCGTTTCCGACACCCTTGAAGAATCTTCCTGAAATTTTTCCTGTAATTTTAGTATTGTCAGCCGCCAAGTGTACAGTAAATTACTGTATTAACGTGGCATACCCTTGCAATACGCGGGGGCTGATGAAGTTCTTATTTGCACCAGTATCGACAAGGAAATTTAACACTGTACTGTCTTTGAGGATATACTCTTTGTATGGTACGCTGGATAGGCGTCCTTCATTAAATTTACCTCTTCTACATTCTCTTCTGCAATCTCCTCGTATTGGCCTATCTCACCTTCTCACCTTCATCTTGCTTATTCGGGAAGTTGTCTGACTTGGCCCTCCTTTTGAAGGGATTATTACCCCCCTGCGGTCGATTTATATAATTCACCTGACGAGATCGGATAGAATGGTCTACTTCCATCCTTTCGTGCGGTTTCGGAGCTGTCGGCCTTTGTGGCGGACTGTCATTTTGGGGATACTGATGCTGCCTAGGCTTATCGTTGGGGTGTTTATTGAACCTTTGAAAAGGTCTTGACTCTCTTTTGAAAGATTGGTTCAGCGGTGCCGTCACCGTATTGGTCACACTTGGGGTATGAATAGTGTGGTTCCTGAAATTGAGATTCTGAGTCCCAAGGCACGCGGAATACGCCTCTGGGAGGGTTTTTGATTTCTGGATGATAAGCATCCGAGACAGGTCGCCGTTAAGGCCCCTGATAAACACGTCGAGAGTACGATTCCTATATGTTTCAACAAGTGCATTGACTGTGTCCTGCGTATAGGATTGAGTCTTGATTTTATTGATAATCAGTGAGAACTGTTGATTCACTGTCGCACAGAATTCATCCTGGAGTCCCTTTGCCACAGATGGTTAAGCTGGTGTTCCAGCGTGCGGATATCGCGCTTGTCAGCATAATGCAGTGACAGGCAGTTTTTAATAGCAGCCCAGTCATCGTCGAATATGTTGTACGCCACGAGCGCCGTGTCGGCAGCACCCCTGATCTTCTGCCTAATGTGTTGCAGAATTGCTCGATATACATATAGGCTTATCTTTGACAATCTCAAAGTCCCTTAGGATTGCCTCCACATTATGTATTCAGGATACATACTGTTGGGTTTTAAAAGACTTAGACCTTTGTATATGTATGCAATTCACTCTTTATTCTTAATAAATAACAAACTTAAATAGTATTAAATAGCTCGGCGTCTGCTTCAATACTGACCCATACTACCAGGGAAAACAAAAAGAGTTTGACAGCTCAATCGTAAGTAGCTGCCATCGTATGTTGTTAGTGTTTCCAACTTACTCCAACATCTCCCTCTTCTAAGTTTAGACGAAGTCTCGTAGGTAGGCGGGTTGTTTTCGTTGCCTCGTTGAGCGTCTTAACACTGGCAGAGCATTGGAAGAAGACGATGACGTCGGTATCACTGATGATGGTGTTTCTACTGGCAAAATGATTGGTTCTACTTCCAATGCTTGCGACTGTTCTTGTACCGGAACCTCGAAATCTACCAAGGCGCTGACATCCGTTCTAACTATTCTGTCCGGAGAGTCCTGGGTACATCTCGGTCTGAGTTGGTTCACATGTGACCGAATTACTCGTCGATCTTGCAGTCTGATGCCAATAAATTACTTCTCCTTCCTTGAATATAATCTCTCCAGCTGCCCATGTCCAAGAGTTTTGCTTATACACTTTAGCGACAACCCTTTGACCAATGTTGAAGTGACATGATCTAGCACCATGTTTGCGATTGTAGCTCTTTTCCATGTGATGGTTCCTTTTTGTTTGAAGCGAAGCAGATTTTGGATGCAGTAAACTTAAATTCGTTTTTATGTGTCTTTCTATGAATAAGATGTCTGGCGATTTTGCATCTGGTGTACTTTTGCACGGTGTTGATCTGTAGCTCATTAGGAAAGTCTGCAAGTTTTCTTCGGTTGTCCCTTCCTGCTCTAATTTCTTTAAGGCTCGTTTGAGAGTATCGATGAACCTCTCCACTTGCCCGTTTGATTGAGGATTAAATGGGGCTGTCTTCAAATGTAGGATACCACGTTCTGAACAAAATTGTTGAGGGAGTCTGACACCAATTGTTGAGGGTTTCCAAACCTCCCGAATACTTTCGTTAGCTTTTCGATGCAAGCCCTTGTTGTTATAGAAGCTGTTTGGAAAATCTCAGGCCACTTTGAGTAGGCATCGATGATTTGAAAAAAATATTTCCCGTGGACTGGGCCTGCGATGTCAATATGTACTCGTTGCATTGGTTATCCTGCCAATGGCCACGACTGCAACTCGGCTTTGATTGGAGACTTCGCAACGCTCACGCAGGCTTGATAGTCTTTTACGAACTCCTTGATGTCCTGGTCGATGTTAGGCCAATATGCATGATTTCTGGCCAAGGACGTCATGCGTTGGATCCCCGGATGACCTTTGAGAAGTTGTTGTAGACTACAGCTCTGAGTTTATTTGGAATGATGACTATGTTTCCATACAACAAACATCCGTCCACTGTACAATGCATCTCGGGGAGTGTAAAGTTGTTGGAAGTTTGGGGGTGCTTCCGTTGGCCAGCCATTCATAGGTAGGTGATAGGTAGCGATTTCAAGACATCATCGAATTCAGTTTGGATCTCGTCCTCAAAAGTTACACATCCAATGACAACGTCCTCGTCTACTTTTGGGTGTTTTGCGATGAGTCGTGATAACACGTCAACATAGCCAAAACTGACTGTTGGAACGTATTGTATGTCGAAATCATATGTCATCAAAATAAGTGCCCAACGTTGTAAGCGACTGGCACTGTGGACTGGTATACCTTTTTTCGACCCGAAAATTGATACCAAGGGCTTATGGTCTGTTTGGAGCTTAAATGTACGTTCATAAATTATGCGGTGGAACTTGGTTACTGCAAAGTTAAGCGCGAGACCCTCCTTTTCAATTTGGCTGTAGTTCCTCTCAGCCGTCGTTAATGATCGCGCGGCATGATAAATTACCTTTTCTGTGCCATCAGGAAATTTGTGGGCGATGTATGCTCCTATACCCATGCTTGATGAATCCGCAGCCACTTTGATAGGCAATTTCGGATTGTAGTGTGTCAACATCAAATCCGAAGAAAGAATTTCCTTGAACTTCTCAAACGAACGTTGACACTGCTTTGACCATTTCTATTCAGTTTTGTGCTTCAACAATTCATCTAATGGTGCCCTTATTTCCCTCATCTGTCTTATAAATTTGCCGTAATAATTTAATGCCCCAAGAAAAGTTCTTACCTGGCTTACATCTGTGGGAGTAGGCATGGTTTTTATGGCTTCTATCTTGGCGGGGTCAGGACGGATACCATTCTGGTCAATGATATGACCTAAATATTTAATATTTTTGGCCATGAATACGCACTTGGACATCTTGATGTGGAACCCATATTCCTCTACACTTTGAAAAACGCATTCGAGATTATGTTCATGCGTTTGTTGGTCTACTCCGCTTACTATTATGTCGTCGATATAGCTTGAGGTTCCATCGAGCCCTGAAAGCATTGCATCAACTATTTGCTGAAAAGCTCCTGGTGCTGACTTTACTCCTGGAGGTAATCGATTTACACGGAATAGTCCCGAACACTCGGGGAAATTTTGCTGCCAATCCTGCGATAACATTTTGATTGACTGTTGTCACTGAATTGCATATCTGGCTAAAAGGCTCGCCGCATCCCCAGCATGGTGTTCTGGGTCCTTTTTGAGAGCCGTCAGGCGCATGATTGAATGTCTCCTTCTTCCTCCTCGTCTTCCCGCTATGTATTGCTTGGACTGCCAACGCCAGCTGGGTTTCTACCATGTCTGAGTCTTGTTTGATATTGATGATACGTTGTGCTTTACCTACCAGTGTGTCCAATGTTAATTTTTCTGTTGAGTCTGCGTCAAGCCTCGAAAGCAGACGAGTTCTCACATCGATGTCTTTGGTGGACTGCAACCCGATGGTGAAAATCAAGCATTTGAACTCATCTCCTGTCATTTGCGAATGTTTGAAATGTTTGCAATTGCTATTAACTCGAGCAGGATATGTTACAAGGTCTTTTGTGTCTTTCTTTGATGTTTGCAGACATTTGAATCTTGCACTGAATAGCGTCTCCTGTCTTCCAAAAAGTAGGGTTAGTTTTGCCACTGTCTCTTTGAATCCTATTTCTTTTGGAGTTTTAGGTAAAATATAGTTCGCATATCGTTCGAATGCAACGGGATTAAGCTTGCGCAGTAGAAGTCGCACCTTTGAATTTTTATCCAGACTTCCATCCTCGCTGAGAAACACATCTTCGAATCGGATGAACCAGCTGTCAAAGGTTAGACCATCCTCTGGGCGATAAATAAATTCCGCTATCCCGCTGGCTATGGTGTCTGCAATTACTTCGCTATTTTTGCTCGGTTCTTCCTTTTTCAACGTTAAATTGCTCAGCCTCTGTAGAATCTGTTCCTGCACAGCGTTTTGCTTCTCCACTGCTGCTTTGTGGGCAGCATTCTGACTCTGCAATAGTCAGTTTCCTGCTAGTTATAGTTTCCTGCTCAGCGCGAAGAAACTTCACCAAATCCGCTTCCATTTTTGATGATGATGGTCGAGATATTTTCGGATTTAGTTTTTCAGTGACTTAACACTTTGCAGGTTAGGCAAACAAAAAAATGTGTGGTTACAGTTTGGTGGTTGTGTCCACTTCAATTGTACGTTTATTGAAAATCACAGATTTCACAACTTGACAAAATAATCCTCGTCGCCACTGTTGGGTTTTAAAAGACTTAGACCTTTGTATATGTATCCAATTCACTCTTTATTCTTAATAAATAACAAACTTAAATGGTATTAAATAGCTCGGCGTCTGCTTCTATACTGACCCATACTACCAGGGAAAACAAAAAGAGTTTGACAGCTCAATCGTAAGTTGCTGCCATCGTATCTTGTTAGTGTTGCCAACTTACTCCAACACATACCGTGTAGGTTTTCCCTCAAAAGCCTGCAACTCTTTCACGCAGTCGGGAAGTCTACTTATTTCTCTGAGGTCCGCTTCCGTTCTCGGAGACCACAACTGTGCACCTAATACCTCACCACCATTTGCGTCTGTTGTTTCATTGCTTTCGACGCGTTTTATGCGGCCCTCAATTTCTTTCAGCTGGCCCAAAATTGCATTGACGGCCCTGTCAACTCGGTCAGCGACTTGGTAATTGCCTCCATACTCATTTCTATTGTATAATTAAAAAGTAATCAAACTTACCACGGAGGAGGAAAAACGGTACACTCACAACATTAAATTTCTTGATTTTGCACTTCGATCTTTACGAGATATACTTCACTTTACCCTCTTGTTGGGGTTATGGTACTCACACATTTTTACTTCAATTTCAAAAACAATTATTGAATGATATTTTACTATAATTTTTTATAAATTAGGCTCTACTTTTTCACACCACAAATTCACAAGCAACTATTAAGTCGACTTCTAATAATAATAAATTTTTAACAATAATCGAATAATAATTTCTATGATTTCTTTCATAAATAAGGCTCTGCTTTTGATTTACGAGCTCAAACATACAATCAGGGGTTTCCCAAAATGCTCTTTGTTTTTTCCTTGTATTAATGAGATGCGGTTTATCGCAAGACGATTCTTGTACGTCTTCCTCACAAAATTACTTCGCTATTGGAATTATTTTACATAGGATATGATTTCCCCAGCTTGTTACACTGTCGAACTCACTAGACCTGATTTTTTATTATTTTTATGTACTTATACGCTTTATTGCGTGATTTCACATATATTCCAATCCTCCCGTCCCCTCTGTCCATACTGCTACTCCTCTCACCAATGCATCCAAACCTTCTCCTTCTTTTATCGACCCTCTTCTCCCTTCCACGATCAAACTTACGATAAGTTCCGCTGACTCAGTCAAAGGTCGCTACATCCTATCTCGGTTAAGGGACCACAGAATATATAATAATGTCCGACTGTACCTTGCTTACCTCCATAACAAACCCGACTCCGTATGTATTGATGGTAAAACAAAAACAAACGCCATTCATCAAGAAGGTCTTCCTACTGACACACCTACTTTACGACGGATTTTCAACAACTATCATGAAGCTTTTAATATTTCACTTCAAAAGATTTCTGAAGATTCATCCTCATTTGCCTCCTACCTGAGCTCTAAAAGAATTTCTCACCTTCAAAAAAGCAGGGCCACCTCAAATAAATATTACCGTCCCTAATCAATGCTCCGGCACAGTCTCTTGTCCTTATACTCTTTACGCGACCCGACCTTTAAGCCTGTTTGATTCTGTGTCTCACACTCCCAACCCAATAAGCACACCGAAACATTTGTCGCTTTACTATCAAAATGTCAGAGGATTACGCACCAAAACACGCGACGTATTCCTTAACTCCCAAAAACTCCCTTATGACATTTTTGCCCTGACGGAAACAAATTTAACCCCCAATATCAATAATAGCGAATTATTTCCTGCTGCATTTAACACTTTTCGCAACGATGGACTCCTAACTTACTGCGCTCTATCTGGCCGGGGTACCCTGCTGGATATACATAACAGACTAGATGCTACTTTTTTCAAAAGCTCGCACACCGTTCACTTTGAGTTTATATGTGTGAATATATCCCTACCCAAGCGCTATCTGTACATAATGTGTTGCTTTATACATCCATCCCAACCAATTACATCTTACCAACTTGCCGTCGATGCGATTTGAGTGATACTATGGGCCCATGCGAAGACCTCATAGTTTTGGGGGACTTTAACCTTCCGCATCTCCGATGGTCTCAATCTGATGATGGATCCCACTATATTCCCAGTGCCACCACCGACAAGGAAATCCTCCTAACTGATTGTCTCTCTGAATCTGGTCTATTCCAAGTAAGTGGCATACGTAACAATTTGAATAGACAACTTGACCTAATCTTCTCGTCCGACGCCTATAGTTCCATAGTCTCGGAAAGCAATCATCTTCTTTCGACTTTGGACCGATTTCACCCCCACTATTCTTATCCTTTTCATACAACGATAATACAAACCCAGTCTCAGAGCACACTTATTGCTTTAATTTTCGTGAAGGTAATTTCGTCAAACTCAATAGCTTACTTCTTAACATAAAACCCGTCTCTACACATTTGCCCATTGACCACGCCCTCGCGATTTTCTACGCGGATATCTTTGCTTATTTTGTCCAATTAGTGCCATACCTACCAAAAAAAAACTGCTCGTCTTCTCCACCCTGGTATAATAAAGAGTTACGCTCCCTTCGCAATAATAGGAACAAATTATGGCAGTCCTACCTTCAATCTAAATCCGACTCTGACTTCCTGAAGTAGACTTGTGTATATACCCAATTCTCTGAGCTCTGCGAAATTCTTTATCTAGAATACCTCGATCGAGTGCAATCAAACCTAATAGCCGACCCCGAGAAATTTTTTTCAATTCATTAGCTTCAAAAGAAGATCTGACGGCTATCCATCTACTCTCACCTTCCCTGACTCCTCCTCGACAGACCCTAAAACAATTGCAAACCTATGCAAACGTACATGGGCCTGATCTTGATTATTTCTGCTATTTGAACAACTCTACACAAACCTCACTCGTCCCCGTGGACATACATATTTCCAAGTAAAGGATGATTACTCCTCTGGATGATTACTCCTCTGGTCCTGACGGTGTCCCGCCATAGTACTGAAAAAATGCGCCACCAAAATTATTCTTTTTATACCCTATCCTAAGGGTATATTAAGTTTGATACAGTCTGTAACATAGAGAAATAATTGAGATAGACCCTATAAAGTATATATATTCGTGATCAGTATCAATAGCGAAGACGATTTAGCCATGTTCGTCCGTCTGTCCGTCCGTCTGTCTGTCTGTCTGTATGTCATCACTTTTTGAGCCAGGAGAATGAAACTACATATCTGGGCTTTCGAGAAGAAGAGGCAGTACAAGCGTAAAAATTTTTCAAATCTGCCCACTGGCACGCCTACTTTTCATACCTTCACTAAATTATATGAAACCGAAAAATTTTGTTAAGACAAAATATTTAGATAATTAGATTGTCTACAATTCACTCATACATCAATATCTGCCACGCCCACTTTTTGAGGGCGTTTTCATCAAAAAACCGATTTTGATGAACTTTTACGTGTAACATACTCAAACGGTCGAAGTTATCATCGTAATTCAGTGAAGAAAATACAATACGGCCACGCCCACTTTATAGGAGCTCGATAGAAGGGAGGATAGGGTATCATACGATCCGTTCCAGACGAATTGTAGCTTTTCTGTATGTTTAAGCTTAAAGCCCTTGGATTTCAAACGCGGTTCTTCTCATGGATCAAATCATACTTAGTGGGCCGTCAATACAAAGTTCGATTCAGATCAACAGTATCAGACCCTGTCACAGTAACATCGGGCGTCCTTCAAGGCATCTTGGACCATTAATCTTCATCCTTACAATAAATGATGCTGAACGTATTATCCGGCACTCCGATCTTCTGGTCGACTCTGATGATATGAAAATCTTTAAATGTATTTCATCTGCCGCTGATTCTCGCCTTCTGCAGGGTGATATAGACAGCTTCTCCATCTGGTGTAAAAAAGAATGGCTTAGAACTTAACGTCAATAAATGTCACTCCATCACCTACTCCCGCAAGTGTCTCCCACCTCCACCTAGGATCTACTTCATTCATGATGAACCTGTACCCTCTGTCAAGTCAGCACGTGCCTTGGGCGTCATCTGCGATAGTGAACTCAACTTTCGATCACATATCGACAACGTCATAAGTAGAGCCAACTCAGCACTCGGATTTGTGAAACGCTGGTCAAAAGAATTCTCTGACACCTACGTAAAACAAAATCCCTTTATCTTACTTTCGTCAGACCCCTCCTCGAGTATGCTAGCCAAGTATGGTCTCCGCATTATGCTGCCCATATCGTGAGAATCGAGGCTATCCAGCGTAGGTTCATTCTCTTCGCCTTACGTGGTCTGTCTTGGACTGACAACTTCAACCTGCCACCCTATATAGATCGTCTTAGACTGATTAATCTTCAGTCATTGGAACAACGGCGTGATGTTACCGACATACTTTTTTATACCCTATCCTAAGGGTATATTAAGTTTGACACATAGTTTGTAACATAGAGAAATAATCGAGATAGACCCTATAAAGTATATATATTCGTGATCAGCATCAATAGCAAAATCGATTGAGCGATGACCGTCCGTCCGTATGTCACCGCTTTTTGGGCCTTAAATTTTGAGCTAGGACGATGAAATTTCATATCTGGGCTTCTGAGGAAAAGATACAGTACAAGTGTAAAAATTTTTGAAATCCGCCCACTGCCACGCCCACTTTTTCATAACTTCACTAAATTATATGAAACCCAAAAATTTTGTTAAGACCAAATATTTAGGCATTCAGATTCCCTACAATCCACCCATACAAAAGTTTTGGCCACGCCCACTTTTTGGGGGCGTTTTCATCACAAAACCGATTTTTGGGCCTTAAATTTTTAACTAGGACGCTGAAATTTCATATCTGGGCTTCCAGGAAAGAGATACAGTACAAGTGTAAAAGTTTTTTACATCCGCCCACTACCACGCCTATTTTTTTATAACTTCACTAAATTATATGAAACCGAAAAATTTTGTTAAGACCAAATATTTGGGTATTTAGATTCCCTACAATTCACCCATAGAACAGTTTTGGCCACGCCTACTTTTTGGGGGCGTTATCATCAAACAACCTATTCTGATAAAATTTTACACGTAACATCCTCAAACGTTCGACATTATAGCTATATTTGAGTACAAAATGCAATTTGGCCACGCCCACTTTATAGAGAGGAGGATAGGGTATCATACGATCCGTTCCAGACGGATTGTAGCTTTTCTGTATGTTTTATTTATCAGTTGTTATCCGGTAACATTGATTGTCCCGCCATACTCCAAGCGATTTTCTTAAATACAAATCCCCGTAACCTCAGGTCTGTTTCTCTTTTCCGTATACCTCCTCATCGTACTAACTACGGATATTACGAACTATTATAATATATATAATAATGCGGCACACTTTTTATACCCTATCATAAGGGTATATTAAGTTTGACACATAGTTTGTAACATAGAGAAATAATCGAGATAGACCCTATAAAGTATATATATTCGTGATCAGCATCAATAGCGAAATCGATTGAGCGATGACCGTCCGTCCGTATGTCACCGCTTTTTGGGCCTTAAATTTCGAGCTAGAACGATGAAATTTCATATCTGGGCTTCTGAGAAAAAAATACAGTACAAACGTAAAAAGTTTTTAAATCCGCCCACTGCCACGCCCACTTTTTCATAACTACACTAAATTATATGAAACCGAAAAATTTTGTTAAGACCAAATATTTAGGTATTTAGACTCCCTACAATCCACTCATACAAAAATTTTGGCCACGCCCACTTTTTGGGGGCGTTTTCATCATAAAACCGATTTTTGGGCCTTAAATTTTTAACTAGGACGCTGAAGTTTCATATCTGGGCTTCTGACGAAAAGATGCAGTAGAAGTGTAAATTTTTTTTACATCCGCCCACTACCACGCCTACTTTTTTATAACTTCACTAAATTATATGAAACCGAAAAATTTTGTTAAGTCCAAATATTTAGGTATTCAGATTCCCTACAAATCACCCATAGAACAGTTTTGGCATCATCAAAAAACCTTATCGTCGTATTTCAGGGGCTTTATATGGGCTACATAGATAGGAGGATAGGGTATCATACGATCCATTCCAAACGGACTGTAACTCTTCTGTATGTTTTTCAGTCATTTTTTTTTAAAATACAGCTGTATTATGAATACGTCCGGTACCTATCGTTTAGTATGGCTGTATCCTGAAGAGAAGTGCCTTCGTACGTAGGCATGAGAAAGAAAGTATGGCAACATCGTGCGCATATGGCTAAGCGTAGACCTTATAACAATTGAGAGTATGCAACAAAGAGTCAATCAGCATGCACCACAATACGCCACTTTGCAGATAAAGTAAAGCTATGGCAGTCTGCGTTTTTAATCGAGGATTTATTCCTCAGCATTGGTTTCAATGTTTCATCTCTTCCGTTTTGTTCAACAGAATCACACATCCAGTTGTGAGGTCGCATTGTCGAAAGTACCTTCTATGTTGATGAAAATATGCGGTAAGTGGGATACTCTTTTCTATTAAGCATGAATTCAATTTTATTAACTAGATGTTGAAGCACAGTTTTGTAGGACTTTCCGAGGTTCTCAAGTATAACTTGTGTAAAGGGACCAAGTTGTAACCCAATCGGTATCTAGTTACCTGGGTAAGAGTGGAAAAGATTTAGTCTTCATCTAAACTTGTAATGAGGGACTGATGCCACGATACCTATGTATATACATACATATGTTTCCCTGTCTACTGTATTATTAGGTTCCAAATTATCGCACTTACCAATGAGTCAGAGCGTCCATTATTTATAAAGACATGTATGTATGTATGTATGTAGGAAGGTACTCGATTTTAATATTATATTTTTTTTATTCTAATTGTATGTAATTTCTTACATTCCTGTAATAATTATTCCTAAAAAATTAATTCAAATATAACAAATTTTATTAAAATTTAATTCTTACTTAATACTTAACAAGATAATTAGGCTTTTCACTTGTCCCTATCTAAAGGTATTTTTAGTTTGACTTAAAACTAAGATTATGGGTATGATAAGAAGAGCTATCGAATAATGATCACATAGATGTGTACCCGTTCCATGGTGTAATTCAGCAAAACTTTCACCTGAAAGTATAAAGAAATATAAATGTAATATTAAGTTCTTGCGTTAATTTCAAAATGTTATATTAGATATTACATATAATTATTGAATGTTTATGTAAACCTATAGAAAGTCTAGTAAATGAAATTATGTACAACTGTTTTTACATTTATACTAAACCTTTATTTATAGTAACTCGCCATATAGATGTGTTCGACTATTACTGCTTTGTAAGAAGTGAGTTTATTAAACCTAATCCTAAATACTATTTTATAAACAAACATACAGAAAAGCTACAATCCGTCTGGAACGGATCGTATGATACCCTATCCTCCTCTCTATAAAGTGGGCCTGGCCAAATTGCATATTGTACTCAAATATAGCTATAATGTCGAACGTTTGAGGATGTTACATGTAAAATTTTATCAAAATAGGTTTTTCGATGATAACGCCCCCAAAAAGTGGGAGTGGCCAAAACTTTTGTATGGGTGGATTGTAGAGAATCTGAATGCCTAAATATTTGGTCTTAACAACATTTTTCGGTTTCATATAATTTAGTGAAGTTATAAAAAAGTAGGCGTGGCAGTGGGCGGATGTAAAAAAATTTTACACTTGTACTGTATCTTTTTCTTGGAAGCCCAGATATGAAATTTCAGCGTCCTAGTTAAAAATTTAAGGCCCAAAACTCGGTTTTGTGATGAAAACGCCCCCAAAAAGTGGGCGTGGCCACAACTTTTGTATGGGTGGATTGTAGGGAATCTGAATGCCTAAATATTTGGTCCTAACAAAATTTTTCGGTTTCATATAATTTAGTGTAGTTATGAAAAAGTGGGCGTGGCAGTGGGCGGATTTCAAAAATTTTTACGCTTGTACTGTATCTTTTTCTCACAAGCCCAGATATGAAATTTCATCGTCCTAGCTCAAAATTTAAGGCCCAAAAAGCGGTGACATACGGACGGACGGACGGACGGACGGTCATCGCTCAATCGATTTCGCTATTGATGCTGATCACGAATATACATATATACTTTATAGGGTCTATCTCTATTATTTCTCTATGTTACAAACTATGTGTCAAACTTAATATACCCTTAGGATAGGGTATAAACATACAGAAAAGCTACAATTCGTCTGGAACGGATCGTATGATACCCTATCCTCCTTTTTATCGAGCCCATATAAAGTGGGCGTGGCCGTATTGTATTTTCTTCACTGAATTACGATGATAACTTCGACCGTTTGAGTATGTTACACGTAAAATTTCATCAAAATCGGTTTTTTGATAAAAACGCCTCAAAAAGTGGGCGTGGCAGAAATTGACGTATGAGTGAATTGTAGACAATCTAATTATCTAAATATTTTGTCTTAACAACATTTTTCGGTTTCATATAATTTAGTGAAGTTATGAAAAAGTAGGCGTGGCAGTGGGGAATTAAAAAATCTTTGCACTTGTACTGCTTCTTCTTCTCGAAAGCCCAAATATGTAGTTTCATCCTCATAGCTCAAAATTGAAGGCCCAAAAAGTGGTGACATACAGAGAGACGGACGGACATGGCTAAATCGTCTTCGCTATTGATACTGATCACGAATATATATACTTTATACGGTCTATCTCAATTATTTCTCTATGTTACAATTACAAACTATGTGTCAAACTTAATATACCCTTAGGATAGGGTGAAAAATTTTCTTATAATCGCCAGACGAAATGTGACACTCTGCCTGAGAATTGGCAGGTGTTGTGTGTATTAATGTACTTAATGAGATAATTGTTTAGAGCGTATAGGAGTAAATGGGGTTAATAATGCTATGTCATTAATAACGCTATGTCATCATCGCCGCGAATGATGAATTCATTATCTATATTTGTTTCCTGAAGAACACGTTGAATTGAAATTATTCTTGATGTGCTAGCTTTAATAGTTGACTTAAGTTTAGAGCTGGCAAAAATGAAACAGCTGAGTTTGTCGTATAGAAATTGTGAGAATTATTGGTCATTGTTGGTTGTTTGATGACACAATATTGAGCCAACTTTAATATTCCAACTCCAAGCAATTTGGTACTGAGTATGTTGGATCCACATACTATTGATAGAGTTTCTTGTTGAAAGGCGAATATTCAGTGATTTGGGTTGTGTAGGTAACTGAATCCACATTTTTCCTGGATTGGTGGTTTTGAGAGTGCAGAAGGGCGATAATTGCTTTCTGTGATTGAGTAAATGTATTTCACACTAATTTTCCGCAGAGTGAGTGTTAAAAAAAGGATGTCGTTGCTTGCAGATATACTTCCGTTCATCGTTTTGTAGACGACCGTGGTATTCGACTTGTGATATTGGAAAATATTGGTCCCTATATGGGCTAATGGCAAGGAGCGGTGTAGATGGTTGTATGAATACGAAAGAGCCATTGTGTGGAACTGGTAATAGTATTAGTTTGAATAACTGGAACACTTGATTGCCGAATAGAGGTAGCGTGATGATGAACAGTATTGCAGATGAAGTAAGATACATGGGCTTTTACTCTTAAAAGTTCGTATAACTTTGGTAGATTGTTGCATCATATCCAGGAAGTGTTAAGCTAGCTGGTATATCTTTCCGAATTTTGTTGATTTGATTGCATAATTGTCTGGGTGATAAGATTAGTGAACTTATTCTTCGTTGGTGGGTATCCGTAATAGCTTCCAGAATTGCTAGTTGAGTTCGCTGAAAGCTGTTCATTAGCTTAGACACAAATGGTAACATAAATGGTAACGGATTTAAATACTTGAGCTTCAATCACTGTGTGGTTAAGGTTGTCGATAGCGTGATAAGTTTGAGTCAATTGTTATTTTACTACAACGAATTGTGCCCTGATTAAAGACATAGATTTGTTGAGAATATTGGCTGTCGATTCAACAATAGATGTTTGGTTTTTGCTCAATTCCAGTAGGTATTTTTCATTCTTGTTTGCTTTTTCGATATTATATTCAATATAATGTGCATAATCTTGGTCAGGAATACCAAACAGCTTATTTGCGACGTTGCCAATGAAATCAAAGGGGGATCGTTTTTTACGAATCGCTACACCATTTCTATGTTTTAAAATTTCATATGGGAGACCCGAAGCTTCCAGTCGCCATCCTACTCTAAAAATGGTTTTGTCATCCAGGAATGGGGACAAGGAGCTTAAACGGTTTTTTTTCTGATACCTGCCCAAATTTTTCGAGAGACTTTATTTCTTCGGAAAATGCTGTTTCTTGTAGGTGATGAACTATAATTATCTTGGCTGCCTTCAGTTATTCGAGCATAGAAATGGTCTAAGCAACTTCTAGATAAAGATCTAGTCGGCCCATTAATGAAACTAGCTAAGCCATGCGACGCTAGTAAAGCCAAATAATTTGAAATAGTATAATTTGAATCCAAAATGTCAATATTAAAGTCTCCTAATATAATTAAGGCCCAGGTTCACCCCGAACTGTAGCGCCACCTAAGAAAGTAAGTAAATATAATTAAATTTTTAGATTTTTCCTTATCCAGTAGTCTAGAAAACTCGTTTGTAAACATTGAAACTTTAAACAAATGTAGCCTATAAACACATAAAAACTCATATACTTCATAGTTAATTTCAAAAGACATTTTTGAAACATCAGCAGTTAAAAAATCGGTGCACAAAACATCAAGAACGACATAATTATTCTTCACAAAACACCCAACACCACCAGCATCGTAATTTTCATTAGTTTTACAAAAGAAATTGAACCCGGGAATAAAATGATCGCACTTTTCAAAGTTGGAAATCTAAATTTCAGATACAAAGACAATATCTGGAATACATTCAAAGGAGTCAAGGTGAGTAACAAGGGCTGTAAAGTTTTCTCTTAAACTTCTGATATTTTGGTGAACAATAAATAATTTGTCACAGCAATCTGCAGAGACTAAATCACAAATGGGACTTAGAGATAGAAAAGTCATCTATTATGGAAAATTCATTAGTCATTGTGAAAATGGCACATTATATACAAATGCACTAAATAAGTGCAAGATCATTAAAAGATCTAATTGAAATGACTTTGATCGTCATGTGCCTATGCCGCAGTCATATACTCTTGGTACGAACTTTCAAATGGTAAGTTCCAAAAAACCATCATCGCTACTAAGTATCGTGTCTCCCCTTAAAAATAACTATGTAGCAACACTTTTACTCGCAAGGTTACTTGACGCCGTTCAAAAATTTCTCAACACCACCTTCGCCAACGTCTTTGTATGGTCGGACTCCAAGGTAGCCCTGTCATGACTTTCGTCTCCCCATCGACGTTGGAATATCATCGTTGGAAATCGATCTTCGGAGGTCCTCAACAAGAGTCCAAGAGCCAGGTGGTTTCATGTTACATCAGAAAATATTCCCGCTGATAGTGCCACTCGTGGTATACTCTTTTCGCAACTTCTTTCGCATCCCATCTGGCGGACAAACCCTACTTGGCTAGCAAGGAAAATCTCGTCTCGAATGTTACAATGAGCATCCATTCGAAACACTGGCAACGCGTATTCCATCATGGAACATATGACACAAAACCGTTGCACAGATTTATCTTTTCTTTTCATGTCGTAAGCTCACGCAATCTTTGTCACATCAGCTACAGCCACAGAAGATTTCCGAAGCCGAAATATATATCATTAAATGACTTCAAAATCGGTATTTCGGAGACTACATAAGGACACTCAACGGATCTCGATCTCTTAACAAGAATTTATCTTCATATCATCACGCACAAACCAGCGGTAATGGCACTAAGTGAAACCCAGCTTAACGATGACACTGATCCCAGTGAATTCGCAATAGCAGGATATACACTGGTGCCGTTATTTGTGTCACGTAGAGGTATCGCGCTCTACGTAAATAATGCAGCCCCAATTCGGATGCTTTCCATCGGGAAGCATTCAATTCACTTCTGTCTTCTTTATCGAAGCCCCGGTTCAGGAAAAGAATTGACATTTCAACACCTCAATATGATTTCTGAATCAATAACTAGTATTTTATCCCGCTATCCCAAAACTGAAATAGTTATTGCGGGTGATTTGAACGTCCACAATACTAGTTGGCTTCGCCACTCTGAACCAACAACACCTGAAGGTCGTTACACAGAGATCTTCGCAGAGTTTAACCACCTTACTCAGCTTGTGGACAAGGCCACGCACATTCCTGATGTTGACGGTCACGGCCAACACACTCTAGACCTGTTTTTAACCTCTCTTCCCGACAAATATTCAATCGCAGTTTCTGCTCCCCTGGGGAGATCGGATCATTGTCTGGTGTCAGCAAAATTCTCGCACTCCCATCAGCATTCAGTTAACAGAAGATACCCTAGAAGAACAATCTGGCAATACGAGAATGCCGATTGGAGTGGTCTTAATTCGTTCTTCAGGGCTTTTAACTGGTCTCTATGCTTCCTCGATAGAGATTTAAATGCCGCTACTGACATGATCACAGACCTGGTTTTACTTGGAATGCGCTCCTTCATCCCAAGTAAAACTGTTAGTATCAAACCCAAACAAGAATTTTGGTTCAATCCGACCTGTGCGATTGCCGTCCGGAAGAAGGAAGAGGCTTTTGCGTTATGGCGCCAAACACCTTCTGAGGAAAACCGTAGTCTCTATAAACGGGCTAGAAATGACTGCAACTCAATTTTAAAGCGTGCGAAATTTCTACGAGACCAAAAAGTGATTCAAAAAATACTGCAATGTCCTAAAGGCAGTAAATCTTTTTGGTCTTTCGTTAAAAGAATTAAAGTCTCCGCCTCAACATCTATCCCAGCTCTTGTCCACAATGATCAAAGTATCACTGACTCCCAAGAGAAAGCCAATCTGCTAGCAGCTATGTTCGCTGCAAATTCCACCTTGCCAGATACTTCTCTTCCACCACCATTACTGAATCCGGTTCAATATTCACTAGGACAAATATTTTTCCGAACCCGCTCAGTAGCTCGAGTTCTCAAAGATCTTAAAAGTAACAAATATTCAGGTCCAGATGGGATCCCTCCCCTTGTTTTGAAGAGGTGTTCTTCTTCCCTGGCTAAACCTCTACGTAAGCTCTTCCACTTGTCATATTCCACAGGCATCTTTCCGGATAGGTGGAAACTCGCGCACGTCCAGCCGATCCCTAAAAAGGGCGATAAAACCTCCCCTTCGAACTACCGACCCATTGCCTTAACATCAGTGCTCTCCAAGGTCATGGAAAGCATTGTTAACTTCCATCTCATGAGATATCTCGAAAGAAACCGTCTTCTCAATGACCGTCAGTACGGTTTCCGTCAACAACGTTCTACAGGTGACCATATGGTGTACCTAACAGAAAAATGGAACCAAAGTATTCACCATCACGGCGAATGCCGAGTAGTTGCCCTTGATATCTCTAAAGCTTTCGATAGAGCGTGGCACAGTGCCCTCTTAAGCAAAATCCGAGCTTATGGTGTTGGCAGCATCTTCTCTTCATGGATTGCAAGTTTTTTGAGTAATCGGTCAATACAAGTTGTATTGGACGGATATACTTCTACCCCATTCTCAACCAATGCTGGTGTGTACCCCAGGGCTCAGTCCTCTCTCCGACCCTGTTTTTAATATTTATTAAGGACCTTCTCTCTCTTACTCGCAATCCAATACATTCCTTTGCGGATGACAGTACTCTTGACTTCACTTACTCTTTGGCGACTCCACGGCTGAGACCCCAAGCTGTAGAGTCTAACCGGCAGCGAATGTCAACCGAGCTCAACTCCGATATTGATGCAATCATCAATTGGGGTGCTAAAAACCGAGTTGAGTTCAATTCGTCAAAAACCCAGTGCTGTCTCCTGTCTCTGAAGCGGGATATCAATGTAACCAAACTAAAAATGAATGGAGCTGATATTGAGGATTCTAACGGCTTGTAAATGCTTGGCATGCATGTTACCCCAGACCTTCGCTGGAATCATCAGATATCCGAAGCTGCGAAAAATGGCGCTAGATGCCTCGGATTCCTCAAGAGGTGTAAACGATTTTTCAGTCCTTTAGACTTGGCTACTATTTATAAAGCGTACCTTCGTCCAAAACTCGAATACAACTCACACGTTTGGGCGGGAGCTCCCGTAACATGTCTGAGTTTATTAGATCGTGTCCAGCGTCAGGCATGTAGATTGATCGGTGACCTATCAATTTGCAACCAAATTCCTCCGCTAGAACATCGTCGGAATGTTGGATGTTTATCGGTCCTGTACAGATATTTCCATCATAGCTGTTCGTACGAAATCTATAATTGCGTCCCGCCTGGCCTGTCCATCAGTTTAATCGTACTACACGAGCGGCCTTTTCCGCCCACCCTTATCTTTTGAATCCTATTTTCGGTCGCACAGTTAAATTCAGAAGCACGTTCTTTAGTCATTCAACACGTACATATGTGGAATGACTTGCCGTCCTCAATATTTCCATCAAATTATGATTTACAAAGATTTAAAGTCAACGCGCATCGTCACCTAACTCTCTTTCCTTTTCCTACCAACTTCTAACTTTCCTATACCTTTTCCTTTCACTCCATCACTGGGTTTATAACTTTAAAGGACTTTAGTCCTAAGTGATGTAGAACATTTAAAAAAAAAAGAAAAAAGAATTGCTCAATACTTAATTTATCTCCTCTTTTAGATAATGAAAATATCCTACGAGTTGGCGGGCGAATCTAACATGCTTATGTCACTGGCAGATGGAATACCTTACATTATCGGTTTCGCTGGACCTACCTCCAGGAAAATTTTTATTTTTTATTTTTTTCCCAGGGTAGGTGAAAATGAGCGTAGGTGAATGATGAGATTCATTTTTTACTGACTGAAAACACCATCCTTCAATATAAATTGTTAGATACTGCAACTGATTATTAACTTAAAAGCTTTTGTCAGGTTACTTTTCAATGAAAGAGCCTGCATTTAAGTTCCGCAATTAAGAAAATCCTTTAATTCTTATCTCGCCAAGTCGAAAGGTTTCATTCTTTGTAGTCAGCGCAATAAATTGTTCTTATCTAAAATTTGAAAAATTTGAAAATTTATAGGACTCTATTGTTGATATGTCCTATTATTTAGTCTGTTTCTTTGCTTTCACGCGAAGCGATGAACTATAATTATCTTGGCT
The DNA here is from genome assembly GCA_905220385.1 of Xylota sylvarum. Lineage (NCBI taxonomy): Eukaryota > Metazoa > Arthropoda > Insecta > Diptera > Syrphidae > Xylota > Xylota sylvarum. The sequence goes on from LR999959.1 coordinate 36,983,883, forward strand.
GCCTTCAGTTCCTGCACTGAGAGAACGTTGTCCAGAAGCCTATAATTTCTTGCTCTTTTTAGGTTACTAATGAAGCGTATGATGTACACCGTTATTTTCTGCAGCGTTGGGAACGAATTTCGGTGGTTGATCCGCTCGAGAAAATGGTCGCCTACGTTCTCTGCTGCTAAGACAGTCTTCATTATCTTAATTTCGGATAACTCCTCTTCTCTCACTAGCTGTGGTTGTGTTGGCCAGTCGCATTGAGGTTTTCGTAGGAATGCTGGTCCTTGAAACCAGACAGTTGAGTTAATTAGTTGCTCTGGAAACATTCCTCGAGATAAAAGATCAGCTGAATTGAGATCAGTGCTGATGAATTTCCACTGACTTTTATTAGTTTCGCCTTGAATGATGGAAATGCGACTAGCTACAAACGTTTGCAGGGGCGATTGCGTCTGTATCCATTCTAATACAATTCGCGAGTCAGTCCAGAAAGTTGTTTCCTTACTATCAATTGGTAGGTTTACTTTCACAAACTTTACCAATTGTGTCATCAGCTTAGCGGCACACAGCTGAAGACGAGGTATGGTTTGTTGTTTTATTGGCGCAACTCGAGATTTGGAGACTACCAATTGTACGTTTTTTTCTTCTCGTTGATTTGTAAACTTCAGGTAAGTTACAGCTCCGTATGCTCGTTGAGAGGCATCGGAAAATGCATGAAGCTCCGCACTGGTAACATTATGTGTCGAGGTACTTTATTTAGGTACTTCGGCTTCCGAAGAGCTTTATTTAGATCGTTGGTGTGTGTTAAGATATCGTCCATGTAAGATATTTTGTTGCATGATGGGCACTTCAAGGGTAGATATATCTGGCATCTGTTGTTTGACCCAAATCGTGGAGACATCTTATTGCTAGATAAGGTGCAGATTTGGTATAGTACGACAAGGTATTGAGTTGATATACCTTTAGCGCTTGATTGAGGGAATCTCTCCAAATGATATGCTGGAACATCCACCAGTATTTGGCGATACATCTTGTATATATCGGCTGAATGAAATCTGAAGCGCAGAAGAATAGAGAGTAGATCATTCTGTAGGGCTGGTCCAGTATGTAAAATATCGCTGAGTGATATATTTGTTCTTTGAGGATCCATCGAATACCACTCGTAACTTCGTTGAGCTGCTTTCAGGGCGTATTACACAATGATGTGTTAGGAAGAAATTCGGGATTTTAATTGAAGTTGAATTGCAACTAATTTCTGTATTGTCCAAGACTTACTGGACTGTGTTTAAATGGCAGCTTTACAATGTAACGACCAGTATTTGTACTTGTTGTAGATGTTGTGAAGATTTCCTCGCATTGACGTTGATCCTTAGTCAATCAGCTCTGGTTCATTGTCGATGTAGGAAGCTCCATCTTCCTTTAAGCTCCAAAATCGTTGTACGAGATTGTCCAAGGTCAAAGTGTCCATCCCGATGCCGCAAAATAAAGGTATATAAAAACATACAGAAGAGCTACAATTTGTCTGGAACGGATCGTATGATACCCTATTCTCCTTTCTATAAAGTGGGCGTGGCAAAATTGCATTTCGTACTCAAATATGGCTACAAAGTCGAATGGTTGAGGAAGTTACATATAAAATTTCATCAAAATCTAATTACGATAATAGGTATCGCGGCAAATAGGAATCTCCTTTTTAAGTTCAGCGCACAACTTTTTGTATTCATTTTTTAAACTTGTATTATGAGGTTGTCTGTAGCAGTTGATACTAAGCTTATTTTTGCCTTTTATCTTATTTACTTATTTAAGTCGAAATCCAGGGCTTTAGCTTCTTTACCACCTTCTTCGAAGACACAAAAAAAGAACAATCGAAAATGTGCTTCTTTACAGAATCAATAAGTCTTGTTAGGGAAGTCATTATCATCAGGAAGTCACTACACGAATAAACATCTTCCCAAAACTCATAAGCCAGAATGTTTTTTAGCTTACTGAAGTTGATTTTCCTTACCTTACTAATGAATTTCGAATTATTAATAGTTCTACTATAAGAGTTGCTTATTAAAAGTCCTGTCATTGCATGATCAGTTATCATTAACTCAAGAACACATTTTTCGACAGAGAAACGTTATTAAAGCGCCCATAGAAATGGTCTAAGCAACTTCTGGATAAAGATCTAGTCGGCCCATTAATGAAACTAGCTAAGCCATGCGACATTAGTAAAGCCAAATAATTTGAAATAGTATAATTTGAATCCAAAATGTCAATATTAAAGTCTCCTAATATAATTAAGGCCCAGGTTCACCCCGAACTGTAGCGCCACCTAAGAAAGTAAGTAAATATAATAAAATTTTTAGATTTTTCCTTATCCAGTAGTCTAGAAAACTCGTTTGTAAACATTGAAACTTTAAACAAATGTAGCCTATAAACACATAAAAACTCATATACTTCATAGTTAATTTCAAAAGACATTTTTGAAACATCAGCAGTTAAAAAATCGGTGCACAAAACATCAAGAACGACATAATTATTCTTCACAAAACACCCAACACCACCAGCATCGTAATTTTCATTAGTTTTACAAAAGAAATTGAACCCGGGAATAAAATGATCGCACTTTTCAAAGTTGGAAATCTAAATTTCAGATACAAAGACAATATCTGGAATACATTCAAAGGAGTCAAGGTGAGTAACAAGGGCTGTAAAGTTTTCTCTTAAACTTCTGATATTTTGGTGAACAATAAATAATTTGTCACAGCAATCTGCAGAGACTAAATCACAAATGGGACTTAGAGATAGAAAAGTCATCTATTATGGAAAATTCATTAGTCATTGTGAAAATGGCACATTATATACAAATGCACTAAATAAGTGCAAGATCATTAAAAGATCTAATTGAAATGACTTTGATCGTCATGTGCCTATGCCGCAGTCATATACTCTTGGTACGAACTTTCAAATGGTAAGTTCCAAAAAACCATCATCGCTACTAAGTATCGTGTCTCCCCTTAAAAATAACTATGTAGCAACACTTTTACTCGCAAGGTTACTTGACGCCGTTCAAAAATTTCTCAACACCACCTTCGCCAACGTCTTTGTATGGTCGGACTCCAAGGTAGCCCTATCATGACTTTCGTCTCCCCATCGACGTTGGAATATCATCGTTGGAAATCGATCTTCGGAGGTCCTCAACAAGAGTCCAAGAGACAGGTGGTTTCATGTTACATCAGAAAATATTCCCGCTGATAGTGCCACTCGCGGTATAGTCTTTTCGCAACTTCTTTCGCATCCCATCTGGCGGACAAACCCTACTTGGCTACGACAAGGCGCAGACAGCTGGTCAATTATAAATCATCTCGAAGAAGATCTTAGCTGCTTTGATGAAGCAAGGAAAATCTCGTCTCGAATGTTACAATGAGCATCCATTCGAAACACTGGCAACGCGTATTCCATCATGGAACATATGACACAAAACCGTTGCACAGATTTATCTTTTCTTTTCATGTCGTAAGCTCACGCAATCTTGTCACATCAGCTACAGCCACAGAAGATTTCCGAAGCCGAAATATATATCATTAAATGACTTCAAAATCGGTATTTCGGAGACTACATAAGGACACTCAACGGATCTCGTTCTCTTAACAAGAATTGCTCAATACTTAATTTATCTCCTCTTTTAGATAATGAAAATATCCTACGAGTTGGCGGGCGAATCTAACATGCTTATGTCACTGGCAGATGGAATACCTTACATTATCGGTTTCGCTGGACCTACCACCAGGAAAATTTTTATTTTTTATTTTTTTCCCAGGGTAGGTGAAAATGAGCGTAGGTGAATGATGAGATTCATTTTTTACTGACTGAAAACACCATCCTTCAATATAAATTGTTAGATACTGCAACTGATTATTAACTTAAAAGCTTTTGTCAGGTTACTTTTCAATGAAAGAGCCTGCATTTAAGTTCCGCAATTAAGAAAATCCTTTAATTCTTATCTCGCCAAGTCGAAAGGTTTCATTCTTTGTAGTCAGCGCAATAAATTGTTCTTATCCAAAATTTGAAAAATTTGAAAAATTTGAAAATTTATAGGACTGTATTGTTGATATGTAATATTATTTAGTCTGTTTCTTTGCTTTCACGCGAAGCTTCTAGTTTCAGCTTCGATTGTAGGAATTTCGAGATCTCTATGGTTACCGTCCTTTCTTATACATATACCATGGTGCTTGAACAATTTCTCTAAGCACTTGATTTTAAAAAAATTGTATAATATTTGCACTTGTTTTCTTGGTACAACCCCAAAGTCGTATACCGTATGCCCACACCGGTTTTAGCACTTGCTTGCAGGAAAATGGGCATTGGAACGAGTTATGGAAACCCACCCGGGTAAGGATAGCCATGTACGCGTCGTCATACTGAAGACAGCCCGTAGTAACTTGGTTCTTCCAATACACAAACTAGCAGTGTTGCCTATACGCTACAACGTTGTTGCAGGGGCGGCGGAATGTTTAAATTGTTTTTTATATATACTTACAATTGTTTTTCCAATTGTTCATATTTGTAACATACAGAATGTACACTATATCATCGAATTTGTTATTGCATTGTTTTGCAGTTTAATGCTACGTTCCCACCAAACTGAAACTGCGAGGTTTAGATGAATTTTTACCGAAACCTCGAAAGCCGTTCCCACCAATTTGAAATCATTTCAAATGTCAATCTGAAGTCATTTCAAATGCCAATTTTGAAGTGGCTGATAAAACAATTGTCAACAATCTTCATTTTTTATATTTTTTTTCTTTTCCGTTTGCTGAAAAAAAAACTATTTATGTATAATTAGAATAGTTCTTTTAAAAATATTAGCTCTTTGTCCGATTTAAAATGAAAATAAAATCGAAAAATTGTGACATCTACAACTGACAATATAAATGAACACCAAAATAAACCAAAGTTCACGCTATAGGTTTGTTCGGTTTGACAACCTTTCACGGACGGATGAACTCAAAGAGATCTCGCCGAAATCACGAGATTACGAAAACCCGATAATGTATGGCGAAACCTCTGAGGTTTGGAGAGATTTGACGAAACCTCGCGATTTCGTTTGGTGGGAACATGGTATAAGCTCGCTTTTTGAGCTATGTACTTCACCCCCGGTCCCCACTAGCTATCAACTGATAGCTTGCTATCTAGTATGCTATCATTATAGCTCGTGGAGACCATTAAAGCAAGCTATAAATTGATAGCAAGCTATAGATAGCAAGCGATATAGCATGCTATATAAAGCATGCTTTGAAAGCAGCCGAGGCTGTCATTTTGTTGTCAATTGCAGTGGCAGTGTTGCCATAATAACTACTTTTTATTTATATATAGTTGTGATTTTATGAATGTTACTGCAAAAATTAGGAGCTCTAATTTAACTCTAATAAATAAATTAGGAATTAGGAACGCAGGTATTCAGTGAACTGAAAGGAAAATGTTGATTTTCAATCGAAAAATAGAACAGGAAAAAAGTTTTCAAAAAGTTTTTCGCAACAGGAGATTACTGTCTGATTGCAAAACGGGAATTCATCTTGTACTCCTAATGAGAATGTAATTAGCTAAAGTCTTTATTATATATTTCCGGGTTTTCCAAATAAGTTATGTAGTGTTCTTTTTGCTAAAAAACGGATTAACCCAAAATTGATGTTTCCTTTTTTTTTGTTTTCTCTGTCGATTTAGCTGGTGCAATAATTGCATTGCTTTAATGCACCCCACGTGTTTCCCATTCGGCGTCGCCATCTCAATTAAAAAATCAAGCTATGAGCATCACAGGCATTTTTCAAATTTGGTAGATAAATCGTTTCTCTCTTTTTTATGACTCTGTTTCCCTTTTTTGGTTTTCCCGTCACTAATTACTTAGCAAAAATAAAATCATTTACTTTACTTCCAACTTACAGTTTCTCTGCTGTCGGCTTTCTGCTTTCGATATTGCTATTTGCTATGGATTTATACCTAGTGGAGACTAGGGGTCATAGCTGTAATGTCAATTTTTGTGTTCGACAACGATCGTCTCATTCATTTGGATCGAAGACACAGACATCAAGGCAATAAATTGTAAAGTGGTATAATGGTTGTATGTATACACATGTACAAATGCTATAACCTAAACTAAACACAAATTACAAATTATTTCTTACCTTTCAGTATATGAACCATAATGCTGTAATCTTGTGAATCACTAATTGAACACGTGTAGTTACCGGAGTCCTGTTTGTTTACTCTTGCAATCGAAAGCGAGGAGTTAGCACCATCGTCCATTAAATCTGTTCTAACACTGAAATAAATAGAAATAGTGGTAAAAATAAATAGTAAATGTAAAATTTATAAATTATATTAACAATGGGCCGAATGAAAAAAGCTTTCGCTTAGTCTCAGTAGACTGAGATGTGAGACGTAGAGAGAGCAATGAGAGAAATGAGCGAATGCTCAGATTTGTATGTGGAACCTTTGTCTCAGTTCGTTACCTCAATCTCATTCTTTTGATTGCTTAATAATTGAAGGGCTTATTATAATAACATGATAAGCCACAAAAGCAAAATATTGAGAAAATTGGCTGTAAAGTTTTAAAAAAAATCTACAAAATTGGGTAATAAATTTGAGTCTAAATTTGAACTTCTAACTACTGACCAAAGTTATGTAAATATATTTAAATACTAGCTTAACCCTCGCCCGCTTCGCCAGGCACACACACAGTGCGTCGAATGCATTTTTTTTTGTTGTACTCAGCTGTATGTACCACAACGGTATCGCATACAAAAATGTCTAAGTTTTTTTCAATGTTTTTGTAATTTTTTGCCTATCACCTTTGTTCCGTAATTATCTAAATTTTAAAACAAAAACTAAATCGGTTAAAAATTACGGGCGGTAGAGGGAAACATGCGCATTTACCACTTAGTTTTATATACATATATACATAGATATGAGATATGCGGACAAATTCACGGTGGCGTCTACCACTTTCAGTCAGGACGAACTATTAATGTTTATATCTATATGAGCTACTTCCACATATTTGAATCCCAGGTCTATAGGCATCTCCAATACGGAGCTAGGGTGTTGGAAAGGATTTGGTGGCGGATGTACCCTTAATGGGACAACGACAGCGTTCATATGCCTGAAGCGCGTTACTGATTTCGGGAAAACCCGGGCCTGCATCCTAGGGGTATTAAAGGGAACTGGTCCTCCAGGTTGCGGGTTGTGCGTGGGGTTAACTTCCCTACCATAGAAAAAAAACTATTAGTTGCGAACAGGATGAAAAACTTTGATATCTACTAAGGCGATTGCTACCGACGACAGAAACAGCGCCTATTTGGATGCGGTTTTGTTATTGAGGACAGACTTAGGCATGAAGTCTTGAGTTTTACACATGTGATCGAGCGTCTCGCAACAATTCGCATCAAGGCTAAATTCGCTAATATTAGCTTGATATGCGCTCATGCCCCCACAGAGGAGAAAGATGGCGATACCAAATACAGCTTCTACGGGGATGTGGATATCTAAAACATCGTGAAGACATGGAAATACTGTGAGAAGGTTTGATAATCGCATGAGATTGCCAGACGGATGTGCTGGATTTCTCTCGACCATCACAACGAAACCCCTAGTTCGACGAAGAATGTCGGCAACACAGATGGCGTACAAAACGGCGCTGCGTAGAAGGACCAGAGCTATTCGCGATCAAAACCAAATTTTCGCTATTAGGCAGAATGAACAATTTAATTTGGGCGATCATACTCCCGTCCACCCTATCTGGGTGAAGTTAAGATAGCGATATCTAAGCTGAAATCCCATAAAACTGATGGCCGCTCTACCGAGCTATTTAAGGCAGTAGGGGATGACTTGGTAAGGAGCATGCACCAACTAATTTGCTAAATATGGTCGGACGAAAGTATGCCCGATGAATGGAATCTCAGTATTGTTTGCCCGATTCTCAAGAAAGGAGACCCTCTAAACTGCGCCAACTATAAGTCTCCTCAACGTAGCGTACAAGATCTTATCCGTTATTCTGTGTGAACGTTTAAAACCTTTTCTCAGCAATCTGATTGATTCATATCAGTGTGATTTTAGGCCAGGAAAGTCCACCAACCACCAAATTTTCACACTACGGCAGATCTTGGAAAAAACCCAGGAATTTCAAATCGATACTCACAAACTTTTTACCGATTTTAAGGGCTCCTACGATAGCATCTATAGACAAGACCTTTGATGTCTAAAAAGGATTCAGACAGGGTGTCGCGCTGTCATGTTATCTTCTTTAACAACATACTTAAAAGAATTGTACGAAACTCACAAATCAATACCAGAGGCACAATATTTCAAAAGTCTGTGTAACTACTAGCGTTCACCAACAATATTGACATAATCGGAAGAACAAAGCGTGATGTCTGTAGTGCTTTCAAAAGCATTGGGACGGAAGCGGCTAAGATGGGTTAAACGGTTAATAAGGGCAAAACGTATTGCTGTCAACAAAAATGGACAGACAACACCGACGCCGCGGACAGAACGTCACCCTCGGCGGATATAACTTTGGGGTAGTTAAGGACTATATTTACCTAATTGCCAATCGCTGCTTCTTTGGGCTAAGAAGGCAATGTGTAGCAAAGCCCTCTCTCGAACAACTAAAGTGACCCTATATAAGACCCTGATCATCCCAGTCCTGCTCTTCGGCGCACAGGCATGAACTTTGTCAAAAATGAATGAGGACGCTCTCGGGTGTTAGAGAGATAACAGAAACTGGAGGCAGCTGTCTAAAGATTGCGCTGGCTAGAGAAGTTTGTTGGTGAGGCCCTGGTCCACCCGGACTTTAGCGCCACCTAAGTAAGAAAGTAAGTAACTGCTTTTATTAAATTCTATAGGTAGATAACTTATCAAATTTTTGATGCAGAAAAAATAAAGTGCATAACTGCTTCGTACGTATTTGCACCCTAATGCTATAACTTTACAATCTTATAAGCACTGAAGTCAAGTCATGTTCTTCTTACACATGAGGTCAAATAAAATGAGTGTGACATTCTGCATTTTTGATGAAATTGATAAAATTTAACTAATTTCTTTAATTTCAGACAATAATTTTAAGCCCAATCACTAAAGAAATAGCCGAGAAACAGCCGCTTTATAAAAATACCGTTATACGTATTTTTCGCGTAAAATGTTGTATGTTTTCTAATAACATATGCCCAAACTAACTCACATATGAAATTTAATCAAAATCGTTAGAGCCGTTTTCGAGAAAATCCATTTTTAATGAAATCGGCCTTAATTAAAGTACCCTTAATTTTGAGGTTAGAATGAAAATTTAAATTTCGCCTCTACAGATCATCCCACAGATCCCAGACATGAAGTTTGAAGCCAATCTGTCCAGCCGTTCAGGCTGCAGTCGAATACACAGACAGACAGACAGAATGGGCGGACCCATTTTTTCAGACTACTCTATCATAGTAATATCAAGTTTGATTAAAATCTTAAGAAATTTTTCACTAAACTAAAACGTGTCCTATACTTATAGGCATACATATGTATGTATGTATGTATGTATGTAAGTGCAAGTAAAAATAAAGTGCAACGAAATGAATTACAACGATAACTTCGAGCGTTTGAGGCTGTTCATTAAAACCAGTTTTTATATGCAAACGCCCCAAAAAGTGGGCGAGGTCAAAACTATTGTGTGGTGGAGTGAATATTTGAATATTTGGTCTTAACACAATTTCTCGATTTCATGTAGAACAGTAAAGTTATGAAAAAGTGGGCGTGGCAGTGGGCGGATTTCAATAATTTTAAATCATTAAAATCATTTTTTTAATGAAAAAATTTTAGGCAATTTCAATATCTAAATATTTCGTCTTATTAAAGTTTTTCAGTGGATTTTAGTGTTCTAGCTTTTTTGTTCAAACCCAAGGAGAATAAAATGCCGCAGTACCTTTACCACAGACTTCAGTTTCGCAACCTCTGAAAAAAGTCGATCTTTCATTGTGCCTAATTTCAAACATAATACAACTGAAAAACAGTTTTTTATATACGTGATACGACTCTGGAACTCACTTGCAGCCAATATAAAGAGATGTCAAGATATCGGTGACTTCAGGAGAAAGATCGGGCAGCATTTGAGTACATGAAACTATACTTTATCGATTGTTTTTGAAGAGTAAGCTAACCCAAGGGTAATAGGGACTTTCTTCTTTTCTTTTTAGTAACGTAACCTTCTAGTTTTTAAATCTAAATTGTTTTTTAATTTTCCACCAAAGATTTAAACTCTGCACAATAATGGATTTATATCTACGTGTATGATTATTTGAAATAAATTGAATTGAATTGAATTCATGTAACTTAGTGAAATCATAGAAAATGGTGGTCAGCGGGCGGATTTCAAAAAATTTTACTCTTGTTCTGCTTTTTCTTCTTAAAGCCTAGATATGAAATTTCAGCCACCTAGCAAAACCTTTAAAGCCCAAAACGTGGTGTTATGCACACGGACGGGCATGGGTCAATTGATACTAATTACAAGAAAACCTCCCACACTGTGATCAGCATCAAAAGCGAAATCGATTGAGCGATGACCGTCCGTTCGTCCGTATGTCACCGCTTTTTGTGACAAATATTTAGGCATTCAGATTCCCTACAATCCATCCATACAAAATTTTTGGCCACGCCCACTTTTTGGGGGCGTTTTCATCATAAAACCGATTTTTGAGCCTAAAATGTTTAACTAGGACGCTGAAATTTCATATCTGGGCTTCTGACGAAACGATACAGTAGGAGTGTACATTTTTTTTAACTTCACTAAATTATATGAAACCGAAAAATTTTGTTAAGTCCAGATATTTAGGTATTCAGATTCCCTACAATTCACCCGTAGAAGAGTTTTGACCACGCCCACTTTTTGGGGGCGTTTTCATCAAAAAACCGATTTTGATAAAATTTTACATGTAACATCCTCAAACGTTCGAGGTTATAGCCATATTTGAGTACAAAATGCAATTTGGCCACGCCCACTTTATAGAGAGGAGGATAGGGTATCAGACGATCCGTTCCAGACGGATTGTAGCTTTTCTGTATGTTTTTACATTACTCCATTAAAATTATACATTGCCACTTGTGCCTGGTCTGCTGTCAAGCTTTATTTGAAAATAAATCTTGGCTTATTTGATTTGTTTAAATTTATTCGCAAAATGAATACTTTCCTTTTCTTAAAGGAACGTGTTGTATCTTTTATGCAATGCTGAAAACGAATGTATTAATAATGAGAAAAAACTGTAATGTCATACGGGCTTAAGTTACACTACCTAGTCGGGAAAAGTTTTACATTCAAGTTTTGCAAAGTCACATTCAAGTTTTGCTTTGCTAACCAAGCGTTACGTCAGTCTGCGGATAGCCTATTCGCGGTTGAGAAATCCAAAATCCTCACCCTTCTCGTTTTTGAATTAGCTTCTTTTATTATAAATAAAGTTTAAAAATTCAATTAAACAAGTGTTTCCACTTGTAAGAGGAAATTTGAAATTGTTAGTTTGCTGTTTTTCCCACTTCGTTGCTCTTCCTTAAATTTTTAACTAGTACGCTGAATTTTCATATCTGGGCTTTCAAGAAAAAGATACAGTACAAGTGTAAAATTTTTTAACATCCGCCCACGATTTTAATAAGACGGATTGTAGCTTTTCTGTATGTTTTTTTTTACATTACTCCATTAAAATTATACATTGCCACTTGTGCCTGGTCTGCTGTCAAGCTTTATTTGAAAATAAATCTTGGCTTATTTGATTTGTTTAAGTTTATTCGCAAAATGAATACTTTCCTTTTCTTAAAGGAACGTGTTGTATCTTTTATGCAATGCTGAAAACGAATGTATTAATAATGAGAAAAAACTGTAATGTCATACGGGCTTAAGTTACACTACCTAGTCGGGAAAAGTTTTACATTCAAGTTTTGCAAAGTCACATTCAAGTTTTGCTTTGCTAACCAAGCGTTACGTCAGTCTGCGGATAGCCTATTCGCGGTTGAGAAATCCAAAATCCTCACCCTTCTCGTTTTTGAATTAGCTTCTTTTATTATAAATAAAGTTTAAAAATTCAATTAAACAAGTGTTTCCACTTGTAAGAGGATATTTGGAATTGTTAGTTTGCTGTTTTTCCCACTTCGTTGCTCTTCTCCGAAGAAATCGAACATCGAACCTCCTCTACCGCCGCTACCACGCTTCATATTTAAATTAATTCTGAATACTATGAATTATACTCCTTAACTAAGACTTTTCTGTACCAAAATGCTTCTATAATATATTTGATTAGGGTACTCCACTTGGTATCAACTTCTCCATTAAGCATTGCAATGATTTCATTCTCCTGTATGAATTGCTGTCCGAGGACACTTCGCCGAATAGATTTTAAAATGTGACATTTTGCTATAAAGTGTACAACATCTTCTTCCTTTACGTTGCATAAGGAGCAGTTTTTGCGATTACGTTCCCGAAAACGGTTTGCATTCAATCCCAGTGTGTTTTAAAGGTCCATGTTATGAATTTCTTGTCTATTGCGTCATTGAAAGAGGTGTAACCTATAAGATGGTTGAGTTTCCGGTACACTCCATGGGTACTAATTTGTGCGCTCTCCAGGTTTAGATCAAGTTGTTTATTTCTAAGTATCTCAAGTGTGAAATAATGAAATTATGTTGTCTTTCCAAATATCTTCATTTAACGGAAAATCTGACCACCTAACACCATTGCGTTCTACCAAGTTACTCCAACTTTCCAACCAATATATGTATCTTTTTTCTAATTACTTCCTTTGTTAGAATGTGAGATAAATAGGGTTTTATATATGTCCATGTGCAATTTCAGTGCGTAGAGATGCATATCAGGAACACCGGTTTCCAGGCTAAGTACATATGTTATTTGGTGTAAACTCCTCATTTTGGCTGATGACGTAATGTGGTTCTTTCCTATGAATGCATTCCAAGTGCTGTTGATACTATTCTTTACTTACTTACTTAGGCGGCGCTACAGTTCGGGGTGAACCTGGGCCTCCATTAACAAGCATCTCCAGTTAGCCCTGTCCTTAGCTAACTGCCTCCAGTTGCGCATCCCAAGTTTCGGTACGTCCCCTTCAACTCGTGCACTACCTAAGGCGAGGTCTTCCTCTACTGCGTTGTCCCTCCGGGTTGGAATCGAAGACTTTACGGGCCGGAGCATTTGTGTTCATCCGCTCTACATGTTCTAGCCATCTTAAACGACTGATGCGCAATTTTTTGACTGGGTCAATGTCGCTGTACAGCTCGCATAGTTCGTCGTTAAATCTCCTCCTCCAAAGCCCGCCAACGCAAACGGGACCGATAATTTTGCAAAGAATTTTTCTCTTGAAACGACCGAGGATATCTTCATCCGCTTTTGATAGAGTCCAAGCTTCAGCGCCATAAAGCAGGACTGGGATGATCACGGTCTCCTTAGTTGTTCAGGATAGGAGCTTACTACTCAATTCCCTTCTCATCCCAAAGAAACAGCGATTGGCAAGAGTTATTCTTCGTTTTATTTCTGACGAGGTGTTATTGTCAGAATTGATAGGAGAGCCAAGGTAGACAAAGTTCCTTACTACTTCAAAGGTATAGCTGTCGATTGTGATGTTCTGTCCAATTTGTCGATGCTGAGTGTATGTATACTTGGTTTTGACCTCGTTTACCGCTAAACCCATTTCGGCAACCTCCGTTGCAATATTAGCGAACGCACCGGTGACAGCCCGCTGTGTTCTCCCAATTATGTCGATGTCGTCGGCGTAAGCTAGTAGTTGCACAGACTTTTGAAAGATTGTGCCTCCGGTGTTGGCTTCTGAGTTTCACACAATTCTTTAAAGTATGATGTTAAAGAAGTCACATGACAGCGCGTCACCTTGTCTAAATCCTTTTTTGACATCAAAGGTATCGGTAAGATCGCTACCAACCTTGATGGAGCAGCGAGAATTCTCCATCGTCAACCTGCACAGGCGAACGAGTTTGGCAGGGATGCCAAAACTAGATCTGGCTCTGTATAGCTAGTCTCTATAAATGCTGTCACATGCGGCCTTAAAATCGATGAAAAGATGGTGAGTATCGATTTGGACATCTTGAGTTTTTTCCAGAATCTGCCGAAGTGTGAAGATTTGATCGATTGTGGACTTTCCTGGTCTGAAATCACACTGTTAGGGCCCAATCAGGTTGTTGACGAAGGATTTTAGGCATTCACACAATATGGCAAATAGGATCTTATACGCGATGTTGAGGAGACTGATATCTCTGTAATTCTCCTTTCTTATTCATCAGGCATACATTCATCTGACCATATTTTAGAAGTGAGTTGGTGTATGCTCTCTATTAGGTCATTTCCAGCAGGTTTGAAGACCTCGGCTGGTAAGCCGTCAGGTCCAGCAGCTTTGTTGGATTTAAGTTTGGATATTGCTATCCTCACTTCGCTTAGGTGGACGGAAGTTCTGGCTATCATCGTCTATGTTGAATGGTTCGTTCTGCCTGACAGCGAGATATTGGTCTTCGTCGCCGTTATACAGTCTGCAGAAGAAGTTATTCCAAATTCTCAGCACCGACTGTGACTCTACTATGAGGTTTCCTTCTTCATCGCTACATGTTTCTGTACGGTAAAATTTCCGTAAATTATTCCTGGAGTATAATCTCTCAATATCTTCGATCACGCGCTTCTCGTGGTCTTTTTTATACCCTATCCTAAGGGTATATTAAGTTTGACACATAGTTTGTAACATAGAGAAATAATCGAGATAGACCATATAAAGTATATATATTCGTGATCAGCATCAATAGCGAAATCGATTGAGCGATGACCGTCCGTCCGTCCGTCCGTCCGTCCGTCCGTCCGTCCGTCCGTCCGTCCGTCCGTCCGTCCGTATGTCACCGGTTTTTGGGCCTTAAATTTTGAGCTAGGACGATGAAATTTCATATCTGGGCTTCTGAGAAAAAGATACAGTACAAGTGTAAACATTTTTGAAATCCGCCCACTGCCACGCCCACTTTTTCATAACTTCACTAAATTATATGAAACCGAAAAATTTTGTTGAGACCAAATATTTAGGCATTCAGATTCCCCACAATCCACCCATACAAAAGTTTTGGCCACGCCCACTTTTTGGGGGCGTTTTCATCACAAAACCGATTTTTGGGCCTTAAATTTTTAACTAGGACGCTGAAATTTCATATCTGGACTTCCGAGAAAAAGATACAATACTAGTGTAAAATTTTTTTACATCCGCCCACTGCCACGCCTACTTTTTTATAACTTCACTAAATTATATGAAACCGAAAAATTTTGTTAAGACCAAATATTTGGGTATTTAGATTCCCTACAATTCACCCATAGAATAGTTTTGGCCACGCCCACTTTGTGGGGGCGTTATCATCAAAAAACCTATTTCGATAAAATTTTACATGTAACATCCTCAAACGTTCGACATTATAGCTATATTTGAGTACAAAATGCAATTTGGCCACGCCCATTTTATAGAGAGGAGGATAGGGTATCATACGATCCGTTCCAGACGGATTGTAGCTTTTCTGTATGTTTCTTCTTTCGGAGAAGCCGATGTTCTTCCCATCTCTTTTGCTCGTAGAGCTCACGAACCGCTCTCGTCCTTCTTTGCATCGCCGCTTTTTATGCCTCTTGTTTAGCTGCATTTGCTTACCGGCACTCTTCGTCGAACCATGGGTTTCTTTGTGGTGGTCGAGCGAAACCCAGCACATCAGTTGCGGCACTTCTGATGGCATGTTGGCAGTGTTGCCATTGGTCCTCGGCATTTGATGCTGGAGGCATAGGAGTTGTAGCGAGATTTCGAAATACGCGTTCGGCAAAGTTTCTGGCGATCTCTTCCGATTGCAGCTTTACAACGTTATATCTTCTCACAGTATTTCTTCTTTGCTGTGACGTTAGAGATATCCACATTCGTACCGTGGCTGCAACAAGGTAATGATCCGAGTCTAGGTCCATTTCCGGACGATAGATGTCCTCCTTTCCTATCTTGGCGTTAAAATTGTCCAGAACGGTTTTAACGTCATATTTAGGACATTGCTCGTAAGTTATGTCGAGGAGCTCGTATAAAACATTCTTTGGTGGCGTCGTCCTTGTCTTCTGTGGGGGCATGAGCGGATTTTCATAAGTCGTTCGCTCACGTGTCGAAAGCTTAAGACTTCTTGCCTAAGTCAGCCGTCTATGACAAATCCACATCCAAATAAACGCTGTTTCTGCTCTCTATAGCAATCACCGTAATATATGTCACAGTTTTTCATCCTTTCTTTGCCCGGCCCATCCCATCGCACTTCCTGGATGGCGGTGATGTCTGCCTTATAGCAGTCTGGGGCCTCTGCTAATTCTTCGGCGGCGCTCTGTCTGTTAAGGGTCCGAACATTCTACGTGCAGATCCGAAGGTCGTTGTCCTTATTTCGATTGCTGTGGTCATCAACAGTGAGTCCTTCCATATCCGAGGTTTGTATTGGTTTCGGAACTACTAAATTTTTTCCGTGGTCGGGAAGGTACCCCTAAGCACAACCCCCAACCTGGAGGACCAGTTCCCTTTTATACCCCTAGGACGAGGGGCCGAATATTCCGGAGTCAGTAACCCACTTCGGGGATATGAGTGCTGCCGTTGGCCCATTAAGGGCTCATCCGCCACCAACTCTTTTCCAACACCCTGGCTCAGTGTTGGAAATCTCTATAGACCTGAATTCCGAATAGGTCAGAGCAGCTCATGCAGACATTACACTACAAAGTTCGGCCTGATTGGAACTATGGGCGCCACCGTTGATTCCATCTGGAGAATTCTTCTTCTACTAGGCGTTGATAGTGAGAGGCTAAGGTGAGAACGCTTGTGTTCCCTTATATTCCGCATCACCATCCTTTGGCCACTATTCCTTGCTTTAGTTTTTCTTTCTTTTAGTAGCTCAGTCATTGATAATTTTGTTGTCATTATCAGGGCTAGATACTTGTATCTTTTGACTTTCTGTATTTCTGAGCCCTTAAAATTCCATTTTTCATTTTCAGGCTTTTAACCACCTCTACTAAATATCATGTTCTTCGACTTGTCGAGATTGATATTAAAATTCCATAAGCCGCAATATTTTTCCAGGTTGTTGATCATAGCTTGCAAGACACCTACATTTTCAGCTTATTATGTCATCCGCATACATTAGGACTCACACAAGAAAACCATTTATATGCAAGCCACCTCTCAAAAAATCATGCAGATCATGTAACTGCAATGCGAACAACAGCGTCTCAAAGTAATCTCAAAAGTAATCTGAAATATGTTCACCGTCCAGTACCACAGACGTGGTGTTCGTATATAAACTCTTCAATAGGTCAACAATTTTGTTGATAACCTCATATAACTAAGCTTGAAATATAGTGCTTTTCTATCTATACCATCAAAAGTGGCTTTCAAGTCAACAAAAAACCATAAAATTTGTTTTTTTTTCGTTGGTTTTAATCGCTAGGATGCAAGAGAAGTTGTGGATATTGTCCACTGTAGAGTACTGCTCTCTAAATCCTGCTTGGAACTCATTCAGGAATTGTGCTTCTTTTCACAATTTGCTAATCTGTTTTACTGAATTCCCATTTAAATTTTGGCCACGCAGTTCATGAATGAGATTCCTCTATAATTTTCTACTTCGTTTGCATCTCCTTTTTTGTAGATATAGAAGGATATTAGTATGTGCTATTATTACTGTGCCCCTATTTGTTTTATTTGGTCTCATGAACTGAACGAATAGCATGGTTAACAAAAGAAATGTTCGCACTCACATTGCGTTTGGCAGACATGGTCCTGTTCCAAATTGTTAAACGATATTGTTGTGGTTCACAAACATAAGAGCCACATGTTTGGCCTAAAAACACATGCTTAAAATCAGTTGGTATTTCACAATAGATTTCGAAGCTTTTTTTTTGCAGGACAGTTTTTTTAAAATGTTATACATATCTTCAAACTAGTTTAAGCGATGTTAAGCAAATTTTGACACTATTTAAGACATATTTTGCCCAACCATTGTTAGAGAACTGTGGATGGAACAAAAGACAGACTGACGGACAGACAAACAGACAGCAGACAGATAGACGAAATGGGCGGATCCATTTATGTATATATCTTAGAACGTATTGTAGGTACGATATAACATTTCGCTTGCTTTCAGGCAGACAATGATCTGAAACATACAGTAAGAGACGTAAAAAATTGGTTTCATTCAAACAACATCAAGATAATCAAATGCCGATCCCGATCTGAAGACCTTTAATCCATCTAGAGTCCGTGAAAAAAAATTAAAAGAAAACTAAAATGACAGTTTTTCTTTACCATGGGAGCTCTTTGGTGCATTCGACAAAAATAACATAAATAGGTCCAACTACAAAAATCAGATGATGTCAGCACTTAAAAATTACACTAAACAAGAATGATTTTGTCACATGAATACTGGATGAGTAATTCTTATGTAATTTTGGGTGCTGATTCCGAATCTGCAATCAGAAATGTTCCATCACGTACAGATGATTTCCGTAATAGAAAATAACCCTTACTAAGTAAATAGGAAAATATGCTATTTGTATACCCTATCCTAAGGGTATATTAAGTTTAACACATAGTTTGTAATATAGAGAAATAATCTAGATAGACCCTATAAAGTATGTATATATATTCGTGATCAGCATCAATAGCGAAATCGATTGAGCGATGACCGTCCGTTCGTCCGTATGTCACCGCTTTTTGGACCTTAAATTTTGAGCTAGGACGATGAAATTTCATATCTGGGCTTCTGAGAAAAAGATACAGTACAAGTGTAAAATTTTTTGAAATCCGCTTACTGCTACGCCTATTTTTTTTTTTTTATAGCTTCACTAAATTGTGTGAAACCGAAAAATTTTGTTAAGACTAAATATTTAGGTATTCAGATTCCCTACAATTCACCCATACAAAGATTTTGGCCACGCCCACTTTATGGGAAGTTTTCATCAAGAAACCGATTGTGATAAAATTTTGCATGTAACTTCCTCAAACGTTCGAGGTTATAGCCATATTTGAGTACAAAATGCAATTTGGCTACGCCCACTTTATAAAGAGGAGGATAGGGTATCATACGATCTGTTGCAGACGGATTGTAGCTTTTCTGTATGTTTATACCCTATCCTAAGGGTATATTAAGTTTGACACATAGTTTGTAACATAGAGAAATAATCGAGATAGACCATATAAAGTATATATATTCGTGATCAGCATCAATAGCGAAATCGATTGAGCGATGACCGTCCGTCCGTCCGTCCGTCCGTCCGTCCGTCCGTCCGTCCGTATGTCACCGGTTTTTGGGCCTTAAATTTTGAGCTAGGACGATGAAATTTCATATCTGGGCTTCTGAGAAAAAGATACAGTACAAGTGTAAAAATTTTTGAAATCCGCCCACTGCCACGCCCACTTTTTCATAACTTCACTAAATTATATGAAACCGAAAAATTTTGTTGAGACCAAATATTTAGGCATTCAGATTCCCCACAATCCACCCATACAAAAGTTTTGGCCACGCCCACTTTTTGGGGGCGTTTTCATCACAAAACCGATTTTTGGGCCTTAAATTTTTAACTAGGACGCTGAAATTTCATATCTGGACTTCCGAGAAAAAGATACAATACTAGTGTAAAATTTTTTTACATCCGCCCACTGCCACGCCTACTTTTTTATAACTTCACTAAATTATATGAAACCGAAAAATTTTGTTAAGACCAAATATTTGGGTATTTAGATTCCCTACAATTCACCCATAGAATAGTTTTGGCCACGCCCACTTTTTGGGGGCGTTATCATCAAAAAACCTATTTCGATAAAATTTTACATGTAACATCCTCAAACGTTCGACATTATAGCTATATTTGAGTACAAAATGCAATTTGGCCACGCCCATTTTATAGAGAGGAGGATAGGGTATCATACGATCCGTTCCAGACGGATTGTAGCTTTTCTGTATGTTTTTTTATGTAATTGTTTCAAATATGATCAAAGATTCATTGTTTTATTATAAATTAGCCGACCCATCCTGCTTCGCTCGTGTGTTTTTCATAGTATAAATAAATAAATATAAACGTACGTAGCCTTAATTCTTATCATCGGATCTTTACAATACATATATTTTTTTAGACATCCAAATTAATAAATTGAAAATCGATATCAAGGCAAATTTATAAAGTTTTATATGTATTTACATAAATTTTATTTTTATAAACCGTATAACTACGTACTTATGTATAAAGCAGAATATTTTAGTATTGTGTACTGTATCTTATGCATGCCAGACTTCACTAAGCCTGGGTTACGAAAATTATAGACCTGCGGGTTTCCTTATTTCTTCAGCACCTCTTTATATAAAATCCTTACTGTTGTTCCACTAGACTGTACATAATGCATACTGCGAGTTAAGCTAACTCTGAGGCTTAACACTTAAATCAACCACAGATTTCTTTAAGGATTGCCTTATTTATTGTCATCACGTGATCACATTTTTATGGAAAACTTTCACCTGCAATCTGGTTCCGTTACACATTAGGATTTAAATTCCTTAAGAGCTTAATAAGAGTGATCACCATCAATATTATTTTGTGTGAAGGAATACCTGGGGGTTGAGAGTATGCAAATATTCCAACGGGTAATGCACCACTTCTTCGATACCTACTACCTACTGTGTCTATGGAGTTGTATGTCATATCAAAACCGCCAAACTTTAATTTCGATTGCATAATTTTTTTGGTGCTAGTATATTCCCCTCCCTTAGCCTTGTATGTAATTGGTTTGTTGGTTATGTTGTTCAAATCCGGAAGGTCTTTATGTCCCTCAAGATTTGACACAGATTATTAAGAATTTGTATTTTTCCCTTTTCTTCTTCTATATTCCGTCATCAATTTCTATGCTCCTTCCAAGCAAGTATTGACCCGATATCGGGGTCTTCCTTCTGGGCATTCCGGATTTCCTCTGCACTCCAGCCAGTGATGGGATGGCTCTTATCCACTGCATGGAGATAACGTTCTTCCCTTCTTCTTGTCGCACACAATGCTTGGGTTCGATCTTGCGTGGTCTGGTGGATAGTGCAGTGTTCTTGTTCCCGCACACCATAGGAATCTCAAGGTTTTGATACATCAGCACTTGCATCCCGATGTCCAAAATTGCTCCAAGAGCTTTCATGAAGTCCACTCCCATGATGCACTCGTCACAAATGTCGACCACCAGAAACGCGTGAGAAAAGACCACTTTTGCCAATTGAATTGTTCGGCAAACTTCCCCATATTCCTCTACAGATCCTCCTGTCATAGTCTTCCGGCAGTTTCAGCTGGTGGTGTTCAGCCATAAGCTTCGGACGAGATCTCTTCTTATGATGAAAGTCATGGCACCGGTGTCGATAGTGACCATGCACTTGGTATTTCCGATGAACGCTTCTACTGTTAGGCTCTGATTGCATCGTTGAGAAATTTGATTGTACACCTGGGGGCGTCCGTTCCATCAACCATCTTCTACCCCACAAAACTGGTTCTTATGCGCTTCTCAGCAGGATGGATGTTATCCGTGCTGAATGTGTCATCGTTACGTCGTTTATTTACACAATGCGAACAGTATGGGTGGACTTCTCCACTGTCGTTGTAGATGTCCTAGTTTGTTGCAGTTCCACCAACGGACTTGTCCTTCACGGACGTTGTTGTTTCGGTCTTCAGTCTCTAACTTTTTACAAACGCAATCAATTGTAGCCAACCCCCCGACACGGTGCATTCCCTGGGAGGCCTGATCTGCCGCTTCCATTGCCAGAGCAAACGCCAAAGCCTCCAAATGTTTTCTTCCCTGCCATCTTAATTACTTATTGTAGTTTTCCGTCAGTTATAGCATGGGTAAACGCCTCGGTAGCCTGTATTGGGATAGGACAAATGAGCCAGTCGTTCCACGTCTGCTTGCAACTGCTGCAGAGGTTCCCTTTTCGCTTGTATTATTTTGCACAACTGGACCCTGTATACTTGTTGCATATGGTCGTCTCCAAACCGCATCTTAATAGCTTTTACCAGATTTTCGTAGTTGCGTTGTTTGTCTTCGAAAGTTGCGTAGTTTGTAGCAATTCTGCTGCTGACACTTTGAGTGCAAGCGTAAGTGCAATAGACTTCTCCTCATCGTATATTGTATATTGAGCACGATGTTTGGCCATCGAAGACGGGAGGTTGCATCTCTTTTGTTCTCGGACTGTCTGTAGAATATTCACGAAGTTTCTGTTTCTTAACGCGGTCGAGATTTTTGGCCAGATCTTCAAACTTCCCCTCAATGGCTTCCATTTTGGTTTCAATAGTCTCGATTTTCGAGAACATTCCTTTGTTGTGTTAGCTGTTGCTCTACTGCATCTAGAGAATTCCTCAATTTCTCAAACGAATTCTCCTGCTCATCCTTCTGTTCCTCGAACTTGGCGTCTAGAAAATTCTTGTGCTCATTTCTCTGTTCGTCGAACTTGGCATCTTGAGAGTTCTTCTGATTATCGAACTTTTGGGAAAGCAGTTTCATTAAGGCGGACATGTCGACTGTTGTACTTCTTCTTCTGCGATGCCGAATAACATCGTATCAGTGTCTTCGCCGACTTCCCGAATATGGTTTTGTAATTTGATCATCAATTCCTTTTTGCAGGCAGGCATTCCACAGCAGGCATGTGGAGAGATTTCGCTTGCCAAGAACCTCCTTCAGTTCAAGTAATGTAAAATTTTCTAACAATTTACGATCCATTTTCTATTACACTTTGTTTTTTTTTTACACTTTCTGGAAATTTCGACACACACAGAATCAGTTTTATCCCACTTCTGACACCAATGTAATATTCTTCCTAGGATTCGGAAGATGAAACCGTTCTGTAAATGGTTAGCATTTATCGTCCTTCTCCACTACTCCAATAATCAAACAAGTTCTCTTTTAAACACACTTTCAAATTATCAAGTTCTTTATTATTTATCGCTTTATAATTCGTTTACTAATTCACTTTATTCTTTAATAACATTTATTTAACACATCAATTCAACTTTAATCACAATCCAATAGCATTTATATTTCACCTTTTACAAATTCAATTCACTTCTTCTATCGCTTATAGTCAACTACGTGTCCTACCCAGTTGGTTGTTGCATTTATACCAAAATTTACCATTCTAGTAAGACTCCGAAGGTTCTAGTCATCGAATATTCTAGACACATGAATGAAAATATCAGTATTAAATCTCTCATAAGTAGTACTGTCCGTTTCCGGTTTCAGTCTTGATATTACAATATTGCAGATGTAACTCTAGAAACCCATACAATAAAGTAAAGCTTACCGACATGGTATTGGAACCTAATCTTTCTAATACAGATCTGGATTCAGAGGCATTCCAAAAATTTGTTTTTGTCGACCTATGGCAAAACAATCCGCTTAAATGACTTTTGTAAAAAGTCTTATTTTCAATAACAACAATTTCCTGATGATGGAGTAAGTATGTCAACAGATGTGTTCACATAAAAACGAAGCATTGAACTAAATTTATTAGAAATACTTTGCGTTGGAAAAATGCTGGAAAATTAATATGATATGAAAAAATAAAAATTATGCCACCAATTAACAAAAGGCAAAATATTTCAATAAACGTACTTAAGTTATTGACAAACATACAGAAGAGCTTCAATCCATTTGAAACGGATCGTTTGATACCCTATCCTCCTATCTATGCAGTCGTAA
This sequence comes from Xylota sylvarum, assembly GCA_905220385.1. Taxonomy (NCBI): domain Eukaryota; kingdom Metazoa; phylum Arthropoda; class Insecta; order Diptera; family Syrphidae; genus Xylota; species Xylota sylvarum. The sequence goes on from LR999959.1 coordinate 37,007,621, forward strand.
GAAAGTGGGCGTAGCGTTATAAACTATGTGTCAAAATTAATATACCTTTAGGTACCTTGTGAACTTTCATTATCTATCAAATCTCTATCTCTAACAATCTATCAAATTTCGATCGATTGCAATTCCATACTTCAATTTTCTACGGATTGAGAAGTCTATGAGCTTTCATGCATTCTGAATACATATGTATAAATCTAGGCCATATCATAGGTATGTAAATACTATGGACTTACCTAACTCCTCCTCTAGTAGTATCGTAATTTAATATTTGATCACCATGGCGCCAAAACACTACAGATGAAGTCATAATGACATTTCGAACAATACATGATAATTGTAAAGTGGAATCTATTTCATAATACTTCTCATGTAATGGGATATTGTATTCGTCCACGATTACGACTTTTGGTGCTAGGAATTTAAAAAAAAAGGATATGTATATCAGATATTGTGAAGAAATTAATTAAAATGTAGGTTACCGTTAACAAGTAGGTGAATTTGTATGACTCTGGGCGGATGCGTTGATATCTGACACTCATAAGTGGCTTCATCTTCTTTTTTTGCATTTATTATTTTTAATCTCCAGTTATTAGGATATTGAAATTCCATTGTGTATCTTTTGTCACCCGTATATGTATGTAGACCAACGGTTAGCAGCTCCAGTGCATCCTCACCCATAGAGCTTCTTCGTACCCAGGACACCTGTAATAATAAAAAAAAGGATTTTATTTACAACCGCCCGGCTTAGCTTGTGTCTTTTGAAAGAGCAAGTATGAATAAGTAGATATAAACGTACATAGCGCTAATTCTTATCATTATATCTGTAGAATATATTTTCATGAAAGCCAAATTAAGAAATTAGAATTCGATATCAAGGCAAATTTGCAAAGTTTCGGATTTGAATATATAATTTTTATAAATCGTGTGACAACTTACGTACGTTTGTAGTCAAAGGGTAGTGATGCGATTATATGTCAGCACAAGCGCTCTCACCCTCAACTCCTACTCTACACCCTCACGATGGTGGCTGCTGGGTGCCTAGTACCTCGGCTGGAGATTGGGTAACCAACCCCTTTGAAAGGTTGTTGGTGTTAGCAAACGAAAGAGGGAGGAGGAGTGCTTTCTCACTAAGGCACCTCCTCTTGTTCCAGGCGGCAGCGGACGAATTCTCTAGATGGAATCAACGGTGGCATCTACCAATTCCAGTTAGGCCGATCTATAATTGCTATCACTATATGAGGTGCTTCGACATATTTGAATCCCAGGTGTGTAGCGATCTCCAATACTGAATCAGGGTGTTGAAAAAGAGTTGGTGGCGCATGAACCCTTAATAGGCCAATGGCAGCACTCATATCCGCGAAGTCGGTTACTGATTCCGGGAGAACCCGGCCCCTCGTCCTAGGGGTATAAAAAGGAACTGGTCCTCAAGGCTGGGGGTTGTGAGTGGGGGTAACTTCCTTACCATAGAAAAAAAAAATACTAGTTACGGAACCACCAACCGCCTAGGATAAGGATGATTCAACTGTTGACGACCCAAGCAAACGTGATAAGGACATGCACTTGGAATGTTAGGACTCTTAACAGACCACGTGCAGCTGAACAACTAGCAGAGACTCTGGACTGCTGTAAAGCAGATATTACCGCAATCCAAGAAGTGCGATGGAATGGGAGACGCAAAAGAAGGATGAAAAACTGCGATATCTACTACGGCGATTGCTACAGAGTACAGAAGCAGCGCCTATTTGGATGCGGGTTTGTTATTGGAGACAGACTTAGGCAAGAAGTCTTGAGTTTCAGGCATGTGAACGAACGTATCGTAACAATTCGCATCAAGGCTAAATTCGCTAACATTAGCCTGATATGCGCTCATGCCCTCACTGAGGAGAAAGATGATACCAAAGACAGCTTCTACGAGCTCTTAGACAAAACATACGAGCAGTGCCCTAGCTATGATGTTAAAGTTGTCCTGGGTGATTTTAATGCAAACTAGGAAGAGAGAACATCTTTGGTAGTACTGTCGGAAAGCATAGCCTACACGACACCACCTCCGATAACGGTTTAAGGTCAATCGCAGTGGGGCAAAATCTTGTAGTAGCTAGCACGCGATTCCCACATCTCAATTTTCATAAAGGAACATGGAGATCTCCGGATCAGTCAACCGTCAACCAGATTGATCACATTGCGATCGACGCAAGGCACTCTTCCAGTATGATGGATGTCCGAACGTTCCGAGGAGCGAAAATCGACTCGGACCACTACCTTGTTGTAGCTAAGGTACGGATGTAGATATCCAGAACATTGCGAAGACAAGGAAATACTGTGAGAAAGTTTGACCTCGGAAAGTTACAATCGCAGAGATCGCCAGAGTCTTTTCCGATCGAGTGTCCCTTAATCTCTCTAGGGGTCCTATACCGCCAGCATCAAATACTGAAGACCAGTGGCTACATTGCCAAAAGCCATCAGGGATGCCGCATCTGATGTGCTGGGTTTCTCTCGACCCCCACAACGAAACGCCTGGTTCGATGAAGAATGTCGGCAAGCAAATGCAGAAAAACAGATGGCATACAAAGCGGCGTTGCATAGAAAGACCAGAGTTGTTGGTGAGCTCTACGAGCAGAAGAGAAGGGATGAGCCCCGGCTTCTTAGAAGGAAAAAGAAGGAGCAAGAGAAGCGCGCGATTGAAGAAATAGAGAGATGTTATTGCAGGAATGAGGTTCGGAAGTTTTACCAGAAGCTAAAAAGAACATGTGAAGGCTACAAAGACAGAACCGAACCTGCAGGGATGAACAAGGAAACCTAGTACTAGAATCGCAGTCCATGTTAAGGATATGGAAAGATGACTCCTAAATAGAGTGACCAGATCCATGCCCACGAAAAAGAGGACACCTTCAAAAATCTCAAATGAAAAATTGAAGAACAAAAAAAATAATATTTTTTAATTCATCAAAACAAAAAAAAAACATACAGAAAAGCTACAATCCGTCTGGAACGGATCGTATGATACCCTATCCTCCTCTTTATAAAGTGGGCGTGGCCAAATTGCATTTTGTACTCAAATATAGCTATAATGTCGAACGTTTGAGGATGTTACATGTAATATTTTATCAAAATAGGTTTTTGATGATACAAAAATTGGTTTTGTGATGAAAACGCCCCCAAAAAGTGGGCGTGGCCAAAACTTTTGTATGGGTGGATTGTAGGGAATCTGAATGCCTAAATATTTGGTCTTAACAAAATTTTTCGGTTTCATATAATTTAGTGAAGTTATGAAAAAGTGGGCGTGGCAGTGGGCGGATTTCAAAAATTTTTACACTTGTACTGTATCTCTTTCTCAGAAGCCCAGATATGAAATTTCATCGTCCTAGCTCAAAATTTAAGGCCCAAACAGCGGTGACATATGGACGGACGGACGGACGGACGGACGGACGGTCATCGCTCAATCGATTTCGCTATTGATGCTGATCACGAATATATATACTTTATAGGGTCTATCTCGATTATTTCTCTATGTTACAAACTATGTGTCAAACTTAATATACCCTTAGGATAGGGTATAAACATACAGAAAAGCTACAATCCGACTGGAACGGATCGCCTGATACCCTATCCTCCTCTCTATAAAGTGGGCGTGGCTAAATTGCATTTTGTACTCAAATATAGCTATAATGTTGAACGTTTGAGGATGTTACATGTAAAATTTTATCAAAATAGGTTTTTTGATGATAACGCCCCCACAAAGTGGGCGTGGCCAAAACTGTTCTATGGGTGAATTGTAGGGAATCTAAATACCCAAATATTTGGTCTTAACAAAATTTTTCGGTTTCATATAATTTAGTGAAGTTATAAAAAAGTAGGCGTGGAAGTGGGCGGATGTAAAAAAATTTTACACTTGTACTGTATCTTTTTCTTGGAAGCCCAGATATGAAATTTCATCGTCCTAGTTAAAAATTTAAGGCCCAAAAATCGGTTTTGTGATGAAAACGCCCCCAAAAAGTGGGCGTGGCCAAAAATTTTGTATGGGTGGATTGTAGGGAATCTGAATGCCTAAATATTTGGTCTTAACAAAATTTTTCGGTTTCATATAATTTAGTGAAGTTATGAAAAAGTGGGCGTGGCAGTGGGCGGATTTCAAAAATTTTTACACTTGTACTGTATCTTTTTCTCAGAAGCCCAGATATGAAATTTCATCGTCCTAGCTCAAAATTTAAGGCCCAAAAAGCGGTGACATACGGACGGACGGACGGACGGTCATCGCTCAATCGATTTCGCTATTGATGCTGATCACGAATATATATACTTTATAGGATCTATCTCGATTATTTCTCTATGTTACAAACTATGTGTCAAACTTAATATACCCTTAGGATAGGGTATAAAAAGAATAAAAAACACACCTACTTGGTACTCCTCGGTACGCAAAACTGGATCCTCCCGAACTCTTCAGCACAAAAAAGCAACTCCTGATTCTTCTGATTCTCTTGATAATATAATTAATTAAAGAGAATTAATAATGTGTGTATCTAATTCCTCGTACAAATTTTTCCCAAACGTACTCCTAGAAAAAACATACAGAAAAGCTACAATCCGTCTGGAACGGATCGTATGATACCCTATCCTCCTCTCTATAAAGTGGGCATGGCCAAATTGCATATTGTACTCAAATATAGCTATAATGTCGAACGTTTGAGGATGTTACATATAAAATTTTATCAAAATTGGTTTTTTGATGATAACGCCCCCAAAACGTGGGCGTGGCCAAAACTTTTGTATGGGTGGATTGTAGGGAATCTGAATGCCTAAATATTTGGTCTTAACAAAATTTTTCGGTGACATAACAAAAAAGCGGTGACATACGGACGGACGGACGGACGGACGGACGGTCATCGCTCAATCGATTTCGCTATTGATGCTGATCACGAATATATATACTTTATAGGGTCTATCTCGATTATTTCTCCATGTTACAAACTATGTGTCAAACTTAATATACCCTTAGGATAGGGTATAAACATACACAAAAGCTACAATCCGTCTGGAACGGATCGTATGATACCCTATCCTCCTCTCTATAAAGTGGGCATGGCCAAATTGCATATTGTACTCAAATATAGCTATAATGTCGAACGTTTGAGGATGTTACATGTAAAATTTTATCAAAATAGGTTTTTTGATGATAACGCCCCCAAAAAGTGGGCGTGGCCAAACTTTTGTATGGGTGGATTGTAGGGAATCTGAATGCTTAAATATTTGGTCTTAACAAAATTTTTCCGGTTTCATATAATTTAGTGAAGTTATAAAAAAGTAGGCGTGGCAGTGGGTGGATGTAAAAAAAATTTACACTTGTACTGTATCTTTTTCGTGGAAGCCCAGATATGAAATTTCAGCGTCCTAGTTAAAAATTTAAGGCCCAAAAATCGGTTTTGTGATGAAAACGCCCCCAAAAAGTGGGCGTGGCCAAAATCTGAATGCCTAAATATTTGGTCTTAACAAAATTTTTCGGTTTCATATAATTTAGTGAAGTTATGAAAAAGTGGGCGTGGCAGTGGGCGGATTTCAAAAATTTTTACACTTGTACTGTATCTTTTTCTCAGAAGCCCAGATATGAAATTTCATCGTCCTAGCTCAAAATTTAAGGCCCAAAAAGCGGTGACATACGGACGGACGGACGGATGGTCATCGCTCAATCGATTTCGCTATTGATGCTGATCACGAATATATATACTTTATAGGGTCTATCTCGATTATTTCTCTATGTTACAAACTATGTGTCAAACTTAATATACCCTTAGGATAGGGTACATACAGAAAAGCTACAATCCGTCTGGAATGGATCGTATGATACCCTATCCTCCTCTCTATAAAGTGGGCATGGCCAAATTGCATATTGTACTCAAATATAGCTATAATGTCGAACGTTTGAGGATGTTACATGTAAAATTTTATCAAAATAGGTTTTTTGATGATAACGCCCCCAAAAAGTGGGCGTGGCCAAAACTTTTGTATGGGTGGATTGTAGAGAATCTGAATGCCTAAATATTTGGTCTTAACAAAATTTTTCGGTTTCATATAATTTAGTGAAGTTATAAAAAAGTAGGCGTGGCAGTGGGTGGATGTAAAAAAAATTTACACTTGTACTGTATCTTTTTCGTGGAAGCCCAGATATGAAATTTCAGCGTCCTAGTTAAAAATTTAAGGCCCAAAAATCGGTTTTGTGATGAAAACGCCCCCAAAAAGTGGGCGTGGCCAAAATCTGAATGCCTAAATATTTGGTCTTAACAAAATTTTTCGGTTTCATATAATTTAGTGAAGTTATGAAAAAGTGGGCGTGGCAGTGGGCGGATTTCAAAAATTTTTACACTTGTACTGTATCTTTTTCTCAGAAGCCCAGATATGAAATTTCATCGTCCTAGCTCAAAATTTAAGGCCCAAAAAGCGGTGACATACGGACGGACGGACGGTCATCGCTCAATCGATTTCGCTATTGATGCTGATCACGAATATATATGCTTTATAGGGTCTATCTCGATTATTTCTCTATGTTACAAACTATGTGTCAAACTTAATATACCCTTAGGATAGGGTATAAAAAGTTGTCTAAAATCAAAAATATATTTACACTTTTTTGAGCTAAAAAGTAAACAAATGGGGAAAAAGGAAAATCACCTCCATTTTTGACAGCCACGTGTTTAGCCGATACAAAAAAAGTATCGATTTACTGAAATTTGGTGAAAACTGTCAGCATAGATTCACTCCATTCTAATGCAAAATTACATGAGCTATCGTTTTGGACCTGTAGATGAGCTGATTAAACTTCAAATCTCTCATTACACGTATTCACCGATGGGACCGAAAGAGAGGATTAGGCCCCGCCCATTTGAGGGTTTTCGCGGGTTGTGGATGGAAAGTTGACTATCTAGGTATTGTTAATTTATGGTTATTGGTACACACATTTTGGAAAATGTGGAGATTATACTTAAGCCGTATACTAGATTTGGTTGTTAGTAAGGCCCTTACTCTTTTTACACACCTTATTCATAACATTTTTCAATCTAGACAAACTTTTGTTAAACCAGATAGGCTTATTAAGATTTCTTATGCGTTTCACGGGCTTAAAAGTTGAAATTGTTGAATCAATTACGTTTTTAAACATAGTAAATGCTACATTTAAATTGGAGCAATCGAGAATGTTTTGCCAATTAACAGAGCTTTAACATAATAAAGTTTTACATTCTCATTGCATTTATCCGTGCTAAATGGATTTTAAATACACAAAGTGAAAGAAATTTGCAGTGCATTATGATAAATGCTATTGTTTACTAAAGGAAAATCAGCTTCGGTCACAGAAGCTTCAAGTTCTTCGTTTATAAACACTAGATCTAGAATTCTTCCGATAGTGTTACAAACTTCATTTTAAATAAATTTTTCACAATACTGTAAATATTATTCATATGAGCTTTATAAATTGCATTATCTACATACGGGGGAAAGAAACAATGAAATATATTTGAATTAGGTTTGCATTTTCAGAAGTAAAAAAAATCAACAGATACGCAAATTTGTTCAATCAAACCCGAACAATCAGATAATGCAACTTGTCTACTTTTATAATATGAACGAGTCGTCAACATCACACCGCCTCCTCTGTCAATGCCAGTTTGAATACGACTTCGAAATTTACTTTGTTCAGTGCATTTTGCAGTTTTTCAGTCGTTTCTTCGATTGTTTTACCTACTGCTAGGATAGCGGTGTCATCGGCAAACGTAGCAATGATAGTGCCATCTTCTTTCAGTATATCACGAGTGTAATTGGAGGCGCGGTGATTTTGGGAATGATTCATTCTGCCTGACAGCGGAATTTTGGTCATCGTCGCCGTTATACAGTCTACAGAAGTAGGCTGACCAGACGTCCTCTTTTAGGAGGACATGTCCTCTTTTTGTCTATAAAAAAATTTCCGGTATCTTTTTGGAAAAACATGTAATTTGTCCTCTTTTTGGGTTTTCTCAGTTAACTAAATTTTTCCACATCACAAAATTACAACAAAACTTTTTTTCAACACGAATTCAGAAATAGTCTGCATCTTTCTGGTGCGAACACGACTTAAAATATGTTTGTACCTAAACTCATTCACTTCTGAACACAACGTCATCTTATTCATTATACCCTATCCTAAGGGTATATTAAGTTTGACACATAGTTTGTAACATAGAGAAATAATCGAGATAGACCCTATAAAGTATATATATTCGTGATCAGCATCAATAGCGAAATCGATTGAGCGATGACCGTCCGTCCGTCCGTATGTCACCGCTTTTTGGGCCTTAAATTTTGAGCTAGGACGATGAAATTTCATATCTGGGCTTCTGAGAAAAAGATACAGTACAAGTGTAAACATTTTTGAAATCCGCCCACTGCCACGCCCACTTTTTCATAACTTCACTAAATTATATGAAACCGAAAAATTTTGTTAAGACCAAATATTTAGGCATTCAGATTCCCTACAATCCACCCATACAAAAGTTTTGGCCACGCCCACTTTTTGGGGGCGTTTTCATCACAAAACCAATTTTTGAGCCTTAAATTTTTAACTAGGACGCTGAAATTTCATATCTGGGCTTCCACGAAAAAGATACAGTACAAGTGTAAAATTTTTTTACATCCGCCCACTGCCACGCCTACTTTTTTATAACTTCACTAAATTATATGAAACCGAAAAATTTCGTTAAGACCAAATATTTGGGTATTTAGATTCCCTACAATTCACCCATAGAACAGTTTTGGCCACGCCCACTTTTTGGGGGCGTTATCATCAAAAAACCTATTTTGATAAAATTTTACATGTAAAATCCTCAAACGTTCGACATTATAGCTATATTTGAGTACAATATGCAATTTGGCCACGCCCACTTTATAGAGAGGAGGATAGGGTATCATACGATCCGTTCCAGACGGATTGTAGCTTTTCTGTATGTTTATATATTTTTTTATGCCACTCGATTCGATTTATTGCACTGAATTCAAATCTATACTCAGATGTTGTCGTATTTTTTCCGTTTAAGAAATATAGCACTCTGAAATTGTCGTAAAATAATGTAAACAAAGGCAGTGGGTCGCCGCGGGTGTGTTTGGAAGTGGGGAGTTTAGGATGTTAAATAAAACAATATCTTTTTTTTATAAATAAATGAAATGTCTTACACAAATAAACAAATTGGTATAATGTAACTACGAAATTGTTGGAAATGGATATTTAGATTTTTAATTATTTTATTTAAGTAATTATTATTCTGTAGTGTTATTATTCTACATTTGTATGAAATTTCGTACTGGATTGAGTTGTTCTTCGCTTACGTGCTTACTGATTTGTAGAAAAGTTTGATTTAAAGTACATATATGTACAATATACTTACATATACATATCTCTGTATGTAAAAATTATTCACAGGAGAATAAATTGATAGTTCTCAAATGTTATGTGTAGATGAAAAGGCTGGTCGAAACCTTCTGTTCTGTTCATCTTTAATGAAAAAATTACTATAGATGGTTAAGTCGGAATAAAAAATTACAAAGATATGCAGGTTAAGGATAACACACCAATTTGCGTTCACCATCGCAACACATATGTATGTCCTTTAATCAAACATATTCGTCTTTTATATTTGACCTAAAATATATAATAAACGTATCTACTTGTTATTTGTTCAAAAAAACAAAGTGGAAGAAATTAAAATATGTATGTTTATACTGTGATACATATGTTTGTATGTCCTAATTTAGTTTTTTATTTAGTATAAATGATTTGAAACATATGTACGTTATATTTTGAATTTAACTATTTTAAATGTAACGTACTTTTAAAAGATTCACCTCGAAACGAAGAACATTTTTGGTAGTTGTTTATTGGACACAGCATCCCCTCCACAATTTCTCAATTTTTGACACTATTTTGTTCAAGATTGCTGCGCCCTTTTGACAAATGTCACGAACCCAGTGAATTTGAATGTGTGCGTGAGTTTACCTTCAAATTCACTGACACATCTTTGCTCACCAGGTCCGTCGGGCTTGTAGGTCGAAAGAGAGACCCCTCGAAGTTGACCATCTAGTATAGTTAATTTATGCCAATAACGAATTTAATAGTCGGCTTTAGTGCTAGTATGGAGGTAAATTTTAATGTACAGAAAGTCATGTTTAATTTTACAAATATGCCATTAAAGACCAAAGTAATGCCAATGCACTAATTTAATTGCACGAACAATACTAAAAAGGATTAGATTTGGTATCTAGAATACTAAAATTATGCGGTAAATGGTAATTGAATTTAGCTGAAACTGTATAAACGTTATACGATTTTCATGAATTTTAAAAATTCCTTAATCTTCGTTATTATATACTGAAATACTTTACAGTAAAAATGTGTTTTTCATGAATGTTATACAAAGTTACTGTTTGATGAAAATAATATTATATTAGAGTTTTAAAAAGAATTGTTATGCATTCTACTTTCCATTCAGGAGGGAAAAGGGAACAAACAAAGAGTATTAACTTCAGTGCATTGGTATCAACGCTTTATATGTATAAACAAGCGAAGAAAACAATCTCAGCTGATTTTGTTTATTTCGACTTTCGAATGCCAAGTGTGTAGGCGTCTCCTGATATTGGTATATAAAATAAACATTCAATTCAATTTTAAATTATAACCACAGTCCTAATAGCACCATGGAAGAAAATAAAAATTCAAATTCAAGTGCAAATATGAAACGTCAAACCAATGTTATGTAGTAGATTCAATAAAAATGTATTAAATTCTTTGAAAGAGCCATGTTTAAGTAAAAGCCGACTATGAAAACATTATTAGTACACTTTAGACTTAAGTGTGTATTAATATTTAAGTCGACAACTTTTTTAAGTCACGACTAGTGATTCGTTGTTAGTAAGGCCCTAAGTCTCTTTTCTCTTCTCTGCGTGGCGAGTTCTGTCAACTAAGAAGGGAGTATGAGTATTTAAAGAAATTCATATATAGGCAATATATTTCTTCAATTGAGTCTCATATTGTTCTCGATTTGGGAAGGAAGAGCACGCTCAAACGATCAATTTAATGGGGTCGTTTATTTCTATATGTGAAATACATTGTGTTAAATACAAGCACATTTATACGAATACAATATACTTACCGCGGTTGACACCTCTTCCCTCGGGCTTCGAGAATAGAATAACCCGGAAACAAAATGGCTGATGGAAGAAGTGCCAACCACGGCAAGAATGTAGAAAAGTGTCGGACAGATGGCGCTTTCGAAATTAAGGGTTTTCCACATCCCCGCCCCCCGTGAATCGGTCCGATTCACTATCGGCTTCCACATCCAACACAGCCAATCTCGAAACTGGACGGGATAGAACTCCTGTATTCGTCTGTATGTCAGCTCGTCTGACGACTCCATCTGCTCCCTGATGTACACGTCGAACTCTGCCTCGCTCCACTCTCGCCTCGGGACATTGGGGTCGCAGATAAAAACCAGATTTCCGACCTCGACTGGCTTTGTCCGTCGGCACCACTTAACTCGCCGTGTTAAAGTTGGAAGGTACTCAAGAACCCAGCGCTTCCAAAAGGTGTCCCTCAATTGGCGGGCGACTCTCCACTGTTTCCTTAAACGAAATAGCTTCTCGTCTGGTTCCAGTATTCCAGGTATCCGAGCTGTGTTAGCTGAGCCCAGCAAGAAGTGATTGGGCGTAAGCGGCTCCTCCTGTTCGACAGTCACTGGCAAGTGCGTTAGCGGCCTTGAGTTGACTACATTCTCTGCCTCAATTATTAGGCAGTGCAGGGTGTGCTCTCTCGGTGAAACCTCCTTGAGTGTGTGTCGTAGAACACGCTTCACACACTGCACCATGCGCTCCCAGGCACCTCCTTCGGACGGGTTGTTTGGACAATTGAAGCGCCAGTCAATTCCCTTTGTTGACAGCTCGTCTTGGATCCGATGGCAGTCGAAAACTTGCGAAAAACGCTTCGCTTCTTGGTCGGCACCGATGAAGTTCTTGCCATTGTCACTACGTATCCTAAGCGGCACTCCTCGGCGGTTGATGAAATTGCGTATAACCAAGATACACGCATCCGTTGACAGGTCATGCGCTACTTCCAGGTGAATGGCTCTCACTGTCAAGCAGGTGAAAAGTGCAATCCACCGTTTCTCAATGCGGCGACCAATGGAGACAGTGAGTGGCCCGAAGTAGTCCAGACCAGTGTATGAGAATGGTCTCAGGTACGGCGTGATCCGGTCCTCTGGCAAGGCTCCCATGACTGGCGGAATCGGCTTGGCCCTTCGAGGTCTGCAGACCCTGCAGTTTGCGATCACTTTCCGCATAACCTGACGCAGGCGGTTACGTCGTACTTCGCAGATAGCAGCTTCCGATGCATCATCTTGTCGTGGCAATGGACAACCACAAGCGTTGTAAGATGGTGAATCGATGGCGGGATGATGGGTCTTCTGGCGGCATACGTTAACCATGACGCGGCGTCGATGCGTCCATATGCGCGGAGGATGTCTTCTTCGTCAAGGTACGGCATAAGCTTAAATAGCTGGTTCCCCTCTGGGACTGATAACCCACACTTTATCAGGCTTATTTCAGCGCTAAAGGCCTGGCGTTGAGCTTGGCGGCAAAGTACCCTCTCGGCGACGTCCAACTCGTCAGCTGTTAAGGCGTAATTTTGACTACGATTGAGAACACGCAGTACCCAGGCCATGGTTCTAATGATCCGACTGAAAGAGGAAAAACGGTTCCAATCTATTAGACTGTTACTTACCACGACGAGAGCGTATTTTGGCCGAAGCTCTTCCTCGACGTCGTGGTGACACTGGACGTTGGAGTTAACTGGCCAGTGTTCCTCCAACTGGCACAAAAAGGCTGGACCATTCAACCACCTGGATGATGAACTAAAGTCGACCTGACTCTTAGCCCTAGTGGCGTCATCTGCTGGGTTCTCGGTTGTCGGCACCCACCTCCAGCTAGTCTGCTCTGTAGCCTCCAAAATTTCGGCGATTCTATGGGCTACAAACGGCGTGTACCGGCGGCTTTCATTGTTGATCCATTTAATCACCGTCGAAGAATCGCTATAAATAACCTTACGGGTGACAGCGACAGAATGTTCTTCAATCACGGCTGTCATGAGTCTTGAACCCAAAACTGCAGCCTGAAGCTCGATGCGAGGCACGGTCAATGGTTTCAGTGGAGAGCATTTCGTTTTCGCGCATATGAACACGATCTCGACCACGTCTCTCCTGATTTGTCGCTCTCCAATATGCGACGGCTGCATAGGCGTCCTCGCTTCCGTCCACAAAAACATGGAGCTGGAGCTCCTTAGGGGCGCCTCCTTGAAAGTAATAGCGAGGAACTGCCATCTCGATAACGTTGGGCAACTGCAAGCGCCATTTGTTCTAGAAGGTGCAGATATTTTCCGGCAGTTCTTCATCCCACAGCAAGTCACGTCGCCAAACTTCACGCATGACCAGCTTTGCGGCTACCACGAAAGGGCTCAAGAATCCTAGCGGATCGAAGACCGATATAACGATGCTGAGCACTTCCCGTTTTGTGGGACGTCGGCTTCCATCAATGACTTCTCTGCTCACTCGGTGGAACTTCAGCTTGTACCGGAATTTGTCTTTATCTGGCTGCCAAAACATTCCCAAGACCTTTTCAGCTAGTAAGAGAGTCTCTCCGTTAGTTGATGTAGCACACTTCAAGGCTCTGAGAACAGCTTCCGAGTTCGAGCTGAAGTTCCGCAACTCAAAACCAGCGGCCTTGTGTATTTCTCGAACTTGACTTGAGATCCCGATTGCTTCTTCGACAGATTCGAAGCTGTCGACGAAGTCATCAACATAATGAAAATCCGTGATGGCTTTGATGGCACGAGCGTCGTACATGCTGCCGTGCTCCAAGGCGTTTTTGAGCTTGACATGTTGAGCAACACAAGGTGAGCAGGCAGCTCCAAACGTCATCACCAACATTTCATAGATATCAGGCGGCTTGCTGTCATCTCCATTACGCCACAGAAACCTTTGGGCGCATCTGTCCTCCTGGCGGATTCCGATTTGGTGGAACATCTCCTTAATGTCTCCACACACCGCGACTGCTCCTACTCGGAAATTGAAGAGAACAGATGGAAGTGGCTGGTACCCTTGAGGACCCTTCAGTAGGTAGGAGTTGAGTGACACCCCACTTACCTCGGCGGCGGCGTCAAAAACTAGGCGAAGCTTCTGTGGCTTGTTGGGGTTGACTACCCCGAAGTGAGGCAAATACCATGTCCTTGGTCCTATGATGGCGGCTTCTGCTGGCTGCAGCTTGCGGGCATAGCACTTGTCCACATAACTTCGCAAAGTCGATTTGTAAGCGGTGGCAAAATCTTCGTTTCTTTTCATCTTGCGTTCTACTCCGACCAAGCGCTTCTGTACCATAGAGAGACTGTCTGGCAAAACGATATCATCGGCTTTCCACAACAGGCCAACCTCGAATCGACCGTTAATCCTCTTCATAGTAGAGTCGAGGATGCTTCTGGCACGAATGTCTTCCTTGGACTCGAGTGTGGGAAATGCTCTTACGCCAAAACTCTCCGTGCGAAAATAGTCGCTAACCAGATCGTGTAGGATGGCATCAGCGGAATTGGTGTAGGTCAGAAGACAGGAAGGTGTGATCGTGTGTGTGATCGCCGGCGTCGGACCAAACACAGTCCATACAAGCTTTGTCCGCGTGGCATACGGTCCAGTCTTACCCAAAGTCCGTAGTTCCATCGTCATACCCAAATGGCAATGATCAAGCCCGATCAGAAGTTTCGGAACGGCGTTAGCATACGACTGCATAGGGAACTCCTTCAGACGGCTTGCAAATGTGCTCAAATCTGACTCCTTGAGACTTTGAGTTGGTAGCTTGAGGTCCGAAACACCATACACGTACCGAAGTTCATACTTTTTCTTTAAACCTGCTCCACTTATCTGAAGGTCAACAATCAACGAGGGATCTTGTGCTTGTTTCCCAGCAACCGATTGCATATTCAGCTGGCGCGGGCTACCCTTGAGGCCCATCTCCTTAATCAGGGCGACATCCAAAATCGATATCGAGGATCCCTCATCGAAAAGTGCATAGGTGTTGATGGCTTTATTTGGACCGTACAGCGTCACTGGCAGAACACGAAACAAGAGCTTCGGGTCGTTGTTGGCAATCTCCTTTGTAGCTAGCACACTACCAGTTGTAGAACCTTGGGGAGTTTGTTGACTCGCATCCGTCAATGCAGTAGGGATAGGCAGGACTTCATGGAGTAGCTTGTGGTGTCTTCTCTGGCATCCGTTTATGGCACAAATACTCTTCACGCGGCAGTTACGAGTAGTATGCCCTTTCTTCAGGCACGTGAAGCAAAGACCATGTAGCTTGACACTCAACCATCGTTCCGGCACCATTGCTTTGACGAACTGTCTGCATTCGGTCACTTTGTGTACCTCCTGACACAAAGGACATCTTGGAGATCTTGATTCCTCGGTTCTGGCAGTATGCAGTACCGGTAGGCGTCGTTTCGGCTCTTTGTCTTCGTTGTCTTGGACGGAACAAACCAACCTGGCTACGTCAGAGAGCCAGTCGCTGAAGTTCACGATTGTTGGATATGGCTGAATCATTGTTGCGTATCTCGCCCGTTCCATTCGCTTGGTCATAGGCAGCTTGCAAACTAGCTCTTTAAGCAGTGATGGGTTCGTAATGTGCTGTTGGCCGTTGACAGATTGCAAAAACACGGCCAAGTTCCTCACCTTTGTCGCAAATGGAACGAGGCGACCCATATTGGCTTCGTTGATAGGCTGTATCTCACGAACTTGACTCAGTTGGCTGTTGATGAGTTGTTCCGGGCGACCAAAACGAAAGCGTAATTCTTCCAGGATACTTCCTACATTGTCCGAGTGGATCAAGAGGAGTTTGACAGCTTCTTTTGCTTCCCCTTGGAGAGATTTTTGAAGCCTCTGGTTGTTCTCCAAGTTCGTATAGTTGAAGGCGGCATTTGTCTGCAAGAATGTGTTGTAAAACATCGGCCAGTCATCTGGACTCTCGGAAAACGTTAGAAGTTAGTTCCTGACAACTGGCTTACAGCACTGCCTGAATTGGATGGCTGCAGAATTTCATAGAGCGGTGGCTGTATGTACGAATGTGGCGGCGGTACGTACATATGTGGCGACTGGGCATGCAAGTATGGCGGCAATGCGTATGTACTTGATGTCATATGCACGCCCGAAGATGTTGCATTCGTAGATACAGATGGCGACGCATGTGTGACTAACGGCGGTGGTGCATACGTGACTCTTTGTTCATGCGAAGCTGGCTGCAACGCATGTGCGACTAACGGCGGTTGTGCATGCGTAGCTGTTTGTTCATACAAAGCTGGTTGCGACGCATGTGCGACAGGCTGGTGCAAGGGCAGTGACTGCATTGCTAGTTTAAGGGTGTTGCACTGCGAATCACTACTCCTCAACTGGACTTGCGTGGCCTTAAGCTGTCCTTCCAACGCAGCAATCTGCTTCTGTAATGAAAGAATATACATTTGGTCCGCTTGAGCAGCGGCTGCTACTACAAAACCATCTGTACCGACAGAAACTGCGGTGGCTTTAGCGGCAGGCGTAGTGTACGCAGAAATCCCACTCGTGGCTGAAGAGATCGTTGTTGCAATTGCACTGTTTGGCATTTGCATAGACACTGTGCACCTGGAAGTCTCAGTGGCGCCTGACAAGATCGACGCGGTGTACGTAGGAGTCTCAGTTACGGCGGCTGGTGGAATCGGAGCAGAAGACGCTGTGGCTGCATCGGCTGGGGCAGCGCTTTCAGATGTCCCTGCGGTGTCGGCGCTACTTACGACGGCTGAGGAAGTAGTTGACACAATAGATTCCACGCCATAGTTGCGTGGACTCCGTCGAGGCGGTGTGCGATTCAACATGTGGTGGGAAGGAAGCGCACGCTCAAACGATCAATTTAATGGGGTCGTTTATTTCTATAAGTGAAATACATTGTGTTAAATACAAGCACATTTATACGAATACAATATACTTACCGCGGTTGACACCTCTTCCCTCGGGCTTCGAGAATAGAATAATCCGGAAACAAAATGGCTGATGGAAGAAGTGCCAACCACGGCAAGAATGTAGAAAAGTGTCGGACAGATGGCGCTTTCGAAATTAAGGGTTTTCCACACATATAAAACACGACTCTAAAAGCCTATGGAAATTCGTTAATACTAAACGTAATTCACTTGGTGTGCCTTCTATTATGACTTATAACGGAGCCACTAGTGATGATTTAAAGCATATCTGTGACATGTTTGCGTCGTTCTTTCAATCAAATTTCGTTAATGAATTCATAGATTGTAGTGCAACATCTCCAAGGGAACACGTTACAAGTTTGGGTTTCATTTCTTTAACGGATGATTAAATTCTCCTTGAGTTGGTGTCTATCGATTCGAATGCAATCGTTGCACCTAATAATTTTTTGCCTTTGTTTATTAAAGCCTGTAGACTTAGTCTGATGCAACCTTTAAAAATTCTATGTAATATGTCTCTGAAGTGTGGTAAATTTTTAGATTGCTGGAAGCACTCATTTATAACACCCATTCACAAATCGGGATTTAAAAGCTTAATTGATAATTATACCTTCTGCTAAGTTACAATTAATTCCTAAAATATTTGAAGCCATTTTTAAAAAGAAGTTATATTATGCGGTGCGCAACCACATTTCTGAATATCAACATGGTTTTGTAAGCGGTAGGTTAACTTCTACAAATTTAATAATTTTTACAAATTATTGTCTCCATAATATGGAAAAACGTCTTCAAGTTGACTGTATGTATACAGACTTCTCTAAAGCTTTTAACCGGGTGCAACATAACGTTCTTATTAAGAAGCTGCAATTGTTTGGTTTTCACTCAAGTATCTTGCTTTGGATCAAAAGTTATTTGACTAATCGTAAATAGTTCATGAAGATAGGATCTGTGCTTTCTAATGGGATCTGAAATTACTCGGGTGTTCCCCAGGGAAGTCACCTGGGTCCATTTCTCTTTCTACTCTTCGTCAATGACTTGCCCTCTAGTATTTCGAATTCCAAATGCCTATTGTATGCAGATGACTTAAAGGTCTTTAGGTCTGTAAATTCTTTGTCTGATGCCTTGGAACTGCAAAATGACGTTAACCATGTATGTACATAAATGAGTGGTGTAGTTTAAATGGATTGGGTTCTCAATCGTCCTCCTTTTTGGACGACCGTTCTCCTTTTCAACACTTTGTCCTCCCGTTCTCTTTTAATGGAAAATGTCCTCCTTTTGTTGTTAAAGCAAGCAAAATAAAAATGCCGCTAAAAACTGTTTTCCTTTGTCTTACTACTACTTTTATTGCACGCACCCATTTTCGATGGTTTGGCTGGTTGTACCCTTTTTCGGTACTGACCCTGTTCACACAAGCCGGCGGACTGGAATTTTTGTTGTTTCCGTGTTCAGATTGATAGTTCTGTCTGAACACTTCCTTTCTGACTTTAATTTGAAATATACCACTGGATATTCTCGGTATTTAGCTATTGGGAGACTGCTCGGTAGTCGTCGTTAATTTTAAACGCATCAAAGATGTAACTTTAAATTTCGATGTTATCGTTCCTGTAAGGAGGCTATGCAGCTTATTATATTCCGTTATCCCGATGACGTTTATTGGTGGCGGTTGACGAAATTGCGCTCGAAGTTGTTTCTCTTGCGGTTCTTTCTGTTTTTCTTCTTTTCGATGCTCGACTTCGGCTCTTCGTTTCTTACTAGGTCTTCTATTAGAGACCCGATTCGTTTCGCGTGCTAGCTCTTCGCCGGTGTGGTATTCCACTTCTTTTCTCGGGGTTATTCGACCTTGGTGGTTGAGATCGAGAGCTCCGAAGAGGGTGGATTTTCCAGTAAAGCTGGACTGCCACCTGGGATACTAAATCTTGTCGTTTTGTTCATTGCATTCACTATACACTCGCTATAAGGAGGTTGGATTTTAGTCGCCTTTTACAACAGACTTGCCTACCTCGGGTATATTCCTACCCCTACCCGAAGGGACTAGAACAAAACTAATGGTTTTCTTAATTTTTTTATATTTATACCCTATCCTAAGGGTATATTAAGTTTGATACATAGTTTTGTAACATAGAGAAATAATCGAGATAGACCCTATAAAGTATATATATTCATGATCAGTATCAATAACGAAAACGATTGAGCCATGTCCGTCCGTCCGTCCGTCACCGCCCATCCACTTAATATCTGGGCTTCTGAGAAAAAGATACAGTACAAGTGTAAAAAGTTTTGAAATCCGCCCACTTTTTCATAACATCACTAAATTATATGAAACCGAAAAATTTTTTTAAGACCAAATATTTAGGTATTCAGATTCCCTACAATTCACCCATACAACAGTTTTGAAGATGTTACATGTAAAATTTTATCAAAATCGGTTTTTTGATGAAAACGCCCCCAAAAAGTGGGCGTGGCCAAAACTGTTCTATGGGTGAATTGTAGGGAATCTGAATACCTAAATATTTGGACTTAACAAAATTTTTCGGTTTCATATAATTTAGTGAAGTTATAAAAAAGTAGGCGTGGCAGTGGGCGGATGTAAAAACAATGTACACTTCTACTGTATCTTTTCGTCAGAAGCCCAGATATGAAATTTCAGCGTCCTAGTTAAAAATTTAAGGCCCAAAAATCGGTTTTATTATGAAAACGCCCCCAAAAAGTGGGCGTGGCCAAAACTTTCATATGAGTGGATTGTAGGGAGTCTGAATGCCTAAATTAGGAGTCCTTTTTGATACTGAACTAACTTTTTCATTGCATTTTGATTATATAGTTTGCAAGGCGAGTCGTACGTTGGGTTTTCTGTTTCGGAATTCAAAAGACTTATATACTCTTAAATCCCTGTATATTTCTTCAGTACTTTCTATATTAGAATACTGTTGCGTAGTCTGGAATCCTTATTAATGCAATGCTAAAAATTGTATTGAAAACTTTCAACAAAGGTTTACGAAATTTGCTCTTCGCAAAATGTCTTGGAATGGCAATATGCCGACATACACAGCTAGATGTGCTCTAATTAATCTAAAACCTCTTACTAAAAGAAGAATTTACTATTTGGTTCTTTTTGTACATAATGTCATAACGACCCACATCGATTGTCCACTTTTGCTTTCGATGTTCAAAGTTTATTCTCCTTCTCGCACTCTGCGACCTAGGCCGCCTATGACAGCATCTATAGAGAAGAGTTATATAGAGCTATGTCTAGTTTTGACATCCCTGCCAAACTCGTTCTGTTGTGCAGGATGACGATGCACGCTGCTCCATCAAGGTCGGAAAGACCTCACCGAGACCTTTGATGTCAAAAAGCATTCAGACATTTCGATTTCTTAAACATTGTTCATGAAAGAATTGTGCAGAGCTCACACGCCAACATCAGAGGCACAATTTTTCAAAAATTCGTACAACTGCTCGCATACGCCGATGATATTGACATAATCGGAAGAGCAAGGCGTGATGCCAGTAGTGCATTGAGACGGAAGCGGCTAAGATGGGTTTAACGGTTAATGGGGGCAAAACAAAGTAAATGCTGTCAACAAAAAAAGACAAACAACACCGACGCCTCGGATAGAACGTCACTCTCGACAGTTATAACTTTGAGGTAGTTAAGGACTTTGTTTACCTAAGAAGGCAATTGTGTAGCAAAGCCCTCTTTCGAACAACTAAAGTTTTCCTTTATAAGACCTTGATCACCCAGTTCTGCTCTACGGCGCAGAAGCATAAACTATGTCAAGAATGGATGAGGACGCTCTCGGTTGTTATGAGACAAAAATACTTCGGGTGATTTTTGGTACCGTCTGCATAGACGGAGAGTGGAGAAGAAGATACAATCAGGAGTTGTACGAGCTACATAGCGCCATAGACCTAGTCAGAAGAGTTTGAATACAACGACTAAGATGGTTGGGTCATGTAGAGCGGATGGACAACAATGCTCCTGCGAGAGACCTCAACCAACTTGGTTTGCGAAACTGGAGGCAGCTAGCTAAGGAGGCTACTTGATTGAGGCCCAGCTCCACCCTAAGTAAAGTAAAGTAAGTACGTACATATATGTATACAGGGTGTCCCAGTTAAGAAGGTTAATCCTTTAAGGCGAGATTCCTGACGTTCCGGCAAACAAAAAATCGTATGGCAGGGGGATTCTATTTTCGCTCCATTTACCGCTATAGCCCGTTGAAGTGGGACACCTCCGATTTAGAGTAATGACCACTTTTAACGGTATAACTTCTGAACTATTATAGCCGTAGTACAGTACATTTAATTTTTTTTACCATTTTTGTCTGACAATAAATGGTTTTTTCTTAAACTTTTGTTAATCGTACGTGAAAAAGTTGTTTAACATAATTTGATATTATTAAGTTTGATATTATTAGTAAAAGTTTTGAGAAAATTGCATTTAAGTAAAAAATTGGAACAAATTTTGATAATGTCGAGTTTAATTACTTCGAGGTTCGTATTTATAAAGCAGACGATTTTAGTGTTGTGTATGTTATTTTATGGATGGCAGGCACTTCTCTAAACCCGAGTATTTATTGAATTTATAGAGACATCGAATTAGTCCATGGTGTTTTAGACCTGTGGGTTTCATTTATTCTTCAGCACCGCTTTATATAATATCTTTGCTATTGTTCCAATAAGCTGTAGAATAGTCGCCTATGTCACAAAGCTTTATTGAAAGCTTTTAAATTATAATAATAGAAGTTGTCTTGTCAATATGCTTAAATTCAAAAGCAAAATACCGCTTCCAATTTTTATGCTCAGTTTTGAGCATGACGAAGATTTGAGAAAGATATATATAATTAAAGACATACTTTGAATGAAGGTTGAAATCCATTCTTTAAGGAAATCTAAACTAGTTCCGCGATATTAAAATTGTCAAAAATATGGACCCAAGATGAGTAAGGTGTACGGGAAGTCGCCACACAATTGCAATGAAAACCATCTCGCTAGTTATAATGGATGTCTAGTTGCAAAAGAAATCCAACTTGCAAAAGACGAAAAGCAAAGGAAATCACCAATAAATATCCAAAGTTAAAAAGGACTTAAAACAAAAAGCTCAAAGCAAACAAAAAAAAAAAACTCAAAGACCAAGTGATTATTAAAAAGGACTCAGGACTCAAAAACAACAGAAAATCAAGCTGGAAAAGCAGAAAAAAGCAAAGTAAAGCAGTAGAATCCCTAATGAAACAAATAATAAACAGAATGGATTCCATGGAAAAGTGCAATAAGACAATTTTAGAAAGAATATCATGCCTTGAGTGACAGAACAGCAACAAAAAGGCAAGGATATAAATTATATCACTCCCTACATCCTCATAATTGCGCAAAAGGCGGGGCTGCAGGCTTAATGCGATCCAAGGAATTTTTATAAGTATAAAAACGAGCAGTGGACAGATGTCTGTTGCAACAGTATACTGTTCTCCTAGCTATAGCATAAAGAAAAATGATTTTGAAAGCCTCTTCCGCATATTTCACAAAAGATTGATCCCGGGAGGAGATTTTAACGCCAAGAATAAATATTTGGGATCGAGATTAACGAATACTAGAGGAAAAGCATTATATGAAATAATCAACGAAGGTGGCGGCAAATATCACGCAACGGGGAAACCTACCTACTGGCCAACAGATAGGAATAAGGCCCCTGACCTTGTCGAATTTTTTATTACAAAAAATATCTCCTCACATAAAATAAGCGTAGAAGAAGGGCCAGATTTACAATAAGATCACTCTACAATACTTCTTACACTTGACGTTAAAATAGTAATGAAGGAACATAGCTCAAAACTAGGTAATAGGCTGACTGACTGGAACTACTTCAGACAGAAGTTGGAGAAATTGTCCAACTATCATCATCTATACAAACAGAAGATCAACTAGAAGAAGCACTGCAAATATTTACACTCAAAATACAAAATGGGCTGTAACTCCCAAACCAACAAAAAAGATAAAACAGAACTTTTACCCTCATGAAATATGTGAAATTATTGCAGAAAAGAGAGAAGTTAGAGAACGTTGGCAGCAGACAAGGACGCCAAGCGACAAAATAAAAATTAACAGCCTAAATGATAAGCTTTGAAAATCAGTAAGAGAATTTAATACTGAGTCTCTAAAAACTTACCTTACCAATCTGACAAATGATGCTAGTACCTACTACTCGCTCTGGAAGGTAACAAAGAAAATAAACAGGTCAATAGCTTCCATTCCACCAGTAAAAACTAGAGAAGGTAACTGGGCAAAAAGCAGCCGAGAAAAGGCAAATCATTTTGCTGAGTATCTTGAAGACGTCTTCCAACCTTATGAAGATAAAGATTATCAAGAAACGCAAGAAACGTGCGAAGAAGACAGACCTATTCCAGCTGACACAGCCAAAGAACTTGCAAAAGAAATAAAAGAACGCATAAATATAAGAAAGGCCCCAGGGTTTGATTTAATTACGAGGGAAATTCTAAAAGGATTTCCAAAAAAATGTCTAAAAAAACTAGCGCGGATTATAAATGCTGCATTCAGGTTAAGGTATGTGCCGAGCATGTGGAAAGTTGCCGAGGTTGTAATGATTGCAAAACCAGGCCAATCACCTAGCGAAGTAACCTCAAATCGCCCAATATCAATACGAAAAGATGCTGGTGAAGCGCCTCAAAAAATATTTGAAAAAAAATGCCACCAAACCATCAATTTGGATTTAGAAATAAGCATTCTACGATCGACCAGGTCCATAGAATCACAGATAAAATCGAAAAGGCATTTGAAGAGAAAAAAAGATATGCTCTACTTTATTTCTTGATAAAGTCTCGCACAAAGGATAATTGCCGAAGCAGTGCTCGAAAATTCTAGAGTCCTATATATTACAGCGCTTCTTCAGAATCAAACAAGAAACAGAGTACTCAACGCTAAGAGAAATTAAGGCTGGGGTATCACAAGGTAGTGTGGTGTACTAGGTCCAGTACTATACTTATTATTTACCAGCGATCTACCAGAAAGTGAAGAAATCACTATAGCAACTTTTGCAGATGATACTAAGTAGCAACAAAAAAGCTTCAAAAGGCAGAAAATAATATTTCAGAATGGACTAAGAAATGGCAAATTAAATTAAATGACCTAAAGTCAGTCTATATTAATTTTACGTATAAAAATGTACAACACATTTCTTACTTACTTACTTAGGTGGCGCTACAGTTCTGGGTGAACCTGAGCCTCAACTAACAAGCCTCTCCAGTTAGCTCGGTCCTTAGCTAACTGCCTTCAGTTGCGCATTCCAAGCTTGTCTAAGTCCAAGCTTCAGCGCCATAAAGCAGGACTGGGATGATCAAGGTCTTATATAGAGTCTCCTTAGTTGTTCGGGATAGGGCCTTACTACTCAATTGCCTTCTCAGCCCAAAGAAACAGCGATTGCCAAGAGCTATTCTTCGTTTTATTTCTGCCGAGGTGTTATTGTCAGAATTGATAGGAGAGCCAAGGTAGACAAAGTTCCTTACTACCTCAAAATTATAGCTGTCGATTGTGATGTTCTGTCCAATTCATCGATGTTGCTTGTTCCTTCTGGTTGACAGCATATACTTGGGTTTGCCCTAGCCTCCGGTTGGATTGTGAATCCGGTGTTGGCTTGTGAGTTTCGCACAATTCTTTCAAGAACGATGTAAAAAAAAAAAATCACATGACAGTGCGTCACCTTGTCTAAATCCTTTTTTGACATCAAAGGTCTCGGTGAGATCGTTACCGACCTTGATGAAACAGCGCGAATTCTCCATCGTCATTCTGCACAATCTGACGAGTTTGGTAGGGATGCCAAATCTAGACATGGTTCTGTATAAGTCGTCTCTATAAATGCTATCATATGCGGCCTTGAAATCGATAAAAAGATGGTGGGCATTGATTTGGACTTCTTGGGTTTTTTCCAGGATCTGCCGAAGTGTGAAGATTTGATCGATTGTGGACTTTCCTGGTCTGAAACCACAGTGATAGGGCTCAATCAGGTTGTTGACGAAGGGTTTCAGACGTTCACACAATATGTCAGACAGGATCTTGTACGCAATATTGAGTAGACTGATACCTCCGTAATTGGCGCAATTGAGGGGATCTCCTTTCTTGTGGATCGGGCAAACGGTGCTGAGATTCCATTCATCAGGCACGCACTCATTTGACCAAATTTTAGAAATGAGTTGGTGTATGCTCTCTACCAGGTCATTTCCAGTTGCTTTGAACAGCTCGGCTGGTAAGCCGTCAGGTCCAGCAGCCTTGTTGGACTTAAGTTTGGATATTGCTATCCTTACTTCGTTTTGGTCAGGTAGATTGAATGGTTCATTCTGCCTGACAGCGGGATGTTGGTCTTCGTCGCCGTTGCACAGTCTGCAGAAGAAGTTTTTCCAAATTCTCAGCACCGACTGTGACTCTACTACGAGGTTTCCTTCTTCATCTCTACATGTTTCTGTACGGGTCTTCTTGGCCCGACACGTCCGTTTTACCTGTTGGCAAAACTCGTCCTTTTTTGCAGCGCCGCTTTGTATGCTTCCTGTTTCCATCCCGGATGTTGGACACCTTGTCGCGGTGGGGTGGCTTAATTAGAGGAACAGGATGCACTACCAGGCTACCACTACTTTGGCAGAGCTGAATGTGAATCGAAAACTAAGATCCAACAACCCTTAACTCCAAGGTTGTAAGCCGCCACGCCGAGGGAACTGGGTTTAAGTAGTGATACTACTGGAATACAGGGTTCAGGGGTAATTGAACCGCTAGTGGTAACTCCTCAGGGGCAGCTCAATCCTCTGTTATATACTAGTTGAGTAGGGTAGGTAATGGGGATCTCTGCCTACCTCGTCTGTGATTACTCCCCGACTCGTGGGAACATTATGTACCCAGTTTTCAAAAATTATAAAAAAAGAGAACGAGTCATCAGAGGGCCAGGCGGAAGGCTCCGAAGAGGTCTAGAAGGTGCCGGAAGGTTCGGAAGTGCTCGTGAAGACAATGGAGTCCGGAGGGAAACCAAAGGATTCAGTTGTACAATCGTCGATGTCGATGGACAATGCGGTGTTGCAAGGCGCCAAGAGGTTAAACGACGTTGCGGAAGCTGAACCCAAAGATGACGGTGCGGACCCTGATTCTGAGCAGAGGCTGCGAAAGCAGCTTAAGCAAAGATGAAAAGGGCGAGAGGGAGACAGAGGTTGCAATTGGCAGGATCTGTATCGGGAAATAGTGACGCATCGGTCAATGAATTGATTGATGATTGCTAATTTAGCCAAAACCACCCCAGAAGAGGCAGAACATAAGAAACGGTTCAAAACTGATATACGAGACCTTCAGTTCAGCTAAAGCCAGGATGGTGGAGGCGAAAAGCGGAGAAGGTGATGGACAGCCTGTGTCCGGGAATGTTAATCAATTAAGTACACATGAAAGTGGAAAGGCTGATGGATAAACCAGGAAACAGAAGGCCAGTCAACCTGAACCACACCAAGAAAAACTTAGGGTGATTCAATTGAATCTTCACCACGCTGCATCATCAATGTTGATCAGATGCTTTATAGAAGAGTCGATTGATATTGCCTTGCTGCAGGAGCCTTGGATCTTCAAAGGAAGGATTAGAGGTTTACCTGAAAGTATTGCCACTTTGCACTATGTGCGATCTGGCGAAAAAGTTAGATCTTGTGTACTGGTAAGGCACGGAGTTAAAGCGGTTATGCTGCCACAACTATGTGCCCCTGACCTTGTCGCGCGTGCGTGCACCTGTGCGCGTAGCAGCAGGTGCAGACAGTTTTGTCATGGCATCTGCATACCTGCCGTATGACTCCCTAAAGCCTCCCCCAACAAAAGAGGTAGAGTCTCTGATTAATGTCTGCACGGATAGGAGTGAAGATCTAACGATTGGTTGCGATGGTAATGCACACTGTACAGTGTGGGGAACTATTCTCAACAGAGGAACAGAACCAACCTTTGTGGATGCGAGACGAAGGGAAGTTATTGACGTGACTCTGTGCAGTAAGAGAATGCTTGATAGAATATCAAATTGGAAGGTAATGGATCAGACAATGATGTCGGACCACAGAGCCATCTCATTTGATGTTCGATACGGATCTAAAAGGAAGAAACATAGAAAATATATCAGGATTTCCAGGAACACGGACATAGTGAAATACCTGGAAGTGTTACAGGTGAAACTGAATGGGAGGGTACCCAAAATACCGAAAACCACTTGGGATATAGAGTCACAGCTCAAGTACTTACAATCAGCTGTTGAAAATGCTTACCAAGAGCCGTGTACAACTACTTTGGTAGATGAAAAGGACCCCACGCCTTGGTGGTGTAGGGAACTTGAAAATCTAAAGAAGGAGGTGAGAAAAGCCTTTAATCATGCCATGAGAAGTGATGAACCTGAATCATGGGATGAGTACAAGGCAAAGAAGAAAGAGCTAAAAGCAACTCTGCGACGACGTAAAAGGGAGTCGTGGAGGGAATTTTGCTCGAATATGAGAAGGACAGCTGAGGTCAATAGACTTCAGAATATTGTTTCGAGGGATCCGGTTTCCAAAGTCGGACTCATTCGCGATAGAACGGGGGAGATTGTTGAGACACTGGATCGTACAAATGAGATCCTCACGGAAATACACTTTCCGGGAAGTCTGAAGTCAGATCAGCCCTGGGCTCTGAGGAAACAAGGAGCAAACAGGATGGATAGGACTGAAGCGGAACGGATAGTAACTCCAGAAGCGGTCAGTGGGGCGATAAAAATATTTCCTCCTTACAAGACCGCGGGACCAGATGGTATATTCCCAGCTTTAATTCAGCGGGGTGTAGATCTCATTTTACCAAGGCTTAGGAGTATATACGTTAGATACCGCTACATACCGGTAACATGGAGAGAAACAAATGTGATGCTTCTTCCAAAACCGGGAACAAAGGACTACACCGAATCGAAGTCCTTCAGCCTAACAGACCGGTCAGCCTAACAATGGAAAGAATTGTGGTGGACCATATGGAGAGCACGGCGCTGAAAGCGTATCCTTTGAGTAGTAGACAACATGCATACAGAGCTGGCAGGTCTACGGAAACAGCGCTACACCAGGTGGCATGCGTTGCGGAAGAGGAGATGAATATCGGAGGCATCGCAATGACCATAACAGTGGACATTCAAGATGCCTTCGATAAGATATGCTTCGAAAGTTTGAGAATAGCCTTAGAAGAACTCAGGGTTAACCCATTGGCGGTGAGATGGGTGGACAATATGCTGAAAAATAGGGCGATAAATATTCAGACGGGAACCTCAAGACTTAGAGGAAGGGTTAGCAGAGGTTGCCCACAAAGAGGAGTTTTGTCACCTACTGTGCTTTATCAGTGCAAACGAGTATGTGGACTAAGGTGGGGAGTTTCGTCGAGGTCAGCATACTGGATGTACACGATAATAGTTAGACCGATTATCACATATGCGTCAGTTGTTTGGTGGTAGAAAGCCACCCAGAAAACTGTAAAGAAGTAATTAGATAGTGTCCAACGTCTGGCATGTTTAGGGATCGCGGGTGCAATATGTACGACACCAACATGCGCAATGGAAGTGATCCTAGGTATTCTACCGCTGGACTTATTTATTAAGAAAGCGGCGCCTTCGATGGCACTTCGTCTGCACCGAGATGCTAACTGGCACTTGCGCGGTACTATCTATGGTCATAGGAAAATCCTGAAACTCGTGAAAAACGAGATTAGGGAGTTGAATATATCCATGGATGGAATAAAGAGAGTGCGTGTTATTGAAAGATATCACAAAACTCTCATTGGAGATGGAACTCTTCCGAAAAAAAAGATTGGTGATATAATCATCTTTACGGATCGGTGCATGATGGATTGCAGAGCGGGGGAAGGTATCTTCTCAGAAGAACTGGAACTAGCCTATCATACTAGTCTGGGGAAATATACCTCAGTCTATCAAGCCGAGATGATTGCTCTGTTGCATGCGTTGGATCACCTGAAAGAGGGTCAGGTCGGGGGTAGGAACGTTACCATAGCACTGGACAATCAATCAGTGATTAGATGCACTGATATCAATACATCACTGGCATAGAAATGTGCTCATCCGCTTAATGAGTGCTCATATCGAAATGAGATGACGCTGCTCTGGGTGAGAGGGCACGTAGGGACTAAGGGGAACGAAAAGGCGGACTCTCTGGCAAAACAAGGGTCAACCTCGGAGCTCTCTGGTCCTGAACCATTCGCTGCAATTGGCAGAGGGATGGTAGAATACCAGTTTAGCAACTGGGCCGCGGCGGAACACCAGAGAAGGTGGTCAACTGTAGAAGGTTGCAGGCAGGCGAAAATGGCTATTAAAATGCCGATTGGCATCACTCACAAAAAGGTTCTAAGCTTAGGGCGAAGAACACTGAAATGGGTGGTAGCGTTATCTACGGGAATTGGGTCATGGGAATTTCGGGTATCACCTTAAGAAGATGGGTCTTCTGAAGGACGACACCTGTGAAATATGCCTGGAGGAAGTCGGGACGGCAGCACATATATTGTGTCAATGTCCGGCGTTAGCTAGCAGAAGAACGGAGATCCTGGGGAGCCACTGGGTAGAAAGCCAGAGGATGAACCAGATTTCTGTTAAACAGATGCTAGCGTTGACATGAGGAATCAAAGCCAGAGAGGAACTGTGGAGAAATCCAGAGAGATTCTCCGGCTAATGGATTGTGGAAGAGAGATGAAAAGGGACCCAATACTGTTGTCTTGTTCGTAATCTCTCGAACAGTATATACATATATGCTTCCTGTTTAGCTGCATGTGCTTGCCGGCACTGATGGTGGTGGTCGGGTGAAATCCAGCACATCAGTTGCGGCACTTCTGATGGCTTGTTGGCAGCGTTGCCACTGGTCTTCCGCGCTTGATACTTTCGGCATAGGAGTCGTTGAGAGATTTCGGGGTACGCGTTCGGCAAAGGTTCTGGCGATCTCTTGCGATTGCAGCTTTTCGACGTCAAATCTTCTCACAGTAGTTCTTCTTAGTTGTGGCGTTTGGGATATCCGCATTCGTACCTTGGCTGCAACTAGGTAGTGATCCGAGTCCAGGCTAGCTGCCCGGAACGTTCGGACATCCAGAGTACAGGAAGCATGCCTTGCGTCCATCGCGATGTGGTCAATTTGATTGACCGTTTGATGATCTGGAGATCGCCATGTCCCCTTGTGGATATTGAGATGAGGAAACCATGTGCTTGCTATACTGGCATTTCTCCCCGCCCCAAAGTCAATAAGCCTAAGTCCGTTGCCAGACGTGGTGTCGTGTAGGCTGTGATTACCACAATCGCCCTACCAAAGATGTCCTCCTTTCCTATCCTGGCGTTAAAATCGCCTAGAGCGATTGCGGATTGTCATAAAACGCTCGCTCACGTGTCGAAAGCTCAAGACTTCTTGCCTAAGTCTGCCGCGTATGAACCCACATCCCAAAAAAGCGCTGTTTATGTTCACTATAGCAATCACCGTAATATACATACGTCACAGTTTTTATTCCTCTTTTTGTCCGGCCCATCCCATCGCACTTCCTAGATGACGGTGATGATGGCTGATGGCGTTGTCCTTATTTCGTTTGCTGGGGTCGTCAACAGTGGAATCATCCTTATCCGAGGCTTGTTGTTGCTTCGTAACTAAGTTCTTTTTACGTGGTAGGGAAGGGGTCAACAAAGCAAAACTAAACATTAATTTAGGAAATTAACACTTTCAAACAAAAAAGTTCAGGAAACCGATAAACGGCGGGTTTTTTCATTTAATTTCTCAATTATCAATACAAATCAAAAAGAAATTACCGATTAGTCCAACGACTAGGTGCGATCCCTTGTAGACAGGCGTTAGCCAGTCTTCGGGAGGTTTTTTAGAGCGTTAAAGTCCCTCACTATTGCAGAAGGCTGCCTCGCGTAAACGCCTCTGCAATGTCTTTTGATGATTTTTACTACAATCGGGTTTCGTTGCACATGTTGATTGAACATTTATAGTGCATTCAACTTCAATATTATTTTGTGTCATGGAATATCTGAGGGGTTGAGAGTACCTAAGCAAGAATTGAATGTATTTTATCACTTAAGACTAAAGTCCTTTAAGGTTGTTGTTGTGCAGTGGGACGGGTAGAATACACGTTTTTTTAAGAATCCATTCGGTAAACTAAGATCTTTATTAAAAATTAAGCAATATGGAGAAATGAAAAAAGCTTATATATGTACATTAGTGCTTGCACTCCGTCCTGTTATGCAAAAAATAATATGCGTGAGAATCTCGCGCGTTAGAAGTGAAACTTTTTAGGCTCTATAAGTAGTTAATAGAATACAAAATCTTTGTGTATTTGTTGACGATTTTATTTTATTATTTCAGGATTATTTATCAATTTCTATCGATTCATATTTTAAAAAGAAATTAGAGGTTTATGATACAAAAAATTTAGACTGTAAATTTTCTAAATAACTAGAGAATACTGGGTCGATTGTCAGCTGTATTTGAGGTCGTTGGGAGGTTATGTTGTCCTCCTATGTCCACCTTCCGCCTGACTCGAAGGTCTCTATTTCATTCTAAAGTAGTTTTTGGTTATTTATTTGCTTTTTATAGTGGTGTACACTCTTTCTGTACTTATATTTTCCATTTCACTTTGCATACAATAGACATTACGCGGCACTTACATGTGGACTGTCTATGACGTATGCGACAGAAAGATGTAGTAATGATTCTCTCTTCTCAACTGCCGGTTGAAATCGAAGAACGCTAACTGTTTCAATTCAGGGCTAGAGCAAATGCTACACAAACACACTGCGCGTGGAGTGTGTCCCTCCTAGATAAGTTTTACTTAAAAAACATACAAAAAATCTACGATCCGTCTAGAACGGATCATATGATACCGTATCCTCCTTCTTATGCAGCCCTTATAAAGCGGAGAAAGGGAAGCTTTTCACTTTTACGTTGCATCCAAACGAATTTGCTCTAGCGAGCGTAAAGAAGTTTCACTAAAAAAAAAACAAAAATATATCTAAAATGTTAAAAAGCGACTGGTCATGGCAAAGGAAATAGAGAAGAGAAGCGAACTGAAATCTGTCAGTGATTACGCCCGAAGAGTGCTGCCAAGTTTCATCCTATCATCCCCCCCTTTGTAAATCTTGAGCATCTTCCTGCGTAATGTTTACCGCCTTTACATCCAGCTTTGCCAGCTTTACAATGGGGCGCATCACCAATCCGTTCTTACAACTACATTAAGGGCTTCACCATCTTCTGATCGATGCAAATACACGATGATTATCTATAAATGATTTGGTGTGAGTGCTTCACTCTTAGGTGAGTCCAACGGAACATATGTAATGTCGATGTCGGCTAATGTCGCCCTCAGAACGTCTTTGCGTAAACCGGTCTCATACAGAATGTCCATCAAGAGCTAATCATTCCCACGCAACTCCCATATGAGCTGAAACTGGTGGTATGAACTGCCATTCATTTTCTGAATACTCTTGCTCCAGCTTCTTCAACTAAAATGCGACTTGCTGCATGAAAGTTCTTGTCGTTGTTCGACATTATGCGCCTTGGAACTCCCCACTGATTGATGGACTGCTTCAGGACAAATAAAAACTATTCAGGACAAGTAAAAACGATTCTGTTGCACCGCTCTAGTTGTAAGGCACGTGAAGACCACGCCCCATCGCTTTTCCCGGCGCCGGCCAACCACTGTATCCATAGGCCCGATTCATTCGTTTCGCTCTTAGAGGTCTTCCCTGGGTTGACAGATACAACCTCGGTTCGGCTGAAATTAATTAATGTGCTGCCCCTTGAAAAACGCCATGAAATTGCTGACATCATTTTCATTCATCAGCTCCTCGTGGGTAGCATTGACAGCCCTTCTCCGCTTCAAATTATATCTTTCAACGCCAATCCACGCAATCTTAGATCCCTGCCCTTGTTTCGCCTTAAACGTCATCGTACGAACTACGGCCGTACTCCATGCAGTGCTTCCTTGATTTCCATTGCAGTAAAGTTACGCTTCGTAATTCCCTTCCTACCTCCTCCTCCTCTCCTTCCCATCTTTTATCTCTCTTCTCTTCTCTCCCTAAATCTTAAGATAGTTTTTAAGTTTAGAATGTTTAAGTTCCTTGCTTGTATTAAGCTAATAAAGTGCCGGTAGAGCCGGCGTCAATTCAATAATCCACTGTGGTAAGGCATCCATGCTAGGTGGAACTGGACATGCTCGGCGAGTACGGCATAATTGACAAATTGGCTCGGAGGCCATTAATGAAGAAGCGCTGTCCCATCTGGTTCACCACGATTTCATTGTGGTGATGGTAAAACTTACGATGGTAGATATCTTTTATCAAGCTGAGTAACCTGATGGTTGCGTTGCATTATGATTGGGCGTTTGACTCTCATCGCCACTCCAGGAACCAAAGCAACTCGACCTCAAACTCTGACCATTCCAAACGCATCCAAATATAGAGAACACCTAAAAATACAGCTTTTACGACTCACCCGATCGAAAATACGCCAGTTCCGCCAGTTCCAGGAAAGGCATCTTCTTAGCAAGTGTGAATTATGACCGACTCCGCCCGTTGATGTCTTGTACATTCAATAGATCCTTGATCACTTCTGATTTGGCTGTCCGATTTAGCCCGTCAAATTCTAACCCATTTTTACTCGTTGACATCCGAGTCCTCAAGGATGTCGCCTATGCGTAATGCAACGAACTGATGAAACTTCCCTGCATCTGATCTGATCCAGTACAGTACGTTTTTCGAATCAGTCCAAAACAGTCGACGTATTCTTCGTGGTGACATCTCGTTTTCGATGAGTTTGGTTAACAGCAATCCTAATATAGCGGCCATCAATTCCAACCTAGGGATCGACACCGGGTTAGGTGGTACTACTCGCGTTTTTGATGCAACTAGTGAACAAAGAATCTTTCCCTCTTTCCCAGCTGTTGTGTATTTTATACATGCAAAATGAAGCGTACAACAGAATCGGCCGATATCTGGTGACGAAAGCTTTTAAGTACATAGAACGTACTGTAATATTGATAAGTTCAGCTTATTTCCACCACTCCAGTTTAAGTCGGCTTAGATGACAGTCATACATTCATTTTTCTATTAGCCTTAAGACATACACTGGAATAAATGAAACATTGAAGTACAACGCGTGCAGTTTTATTGCGTAACTTTTAACTAACGTACAGAACATTTTTTGGCGACGAGGAAAAAAATTAAAAAAAAAAACATACAGAAAAGCTACAATCCATCTGGAACGGATCGTCTGATACCCTATCCTCCTCTCTATAAAGTGGGCGTGGTCAAATTGCATTTTGTACTCAAATATAGCTATAATGTCGAACGTTTGAGGATGTTACACGTAAAATTTTATCAAAATAGGTTTTTTGATGAAAACGCCCCCAAAAAGTGGGCGTGGCCAAAACTGTTCTACGGGTGAATTGTAGGGAATCTGAATACCTAAATATTTGATCTTAACAACATTTTTTGGTTTCATATAATTTAGTGAAGTTATCAAAAAGTAGGCGTGGCAGTGGGTGGATTTAAAAAAAATTTACATATCTACTGTATCTTTTCGTCAGAAGCCCAGATATGAAATTTCAGCGTCCTAGTTAAAAATCTAAGGCCCAAAGATCGGTTTTGTGATGAAAACGACCCCAAAAAATGGGCGTGGGCAAAACTTTTATATGGGTGGATTGTAGGGAATGTAAATGCCTAAATATTTGGTCTTAACAAAATTTTTTGGTTTCATATAATTTAGTGAAGTTATGAAAAAGTGGGCGTGGCAGTGGGCGGATTTAAAAAAATTTTACACTTGTACTGTATCTTTTTCTCAGAAGCCCAGATATGAAATGTCATCGTCATAGCTCAAAATTTAAGGCCCAAAAAGCGGTGACATACGGACGGACGGACGGTCATCGCTCAATCGATTTCGCTATTGATGCTGATCACGAATATATATACTTTATAGGGTCTATCTCGATTATTTCTCTATGTTACAAACTATGTGTCAAACTTAATATACCCTTAGGATAGGGTATAATAAAAAGTAATATGAAGAGTGTATCAAAATAAAATCAAAAAGTGTGGCAAAAAATAGTGCAAAAACATACAGAAAAGCTACAATCCGTCTGGAACGGATCGTATGATACCCTATCCTCCTCTCTATAAAGTGGGCGTGGCCAAATTGCATTTTGTACTCAAATATAACTATAATGTCGAACGTTTGAGGATGTTACATGTAAAATTTTATCAAAATCGGTTTTTTGATGAAAACGCCCGCAAAAAGTGGGCGTGGCCAAAACTCTTCTACGGGTGAATTGTAGGGAATCTGAATACCTAAATATTTGGACTTAACAAAATTTTTCGGTTTCATATAATTTAGTGAAGTTATAAAAAAGTAGGCGTGGCAGTGGGCGAATGTAAAAAAAATTTACGCTTGTACTGTATTTTCTTCTCAGAAGGCCAGGTATGAAATTTCATCGTCCTAGCTCAAAATTTAAGGCCCAAAAAGCGGTGACATACGGACGGACGGACGGACGGACGGACGGACGGACGGACGGTCATCGCTCAATCGATTTCGCTATTGATGCTGATCACGATATATATACTTTATAGGGTCTATCTCGATTATTTCTCTATGTTACAAACTATGTGTCAAACTTAATATACCCTTAGGATAGGGTATAAAAAATACATGCATAGATATATCTAAAAGAAAACATACAGAAAAGCTACAATCTGTCTGGAACGGATCGTATGATACCCTATCCTCCTCTCTATAAAGTGCGCGTGGCCAAATTGCATTTTGTACTCAAATATAGCTATAATGTCGAACGTTTGAGGATGTTACATGTAAAATTTTATCAAAATCGGTTTTTTGATGAAAACTCCCGCAAAAAGTGGGCGTGACCAAAACTGTTCTATGGGTGAATTGTAGGGAATCTGTATACCTAAATATTTGGTCTTAACAAAATTTTTCGGTTTCATATAATTTAGTGAAGTTATAAAAAAGTAGGCGTGGCAGTGGGCGGATGTAAAAAAATTTTACACTTGTACTGTATCTTTTTCTCAGAAGCCCAGATATGAAATTTCATCGTCCTAGCTCAAAATTTAAGGCCCAAAAAGCGGTGACATACGGACGGACGGACGGACGGACGGACGGTCATCGCTCAATCGATTTCGCTATTGATGCTGATCACGAATATATATACTTTCGATTATTTCCCTATGTTACAAACTATGTGTCAAACTTAATTTACCCTTAGGATAGGGTATAAAAACGTTGCAAAAAAATTTATTAAAATTGTAACAAATAATAAGCTGTCTAGTATATGTACATAATAATTCAAACCTTTCTTACAATATTTCCAATTGAAAACTTAAATATTTAACGCAACATAAAATTGAATTAGATAAATTATATTTAAATATGTATGTATTGAATTGAATTCATGAAAAACCAGACAGAAAAGTTACAATCCGTCTGGAAGGGATTGTATAGTACCCTATCCTCCTTCCTATCATTTCAGCATAATCATCATTATACCCTATCCTAAGGGTATATTAAGTTTGACACATAGTTTGTAACATAGAGAAATAATCGAGATAGACCCTATAAAGTATATATATTCGTGATCAGCATCAATAGCGAAATCGATTGAGCGATGACCGTCCGTCCGTCCGTAGTCACCGCCTTTTGGGCCTTAAATTTTGAGTTAGGACGATGAAATTTCATATCTGGGCTTCTGAGAAAAAGATACAGTACAAGTGTAAACATTTTTGAAATCCGCCCACTGCCACGCCCACTTTTTCATAACTTCACTAAATTATATGAAACCGAAAAATTTTGTTAAGACCAAATATTTTGGCATTCAGATTCCCTACAATTCACCCATAGAACAGTTTTGGCCACGCCCACTTTTTGGGGGCGTTATCATCAAAAAACCTATTTTGATAAAATTTTACATGTAACATCCTCAAACGTTCGACATTATAGCTATATTTGAATACAATATGCAATTTGGTCACGCCCACTTTATAGAGAGGAGGATATGGTATCATACGATCCGTTCCAGACGGATTGTAGCTTTTCTGTATGTTTTTTTATTATCAACGCCCCCAAATAGTGGGCGTGGGCAAAACTGTTGTATGGGTGAGTTGTAGGGAGTCTAAATGCCTAAATATTTGGTTTTGACAAAATTTTTCGTTTTCATATAATTTAGTAAAGTTATGAAAAAGTGGGCGCGGTAGTTGGCGGATTTTAAATTTTTACACTTGTACTGATTCCTTTTCGAAATTTCATCCTAGCTCAAAATTTAAGGCCCAAAAAGTGGTGACTGACGGACGGACATGGCTAAATCGTGTTCGCTATTGATGCTGATTACGAATATATGTATGTCTATACTTTATAGGGTCTATCTCGATTATTTCTCTATGTTACAAACTATGTATCAAACTTAATATACCCTTAGGATAGGGTATAAAAAGAAGACGTTTCATCTGGGGGAAAGCCTTGGTACATCTTGGTATGGTGTAATTTGGCCACGCCCACTTTATAGAAAGGAGGATACGGTATCATACAATCCGTTCAAAACGGATTGCAGCTTTTCGGTATGTTTTTAATTTCCTTACGTAGACCTTGTCCTCATAGCTATGTATGTAAGAATCCAAAAATTTACCTTTACCAAATAGCGTTACCGGAATGTACCGAAACATTACCTTCTTTTGTTTTTTGGAATGAAAGAAGACAACAGGATCTTCTACGATGCCCAAACTGCTTTCATTCTGGTGGTTATCCTTCTGATGTCTTCGCCCTTAAGTGAATGTATGAAGAAGAGCGCGATGAGACATCTTAAAGCCACCCACAGCGCATTCCTTCTTCAAGTTGCATCGTCTGACTAGGTGTTTCTTAAAGCAACAAAGACAAAGACAAATTTCTATCGTTCCTATGTAGTAAATGCACAAAATCTGCTACAATCTGCAAGTCGATGATCTTCATTGCATTGTGAACAGGATTCTTCTTGCTTTGTGTTGTATTTTACTATTAATTTATTTATTGACTTTTTTAATTCACGCATTATATAAGTACATAACTAAAAATTCAAGATTTATGTAATAAACTCAATTAAGTAGACTACTCGAGATGCTCCAAGGTACATAAGTGCCAGTTATCTGTCAACGAGGACAACCCTCCGGTCGGCCAGTGGCTGCTCAGTTGACATCAATCTTAGTTGACACCTAGATGGTGTATATATGATTGAAACATCATTCCCCTCTCCATTTGAGGAAAAAATCGTACACATAATTTCTTTTGCCTGGCAGATCTTCGTAACGCTTCAACTCCTTGTGGCGATGTAGATGATTCGGTTGGGGTACGGTGTATGTCGACATCGTTTGTTGAAGAAGTCTCATCTGTCCTAGGATCTTCATTGACAGCAGCCGACTGCTCCTGGTTCGGTCTTGGATCCAAGTGTTCCAGTCCGGCATGCGGGAGTTTAATAGGCGAACCTACTTTCCTTAAACTTGATGGGATTCCTGACAAACGAAAAGGATTAGTTATCTCAATATCGGTACTACTTCTCCAGGACAAGTGTTCTTCATCTATCGGTGTTAAGGATATTTTTCGAACTCGCAACTGATTCTGGTGCCTTCTCATAGACCCAAATCTAGTTTTGAGTAGGTACATGCGGCGTCCCAAGTTTCTCAAAACTTGAGCCTCTATACATCGATCACCCTTCAAGTACCGGATAGCAAAAACGGTATCACCGGGTTTAAACTTGGTAATTACTAATGCTGCAGATCTTGTAACCCGGCTGGATATCTGGTAACAGGGCAGACAAAAGAGTCCTATGCTGTCTGCCGTGAAGATGTTCAGCAGGGGATTTCCCTGTCTCATTTGGTAAGGAACGATAACTTGACAGAAAAGTTTGAAGTGCGATATCGCAATTATCACCAGCTTCCAAAATTTTCTTGAGTGCTGTCTTAAATGTTCTGACCATTCTTTCTGCGATCCCATTTGACTCAGGGTTGAATGGGGCGGATGTCAAATGATGTATCGAGTGCGCTGTGCAGAATTGTTCAAATTCCTTGGACACGAACTGTGTCCCATTGTCGGTGACGAGGGTCTTTGGCAACCATTCCAACGCGAAAATTGATCTTAGTGCCGCTATAGTTGCATTGCAGTGGTTGTTGAAGAACTCATTTTGATCACCCAGGGGAATTTAGAATAGGCGTCTACGACGATAAGCCACATCTTACCAAGAAATGGTCCAGCATAATCCAGGTGTACTCAATCCCAGAGCTTAATTAATATCCTCTGTATCTTGAGTCAACGGACGGAATTTAAATTATTTTTGCCTTTTAACGGGGAATTCAAATTTAAATATATTTTAAATCTAACGAATTCATAAATCGGTTGTTATCGCCCGTCAAATTAACGGGTTGTTGTTGTGAAATTGACGCATTTTTGTTGTGTTTTAGAGGAGAATTGACCACGTCAGGGGTGAACTAACCAAGTCAAACAAATATACTTGAAAATGTAACAATATGCGTGAAATAGCTTGTAGGCACCTGGGAAATGCCGGAAAAGTTTAATATCTCTTTGTTCAATGATTTCTGATCACAACAGCATCCTGAATCTGTTACCACGAGACTTGGTAGACTTCCCAGAGTGAACTTCAGAAACGACGCTACGGTAAGATTCAGCAATTTTTACCGACGGTTCTAAAATGGACTGTGGGCTCTGATTACCTCAACATTTTCAAGTCTTACCGGCTTCCTGAGTCGTCCAGCGTCTTCCAGGCGGAAGTTCCTGCTTGCCGCCAACTCAAGCAAACTACAAGCTATTATATCTGCCCCACATGTTCAACGCTCGTAGAACAATGGAAAGAGGAGCTGGCCTCGCTTGGACATCGGTTCAGGATTAGTCCTCTTTGGCTGCCGGGTCACAGTAATAATTGAAGGCAATGAGCGAGCTGATGAACTAGCAAGGCGGGGGTCTGCCCTTGATGGTTCCCTGGCGGAGTCGGTGAACATCCCTCTTAAAGGTAGATTCTTTGCGCGCTTTCTATTAAAAGCTGACAGCAGATGGCAGCGGGTGAGGAACATATCCAGGCAGATGAGGAGTAGATCACAAGAACTTTTAAATAGAAACCGTGCACATATCGCAAGAGTTTTAGCAATTAGTACTGGCCACTGGCCCATCGGCGTTCATGCGGCCAGAATAGGCATTCCGTTTAATGCACATTGTCGTAGCTGCCATATCGCCATACATTTCCCCTGCAAGTGTTCAGCTCTAGGTAAACCCTTCTTTAACAATCTAGAAGTATTAACGGCGAATAGCATTGGGGATATCATTAGTTTCCTCAGTGTAACGGGGTGGATCTGAGTAATCGTCACTCATCTCCCTTAGCCTTATAAGTTGACATCCTTCTACATCCGATAGGTTACTTGAGTTTGTGATATTAATACGGTATGTTTCGTAAGTATGTTTCGGCACAGCTTGCTGTTACAAACACTTCTACCTACGTTCTTCTCCATTATTCCCATTAACTTCCTTTTTCTCCAGACCTTTATCGAGATAAGACATCTGCAGTCCACTGTGAACATAACAGACGATTTTTTCTTTACTTCGTTGGAGCAAAATCATAGAACGAGCACCTCCCGACTGTGTGCTCCATACACAGCGTCGCATTTGGTCCAATCGAACCGGATAATATTGTAATATGCTAGCTAGTGTAGTGTCACACTACACATAACAATAGTAAACAATATAAATACACATACTAGCATAGTAATTTTCATTCATTCATATCCAAACACAACATAATATCACAAATCAAAATACAACATACACACTACACTACAACATACAGTAGCATAAGCAGAAACGCTGGAACCGAAGTTCGTTCGAGTTCAAGGTAACATTCCATGTTTCGAATTACCTCAAGCTAATTCAAGACAAAATTCTATTCCTCCGATTTCTTTGGCGTATGAAGAGTGAGCAACCATAAGTGTTGACTCGGCTCGATTTATTGAATTGTATAACATTGGATATTTGATATTTTTATGTATGCGTAGGCTAAGCATAAAGTTAGTATGATAAAATTTTGTATAAATAGGGTAAGAATTGGAAAATAAAGGCGAAGACGATATTTTGAGGTCTTCAAGAACAAACAAATTATCTTTCATATCTGCTTTTTAGCAAAACAATTATCGGCTTGGGATAGCCTTAAAATAATCCCAAATTAGGTGTCATATTATAGGCATTACATGGCGACCCTGCCTATACTGGCTAACAACGACGTTCATTTGAGAGATTCCCCCCGAGAGATTATCAGCGCAAAGAATTTCTAGAATGAGCTCACGCCCTACTAAAGAATTGTGGGCCGCAATAAAAAACAATCCACAACAAGGTAACAAACCACTTACAATAGAGGAATATAGGAACCGTATAATCCATCAGAAGCAACAACAACAACTGCAGGAACAGCAGCGTCAACAACCAGAAGAACAAAAACCGAAGAAGCAAAGGCGAGGTGGACAGGTGCGTTACCGGCAAGAGCTAGGAAACCTATATAGATTGGCAAAGCCTCTGCACACAACCAGAGAAAGCAAAATTTCTAGAACAATCAAAAAACAGCTAAGAAGACAAGAGCAGTTGAGGAAATTGTACAGAAAGAATAAAAACAAAACTAATTAAATAATTTGCTGAAGTCACAATGGGAGGTCAGAACTCCAAAGAAGATGTATTTGTAAATACAGGAACTAACACTAATAGTATTAGTAATCAAACTTTAGATATTTTAATACTCATAGGAATAATTTTATTATAATCATGTTACTTAAGCTAATAAAAGATACTTTAAAAAATATAATTAATAAACTAGTACATAAAGAGGTAGCTAGGGTAAATAACGTTTAAGAAATTATAATAAAAAAAATAATATAAAAATACGTCATTACTTTTCTTTCAAAATATGTATGTTAAATTTGTTAAAATTAGTTTGTTTTAACAAACACTAATTAATCTAAAGAAAACTCCAAATAGGATTTTATAGTAACAATTTATTGCAAGATAAAGGAAAAAAAATAACAAAATTAGTAGCAGAATTTGATATAAGATCCAAACATTTTGAGAAAGTTGATATTATAATAGATACATTTTATAGACAGGTCAAAGAAATTAGAGAGATACAAAAGTCAAAAAGAGCAAAATTAATAATTGCAGGTTTATCTATTGAAGAGAGAGAATTCAAAACAATGGCGACATTTGATATAATAACAACTTTAAAAATAATACCAGAATTTAACGGAAAATTTGACCGGTTAACCAGCTTTCTAAATATGATACAATTTGTATATGATACTCTTAAAGACGACACTGAAAAAGAAAAATTATTTAAATTTGTAATAGGTACTAGGCTTTCGGATAGAGTGAGGAATAAACTAAGAACAGAACTAGTCTGCAAAAACATCAAAGAACTAGCGACAACTCTCAAGAAACTATATAAGAACAATAAAAATGCACTACAATTACAGAGCGAGTTAGCTAAAATAATTCAGGGAATTGGGAACACTACGAATTTCGCGTCAAAGATTGAAACATTAGTAGCCGAGCTTAATAGTATACATACAAATAACAGAGCAAGGAGAAGAAGCAAGAACGGTGGTAACAAAACTTAATGACCAATTAGGGCTAAACGCATTTAAAAATGGTTTAAATCAGCCAACAAGTAAAGCAATTCAATTAGCTTCTGAACTAGATAGCTCAGATGGAATTACACGAATAAATCATTTTCACACACACAGAAGACACTACAACAATACATGGAGAAATCAAATAGTTAGAAACAATGGGAAAACCAACAGTATAACAACAACAATAGGTACAATAACAACTCTAACAATAGAAAAAAGAATAATAACAGATCTGATAATAACAATAGGAACAATAATAATGCCAGATTCAACTCCAATTCAGGAACTCCAAATAACAGACGTATTAATTTAATTGAGAGCTCGGGAAACGAGTTGGGAGTCTCCGAAGGCCTGAGAGACTAAGAATACCAAATGAGAAACAGTCATCAAAGTCAATTCTAAATCTGAATCAACTTTTAACAAATAGAGATAGAAACAAACATAACTACAGGCAACCAAAAATTCTTAATGGACACAGGTGCTGACATTTCAATTTTAAAAATAGGAAGTTTAGGACCAAATAAAGAATTAGATACCACAAATAGCATTAGAATTACAGGAGTAACAGATTCAGAAATACATTCATTAGGTAAAATAACGGCACACATGAGAATTGAAAACGGATATGTAAAACAAAATTTTCAAATAGTAACAGATGACTTTCCAATTGTAACAGATGGTATACTAGGCAGAGATTTTTTAATACAAACTTATAGCAAAATAGATTATGAGAATTTCACAATATCGATTATTGCAAACAACAATGAATACAATATACCAATGGTAATGAAGTTACCCAATAAAAATACCATAAAATTACCAGCAAGAACACAAACCCTACAACCAACAAATAAAAAGGTAACTATAGGTAAAGACAGCGTTATTCTCAGTCAAGAAATTCAACCACGAATATTCATAGCAAATGGTATCATACCTGCGAAAGGCTTAGTGCACATAGCATTTATGAATACATTAGAACATGATGTTGTTATAAAAGAATATCAACCTAAAATAATACCTTTGAACAACTATCATATTGTAAATCTTAAATCGGATTGCGGTAAAAACAAAGATCAATACGCTAAATTAATAACAGAATTAAATGTAAATATCTTGAATAAAAAAGCAAAAGAATCAGAATTTGCAGATGTATTCCATTTACAAGGTGATTCACTAACAGTTAATAACTTCTACAAACAGAAAATATCCTTAGCGGATAGAAACCCAGTTTACATAAAAAATTATAGATTACCACATTCACAGGTGAAAGAAATAGAAACATTAGTAGACAAGCTTATCAAAGAAGATATTATAGAACCATCAGTAAGCCCATTTAATTCACCCTTACTAGTAGTACCAAAAAAAGATGTTAAAGGTGAAAACAAATGGCGACTAGTAGTAGATGGCAAATTTCCATTAACAAGACTAGACGACGTTCTTGACACACTAGGAAGAGCGAAATATTTCTCAACACTAGATCTCACTAGTTCTTTTCACGAAATTGAATTACATG
Organism: Xylota sylvarum; assembly: GCA_905220385.1. NCBI lineage: Eukaryota > Metazoa > Arthropoda > Insecta > Diptera > Syrphidae > Xylota > Xylota sylvarum. The sequence goes on from LR999959.1 coordinate 37,051,883, forward strand.
AAAGTTCCAGACCCCTAACAGTTTTATCAACCAATAGAGGACACTTTCAATTTAAAAGATTACCCTTTGGTTTAAAAATTTATACGAACAGTTTTCAAAGAATGTTATCAATAGCATTATCAGGACTTAACGCAGAAGCTTTTCTCTATGTTGATGACATAATTGTATTTGGGTGCAGTTTAAATCATCATAATCAAAATCTAATTAAAACTTTACAAAACTTACGAAAATTCAATTTGAAACTAAATCCTCAAAAATGTAACTGGCTTCAAACAGAATTCACCTATTTAGGTCATCTGATCACTGATGAAGGGATTAAAACTGATCCCAAGAAATACGAAACTATAGTAAATTATCCGGTACCTACAAATGCGAAAGATGTAAAACGATTTATTGCATTTTGCAATTACTACAGACGATTCATAAAAAATATTGCTTCCATCTCCAAACCAATAAATACTCTTTCCAAAAAAAGGTGTAGAATTCATTTGGACACCCGATTGCCAAACAGCATTTGCTACTTCGAAAGAAAAATTAATTAACCCACCAATACAATACAAAGTATCCACATTTCGAGAAACCGTTTATAGTAACTACGGATGCTTCTAATTCTGCACTGGGAGCGGTGCTTCTCAAGGTGAAATAGGCAAAGATCTACCAATATCATATGCGAGTAGAAGTCTGAATAAACATGAATTGAATAAGCCTATCAGAAAAAGAATTACTTGGAATACATTGGGCCATAAATTATTTCAGACCATATCTGTATGGTAGAAAGTTTTTTGTTGTAACAGATCACAGACAATTAGTTAGCCTGTTCACGCACAAAAATCCATCATCTAAGCTAACAAGAATAAGGCTGGATTTATCTGACTACACGTTTGATATACACTACAAACAAGGTTCGATGAATACAAATGCTGATGCTTTATCACGCATTAACTCGGATTTATTTAAAGAAATGATACACAATTATCTGAAGAGAGAAATAAAAGAGATGTACCCAAAAGCGATGCTTTAGATGTGAATCCTGATCAACTTTACTCATGGGAATGTGTATCTCTATGTGAAATAAAAAACGTACGTGAATTAAAATTTGAAAATGTGCTCAAAAATAATAATTACGTTAGTAATAATAATAAAAATATTTTGCCAATAATAACTATCGACAAAAATGAAAATATAATTGTAAAATACAGCAATAAACCATATCTAGAATACTCATGGAGAAGCTAATATTAGAGAAGCAAAAACAAAATATAGAAAAATTGGCAATTGCAAAAAGTGATGAGTTATATAACCACGTAAAAATAAATGAATAAAATATGAAAGAAATGTATAACAAACTGCAGAAAAAACAGAATAGAAAGACAAAGTTGGAAATATTGATATTTCAACTACTAATTAAAATTGAAGAAGAAGGAGAAAAGAATAGAATAATAAAAGAATTCCATAACACACCGCATGCAGGTGGACACTCAGATGTCAAGAGGACGATAAACAAAATTAAGCAAAGATATTGTTGGAAAAAATTTGAGCAAGATAATTAAAAAATACGTCAACGAGTGCAGATTATGTGCACAAAATAAGCAAATTAGAAACACTAAACAAAAAGTAACGATAACAGAAACAAAGACAACGAGTTTCGAGATAGTATCGGCAGATACAGTTGGACCACTTAGACCTTCAAATGAGTTCCGTTACATATTAACTCTACAATGTGAGTTGACCAAATACATAGAAGACATACCAATAAAAATCAAAGATGTGAAAACTGTGGCTAAAGCCTTAGTAGAAAATTTCATACTCAGACATGGAAACTTTAAAACTGTAAAAACAGACATGGGAACAGAATTCCTTAATGAAATAATGAGAAATGTTTATGAGTCATTTGGGATAAATCACGTTACGTCAACACCCTATCACCACGAGACGTTAGGCTCAATTGAACGAAACCATAGAGTACTGAACTAATATCTTCTAGCTTTTACAAAAGAAGATAATTGGAGTGAATATTTAGTTATAATAAAACACCACATTCTAGTATAGGCATATCACCCTTTGAATTAATTTACGGTAAAATAAGAAAACTGCCTGAATATTTAATTAATAAACCGTCAAACCCAGTTTATAATTTACATAGCAGATTAAAGATTAGATTAGGACAAGCAAATATAATTGCTCAGAAATTACCAGAAATAGCTAAGTTAGAACGAAAGGAATTAGTAGATAAGAATGCAAACTAGGGTTCCCAACTTTGATTGAAACAAAAGAAGAACACCGATTGTTCTAGAATTAGTTCAGTTTATTACTACTATTTACAGCATTTATTGTAAATTTTGACGTTTACACGCAATTGTGGAAGCGGAGAGGTGATATGTTACGGCAATCTGGACGTTCAGATTTTCTGATTTTTTTTTTTTTTAAACTTGAAAATGTCAATCGATTTCTACCGACGAAAAGTTGAAAAATTTTAAAAAATTTAAGAAGGGGTAGGAATATACCCGATGTAGGTATGCCTGTCGTAAGAGGCGACTAAAATCCAACCTTCTTATACCGAGTGTATACTGTATACAATAAAATTCAATGAACAAAACGGCAAGATTTAGTATCCCAGGTGGCAGTCTAGCTTTACTGAAAAATCCACCTTCTTTGGAGCTCGGCTCTACGGATTCTGGGGAGAGTCCCTTATTGCAATCCAATGACCCTTTTACAAAAAGTTCAAGGTTATCTCGATCTCAATCACGAAGGTCGAATAACATCGTTAAAAGAAGTCCACTGGGAGCGCCAGAGCGCGAAAATCATGACTCTGCGAAATTCAAAAACTTTTAGGCAGAAGATGAAGCACTCCGAATCAAGCTTAATGAAATGGATCTACTCTATCAAGATCTTAAGAAAGAGATAGACTTATTAAAAGAAAATAATGTTCTAAGGGACATACATTTGCAGAAAGAACGCGAATGTACACCATCACGGTTAGCTAATCTGGAATATCACACCGACGAAGAAGAGCTAGCACGCCAAACAAATCGGGTCCCAAATAAAAAATCTAGTAAGAAACGAAGAGCCGAAGTCGAGTCTCGAAAAGAAGGAAAGCAAAAAGAACAGCAAGAGAAACAACTTCGAGTGCAATAAACTACTTAATAAACCACCGCCACAATAAATGTCATCGGGATAACGGAATATAATAAGTTGCATAGCCTCCTGAAACGAACGATAACATCGAAATTTAAAGTTACATCTTTGATGTAAGCTAAATACCGAGAAGATTCAGTGGTATACTTTCAAATTAAAGTCAGAAAGGAAGTGTTCAGACAGAACTATCAATCTGAAAACGGAAACAACAAAAATTCCAGTCCGCCGGCTTGTGTGAACAGGGTCATAACCGAAAAAGGGTACAACCAGCCAAATCATCGAAAATGGGTGCGTGCAATAAAAGTCGTAGTAAGACAAAGGAAAACAGGTTTTAGCGTCATTATACCCTATCCTAAGGTATATTAAGTTTGACACATAGTTTGTAACAAATAATCGAGATAGACATTGTAAAGTATATATATTCGTGATCAGCATCAATAGCGAAATCGATTGAGCGATGACCGATCACCGCTTTTTGGGCCTTAAATTTTTTTTAGAATACGTAATTTTAGCAATAACAACCGTTATAAATTTTTTTTTCATGGGGAACATTTTTTTTTCTTTGTAAAATAAGGGTTTTAATAAAGTCAACAAATTTCACAATTTATCAATTAGTGATTTTTGAGAAAAATAAGAAAAGAGGTTGCATTCGTGTAGTTTTCTACACAAGGGCGGTTAACAACAAAACGAGGACATTTTTAATTAAAGGAGGACGCGAGGACAAAGCGCTGAAAAGGAGAATTGTCCTCCAAAAAGAAGGACGGTTGGGAACCCTAATGCAAACCCACTGAAAAGTAATATAGGATATTTAGTATATTTAAAAGTAGGAAATAAGAAAAAATTAGACGCACCATTCAAAGGACCCTATGAAGTCATAGAGTTAAAAGGTGTTAACACAAAGATTAGAATAAATGATGAAATAAAGGAAGTACACAACAATAGGTTAAAACGACTAAACTCGTCAAAAAAAAATATAAGAAAAAAAAAAATTTATATACATACATATGTTCATACACATGTATGTATATACATATGTACATACACATGTATGTATATGTATAAAAACAATTTTTTTTTTCCCAAAAGAATAATGAATGTGTAGTGTCACACTACACATAACAATAGTAAACAAAATAAATACACAACAATAAATACTAGAATAGTAATTTTCATTCATTCATATCCAAACACAACATAATATCACAAATCAAAATACAACATACACACTACATTGCAACATACAGTAGCATAAGCAGAAACGCTGGAACCGAAGTTCGTTCGAGTTTAAGGTAACATTCCATGTTACGAATTACCTCAAGCTAATTCAAGACAAAATTCTATTCCTCCGATTTCTTTGGCGTATGAAGAGCGAGCAACCATAAGTGTTGACTCGGCTTGATTTATTGAATTGTATAATATTGGATATTTGATATTTTTATGTATACGTAGGCTAAGCCTAAAATTAGTATGATAAAATTTTGTATAAATAGGGTAAGAATTAGAAAATAAAGGCGAAGACGATTTTGTTAGCTCTTCAAGAACAGACAAATTATCTTTCATTTCGGCTTTTTAGCAAAACAATTATCGGCTTGGGATAGCCTTAAAATAATCCCAAATTATGTGTCATATTATAGGCATTACACTAGGATTCGGAAGATAAAACCGTTCTTTAAATGATTAACCTTTATCGACCTTCTCCACTACTCCAATAATCAAACAAGTTCTCTTTAATCACACTTTCAAATTATCTTTTGATATCGTTCTGTAAACCGTTTACTAATACACTTTATTATCCAATAACAAACCAATTCAATCTTAATCGCAATTCATATTTCACATTTTACAAATTCATATCACTTCTCCTATCGCTTAAAATCAACTGTGTCTCATTCCCAGTTGTTTGTTGTATTTATACCGAAATTCACCATTCTCGAAAGACTCCGAAAGTTCTAGTCGTCGCATATTCTAGTCTAGACTATCTAGAAACATAAATGAAAATATCTGTTTTAACGCTATTCTCTCATAGGCGGCGCTCTCTTTTCTCGTTTGCGGTAGCACATTATCGTGGATTTCGGATGTGTCATGCGAGCCACCTGTGAGTCACAGCGATTGTTGGATGACACTAACAACTTGTGTTGCTGATCAGCATCAATAGCGAAATCGATTGAGCGATGACCGATCACCGCTTTTTGGGCCTTATATTTTGAGCTAGGGCCCTGAAATTTCATATCTCAATCAATTCAGCCATAGAACAGTTTTGGCCACGCCCATTTTTTGAGTGCGTTTTCATCAAAAAAAACGATTTTGATAAAATTTTACATGTAACATCCTCAAACGTTCGAGGTTATATATATTTGAGTACGAAATGCAATTTGGCTACGCCCACTTTATAGAAAGGAGGATAGGGTATCAGACGATCCGTTCCAGACGGATTGTAGCTTTTCTGTATGTTTATACCCTATCCTAAGGGTAAATTAAGTTTGACACATAGTTTGTAACATAGAGAAATAATCGAGATAGACCCTATAAAGTATATATATTCGTGATCAGCACCAAAGCGAAATAGATTGAGCGATGACCGTCCGTTCGTCCGTCCGTATGTCACCGCCTTTTGGGCCTTAAATTTTGAGTTAGGACGATGAAATGTCATATCTGGGCTTCTGAGAAAAAGATACAGTACAAGTGTAAACATTTTTGAAATCCGCCCACTGCCACTCCCACTTTTTCATAACTTCACTAAATTATATGAAACCGAAAAATTTTGTTAAGACCAAATATTTGGGTATTTAGATTCCCTACAATTCACCCATAGAACAGTTTTGGCCACGCCCACTTTTTGGGGGCGTTATCATCAAAAAACCTATTTTGATAAAATTTTACATGTAACATCCTCAAACGTTCGACATTATAGCCATATTTGAGTACAAAATGCAATTTGGCCACGCCCACTTTATAGAGAGGAGGATAAGGTATCAGACGATCCGTTCTAGACGGATTGTAGCTTTTCTGTATGTTTATACCCTATCCTAAGGGTATATTAAGTTTGACACATAGTTTGTAACATAAAAAAATAATCGAGATAGACCCTATAAAGTATATATATTCGTGATCAGCATCAATAGCGAAATCGATTGAGCGATGACCGTCCGTCCGTCCGTCCGTCCGTCCGTATGTCACCGCTTTTTGGGCCTTAAATTTTGAGTTAGGACGATGAAATGTCATATCTGGTTTTCTGAGAAAAAGATACAGTACAAGTGTAAACATTTTTAAAATCCGCCCACTGCCACGCCCACTTTTTCATAACTTCACTAAATTATATGAAACCGAAAAATTTTGTTAAGACCAAATATTTAGGCATTCAGATTCCCTACAATCCACCCATACAAAAGTTTTGGCCACGCCCGCTTTTTGGGGGAGTTTTCATCACAAAACCGATTTTTGGGCCTTAAATTTTTAACTAGGACGCTAAAATTTCATATCTGGGCTTCCAAGAAAAAGATACAGTACAAGTGTAAAATTTTTTTACATTTACATTACATTTTTGACCTTTCAAACCGTCAAGGAGATCCAAAAGAACACTTTCGCCTTGTCTTTTTGTCTCCAATCGGTTTTCCCAAGTATGGTTGAATTTTCCAAACATAACATGTGAAGAAGATACGAACATCCAAAATGCTTTCATTTCTTCAACTGTAAGATATCTACATATGCATCTTGGTCCAGACAAAGTATTTATTACTATTATTATTACTTGTAAATTCACAATGTTCACTTGCGAAAAGACTAAACGCAAGTGTAGAAATCTACACACGAGGGTAGAATACGTAATTTTAGCAATAACAACCGTTATAAATTTTTTTTTCATGGGGAACATTTTTTTTTCTTTGTAAAATAAGGGTTTTAATAAAGTCAACAAATTTCACAATTTATCAATTAGTGATTTTTGAGAAAAATAAGAAAAGAGGTTGCATTCGTGTAGTTTTCTACACAAGGGCGGTTAACAACAAAACGAGGACATTTTTAATTAAAGGAGGACGCGAGGACAAAGCGCTGAAAAGGAGAATTGTCCTCCAAAAAGAAGGACGGTTGGGAACCCTAATGCAAACCCACTGAAAAGTAATATAGGATATTTAGTATATTTAAAAGTAGGAAATAAGAAAAAATTAGACGCACCATTCAAAGGACCCTATGAAGTCATAGAGTTAAAAGGTGTTAACACAAAGATTAGAATAAATGATGAAATAAAGGAAGTACACAACAATAGGTTAAAACGACTAAACTCGTCAAAAAAAAATATAAGAAAAAAAAAAATTTATATACATACATATGTTCATACACATGTATGTATATACATATGTACATACACATGTATGTATATGTATAAAAACAATTTTTTTTTTCCCAAAAGAATAATGAATGTGTAGTGTCACACTACACATAACAATAGTAAACAAAATAAATACACAACAATAAATACTAGAATAGTAATTTTCATTCATTCATATCCAAACACAACATAATATCACAAATCAAAATACAACATACACACTACATTGCAACATACAGTAGCATAAGCAGAAACGCTGGAACCGAAGTTCGTTCGAGTTTAAGGTAACATTCCATGTTACGAATTACCTCAAGCTAATTCAAGACAAAATTCTATTCCTCCGATTTCTTTGGCGTATGAAGAGCGAGCAACCATAAGTGTTGACTCGGCTTGATTTATTGAATTGTATAATATTGGATATTTGATATTTTTATGTATACGTAGGCTAAGCCTAAAATTAGTATGATAAAATTTTGTATAAATAGGGTAAGAATTAGAAAATAAAGGCGAAGACGATTTTGTTAGCTCTTCAAGAACAGACAAATTATCTTTCATTTCGGCTTTTTAGCAAAACAATTATCGGCTTGGGATAGCCTTAAAATAATCCCAAATTATGTGTCATATTATAGGCATTACACTAGGATTCGGAAGATAAAACCGTTCTTTAAATGATTAACCTTTATCGACCTTCTCCACTACTCCAATAATCAAACAAGTTCTCTTTAATCACACTTTCAAATTATCTTTTGATATCGTTCTGTAAACCGTTTACTAATACACTTTATTATCCAATAACAAACCAATTCAATCTTAATCGCAATTCATATTTCACATTTTACAAATTCATATCACTTCTCCTATCGCTTAAAATCAACTGTGTCTCATTCCCAGTTGTTTGTTGTATTTATACCGAAATTCACCATTCTCGAAAGACTCCGAAAGTTCTAGTCGTCGCATATTCTAGTCTAGACTATCTAGAAACATAAATGAAAATATCTGTTTTAACGCTATTCTCTCATAGGCGGCGCTCTCTTTTCTCGTTTGCGGTAGCACATTATCGTGGATTTCGGATGTGTCATGCGAGCCACCTGTGAGTCACAGCGATTGTTGGATGACACTAACAACTTGTGTTGCTTCTCTGAAAGAAATCCCTGTCCGTCTACTGGAAAACAGCTGTCAAACAAATTCAAATTCCAAACACACAATATTCCAACTGCCTTATGCATCTGTGTGTATAATTTTTCCTCTTCCTAATTATAATTGTTTATAATTCAAGAAAATAGTGGGATTCAAATAAAACGAAAAAAGCGATCAAAAACCAATCTTTTATTTTAATCCCATAATTGGTGTCCCCGTATCGCTAATAATAACATTTATCAAACTTTTTCTGCTTACAAATTCTAAGAAAAAGATGAACAATTTGCATTCGAAGAAAAAAGACAATGAGGAGAATGACGAATCGTCGAAAGGAACCAGTAACATTTCTGTCGGATTGGATAACAACGCAGGCCAGAACAAAGACTTTCTGCATAACCGTAACACAGCCGGCGACACAGTGAGCGTAGTCAAGCTACCCCAGTTTCTACCGTCTGACCCTGAACTTTGGTTTACACAAAATGATGGCTTACTCCATGTAAACAGGATAACATCTGACTTATCAAATCTCGACGTAGCCAAGAATCAGGTAAATACGTTCAATTAAAAAAAAAAATCAAATTGCCCGATTTGGTGTGTCCAAGGAAAAGGAACTAGTTAAACTCTTGACTGGATTGGAGCTATCTGACAAAAGGGCATCTTCCGAGACATTTGTACCTTTGTCAACTTTGTGACTTCATCGTATGCCTATTAGCGTCAGATGCATCCTCTCTGCTTGCAAATCCGAATGCTTGAACGACTTGGTAGAAATCGCAGACCGTATTGTTGACAATTCCCCATCTTCGTCCCACGTCATGGCAACATCTCCAGGCAGATCGATTATGATGTATGTAGCTGCACCCTCAAAATTGCGCGCACTGGAAGCACGAGTACTGGCGTTAAAAACTTCTTGGCACCAAGTCATTGAGAAGCTTAGTGAAATATCGATGAACCAAGCAACAAATGACCGATACTCCCGCAGCAACAGCAAAGTCCGAGTTCGAGAACAACGAAGAAATCGATCATCATCAAAGTTTGTCCTTTTCACATTAAGTTTGGTTTGGCTGCTAGAAGGTGCGAACGGCCATGTGAATTCAACAGAACACAACTACCAACCAATCAGAAAACTAGATGCGCTGCCGTCAATAACTGCAGTTGGCGGCAGCACAGAAGCCATCAGCACTTCCGAGTTGAGACTTGAGACCGCAACAGTAACCTCAAATTTTTAACCGATTCAGGCTCTGCTGTTTCAGTTATTCCCAAAACGATTTTCACTTCTAATAAAAATATACTTCCAGATAAGACTCAACTGTTTGCAGCCAACAATGCCGTCATTCCAATCTTTGGAATCAAGCGAATTAAAGTTAATTTTGGCTTTCGACGGACATTCATATGGAACTTCATAATTGCCAGTGTTAAGTCACCTATTCTAGGCGTTGACTTTTTATCTCAGTTTGGACTCATCATTGATTAAAAGGAGAAACAATTAATTGATCCTCTAACTCCACTAAAATCACGAGGTGGATTAGAGCCAGCGAATAAGGAAAACATTTCAACAATCAGTTCATCTTCCAAATTATACAATTTAGTCAGCCAGTGTATTTACAGTATGTGGCCAATGAATTATGACCGATGGTGGTTTCAACGATTTTTTTTATTTCTGATGTGGTTTTTCTGTGAAATGCGTTTTTTCGTTATTTGTTTTTAAGAATACGGCTAACTACGGTTTTTCTCTGTACTTTCTTTAATTTCAAAAGCAGGTACCAAAGGACCTGCCTACGTGCGTACGATAAGTGTGCAGCAACACATAAATAGGTTTTAACGTGGTTTACTTATCATTTTCTTTAAGCTCGCAGTTGGCAATAGTGCGGTTGTAAATAAGTATTTTAATAAGTGGAAAATTAATTTGGGACTTAAATTAAATAAGTTAGTAGTTAGTAGCATTACATATTTGTTAGAAAATTAATATATATACTTCATAGAAAGTCGGAAACCTTATTTTAATTGATTTTTATCAATATTGGTAAAAAAGCCGACACTTCTTTTGAAAAAAAATCACAAGTTGCTGCTTTGTTGACTGACAAGAAGTCCAGCTATGCTTAAATAGCCAAGATTGTTGGAATGGCAAAGTCTTCAGTAGTCAACATAGCAAAACACGTGGACGTACCAGGCGGTTCAACCTTGGTTACTCCAAATAATCGACAATAATGTGGCAAAAAAAGAAAAATAACACCGTGGACTGACCGGAAAATTATTCATAAAGCTCTACAGGAACGTAATCCACCAGCTCACTGCATTTTGAAGGTTTTGAACGAAGCTGGAATCGACATATCGGTGAGAACTCTGCGGCGTCGATTGGAGACAAGCGAAATAGGCAAGCAAAGAAGCCTAAATTGACCAATGTCATGTGAAAATGGCGATTATATTGGGCACAACTTCACATAGACTGCGAGAGTGGTTATTGGAACAAAGCAAGTTAATTTGTTCTTCAAATTTCTTTTCACAATAAAAGATGAAACAGTTTTAGCAACTTTCCCGTAATCACGATTTTATTTTAGGTTGTCTTTAGCGATAAGTGTCGCTTAGAAGTCGTGACGGAGACGGCCAAATTCATCTGCAGAAGGTCCAATGACAGATATTCAGAGCATTGCGTAGTTCACACGATCAAACACCCACCCTCAGTGATGATTTGGAGTTGCATAATATGCGAAAGTACGGGGTCAATTTATTATGTTGATGGAACAATAGACCCCAATCAGTATATTCCTGTCCTGAGGAAATTTCTTCGGCCGTATTTGAACACATTAGACTCTCCCAGAGAAGAATACGTCTTTAGGCAAGATTAAGCTCCATGCCACACATCCAAAACAAGCATGAAATGCTTGAGTTCCATGAGCTTGGAAGTCTTACCTGGTAATTCTCCGAATTTGAACCCGATTAAAAACTGCTTAGCCTACCTAAAATTTCGCCTTTATAGTGAATGAAACAATACCATACAAGAGCTCAAGCAGAACATTGAAGATATCTGGAAAAACGAGCCCGAAACGGTCGAAATGCATTGAAAGCATGCCCACACGAATAAAGGAGGTACGAACAAAAGGGCGGTAGTACTAAGTATTAAGATTTAATAATTTTTCTTTTACTTTATAATCACTGATATACCATGTAACAATAAATATGAGCAAAAAGATTTTAAATAATCAAATTAATTTTGTCTTTATTTGCGGTCAAAGTGAAAAATCGCATATATTTCTCATCGGTCATAATTCAATGGCCACATACTGTACATAATAACACCAAATTCGTATCAGTTACCAACGTCAACACAACGTGTTTGCCACCGAATTGTTACACAATGTCAGCCGATTGCAGATCGACCACGACGTTACAGTGGAGAAAAACTGAAAGCCATCAAAGATGAATTCGAAGCACTTCTCCAACGAGGGCTAGTCCAGTTCACCTTGTCAGAAAGAAGATTGGCGATTGGAGAACGTGCTCACACATGCCAAGATCGATATCCTGTACCACAATTTGATTTAATTGGTGAAAAACTTCACAACAAACGAGTGTTTTCGGAGTTCGACATCAATAAAGCAACATCCCAATGTACGATGGGGATATCGTTAAGACCGCAGTCAGTACTCCAATGGGATTGTTTGAGTTTGTGTCATGCCATTTGGATTGCAGAACGCTACTCAAACATTCCAGCGTTACATGGACTCAATTTTTCGTCATTTGGACTTCGTATTTTGTTACCTCGATGACATTTTAATTTTTTCCGAGGACAAGAACGAACATCATGCCCATCGGCAAGCTGTATTGTCAAAGCTGAAGGACGCTGAATTATCCATCAACGCTTCAAAATGAGAATTCGGTGTGAGCGAATTGTTTTTTTTTTTTAGATATCTTCGCAAGGAACACGAACGAGAAACCGAACGTAGAGGTGATATCCAAGTAAGTCCAATATTCAATCATTTTGGACTTACGGCGTTTTATTGGACTTTTAAATTTTACAGAAAATGTATCCCAAACGCTGCAAGAACACAAGCAAAAAAAACAGAGTTTTGAAAGACTCGAAGAAAAGGGATAGACGAAAAATTTTATGGACTCCTGAATTAGACAACGCGTTTGAGGCACGTAAGTCGAGCAACATTAATCATACACTTTTAACTTTCTTAGCCCCAATGCTCCTCTTTGTTTAACAACGGACGCCTCTGATGTTGCAGTGGGATCGCTCTTATATCATAAATTAATAATAATAGATAGTCAACTTTCCATCCCCAAACCGAGAATTCTCGCTTTCGTTCTCGTTGGTGAATACGTGTAATGAGAGATTTGAAGTTTAATCAGCTCATATACAGGTCCAAAACAATAGCTCATGTAATTTTTCATTAGAGTGGAGTGAATCTATGTCGACAATTTACACCAAATTGAAGCAGATCGACATTTTTTGTATCGGCCAAACACGTGGCTGTCAAAAATGGAGGTGATTTTCGTTTTTCCCCATTTGTTTACTTTTTAGCTCAAAAAAGTGTAAATATATTTTTGATTTTAGACAACTTTTTATACCCTATCCTAAGGGTATATTAAGTTTGACACATAGTTTGTAACATAGAGAAATAATCGAGATAGACCCTATAAAGTATATATATTCGTGATCAGCATCAATAGCGAAATCGATTGAGCGATGACCGTCCGTCCGTCCGTCCGTCCGTATGTCACCGCTTTTTGGGCCTTAAATTTTGAGCTAGGACGATGAAATTTCATATCTGGGCTTCTAAGAAAAAGATACAGTACAAGTGTTAAATTTTTTTACATCCGCCCACTGCCACGCCCACTTTTTCATAACTTCACTAAATTATATGAAACCGAAAAATTTTGTTGAGACCAAATATTTGGGTATTTAGATTCCCTACAATTCACCCATAGAACAGTTTTGGCCACGCCCACTTTTTGGGGGCGTTATCATCAAAAAACCTATTTTGATAAAATTTTACATGTAACATCCTCAAACGTTCGACATTATAGCTATATTTGAGTATAAAATGCAATTTAGCCACGCCCACTTTATAGAGAGGAGGATAGGGTATCAGACGGATTGTAGCTTTTCTGTATGTTTTATTGCACTGAATACAAATATGTTCTCAGATGTCGCACTTTTTCTGTTTAAAAGATACAGCACTCTCAAATTGTCGTGAAATAATGTAAACAAAGGTAGTGCGTCGCCGCGGTGTGTTTTGAAGTGCAGTGGGGAGTTTAGGATGTTAAAACAATACCTTTTTTTATAAATAAATGAAATTTGTCTTACACAAATCAACAAATTGGTATAATGTAACTATGAAATTGTTGCAAATGGATATTTAGATTTTTAATTATTTTATTTAAGTATTTATTATTCTACATTTCTATGAAATTTCGTACTGGATTGGGTTGTTCTTTCGCTTATTTGCTTTGTGACTTGTAGAAATGTTTGATTTAAAGTACATACATATATGAATACATATATGTATGAATTATTCACAGAAGAATACATTGTTAGTTCTCAAATTTTATGTGTAGATGAAAAGGCAGGTTGCAACTTTCTGTTCTGTTAATCTTTAATTAAAACATACAGAAAAGCTACAATCCGTCTGGAACGGATCGTATGATACCCTATCCTCCTCTCTATAAAGTGGGCATGGCCAAATTGCATATTGTACTCAAATATAGCTATAATGTCGAACGTTTGAGGATGTTACATGTAAAATTTTATCAAAATCGGTTTTTTGATGAAAACTCCCGCAAAAAGTGGGCGTGACCAAAACTGTTCTATGGGTGAATTGTAGGGAATCTGAATGCCTAAATATTTGGTCTTAACAAAATTTTTCGGTTTCATATAATTTAGTGAAGTTATAAAAAAGTAGGCGTGGCAGTGGGCGGAAGTAAAAAAATTTACACTTGTACTGTATCTTTTTCTTGGAAGCCCAGATATGAAATTTCAGCGTCCTAGTTAAAAATTTAAGGTCCAAAAATCGGTTTTGTGATGAAAACGCCCCCAAAAAGTGGGCGTGGCCAAAATTTTTGTATGGGTGGATTGTAGGGAATCTAAATGCCTAAATATTTGGTCTTAACAAAAATTTTTCGGTTTCATATAATTTAGTGAAGTTATGAAAAAGTGGGCGTGGCAGTGGGCGGATTTCAAAAATTTTTACAATTGTACTGTATCTTTTTCTCAGAAGCCCAGATATGAAATTTCATCGTCCTAGCTCAAAATTTAAGGCCCAAAAAGCGTTGACATACGGACGGACGGACGGACGGACGGTCATCGCTCAATCGATTTCGCTATTGATGCTGATCACGAATATATATACTTTATAGGGTCTATCTCGATTATTTCTCTATGTTACAAACTATGTGTCAAACTTAATATACCCTTAGGATAGGGTATAAAAATAACTGTAGATGGTTAAGCGCAGAACAAAAATAAAAAGGAAAAGGATAAAATAAAGAGAAAGACAACAAGATATGCAGGTAAAGGATAACACCACAATTTGCGTCCACCATCTCAATACATACATATGTCCTTTAATCAAATATATTTTTCTTTTATATTTGACCTGAAGTATATAATAAACGTATCTGCTTGTTGTTTGTTCAAAAAACAAAGCGGAAGCAATTAAAATATTTATGTTTATGCTGTGATACATAGCTATGTATGTATGTTTCAATTTAGTTTTTTATTTAGTATAAGTGATTTAAAACATACGTTACATTTTGAATTTTACTGTTTTAAATGTAACGTGCTTTTAACAGATTCACCACGAAACGAAGAATATTTTTGGTAGTTGCTTATTGGGGTGGCCAAAATGCGATTATATGTCAGCAAAGCGCTCTCACGCTAGCCTCTCACTATCAACTCCTACTCTACACCTCCACGATGGTGGCTGCTGGGTGCCTAGTACCTCGACTGGAAATTGGGTAACCAACCCCTTTGGAAGGTTGTTTGTAGCAGCAAACGAGAGAGTTCCAGGCGGCAACGGACGAATTCTCTAGATGGAATCAACCAGTTCCAGTTAGGCCGAACTATAAGTGTTTATCCCTATATGAGCTGCTTCGACATGCTTGAATCACAGGTCTATAGGGATCTCCAATACTGAATCAGGGTGTTGGAAAAGAGTTGGTGGCGGATAAACCCTTAATGGGCCAACGGCAGCACTCATATCCCCGAAGTGAGTTACTGATCCCGGGAGAACCCGGCCTCTCGTCCTAGGTGTATAAAAAGGAACTGCTCCTCCAGGTTGGGGGTTGTGCGTGGGGGTAACTTCCCCACCATGGAAAAAAAAAAAAGTTACGAAACAACCAACCGCCTCGGATAAGGATGATTCAACTGTTGACGACCCAAGCAAACGTGATAAGGACAACGACTTTCGGTTCTGCACGTGGAATGTTAGGTCCCTTAACAGACCACGTGCGGACGAACAACTAGCGGATGCCCTGGACTGCTGTAAAGCAGACATTACCGCTATCCAAGAAGTGCGATGGAATGGGAGACGCAAAAGAAGGATGAAAAACTGCGATATCTACTACGGCGATTGCTACAGAGTACAGAAGCAGCGCCTATTTGGATGCGGGTTTGTTATTGGAGACAGACTTAGGCAAGAAGTCTTGAGTTTCAGGCATGTGAACGAACGTCTCGTAACAATTCGCATCAAGGCTAAATTCGCTAACATTAGGCTGATGTGCGCTCATGCCCTCACTGAGGAGAAAGATGATACCAAAGACAGCTTCTACGAGCTCTTAGACAAAACATACGAGCAGTGCCCTAGCTATGATGTTAAAGTTGTCCTGGGTGATTTTAACGCAAAGCTAGGAAGAGAGAGCATCTTTGGTAGTACTGTCGGAAAGCATAGTCTGCACGACACCACCTCCGATAACGGTTTCAGGCTAATCGACTTTGCAGTGGGGCAAAATCTTGTAGTAGCTAGCACGCGATTCCCACATCTCAATATTCATAAAGGAACATGGAGATCTCCGGATCAGTCAACCGTCAACCAAATTGATCACATTGCGATCGACGCAAGGCACTCTTCCAGTATGATGGATGTCCGAACGTTCCGAGGAGCGAACATCAACTCGGACCACTATCTTGTAGCCAAGGTACGGATGCGGATATCAAGAACATCGCGAAGACAAGGAAATACTGTGAGAAAGTTTGACCTCGGAAAGCTGCAATCGCAAAAGATCGCCAGAGCCTTTTCAGATCGAGTGTCCCTTAATCTCTCAAGAGGTCCTATGCCGCCAGCATCAAATACTGAAGACCAATGGCTACATTGTCAAAAGCCATCAGGGATGCTGCATCTGATGTGCTGGGTTTCTCTCGACCCCCACAACGAAACGCCTGGTTTGATGAAGAATGTCGGCAAGCAAATGCAGAAAAACAGATGGCATACAAAGCGGCGCTGCACAGATGGACCAGAGCTGCTCGTGAGCTCTACGAGCAGAAGAGAAGGGATGAGCACCGGCTTCTCAGAAGGAAAAAGAAGGAGCATGAGAAGCGCGTGATTGAGGAAATAGAGAGATACTATTGCAGGAATGAAGTTCGGAAGTTTTACCAGAAGCTAAAACGAACATGTCAAGGCTACAAATCCAGAACCGAAGCCTGCAGGGACGAACAAGGAAACCTAGTAGTAGAATCGCAGTCAATGTTGAGGATATGGAAAGAGCACTTCTGCAGACTGTATAACGGCGACGATGACCAAAATTCCGCTGTCAGGCAGAATGAACCATTCAATCTGGACGATGATAATCAACATTTCCGTCCACCCGACCTGAATGAAGTTAAGATAGCGATATCTAAGCTGAAATCCAATAAAGCTGCTGGAGCTGATGGCTTAACAGCCGAGCTATTCAAAGCAACGGGGGATGACTTGGTAAGGAGCATGCACCAACTCATTTGCAAAATATGGTCGGACGAAAGCATGCCCGATGAATGGAACCTCAGCATTGTTTGCCCGATCCTCAAGAAAGGAGACCCTCTAAACTGCGCCAACTATAGAGGAATAAGTCTCCTCAACGTCGCCTACAAGATCTTATCTGCTGTTCTGTGTGAACGCTTAAAACCTTTAGTCAGCAATCTGATTGGTCCATATCAGTGTGGTTTTAGGCCAGGAAAGTCCACTATCGACCAAATTTTCACACTACGGCAGATCTTGGAAAAAACCCTCAAAAAAAAACTCAAGTTTTTTATCGATATCAAGGCCGCCTATGACAGCATCTATAGAGAAGAGTTATATAGAGCTATGTCTAGTTTTGACATCACTGCCAAACTCGTCCGACTGTGCAGGATGACGATGGAGAATGCACGCTGCTCCATCAAGGTCGGGAAAGACCTCACCGAGACCTTTGATGTCAAAAAAGGATTCTCACAGGGCGACGCGCTGTCATGCGATTTCTTCAACATCGTTCTTGAAAGAATTGTCCGTACAACTGCTCACATATGCCGATGATATTGACATAATAAGCATTGAGACGGAAGCGGTTAAGATGGGTTTAACGGTTAATGAGGACAAAACAAAGTATATGCTGTCAACAAAAAAAGACACACAACACCGGCGCCTCGGACAGAACGTCACCCTCGGCAGATATAACTTTGAGGTAGTTAAGGACTTTGTTTACCTAGGATCCGCTATAAATTCAGACAATGACACCAGCGCTGAGATCAAACGAAGTTTAACTCTTGCCAATCGCTGCTTCTTTGGGCTAAGAAAGCAATTGTGTAGCAAAGCCCTCTCTCGAACAACTAAAGTATCCCTATATAAGACCTTGATCATCCCAGTCCTGCTCTATGGCGCAGAAGCATGGACTATGTCAAAAATGGATGAGGACGCTCTCGGTTTTTATGAGAGAAAAATACTTTTGGTGATTTTTGGTCCCGTCTGCATAGACGGAGAGTGGAGAAGAAGATATAATCAGGAGCTGTACGAGCTATATAGCGACATCGACCTAGTCAGAAGAGTTCGAATAAAACGACTAAGATGGTTGGGTCATGTAGAGCGAATGGACAACAATGCTCCGGCACGGAGAGTCTTCGAATCCACCCCAGATGGACGACGCAGTAGAGGAAGACCTCGCCTTAGGTGGCGCGCTCAAGTGGAAAGGCACCTCAACCAACTTGGTGTGCGAAACTGGAGGCAGCTAGCTAAAGATCGAGCTGGCTGGAGAGACTTGTTGGTTGAGGCCCAGGTCCACCCCGGACTGTAGCGCCACCTAAAGTAAGTAAAAAGTAAGTAAGTAGTTGTTTATTGGACATAGCATCCCCTCCATAATTCATCAGTTTTTGACTCAATATTGTCCAAGATGGCTGCACCCGTGTGACAGTTGTAGCTGTCAATTGAGATCACCAGTGGATTTGAATATGTGCGTAGTTTGGCTGCAAAATCACTTACATATTCTTACTCACCAGAGGTCACAGCTTGTAGGTCGAAAGACAAACCCCCTCGAAGTTGACCATCTAGGTATAGTTAATTTATGACTTAGAACTCGTTCAAGGTGACTGGAAACTGATCGCTTTTTTTTCCGCAAAATTGAAATCAGCTCAAAGAAATTATAGCACCTATGACAGAGAACTATTGGCTATTTATTTGTCGATCAAGCATTTCCGCCATATCTTAGAAGGACGAAATTTCGTGATCAAGACGGAGCACAAACCGCTTACCTTTGCTCTTCTTCAGAAGCCGGATAAAGCATCGCCGCGCCAGCTGCGAAATCTGAACTATATATCTGAGTTTTCAACACAAATACTTCATGTTTCCGGATCCGACAATTCAGTTGCAGACGCCTTATCGAGAATAAGTGCAATAGACATGCCAATTATCATCACTTTAGATGAAATTCAAAAATGTAAGAAAGCAGACTCGGAGCTAAGAGAACTAAGAAACAACTCGACGTCTCTACGGCTTCAAAAATTAAATTTACAATACAATCCGGAATTCAAATTTACTGCGACACTTCAACATCACAGATCGGCCCTTATATTCCAATATCTCTTAGACGAAAAATTTTTGATTCTGTTCACTCACTTTCACATCCGGGAACAAGATCTACCTTAAGACAGCTTCTGCAGAAGTATACACATATGGCCCTCAATAAAAAAAAAAGAAAACACCACGGAATGGGTTCGTTCCTGCCCAGTTTGTCAACGTGCCAAGGTTCAGCGAGACAGCCATCTTTCGCCAAAACCTTTTGCAACAGTGGATCAACGCTTTCACCATGTACATATTAACTTAATCATTCTTCCAGATCACAAAGGCTATAAATACTGTCTAATGATGATAGATCGGTTCACACGTTGGCCGGAAATTGTACCTGTTAAGGACATGACAGCTGATACAGTGGCAACAAGTTTCTACTCATCATGGATAGCCAGCTTTGGTGCACCAAAGTCAATAGCTACGGACCATGGAACTCATCAAACGGAATGATTGAGCGTTGGAATCGCTCTCTGAAAACGGCCTTGATGTGCAACCCCCAAAAACCGTGGACTGAACTATTTCCTATAGTTATGCTTGGGTTAAGAATATGTTCCAAAGAAGGATTATGGAGTAGCTTTTCGCCTGCCCGGAGATTTTTTTTACAGAAGTCGACACCCCAAGTGACCCGAAAAATTTTAATTCAATCGGTATGGCCAACTCCTGCGTCCCATCATATCAATAAGAACTCATTTGTGCACAATGATTTTCATTCATGCAGCCACGTATTTCTCAGATCAGATCATGTAAAAAAACCACTGGAACCTCCTTACACAGGGCCCTACGAGATCGTCGGAAGAATAAGTGACAGAGTGTTCTCCATCAACATCAATGGATCACCTTGAAACATTTCAATCGAGAGACTTAAAGCTGCCTTCATACTCAAGGATCCGGATGAAAAGCAGCCTGAAATGAAAACCGACAGCAAGAAGAAACATGTTAACTTCATGGACTGCAGCTAACAGATCAGCATTCGTGACCAAGTCACTAAGGGGGAATAGCTGTGGCAGCACATCAAAGTGGATTTCGGATGTGTCATACGGGCCACCTGTGAGTCCCAACAATAGGCGTTTTTCTTTTTTAGTTCAGAACAGAGCTCTGAACAGAGCCTGAACATGTCGAGCCCGCTCTGAATGGAGCACGCTCTGAACGCTCTGATTTATTTAAGAATATCATATCATATGACTGCAAAGTTGATTGAAGATTCATGTTTTCATTTAATTATTAACTGCTAATAATTAATTAAAAACAAAGTCTCAAACTCCATTTCAATTGTTTTCGATTTTGTTTTCTCATTGCTTTACCCCCTGTTAAACGTCAAATTCACTGTGCTCGGGTTTTGCTCAGGATGCTCAATCAATTCATGTTGAGCTGATAGAGCGCGCTCTGAGCACGCTCTAAACGAAAAAAGAAACACGAATTGAGTGCTCTAAGCGCTCTGAACTAAAAAAGAAACACAAACATTTCTTTTGACAACTCAGGCTCTGCTCTGAACTAAAAAAGAAAAACGCCTAATATGTGGTGGATAACTGACAACTAACAACTTGTGTTGCTTCTCCGTAATAAATCCCTGTCCGTCTTGGGGGGACCTGTCAACCAAATTCAAATTCCAAACACGCAATTTTCCAACTGCCTTAATCATCTGCGTGTATAATTTTGCCTCTTCCTAATTTTAATTGTACATATGTATATAATTCAAGAAAATAGTGGGATTGAAATAAAACGTATTAAAGCGATCAAAAACAAATCTTTTATATTAATCCCATAGGTTTAAGAGTGGATGTCATAATATCGGTATTAACTCTTCCATAGGGGGAGCTGTCCGTTTTCGGTTTCGGAATGGATATTACACTGCCCCCTTCTTAGATTTGTCCGAACAACCTCATTTGTATTATTTCCATGGCAACGATGTAGACGGTTCACCTGTACAATGAACATCTTGAACTCTTCTGAACACAACGTTATCTTATTTATTATACCCTATCCTAAGGGTATATTAAGTTTGACACATAGTTTGTAACATAGAGAAATAATCGAGATAGACCCTATAAAGTATATATATTCGTGATCAGCATCAATAGCGAAATCGATTGATCGATGACCGTCCGTCCGTCCGTATGTCACCGCTTTTTGGGCCTTAAATTTTGAGCTAGGACGATGAAATTTCATATCTGGGCTTCTGAGAAAAAGATACAGTACACGTGTAAAAATTTTTGAAATCCGCCCACTGCCACGCCCACTTTTTCATAACTTCACTAAATTATATGAAACCGAAAAATAGTTGGTCTTAACAAAATTTTTCGGTTTCATATAATTTAGTGAAGTTATAAAAAAGTAGGCGTGGCAGTGGGCGGATGTAAACATTTTTGAAATCCGCCCACTGCCACGCCCACTTTTTCATAACTTCACTAAATTATATGAAACCGAAAAATTTTGTTACGCCCACTGCCACGCCCACTTTTTCATAACTTCACTAAATTATATGAAACCGAAAAATTTTGTTAAGACCAAATATTTAGGCATTCAGATTCCCTACAATCCACCCATACAAACGTTTTGGCCACACCCACTTTTTGGGGGCGTTTTCATCAAAAAGCCGATTTTGATAAAATTTTACATGTAACATCCTCAAACGTTCGACATTATAGCTATGTATATTTGAGTACAAAATTCAATTTGGCCACGCCCACTTTATAGAGAGGAGGATAGGGTATCATACGATCCGTTCCAGACGGATTGTAGCTTTTCTGTATGTTTTTTTTTGTTTTTCATATTTTTATTTGAGATTTTTGAAGGTGTTCTCTTTTTCGTGGACATGGATCTGGTCACCCTACTAATACCACCCCACTGAGACAATAAAAGTAAAAGGATTGAAAATCTACTAGCGTGTTTTTCGAACAGCGCAGAGACGAAAAATGATTTGAACGTAGAAAATGAGGCTTATCGGGAAGGCGTAAGGCATATAGTAAAAGGATATACGCCATTTGAAGAAGAACTTAACAATTTTGAGATGAAGATCCTCTTAAAAGATGACAGTCCTATTTTTCAACACCCTCGCCAACTTTCTCCTATAGAACAGGAAGTGGTTGAAGCACAAATTGAGGAGTGTTTTGTAAAAGGAATAATAAAACCTAGCTCGTCAGAGTTTGCCAGTACCATAGTTTTAGTCCCAAAAAAAGATGGAACTAAACGCCTTTGCATTGACTTGAAAAAGTTGAATAAGCAAAGTCATCAGAGATCATTTCTCACTCCCTCTTATATATATAACTATCTGGGGCGAAAATATTCAGCACGCTGCACCTCGAAAACGGATTCTTTCATGTATGTATCTGTCGAGGAAGGAAGCAGGAAGCATAATTCTTTTGTGAAGTTCGTGAAAAATTATGGAGTTCTATTAAAACCCTGAGAGAAAACAAAAAATTTTGTTTTGGAGATCAATAGAGGGAAGCGTTTGTAACTTATGTTATATAACCCCAAAGCGGAAACAGAGCTACATACAGATGCATCTAAAATCCAGTGTGTTATTTTAGCCGCAAAACCTCACCAACGCAAGAGAGGGTGTATTTGCTAGGACTTAGTTTTAAAATAGTCACTGACTGCGCTGCTTTTAAAATGACAATGGAGAAAAGAGATTTGGCGCCGAGAACCGCAGGATGGGCTTTGTTGTTACAGGACTATAACTACCAATTAGAACATATGACAGGAACGCAAATGCAGAGCAGAGGAAAGATGAAAGAATAAGCCTGATTTTGAAAATTTTGGAACAGGGACCCTACAAAAATTTTGTGTCGAAAACGGCATTTTCTACGAAATAAATGGCCAGGGGAACAGATTGATGTGCGTTCCAAAAGGAATGCAAACGGACTTCATAACAAGGGCACACGAACAAAAGAAAATATCATGAAACGGGAGTACTCAATTCCTAATCTTTCGGAAAAATTGAGAAGTGTAGACAAAGTTGCATTCAGTGTATCCTAGAGGAAAAAAACCAGGGCAATAAGGAAGGATACTTATATCCCATACTAAAGGAGGATCGGACCTTGTACACCTACCATTTCACTTGGGATCACTTGGGGCCCCTTTCGGCTACGGGGAAGCACTATAAATATATAGATGGTTTCAGCAAGTTTGTCTTTATATATCCAACGAAGACTCTGACTACAGCTGAAGTCCTTCAAAAACTTAAACAACAAAGCGCCGTTTTTGGCAACCCACAGCTATTAATTACAGATAAGGGTGCTGCTTTTGTACCTAATCATTTTGATGAGTATTGCTAAGAAGAAGGTATTAAACATGTCAAAATAACTACAGGGGTTCCTCGAGGTAACGGGCAGGTAGAACGAATCAGTAGGACTATCATACCTATTTTAACCAAATTTTCTTTGTCTGAACCAAAAGACTGGTACAAATTCGCTAATCAAGTTCAACAATTCCTAAATTCCAGCATCAGTAGAAATACGCGAAGATGTCTTTTCGAAATAATGTTTGGCATCAAAATGCGAAACAAAGAAGACTTACATATAGCTGGAGTTGTAGCTGCTGAACTTCTAGAAATATTCGATGAGAAGCGCGATAGAATTCGTGAAAAGGCTAAGAAGGAAATCGAGGATGTTCAACGAGAAAAACCAAGAAATTACAACAAAAAAAAGGAAACCAGCTCGGACTTACGGTCTTGGGGACCTAGTAGCTAAACGGCGGACACAGTTTGGTAACCTGATTAAAATTCATAAAAAATTCTTGGGTCCTTATAGGGTAACAAATGTTGGTTCTCATGATCGCTACGACGTGGAAAAGGCTGAGGAGACGGAGGTTCCCAAGAAGACCAGCACTAGCGCCGACAATATAAAACCTTGGGTGCCATATGACGACAGTACAGAGGAAGACGACGCACGACGCCACTGCACCTGATTCGATCCCGCACTCATCTGTAATTATCGATGACGTTCGAAACTAAAAGATATCGCTATTAACCTACGACTACTGAGAAGCATATCTGTAATGACGTGTCATTTAAAAAGTGCTTGTCTGAGACAATGAGAAGCGAGATGACAACCTTAGATGATTTACATAATTATGACCACCAGAGACGATGATGTCATTGATGTCTACAAAATTTTTCGGAAGAATCTTTTCTGGTGCCGTGAAATAACGCCGTATTGTACTGTGAAATAAAGCCGAACATTGCTTGTGAAATAAGGCCGAATCAAATGCTTCCAGAATTCGGCTTTATTTCACTTTCATATTCTGAAATAAACCCGAATTTCAGAGATAAGGCAAACAAATCCGTAAACATACAGATGTATATAAGTTACCATTAAATTCAGAAATCCAGTTAGTATTACAGTTAAAGTCCGAATAATTTATTTATTATTATAGTTATAGTTTTGCAAATTGTTTATAGTAAACGTTTTTGGCCGTTTTAGAATATATATTCGGTGCCGTGATATAAGGCCAAATCCCGCATGACACTTTGATAAAGCGACATCAGGCAGTGGAATATGTATGCAAACCCATACATACATATGAATATATAAACATACATATATATGTATATAAATGTGTGCATAAATTCAAAGCGTAATAAGGCCGACTAGGCCTTAGCGAGTTATTTCACTCGGCGTTATTTCATGGCACCATCTTTTCTTTATCATATATTAATTAAACATTCCAGGTATGAAATACAATTCCATTCGCCGAGACGTTGAATAAAAGGATGGCCAAATTGTAGGGAACAATTATCACATTCGGTTAGCGAAAATTTATCTTATAATTAAAGTTGTGTTAAATTGTTTAAGTTTACTTTATCTCTAAGCTAATTATGCCTGAATTATATACTTTTGAACTAATACATCTACCTTTCATATTCTAATAAACTTTATAACGTGTTAACGCGGTGTTTCTCTCTCCACATATATAGGTAGTATGTCAATGGACTTGCCGTATGATGAGCTGCGATGACACCGATCCATTACACCTGTTTATAGGCGGTGAGTCACAGTTAAAGGCACATTGAGCTTTATTGGGTGAGTGTCCACAATAAAAAGGGAGTCACAGTTGCTGCCCTAATACCGTTGCATCGTGCACACTACCTGTCCAGCTTACGTTAATGGCATAGAAAGATCGGTCCGCCCCACATACGATCATTGCATTCAATGCATGCTTTCCCTGTCTATTAACAAACTGCGCTTCATTTTCCCTGGGTGCATCAATGCTGATCATCATACATTATTGCATCCGAAATTCGGTGTACTACTCTGCACTTTATTTATTCCGTGCATAGCAGCGACACCATGATATTGGCCTCCATTTCCAATCCAACGTAGTGTACATAGAAGTTGTTGCAAGGGACTTAAGAAATTAATTCTTTGGCTGTTAAACCTTAGCTTATGTCCAATTTTAGACAAAACACATTCAATATTCGTCTTTGTTAAACGTAAGCTTTCCAGGGTTGAAAAATTATTTCCAATTTCAAAATTGGTTCTAAATTTTACAACTCTTTGTGAACTACTAGTATCCTCGTCGTCTTCAAGACGTGCTTCGAAACAGTTCATTTAATATTTTTTAATTATTTTCACCAACTGTTCACAACAAAAGCTCAACTGCAAATGAATTTTTCTCTTTGCATATTATTGACAGCTTTTGCACAATTTTAAATTTCCTCTTTGCATATTTGCGTTTGGTGAAACGAAATTTGCAAAGATAAATTGAAAAGTTGAAAAGTGAAAAGTGGTTGGTGAAATAGGGCCCTGGCTGAGTGCCTATAACGGACCTTACAGTATGCTATAGTTAGTATTAATTGACCGTCCGACGAAAGGCAAAGAGATTTCTCGTCAATTTTAGCCAAAAATGTTGAGACTTAGTTTTACTATAATAAAAGTTTCATGAAATTGAAGACCAGGTATGGATAACTACTTCCGAATGAATAAAACAAAAAAAAACATACAGAAAAGCTACAATCCGTCTGGAACGGATCGTCTGATACCCTATCCTCCTATCTATAAAGTGGGCGTGGCCAAATTGCATTTTGTACTCAAATATGGCTATAACCTCGAACGTTTGAGGATGTTACATGTAAAATTTTATCAAAATCGGTTTTTTGATGAAAACGCCCGCAAAAAGTGGTCGTGGCCAAAACTCTTCTACGGGTGAATTGTAGGGAATCTGAATACCTAAATATTTGGACTTAACAAAATTTTTCGGTTTCATATAATTTAGTGAAGTTATAAAAAAGTAGGCGTGGCAGTGGGCGGATTTAAAAAAAATGTACACTCCTACTGTATCGTTTCGTCAGAAGCCCAGATATGAAATTTCAGCGTCCGAGTTAAACATTTTAGGCTCAAAAATCGGTTTTATGATGAAAACGCCCCCAAAAAGTGGGCGTGGCCAAAAATTTTGTATGGGTGGATTGTAGGGAATCTGAATGCCTAAATATTTGGTCTTAACAAAATTTTTCAGTTTCATATAATTTAGTGAAGTTATGAAAAACTGGGCGTGGCAGTGGGCGGATTTAAAAAATTTTTACACTTGTACTGTATCTTTTCCTCAGAAGCCCAGATATGAAATTTCATCGTCCTAGCTCAAAATTTAAGGCCCAAAAAGCGGTGACATACGGA
Organism: Xylota sylvarum; assembly: GCA_905220385.1. NCBI lineage: Eukaryota > Metazoa > Arthropoda > Insecta > Diptera > Syrphidae > Xylota > Xylota sylvarum. The sequence goes on from LR999959.1 coordinate 37,079,095, forward strand.
CGGACGGACGGACGGACGGTCGTCGCTCAATCGATTTCGCTATTGATGCTGATCACGAATATATATACTTTATAGGGTCTATCTCGATTATTTCTCTATGTTACAAACTATGTGTCAAACTTAATATACCCTTAGGATAGGGTATAAAAAAACATATTCAACACACTACTGCGATTGGTGGAACCTATTCTATGGTAAATTTTGGTATAAATACAACAAATACCTGGAACTAGACACAGTTGATTTTAAGCGATAGAAGAAGTGAATTGAAATTGTAAAAGGTGAAATATAAATGTTATTGGATTGTGATTAAAGTTGAATTGATGAGTTAAATAAATGTTATTGGATTGTGACTGAAGTTGAATTGATGTGTTAAATAAATGTTATTGAATAATAAAGTGAATTAGTAAACGAATTACAAAGCGATAAATAATAAAGAACTTGATAATTTGAAAGTGTGATTAAAAGAGAACTTGTTTGATTATTGGAGTAGTGGAGTAGTAGTAGTTTTATCTTCCGAATCCCAGCAAGAATATTACAATATAGTACGAGTCATAACTGAACTCTTTCTAAGAGGAAAGCATGCAAATAGATTTAATGTGAATTGAAATGATTTTTGCAGAAGCTCCAGAGGTGAAGAGGAGGAGAAACCTATTCTCCACCTTCTCTGCACCTACCCTGTTTTCTCTTCACTTGGAAGCTTTCTACTTTAATGATCTTGGAGATCTAATAAAAACTGGCATTTTTAGTCTAGTACGATTCATTAGAAACTCCAATTGGTTTTAAGTCACAACCGGCTTCTCACAGTCTAAGTGTTCTGGCCATAGGTGGCAGTCAATTAATCCTAACCTATGTATATCCATGCATAGGTATGTATGTATGTAGTTCATTATAAGAACGAAGGCCAAAGCACGTTTACACTTGCAAACTTTTTTCACCAATGAGAAACGCATATGCTAGTGAACGCAAAAATAAATTTGTGGAAAAAAATGCACAAACCCACAAACAAACGCGTTCTTGCATGTCTGTGGATAACTAACCGTAAGACGAGCTCAACAAATGCATTAGACGGTCAAGGCTCTGGGAAATTGCACCAGAACTATTTTTTGTGTTGCTAAATTATGTTTGAAACATACATACATACAAAATTGCATTTTGTACTCAAATATAGATATAATGTCGAACGTTTGAGGATGTTACATGTAAAATTTTATCAAAATCGGTTTTTTGATGAAAACTCCCGCAAAAAGTGGGCGTGACCAAAACTGTTCTATGGGTGAATTGTAGGGAATCTAAATACCCAAATATTTGGTTTTAACAAAATTTTTCGGTTTCATATAATTTAGTGAAGTTATAAAAAAGTAGGCGTGGCAGTGGGCGGATGTAAAAAAAATTTACACTTGTACTGTATCTTTTTCTTGGAAGCCCAGATATGAAATTTCAGCGTCCTAGTTAAAAATTTAGTTAAAAATTTAAGGCCCAAAAATCGGTTTTGTGATGAAAACGCCCCAAAAAAATGGGCGTGGCCAAAACTTTTGTATGGGTGGATTGTAGGGAATCTGAATGCCTAAATATTTGGTCTTAACAAAATTTTTCGGTTTCATATAATTTAGTGAAGTTATGAAAAAGTGGGCGTGGCAGTGGGCGGATTTCAAAAAGTTTGACACTTGTACTGTATCTTTTTCTCAGAAGCCCAGATATGAAATTTCATCGTCCTAGCTCAAAATGTAAGGCCCAAAAAGCGGTGACATACGGACGGACGGACGGACGGACGGACGGTCATCGCTCAATCGATTTCGCTATTGATGCTGATCACGAATATATATACTTTATAGGGTCTATCTCGATTATTTCTCTATGTTACAAACTATGTGTCAAACTTAATATACCCTTAGGATAGGGTATAAAAATATGTCAGAAACTTCGGCAGTTATGCTAGACAGATATGAAAAGAGTATCAGAAAGCAAAATGGAAATTACTTAGTTATTCAGGTGGCGCTACAGTTCGGGGTGTACCTGGGCCTCCACTAACAAGCATCTCCAGTTAGTCCGGTCCTTAGCTAACTGCCACCAGTTGTACCCTCCAACTTTGTTGAGGTCCCATTCTACTTGTGCGCGCCACCTATGGCGAGGTCTTCCCCTATTGCGTTGTCTCTCCAGGTTAGATTTGAAGACTCTATGGGCCGAAACATTTGTCTATATCCGCTCTACATGCCCTAGCCATCTTAAACGACATATGCGCAATTTTTCAACTAGGTCGATGTCGCTGTATAGGTCGTCGTTAAATCTCCTCCTCCACAGCCCGTCAACGCAAACGGGACCGAAAATTCTACGAAGAATCTACGTCTCGACCAAAGTTCTCGGTGAAGTTGATGCCAACCTTACGTTGGATACGTCTGTAGTTACCATAATTGAGGCCGTCTCCTATCTTCTGGATAGGCAAACGATCCTGAGATTCTATTCATCAAGCATACACTCATCTTGCCAAATGTTAGAAATGAGTTGGTGTATGCTCTCTACCAGATCATTTCCAGCTGCTTTGAATACCTTGCCTGGTAAGCCATCAGGCCCAGCAGGCTTGTTGGACTTAAGTTTGGATATTGCTATCCTCACTTCGTTTTGGTCAGGTTGAGGGAAGTTATCATCGTTCAGATTGAATGGTTCATTCTGCCTGACAGCGTGATGTTGCTCTTTGTTGCCGTTAAACAGTCAGAAGTTTTTCCATATTCTCAGCACCGACTGTGTCCCTACTACGAGGTTTCCTTTTCCTGTACGGGTCTTGTTCTTCCCGTTTCTTTTGCTCGTAGAGCTCACGAGCAGCCTCATTCTTCTTTGCTTTATATGCTTCTTATTTAGCTACATGTGCTTTCCGGCATTCTTCGTCAAACCATGGGTTTCTCGGTAATGGTCGGGTGAAACCTAGCACATCAGTTGCAACACTTCTGATGGCATGTTGGCATCGTTGCCACTGGTCTTCGGCTCTTAATGCTGGCGGCATAGAAGTCGTTGAGAGATTTCGGGCTACGCGTTCGGCGAAGATTCTGGCGGTCTCTTGCAACTGTAGCTTTTTGACGTTAGATCTTCTCACAGTATTTCTTCTTTGTTGTGGTGTTTATTTGTAGATGCATTCGGACCTTGGCTCTCAGATTATATACTTATACAGATAGTCAACTAAGAGGGGGTCTCTCTTTCAAGCTAAAACGCACCAGAAACATCTATTTTCCCCCATCGCTCTTTAGGTGTATAGGTGTTTCAATGTAAATCAAATGGGACCTCATGCACACATTTTTAAGCGATGGGAACCCAGAAGCGCAGCCATCTTGGTGTCAAAAATTGACCACCAGGGAATTTTTTTTTTGTAGTTATTCGTTATTATTCGATATTGCAATTTGAAAGTGCTATAACTAAATGAAAGGAGTATGACAATATCTAATTGAAGCATTGAATTTAGTGCAAAATAAAAAGGAAATTTTTTTTTTTTTTTTCTTATAATTCACGCGCGCTCAAGGGCTTATTACTACCCTTTTAATGTCAAGACACAGCGCGGGCGTTAGGGAAATTAGGAAGAGAAGATAGGAGATACCGATGGACGTTGGTTTTAAATGTTTGTGGATTATACTGTGAGGGAAAAATAGAGCTTGGTAAAGCATTCCACATTCGTGTTGTACGATTTATGAAAGAATCTCTATACTTGACGGTACGTCCGAAAATAGGCTTGAGGGTATACTGATGAGCATTCAGAGCGTGACGGGTATTGCGAGAAAATTGATGAAGGGGCGGAATGCAACTGGCTAATGTTCTGCAAATGTTCTCAACACATGCAAAACATTCATGGGAGAGGATCTAGGCTCTGCCCAGTTGAGAGTTTTAGTGGGCAGGGGATGGCAAGTCAACTATCCGTATTAATCTCTGCGTTGGCTGAAACAAGGTAGTGATCCGAGTCGATGTTAACTGCTCGGAAGGTTTGGACATTCAGAATACTGGAGGCATGCAATTTCAACAATTTGGTTGACCATTTCATGATCAGTAGACCGCCATGTCCCCTTGTGAATATTGAGAACAGGAAACCTTGTCCTTGCTATAGTGACGTTTCGCACCGCCGCGCCGCAAAGACAATAAGCCTAAGTTCGTTGCCCGACGTGGTGTGGTGTAGGCTATGCTTGCCAACTGTCCTACAAAAGATGTCCTCCTTTCCTATCTTGGCGTTAAAATCGCCAAGCACGATTTTAACATTGTACTTATGACATTGCTCGTAGAAACATTCTCTGCTACTTGTTCGGCTGTACGCGGCCTGTTAAGGGTCCAAACATTCCATGTGCAGATTTGAAGGTCGTTGTCCTTGTCTCGTTTGGTGTGGTCGTCAACAGTAGGATCATCCTTATCCGAGACTTGTTGTGGCTTCGTAACTATGTTTTTTTTAAAAGGTAGGGAAGTTACCCTTACGCACAACCCTCAATCTGCAGGGCCAGTTCCCTTTTTATACCCCTAGGACAAGGGGCCGGATTTTCCGCCGCAGTAACCCGCTTTGGGGATACGAGCGCTTCGTTGGCCCATTAAGGGTTCATCCGCCACCAACTCTTTTCCAACACCCTGGCTCATTATTGGAGATCCCTACGCACTTGGGATTCAAATGTGTCGAAGCAGCTCATATAGTGATAGCACTTATAGTTCGACCTGACTGGAACTGGTAGACGCCACTATTCATTCCATCTAGGGAATTAAGGGGAAGTGCTTTAATTAGAAAGCACTCCTCCCCCTATCTCATTTGCTACCACCTTCCTGCTACGACCTTCCAAAGGTGTTGGCTACTCAATCTCCAATCGAGGTACTAGCCACCCAGCAGCCATCAACGTGGAAGTGTAGGGTAAGCGTTGATAGTGAGAGGTTATCGTGAGAACGGTTGTGTTCCCATATATTCGCATCACTATCCTTAGGTTACCACCGTTCTGCGAACAATACAGTTTAAAATACCGTTAATTTTCTTTGTTTCGCTCAACGTTCACAGAAATTGGACGCTTTTGAAGCATTGACGTAGAATTGTGCCTATAATTTTTTTTATATATGGGATACATACATCTCAAGCTCGAGCAGTATGTTCATGTCTGGTCCAATGCACCTAAAACCTCTTTACACCTGATGGAGAGAATTCAAAATTGCACGTTAAAGCTAATAAGGGACAGAAGTGATTTAGTGATATAGTGATATAGTGATCCTATCTTATGCCGTAGAACACGAATATGAAATGCTCTACCAAGCTCTATTTTCCCTCACATTATGATCCGCGAACAGTTAAAACCCATGTTCTCTTCCTAATTTGGCTAACGTATGCCCTGTACCTTATCAGTAAAAGACTAGCAAAATATGTAGACAAGTTATAATCCATTTGGAACGGATCGTTTGACACCCTATCCTCTTTTCATCCAGCGCTAATAGAGTGGGCGTGCATACTGCATTTTTTTCTCGAATCACAGCGATAGCTTTGACGGTTTGAGGACGTTACATGAAAAAAATGTCGAACATAAGTTTTTTAATGAAAACGCCCCCAAAAAGTGGGCGTGGCCGAAATTAATGTATGAGTGAATTATAGACAATTTGAATACCTAAAAATTTGCTCTAAACAAAATTTTTCGATTTCATTTAAAATAGTGAAGTTATGAGCAAGTGGCAGTGGGCGTATTACATATATATGTTTGTGATCAGCATCAATAGCGAAGTCGATTGAGCCATGTTCATCTGTCCGTCCGCATATCACTAGTTTTTTGCGCATTGAATTTTGAGCTGGGAGAATGAAGTTCTATATCTGGGCGTTTGAGAAAAAGAAGCAATAAAAGTGTAAAACAATTTGAAATCCTCTTACTGCTATGCCCACTTTCACATACAAAATACAAATATTTAGCGCGACAGGTCTATGGGACCCAGATCCTAGATTCTCACAACCTATTAACGCTTCCATTGAACTCTGGAACCTAATAAATGAATTCTAATACTACTCTAAATTTCTCGACTACTTGAAGAACTTCTAGGTCCTCCCGGATCTAAACTAAATTGTTAATTATTTATCTTTCCTAAGATCTGTGTATACATACAACGTAATACATATACATATGTTTAGAAACGAGTATTAAAAATATAGATCCCTTAAATATTTACACAAATTTATCAAGTTTGAGGTTTAGAAACATGTGACATACGCGTGATAAAGAATAGATGAACGAAAGCGTATTTACCAACTGCTCTTTTGGTACGTTGGTACATTTTATATTATTTATGTGTTGCATGTACTACATCTACTATTTATGCTATATATAATACATAATATAATTCTGGTAATTAACTTACAGTCTTATCTTGGAGTAAGGAAATTCGACAATTTAAATAAACACTCCCACCGGCTTGAACTGTAATATTTGATGGTTGTCCTTCTTTCTGTATATCTTCAAAATGTGGACCGTATCTGCAAAAAAATTAATCTTTGAGTTATGTATTTTTGCAACTAAGTAATTATATCCTATCCTACGGGGAACATACATATATTAAGTTTAACACATAGTTTGTAACATAGTGAAATAATCGAGATAGACCCTATAAAGTATATACATCTATGGCCAAAATAATAGCAACACCCTTTACTTTTCAGTAGAAGGATTCGTAACTCCTGTTCTATTCGAATTTTAAAAATTATTTATATGCAAATATGATGGCAAATGTGTCTTCAATACATTTTTTAAGTGATTACCTGATTAATCGAAGCAACATTTTATCAGGAGGAACTAATTTCTTACAGTTTGCAAATTTGGTTGGACAAAATAATAGCAACACCTTGTAAAAGTAAAGCAAACGCTTTAATAATTTGTTTTTTCATTATATTTAAGAAGAAATTTTAATATTTTATAGCATATCCTTTATTTTTAATAACTTCTTCAATTCGGTTATGCATGAAATCGACTAATTTTTGGCATCTTTCGATTGGTATAGAATACCACCATTCCTGGACGATTCTCCACAATTCACTCATATTTGCAGGGCGAGACTTGGCTTCTTGGATCTTCAGCTCATGCCAAAGGTTCTCAATCGGATTTAAATCCGGTGACTGAGAAGGCCACTGCAAAACATCAAGATGGTTGTGCTCAAACCAAAGCTTTGTAAACTTCGCCGAATGCTTCGGGTCATTATCCTGCTGAAAACGCCATTTTAATGGCATATGCTCTTCCGCATATGGCAGCATAACACCTTCCAGTATCTCTACATATTTTTCTTTGGTCATAATACCTTCTATGCGATGGATTGGGCCAACGCCATACCACGAAAAAGAACCCCACAACATCAGACTACCTCCACCATGCTTCACAGTTGGTTTTGAGTACTTTGGATTGTACGACTGACATTCTGGACGACGGACAAATAGTTTCCCATCCATCCCAAACAAATTAATCTTTGTCTCGTCACTCCAAAGTACATTTCTCCACTGTTTCACCGACCGTAATGGATCCTGTGGCATGTAGTACTGCTTGGCGAAAGCAATCCGCTTTTGGAGGTGTACTTTTTTTAAGAGTGGCACTTTTCTTGGGCTTCGAGCGTATAGTTTAGCATCCAACAGAATACGTCGGACTGTTCTGGCACTAACTTCTAGCCCGGTCTCTTCTGTAAGGTCTTTAGATGACATAGAAGGTCCGTGCTTGTCTAAGCAATAGCTTTTTGTCCTTCTCGGATGTCTTACAGGGACGCCCTCTCGTTTCAGGAGGTTTTTGGTGATGTACAGCGTTGAAGACCATTGTTGGGGAGCATCCGACGGCTGCTACAATCTTTCTCATGGATTCACCACGATTATGCAACGCTAAAATGGCTTCACGTTGAGCTTCTGTGCAACGTTTTCCTGTGCCCATATTTTTATACCCTATCCTAATTGTATATTAAGTTTGACACATGTTTGTAACATAGAGAAATAATCGAGATAGACCCTATAAAGTATATATATTCGTGATCAGCATCAATAGCGAAATCGATTGAGCGATGACCGTCCGTCCGTCCGTCCGTCCATATGTCACTGCTTTTTGGGCCTTAAATTTTGAGCTAGGACGATGAAATTTCATATCTGGGCTTCCGAGAAAAAGATACAGTACAAGTGTAAAATTTTTTTTAATCCGCAAAGCTGGGCTTTTGAAAAAAGAGCAAATATTTAGATATTCTCATTGTCTACAATTCACCAACCCATCAATGTTGACCACTTCCAGTTTTTGGGGGAGTTTTTTTTTGTTTGTTTTATCAAAAAACCGATTTTGATGGAATTTTATATGTCCACGCGAGATTTACAAGGGCTCATATAGCCCACTCGTTGGCCAAAGGTTGATATATGGGAACACAAGCGTTCTCACCCTAGCCTCTCACTATCAACTCCTACTCTACACCTCCGCATTGGTGGCTACTGGGAGCCTAGTACCTCGGCTGAAGAAGTAACCAACCCCTTTGGAAGGTCGTTGGTGGTAGCAAACGAGAGAGGGGGGAGGAGTGTTTTCTCACTAAGACACATCCTCTTGATCTAGACGGCAGCGGACAAATTCTCCAGACGGAATCAACGGTGGCGACTACAGTCAGGCCGAATTTCTAGTGTAATCTCTATATGAGCTGCTCTGACTTACTCGGATCCCAGGTCTATAGGGATTTCCAACACTGAGAGTTGGTGGCGGATGAGTCCTTAATGGGCCAACGGCAGCACTCATATCCCCGAAGTGGGTTACTGTCTCCGGAAAATCCGGCCCCTCATCCTAGGGGTATATAGGGGAACTGGTCCTCCAGGTTGAGGGTTGTGCGTAGGGGTAACTTCCCTACCACGGAAAAATACACTTAGTTCCGAAACCTAAACAAGCCTCGGATATGGGTGGACTCACTGTTGACGACCCCAGCAATCAAAATAAGGACAACGACCTTCGGATTTGCACGTGGAATGTTCGAACCCTTAACAGACCGCGTGCAGCCGAAGAATTAGCAGAGGCCCTAAACTGCTATAAGGCAGACATCACCGCCATCCAGAAAGTGCGATGGGATGAGCCGGGCAAAAAAAGGATGAAAAACTGTGACGTATACTACGGTGATTGCTATAGAGAGCGGAAACAGCGCTTATTTGGATGTGGATTTGTCATAAGCGGCAGACTTAGGCAAGAAGTCTCAGGCTTTCGACACGTAATCGAACGACTTATGACAATCCTCATCAAGGCTTAATTCACCAACATAAGCCTTATATGCGCTCTCGCCCCCACCGAAGACAAGGACGACGCCACCTCGACAAAACTTACGAGCAATGTCCTAAATATGACGTTAAAATCGTACTGGGCAATTTTAACGCCACGATAGGAAAGGAGGACATCTTTGGTAGGACGATTGGTAAGCACAGCCTCCACGACACCACGTCCAGAAACGGACTTAGGCTTAATGATTTCGCTGCGGGGCGAAACGTCGCTATAGCAAGCACACGGTTTCCTCATCTTAATATCCACAAGGGGAAATGACGGTCTCCTGATCATCAAACGGTCAACGAAATTGATCATATTGCGATCAACGTAAGGCATGCCTCCAGTATTCTGGATGTCCGAACCTTTGCCGAACGCGTATGTCGCTTAAGATGGCTAGGACATGTAGAGCGGATGGCCACAAATGCCCCGGCCCGTAGAGTCTTGAATCCTGGTCGGAGGGACAACGCCGTGGAGGAAGACCTGGCCCTGGCCCAACTGGAGGCAGTTAGGTAATGACAGGGCTAACTGGAGATGGTTGTTAATGGAGGCCCAGGTTCACTCTGAACTGTAGCGCCACCTAAATAAGTAAGTAAGTAAGTAAGTAATATAGCCCACTTTATTAGCCTTGTGCTCTAAACAAACACACCCTGAAATTCTGAATATGATCATGCATGTTACTGCGCGGGAATTGTCTTTTCATTAATTGTCCCATTTTCTATTTAATTAAAATATATATTTTAGCATACGAAACCTTATAACACCACCGCAATATTCGGTAATCCGCCAAAAACCAAACCCAAGTCGATGCAGCGGATTATAGGCAACTGAAGAAAACAATGATAATGGATTGGCTGTCGATACAACTTCAATTTTGTGGAAACCAAGTTGCTTTTCCTTGTTGCTGGTTTTGATGTTGCCAAGCTGATAATTTGTCTTTTTTACAAGCGGGATTCTGGTAGTATACCGATTGCATTGACATCATAACATCATTGGGTTTTGTTACCATGTATATACATAACTCTTCCCCCTATGAGCGAACTTAAAGAACACATAAGGCGAACTTAGAATGCAAATGAGATGGTGTTTCGTCAAAACTCCGAAGTCGTTATTATTGTTATTTTTGTATTGTATGTAACTGAAACTAATGTAAAATTCTAATTTGCCATATTTTATACCCTATCTCCGGGCATAGTTTGTAACATAGAGAAATAATCGAGATAGACCCTATATACATAGTAAAGTATATATAGGGTGGGCCATCTGTTAGTTGATTTTTATAAAGGCTATAAAAAGAAACACTGTTCAATATTATCCAACGATTGTTGCTTTATTAAAAAGAAACCTTCCGATTAATTATGAAATATTATCTTATTCAAATGTCTGCCATTCTGCGAACCCAATTTTTCAATACATTTTCGATGGTTTCGACCCTCGTATTTCACAAATAGCTTGACCAATATTTTTCTTTAGTGCCTGCATCGTCTCTGGATTATTCGAATAGTATCGATCGTCAATGGCACCCCACAAAAAAGTCCACACGCGTCAAATCGCAGCTCGGTGTCGGCCAATCAACATCACCAAAACGACTGCAATAAATCGATTGCTGGACGGCTTGGGTGGCACGTAGTCCCATCTTGCTGTAACCATAGTTCACTCAATTCCAAATCCTTAATTCCTGGCTCCAATAGGTTATCATAACTCGGTAGCGCTTTCCATTAACCGTAATGTTTCTTCCATTGTAGTTTTGGAAGAAAAATGGGGCAATAATGCCGCCACTCCAAAAACCTGCAAATATGTTCGGTTATCAGACATTCGGATTGCTTTCTCCAGATGGATTGTAGCTTTTCTGTATTTTTTAATTAGTTCTTATTGTAAGCTCCAGTAAGAGCTATTCACAAAAATTCTTGTGATATTTCCTGGCGCCCGAGCAGGAATCAATTAAGTAATTTAAATGATTTTAATGTAAAAAATTATTAACACGATTATCATTTTTTTAAAATTATTTTAATATGGTGGAAGTGATCCCAAATCACCCAAAATAAACCCAATCATATTCTGACAAAGAATTACAAGGACTGCAGCCCTCCCAAGAGCGCTCCTGTTTAGAGACCAGCGATCGCAGCAACACATCTTGCGAAACCTTAGTGCTCCAGTCATCGTCAAAGCACATAAACTGCAACCACATACAGTGCAAGAGGGAAGTAGCTTCAAGGGAAGTGTCTTCTAACAAAAAGGAAGTATTTGTAACAACAATTTAATGTTCACCTCTTTAAAACATTAGCCACTTAATTGATTTTTGGTGCTCCATTCAATTGTCACAAGTAGGGTGGATTGGATACCAGGAAAGTTTCGATACAAGTACTTAAATCAGGGCATCGATACTTAACAAGTATGAGTTTCGAATCAATATATAGGTAGAGTATCGATACATACTTGTAACGTATCAAATGAGTACTTTTTTCAGCAATGGTGCCATGGATGGGAATCAAAGAAAACAGATTAGACTCATCCACTTTTCATATAGTTATAATATTTTATTCAAAACTCTCTACTTCAACAATTTTAATCAACAATGGAATGTTTTTAGTAAGAAAATTGGTAATGGAATAAAGTAGGAAAAAGTGGTGAATTAATTTTTAGGTGAAGATTGACTGTATAGTTTTAATTTAAATTTTATATAAGAAAATTATAGATTTTAAATTTTTAGTTGGCGGGTGATTTGAAAATTCTATACTGGCAGTCTTCAAATCGACCACTCTAAAGTTGTTGTCGTCTCCCCTTATATCGCGTTCTACCCTGTACAGGAACCATTTGTATGGTAGAGGTGGATAACAAGAGCTCCTTTCTATATATTCGTCCTTGTAGTTTGTGCCGTTTTTAAAGATTTTGAATGTATTCGGTTGAACACCTCTTCCAAAAATTACTGCTTCAAAGTTGTGATCCTTTGTCACCTATATGAGATAAGAAATTTTATATTTTAATTTTTCTGGTTCAGGAAACGAATTTATAGGCGCTACAATCAAAAAATGTCATGGGGTAAGAGCGCTGATATATCCAGGATGTGATGAGACTATAGTAATTGGGTTTCAGTTGAGTCTTTCCTCTATTTCAGTGAGTGTCGTGCTGAGCTAATCGAAGGTCAAAAGCTCCTCAAAAGGTTTTTGTCAGTAGCGTCTTAGCTGATTTTACCGCTGCTTCCCAAATGCCTCTAAAAGGTGGCGTTCAAGGCGGTATAAACTTAAACTCGATCCCCTTATCTGCAAACAAACTCGATAACAGAATTTTAGTGAGTCCTTTGTAAAGTAAAATGCATCTCTAAAATTCATCAATTTCATTTTTGCTCAAACAAAATTAGTTGAACTATCGCAATATATTTTTAAAAGACAATTCCTTCGTATATATGCATATGTATATGTACGTCGCTTAAGTGCAACTACAAAAACTTCTAAGCTGAGATCAGATACAAGTTCCAGATGAACTGTCTCTTCACAAATTTCTTGCTCAGAAGTAAGACGCGATTTGCTAGAAATTTTTTCCATGTTCCAAAATCTTTCCACCAATTTTTCAAGACTGGAACACGAAGAATTGGAATCCCTTTGGACTAAATTGCAGTCTCTATGTCCTATTCCAACGCAAGTACCAGACACTATCCATCCAAGTACTGTTTTATGCAAAACAGGTAAATTTGTACCTAGTTTTATCCTTCCAGTTTTATCGAACGCGCAATCCAAAACTTGACGATCTTGACGAACATATTTATCTGAGAGTCGATTTTTGTACCTATTGCATTGACTCCGCTAATGTTGGCTGGACTATACACCCATTTTAATTGCAGACTGTTTGTAAAAGATTGGGTCGTCAAATTTATTTGGAATTATTTGGAAGAGACAAACATTTGGCTCGCTTGTACCGATCGTAAACACACCAGTTTTTAAATTTATTACAATTCTCAATAAAGTGATTCGACAATTTGTAGAAGTGACAAATCGTTTTTATCATAGAAACCGTAACATTTGATGATCCCTTTTGAAAGGGCTTGAAATGTTAATCAAATTTCCTTTATTTTCCAAAAACTATCAACGCTTAAGTCTCTTAGCAAATTTCCCAATTAACCGTAACATTTGATGATCCCTTTTCAAATCTTAATCAAACTTTTTTTTTTCGAACAACTGACAACGCTTAAGTCTCTGAGCAAATTTCCCAGTTTGGCAGTGTTGAATAATCCAAAGACTCGTTTTATTTGTTTTGGGTTTCTATATCTACTTTGGACATTACCAATTGAATTGTAATCGAGTTGCAAATTTCTTCATTACTGCCCAACGATTTAAGCGCATCCATTGATGCAGAACTATACCTCTCAGTTGCAACGATGAAACGCCTTTCATTTTGGGTGGATCGAAAAGAGTCGAGACCGAACACTTGCTGTAATATTTATCCTCAAGTTGCTTGAGTGCCTTAGGACAATTTTCGTCAGTGGCCTGTAATGTTTTTATTGTTTCAAGTGCTTTATTGCTTAAGTATGAAATCAAATGATTAATTTTTTCGATAGGATCTATCGTTATGAACTAACGTTTTAAAAACTCCAAACAAGTTAATTATAATCTGGTGGGCGTGGCAGTGGGCAGATTTCAAAAATGTTTACACTTGTACTACTTCTCCTTCTCAAAAGCCCAGATATGTAGTTTCATACTCCTAGCTCAAAATCTAAGGCCCAAAAAGTGGTGACATACGGACTGACATGACTAAATCGTCTTCGCTATTGAGACTGATCACGCATATATATACTTTATAGGGTCTATCTCGATTATTTATCTATGTTACAAACTATGTATCAAACTTAATATCGAAGAATATACAGTTTCTTAACCGAACTCGAACACGTTCACTTTTAGTTTATACTGTATGAGTTTATATTGTCTATAATGTAAAATTTCATAGAAACTGTTTCTGTATACCCTATCCTAAGGGTATATTAAGTTTGACACATAGTTTGTAACATAGAGAAATAATCGAGATAGACCCTATAAAGTATGTATATTCGTGATCAGCATCAATAGTGAAATTGATGGAGCGATGACCGTCCGTCCGTATGTCACCTCTTTTTGGGCCTTAAATTTTGAGCTAGGACGATGAAATTTCATACCTGGGCTTCTGAGAAAAAGATACAGTACAAGTGTAAAAATTTTTGAAATCCGCCCACTGCCACGCCCACTTTTTCATAACTTCACTAAATTATACGAAACGGAAAAATTTTGTTAAGACCAAATATTTAGGCATTCAGACTCCCTATAATCCACTCATACAAAAGTTTTGGCCACGCCCACTTTTTGGGGGCGTTTTCATCAAAAAACCGATTTTTGGGCCTTAAATTTTTAACTAGGACGCTGAAATTTCTTTTCTGGGCTTCTGACGAAAAGATACAGTAGAAGTGTAAATTTTTTTTACATCCGCCCACTGCCACGCCTACTTTTTTATAACTTTTATAGGAAACTGAAAAATGTTGTTAAGTCCAAATATTTAGGTATTCAGATTCCCTACAATTCACCCATAGAACAGTTTTGGCCACGCCCACTTTTTGGGGGCGTTTTCATCAAAAAACCGATTTTGATAAAATTTTACATGTAACATCCTCAAACGTTCGAGGTTGAATACGAAATGCAATTTGGCCACTCCCACTTTATAGAGAGGAGGAAAGGGTATCAGCCGATCCGTTCCAGACGGATTGTAGCTTTTCTGTATGTTTTTTTTTATAAAAATGCCCCTAAAAAATGGGTGTGGCTACGGACAATGTATGGTTGAATTGTAGAGAATTTGAATATCGAAATATTTGGTTATAACAAAATTTTTTGATTTCATGTGAAATAGTGAATTATAAAAATTGGGCGAGGCAGTGGTAGGATTTCAAAAATTTCTACATTTTACACTTGTACTGTAACTGTTTTTTCCAAAAGGCTAGGTATGAAATTTCAATCTCCTAGGTCAAAATTCAAACCCCAAAAAGCGGTGACATACGGACGGACAGACATGACTCAATCGTTTTCGCTATTGATACTGATCATGAATGCACATATGCACATACACACTTTATAGGGTCTATTTCGATTATTTCTCAATGCTACAAACTACATATATATCAAACTTAATATACCCTTAGGATAGGGAATAAAAAAAATGTATGGTTGTGGAAAAACCACACAAGAACGAAATCATTATACCCTATCCTAGGAGGATGAAATTTCATATCTGGGCTTGTGAGAAAAAAATACAGTACAAGTGTAAAATTTTTTTGAATCCGCCCACTGCCACGCCCACTTTTTCATAACTTCACTAAATTATATGAAACCGAAAAGTTTTGTTAATACAACATATTTAGGCATTTAGATTTCCTACAATTCACCCACACAAAAGTTATGACTACGCCTACTTTCTGGGGGCGTTTTCATCAAAAAACCGATTTTCATGAAATTTTATATGTAACATCCTTAAACGTTTGACGTTATAGCCATATTTGAGTACAAAATGCAATTTGGCCATGAGCACTTTATAGAAACGAGGATAGGGTATCATACGATCCGTTCCAGACGGATTGTAGCTTTTCTGTATGTTTTTATTTTAAGGATGTAATTAGTGACAAGAGGAGGATCAGGTTCACCCCAATCTGTAGCGCCACCTAAATAAGTATTAGTGATGGCAAAACCAAAAAAACATACTGAGGAGCTACAATCCGTTTGGACCGGATCGTTTGATACTCTATCCTCCTATCAATGCAGCGCTAATGAAGTGGGCGTGGCATACGTGACATCCGAACGTTTGAGGATGTTACATGAAAAATTGCATCAAAATCGGTTTTTTAATGAAAACGCCCTTAAAAAGTAGGCGTGGCCAAAGACAACATATGGGTAAAGAATTCGTCTAAACCATTTCCTAAAAATTGGACCAAAGAAGTAAGAAGATGCTTAAAATTGTCCACAGTGATGTATTTCGTATCCTTTATCGACGTATCCATCAAGTAAAGCGATGTGTTCGAGACATTCAGGATGTTTAAGGCAATGGTAGAATTTGAAAGATGAAAAATAAAATTGTTGCGTTCGGATAATGGTGGTGAATATGTTAACCATGAATTCAATATGTTCCTGGCAAAAGAGAAAATACATAGAGAACTTAGTGTTCTGTATGCTCCAGAGCAAAATGGTGTACATATACTTATTAGACTATAGGGCACTTAAGGGTCTATGCTCATCTCATTTTTAATAAACATTTTTGACAGATAGAAAACCATGTTGTGTACGTTCGTAAGTCACTTTCAAACTATACTGAGAACCCTCAGAGAATAATGGTCCTTTGTCTTGAAGATAATATGGCATAGTGCAATAAGCGTGCTTCAAATCAGTCATCACCACAAGTCATCCAATCCACCAGCACTCGTTGTAGGTAGATCGAATTTGGGTAAAAAAAGCAAAATGTCATCAAAATAGGTGTTTAAGGAAAACCCCCAAAAAGTGGGCGTGGCTAAAGACAATGGGTCGTATACAAAAAGCATTCGCTCAATCTCAGTGGACTGAGATGTGAGATGTAGCGAAAGGTATCGAGACTAAGCCTTTGCAATGAGCTAAATCTTAAATTCGTATGCAAAACCTTTATCTCAGTTCGTTGTTTCAGTCTCATTCTTTTATATTGCTTAAGAAATGCAGAAATTAGTTCACTTAACAAGTGAAGTGAAGAAGAAACGGCGAACAAATAATTAAATAATAAGTAAATTATTTTTAAAAATTCTGAAATTATGAACCTAGCTAGCATGATAATTGAATCAAAATCTAGAAGTAAGTACATCACAACTCAAAATCGATTTTTATAATGAAAACGCCCCCAAAAAGTGGGCGTGGCCAAAATTGTTGTATGGTTGAATTATAGGGAAACTGAATACCTAAATATGTGGTCTTAACAAAATGTTTCGGTTTCACATAATTTAGTGAAGTTATGAAAAAGTGGGCGTGGCAGTGGGCGGATTTCAAAAATGTTTCCACGTGTGCTGTATCTTTTTCTCAAAAGCTCAGATGTTAAATTTCATCGTCCTACTTCAAAAAAATGCATTTGACGCGCTGTTTGTGTGGCTGGCGAAGAGGCGGTTTAAGCTATGTAGTATCTACATAAATATTTGATCTTAACAAAAAATTTTCGATTTCATGTAAAATAGTGAAGTTTTGTAGAAGTAGTCGTGACACTTGTACTGCTTCCCTTTCTCAAAAGCCGAAGTATGAAATTTCAGACTCCTCGTTTTCGCTATTGATACTGATCAAGAATATGCATACTTTATATGTATGCGATCCATAAGAAAGGAGACACACTCAATTGCGCCAATTACAGAGCTATCAGTCTTCTCAACATCACGTATAAGACCCTATCTGCCATATTGTGTGAACGTCTGAAACCCTTCGTCAACAACTTGATTGGGTCCTATCAGTGTGGTTTCAGACCAGCAAAGTGCACAATCGATCAAAACTTCGGCAGATCGTGGATAAAACTCGATACCTACCATCTTTTTATCGATTTTAAGGCCGCATATGACAGTATTTATAGAGACGAGCTATACGAGACGAGTTTTGGCACCTGCTAAACTCGTTCGCCTGTGCAGGATGACGATGGAGAATTCTCGCTGCTCCATCAAGGTTGGTAACGATCTCACCGATACCTTTGATGTCAAAAAAGGATTTAGACAAGGTGACGCTCTGTCATGTGACTTCTTTAACATCATACTTTAAAGAATTGTGTGAAACTCACAAGCCAACACCGGAGGCACAATCTTTCAAAAGTCTGTGCAACTACTAGCTTACGCCGACGACATCGACATAATTGGGAGAACACAGCGGGCTGTTCGCTAATATTGCAACGGAGGTTGCCGAAATGGGTTTAGCGGTAAACGAGGGCAAAACCAAGTATACATACACTCAGCATCGACAAATTGGACAGAACATCACAATCGACAGCTATAACTTTGAGGTAGTAAGGAACTTTGTCTACCTTGGCTCTCCTATCAATTCTGACAATAACACCTCGGCAGAAATAAAACGAAGAATAACTCTTGGCAATCGCTGTTTCTTTGGGCTGAAAATGCAATTGAGTAGTAAGGCCCTATCCCGAACAACTAAGGAGACTCTATATAAGACCTTGATCATCCCAGTCCTGATTTATGGCCCTGAAGCTTGGACTTTATCAAAAGCGGATGAAGATATCCTCGGTCACTTCGAAAGAAAGATTCTTCATAAAATTTTCGGTCCCGTTTGCGTTGACGGGCTTTGGAGAAGGAGATTTAACGACGAACTATACGAGCTGTACAGCGACATCGACCTAGTCAAAAATTGCGCATTAGTCGTTTAAGATGGCTAGGACATGTAGAGCGGATGGACACAAATGCTCCGGCCCGTACAGTCTTTGTATTGTCAACCCGGAGGAACAATGCTGTAGAGGAAGACCTCGTCTTAGCACAAGTTGAAGGGGACATAAACAAACTTGGGGTGCGCAACTGGAGGCAGTTAGCTAAGGACAGGGCTGACTGGAGATGCTTGTTAGTGGAGGCCCAGGTTCACCCCGAACTGTAGTGCCACCTAAGTAAATAAGGAAGTATGTATATGCTCTATCTCGTTTATTTCTTTGTTTCAAACTATGTATCAAACTTAATATACCCTTAGAATAGGGTATAAACAAATCACGAAATCAAAACCTCGAAGCCAAATTCTCAAATAGTCAAATATGTAGTACAAAATCTAAAAAAAAAATTCTCGAATAACAAAAATCTAGAATTGATCTAAATATTTGAAAGCATGGTTAATATTCGGGCTCAGGATCATAAGTCCCAATTCAATGCGACCTGAGTCCACAATTGAGTTATGGACTTATGTACATATGTATGTCCCACCAGAATTTTAACTGTCGAAGATGGGACTCGTATGGACTCGTATCCATAGTTTCCCACAATTTTTGGGAAACTTCCCTGCCTCCTTAACGATCGTCGAAGGAATTCGGTAGGCAGGAGCCTATGTATTTACATTAATTATGTGGAAATTAATTCATACTCTTGTGTGTGTTTTGTTTCTATATCTCGTAAACTATTCGTTTGCAACCCCTACATGTATATATCAAAATGCTCAGGTGCCCTCTACCACATACTAAAATTATATCAAAATCGGGGGGGAGGAGCCCCTTTTGTAAACATTTACCAAATACCGACCGATTGAAAAATGTCGACTGATCAAAAAATTGACGGAAAGTATGACAATAAAGGTTTAATCAGTCCAGAATTATTGAGAAGATAATCAAACAAAATTATTTCACCGTTAGCTCAGCTTTGCTGCTCCTTAAGACAACATTGGACGGTTTGTTCATTGTAGACGTCATTTTATTGAGATGTATTTCAAACTGTCAACTATTTAAATCCTCGACCTATTAGTAATCAAAGAAATTGACATACATACTACATATTTACAATCGACATTTTCGTTTGCGTCAATTCGTATACTCAAAGGGTTGATTTTTCTGGTAAAGGAAAAGAGCACATACCTAATAGAGTATTAAGAATTGGCTTTGAGTTCACATTTTCAAGTACGAGTATGTAATGCAATTTTTTATTATTACATATGTATAATAAATTTAATAATTTTTTTTGATTTATAGCACAAATATGAAGTTTTGAGAATGGGCGTAAGTGGGTCACCACAAAATGGTGATGTACTGAGAAACGAGCGGACGGACGAACAGACATGGCTCAATCGACTCGGCTATTGATACTGATTACATGTGGATGTACGGAGCATAGTATCTGTCTCGATTATTTCTCTATGTTACGAGCTATATATCAAACTTAGGGTTCTATTAGTATAAAGTATAAAGGACGGGTAATATGAACTAGGATTTACCTTTGATCGTGATGGTGATGTTTATTAGCTGTCGAAAACATGTCAAATATGTAGTTGAGCATTGGGGCATCGGTCTTTTGCGATTTTGGAAGTATAGATTTACTCTCCGGTTTGAGCGCAGTTGGCTTTAATGTTGTGCTGCTGGATATTTGAAAGCTAGACGCATTGGTTATTAGTCTCGATTTTAGGGCGATGTTTGAGGGTTGATCCAGGATGACCGTGCCTGTTGTTTGTTTTAACATTGATGCTTCCGTCGTATAATTTATTACATCATCAGTCAATGGTAAGTTATTCAATGATTTGGAAGAATAAACCTCTTTCGTGAAGTCTGTGTTTATTTTAAAACTACTAGAATCTGA